>CM022303.1:372157783-373357783 GCA_011799875.1 Thinopyrum elongatum | reverse complement strand
ATCTAATATGTAGAGTAAATAAAAACGGAGGGGTACTACGTCCATCTAGGTTTTTAGTCCACACCATATTTTTAATCAAAGTCTGACCACATATTTAAGTAATAGCTGGACAGGTAAAATTACAGGGGAGCTGAAGACAAAGTTGTGAGAAGGCTTAGAAATCAATACAAAACTTATGCTCTTAGTACCAACGTCGATACTTCTTCGAGGAAACATTTGGTTCATAGCCAATTGTGTGATAAAATTGCACCAACGTGAAAGACGACTGCGTCTCCAACGCAACCAAGGTGAACTGATGAAGGATATCATCTTTGTGGGTAACAAGCAAAGACCACTGATGGAAGACAGCTTGTTTTTCGTCGAAAATCGGTCAGCTTCACCAGCCGATGTAACCATGGGACGCAACCATGAGCATCGATAGGTCATCGTGGTGATGCATCATCCATTTGGCATCAAGTTTGGGTGAGGCACCAATGAAGTTTGACAAATCCTCACTGTGGTCTGTTTCTTCTTGGTAATCAAGCTCGAGGAAGGAAGAACCACATGGCAGAGGACAGTGAGGCGGAACAACAATGGCCATCCAATTTTGTGCAGTTCCACTAAAATTGAGGAAGACATGCTCGGGTATGGAGATACGCATCGCTGTTTGCAAAAATATAAAAAAGGGATATAGTGTTGTTACTTTGTTTTGGAAGTGGTACAAGATTAACATCAACATCTCAATTGTTAATAAGAATTAATGAAAAGTACACCAACAAACAGAAGCATCATGATTATCTTGATGGAACCTAAACCAGGATACCCGAGAAAAAAAGCAGGACAAAAGCATTTATCGACGCCTCTGGATTGACATCAGCATTACTTAAAAGGGACGTCACTTTAACATGGGCATTACTTCATTTAACCAGTGATAGTATTAGATTAGCAGCAGCAATAGGAGCATATGGGCAATGACCACACAACCACCATGTACTTTTTGTCGAAAAAACATGTATACCTCCACCGAGGCATAAACCAGGACAACTTTTCAAGTGGCCTTTCCTCTATAATAGTAAAAAATAGGTGATGTTGGACCAGCCGACGAACCCTAGCTACTGTACATGGGGAGCTGGGGAGTAGTGGTATAGAAGAAAACCCGCATGCAGCGACCTGGGGAGCTGGACCAGTACAATGAAGCATGAAATCCAAAAGAAGCTATACCTCAGGTGGGCGAGATGTCGCTTTGGCGGGCGGGCGGGATCTGCCCACACGACAGCAGCGAACAAGGGCGCAGAGGACCTTCGTCCGTGCCAGCGCCATCTCAGAGAGGACGGTGCGCATCGGCTTCCTCCATCGCCGACGGTGACAATGTCAACGCTGCACCTCCTCACCTTCCGCAGCGGACGGGATTCGGCCAGATCTGTGACCACCGGTGAGGAGAGAGATAGAGTGGACACTGTCATCTTGTTTAGATATGGAGAGGGTGAGAGAGTGAGACGCGAGAAACCCTATCAAACAAGAGGCTGTATATATAATGGAGTAAAAAAATCTCTCCATAGGAGTGGTTTTAAATAGAATACGCGTGTTCCCGGAACAAAGAAACGAAAACTGGCGGACAAATCTTTTTTTAACGTATCAAGAAAGAAAACTCGATCAATAACAGGCCCCCGCTTCCAGGTCGCAGTTTCTATCACTCACGCGTGGTCCCCGACCCCCCATTATTAAGTGAACAAATTAAAGGGTCGAATTATTACGTACGTAAGCTGCCTCTTCGTGTACAAATGCGCTCCATCATGTACTTGTGGGTATGTCGGAGGCAGAGTGAGTGTGTGTACATTTCTTCTTGTACGTAGTACTCCATTTATCTCACTTCATATTGTTTCCCACTCCTATGTTATTCCTATCCTAGGAACAAAATGAGGCGGTACTAAGTTTGTATGTGTAGGGAGAACGAGACATCGATGTTGTGTACGAGTAGTCGCGAGAGTCGTCACTATGTGTGTGAGCGCGCACACACACATAGACGTGCATATCCATGTTTACGTAAAATTCTTACTTTCATCTCCATCTCCATCTCCAATCATATTTGTCCAACTAGCACATTATTTATGTTATTAATTACGCAGCAATATTTACGTACGTCCAGCCTAACCGCCCTGGCCAACCCGAACCCTCTTCATTACCCACGCGCGGTTCCCGCCCGAAACGGTCAGTGCCGCATTCATGCCCGGCCAGAGCGGACATGGCCTCTCACTGACGCCGGCATTGAAGCAGCACGCCGGTCGAGGGAGCACCGCCCGTGCCGCTTCCCGGTGCACGCGACTGCTCCGCGTTCAAATGTCACCACGGCCGGCCACAACATGCATGTAAAAATGTTCTTGGGAGTTGGTGATACAGCTAGCTGTCCTCCCCCTCCTCGTCTATCTCTTCCAGTAGTGAAAATAATTAATACTTATAATATGGTATAAAACTAAGAAATTGAGATGAGCCCAATAAACCAGAAAGGAGGAAGTACATTTTACCACATGACACACCAGGCCACCATACACTCTCACATACTACTCCCGTCCTGGTTTATTAGTCCCCTATGTAATTTATGCATGATACTAGTATATGATACTCCCCACTATGAGTAGCCTTATACGCATACAAAAAAGGACCGGAGGGAGTACGAAGCTTTATGATTTTGTTTCATGTATGTATCCTGACTTCTAGGTTGCCCCATTACAACATTCCATCAAATACAAAGGAAAACTAACACGCATGCTGATGCATCTCAATGATTCACAGATCATAGCCAATATTTACTTCACAACTAAAGACAAAAGTTGTGAGAGTGTGTACAAAAAAAACCCACTGATGTGGTCACTACGACGTAAACCCTAAACCCTAAATAGGATTTAATTTCCTGGCTAGGTAGAACCTGTCGAAGGAAAGACGCCTGGCACCCTCGGATCATACGATGCTTTTGTGCAGTTCCACTAAAATCGAGCTGAGCATCCCGGTTGGCAAAGATATTGAAGAAGTGTGATTAGAATAATAGTACTGGAACTAGTTCATGAGACATAAACTCATCACAAATAGAAGCCGGTAGAAGTAGAGAAAGATCCACATGGAGATGGAGCTACGTGGGGAGCCGCGGCAGTGGAGCAAGCCGGCTCCAAAAGGAAGTTGTACCTGGGACGCCGAGGTGTAGCTAGAAGGGCGGTTGGGAGGCGGCATCGGCTCATACCGCGGGGACCCCCGATCGGGATGCACCGAGAGTGGGTTTTCTCCCTCGCCGCTGTCGACCGCGTCTACGTAGAACATCGTCCCCATCCCCCAGCGGCGGAATCAGGCCGGATCTGTGACCAGCGGTGTGGCCACCGTCGTTCTATGCTTGTGAAGAGAGCAACCCAAGCAAGCAGGCTTGTAGCTTAGGCTCCTGCTAGTGTATATATAGTGGAGCGGTTTTCTTTTTCTCTCCATATCAACCATTTTGTATTGCGTACGTGTCATTGAAGAGTGAAATGATGGTTGCTTCGTCCCACTAACTTACTCTGTGATTTGACTGCTCCTGAGTGGCCCCTACATGTACTCCCCCTACGTGTATGACCGTTCCTGAGTCTCACTTGTACTTATCTCTATTTTCTTGCATGACACGTAGACAGGATGCGCATAGAGGAATTTTGTTACTGCACGTTGTTACGTACTACTAGTACCTACTCCCTTCTTCCGATTCACTACTAGTACTCCCTCCGTCCTGGCTTATTGGTCCCCTTTGTACTCAATTCATGGCCTCGTTTTCCTCAAGAAATTGTCTTTACCAACGTATTAATATCGGGAATGCATGCGTGAACAATGAATGATTAAACCTTGCATGCGACGTTTTGACAAAGCATTGACTTATGAACATGTGAATGTGAGGGACTACAACCTCGTGCATGCATGCAACAGTCACATGTACACATGGACGTAAAAATGTGCGCGATGCCCTAATGCATGCATGTCCGAGCACACGACGTAACACACACGGTCACGCTCAAGTGCTCAACCTACACGTGCATGCACACACATACTCAGCCAGGGTGGGCTAGTGACCGTATAAACACCGAAAAATGTATATATTGACCGCAATGAGCGTATTATGAAGTCCACTAACCATATTTTTACGATTATACAGTGACAGACAGTGTATTTATCTCGTTTCAAATTAAGCCATATTAACTAGAAAGGAGACAGTATCGACTAGCATTACTTCGTTGTGTCCTGTCAACTTGCCGAACAAGGAGAAGCTTGCAGGACGGGAGAAGCTTGCGCGCGGTGGCTCGCAGGACAAGGAGAAACTTTTGACTAATGCAAGCTCTCCCTCGCTCAGGCGGTGGACGTGCAACAGTTAATTCGGTGTCAGATTGCAGGAAGCATACACTATACTAGTACCATTATTGTTTGACTTCCCGAAGAGGCGAACAGCCGAGCGCAAAGTTTACTACTCTGAGTGCTAGTATTACGTAGTACTACTAGTACTAGTACTATACAGGTATGTACTACTAGGAACCGCATGGTGTAGCGTCTGCACTCTTATTTTATTTTAATCTGTGATAAAGCAATCTTCAACACATTTGGTTCTCTTCGAGGGTTCTCGCATGTGATAATGGAAGTTGATTGCATGGAACACTCGCCACAATTCTTGCTTAATTCTGGCTCCTATCCTGTTAGAAATAGGAGCACTCAATAATATTTTCTCTTTTTTTGTTATTCATCATGTAAACAGGTCAGCAAACCTTGCGGCTCATCTTTGTGCGAACCGTGCTTGCTGCACTTTGAATGTGACCGAGAGCTGGCTTGATGAAACACCTCGCTTCCTTCTTCTTTTTTTGTGGGGTACCTCACTTCCTAGTGACCAGTCTCTTGGCTGATCGTCCTAAGAATGCTTATATATGAATAAAGCCCTCTCATTTACCCGCAAAAAAGATTAAGCCATATTAACCGGAAAGGAGGGAGTATGGACTAGCACTACTTTTTGGTGTGTCCCGTCAACTCACAGAACGAGGAGAAGCTTGCAGGACAAGGTGAAGCTCGCTTACACCCTCTCCGTCTACCTCAAGCCTGGTGGCTCGCAGGACGAGGAGAAGCTTTTGACTAATGCAACCTACCCTCGCCCAGGCGGTGGATGTGCAACAGTTCATTCGGTGTCAGATTGCCAGAGGCATACCCTGTAGTACCATCATTGTTCGACTTCCCAAAGAGGCGAAGAGCCAAGAACAAGGTTTAGTAGTACGAGTAGTACTACTAGTATACAGGTACTAGGAACCGCATGGTGGAGTGTCTGTACTCTTATTTTATTTTAATCTCTGATAAAGTACACATTTATTCGGGAGAAGTGCGGAAAACGGTAGCCCAATAGTACTATTAAAAAACATCGAACATGTAATGATGATATCGATCAACCATGCTCGAATATATCTTGGCCTCCGTGTGAGCCTGTCTGTGTGTTCTCGCTCCTCGTCTCTCTTAAGGAACGGCGGGTTGGCCATTTTGCCATCAATTGAGATCGGTTTTCTCACACTCCGGTCCCACATGTCAGTGATATGCCAAGAGGAAGTGCGTTGACCGACAGGCCATACGCGTACTTGGTTTTGCACCTTCATACTACTCCCTCCGTCATAGTTTATAGGGCGCGCTTCATTCTCATGCATTTCTCTCCATGCATTTCCACTACCAGAGAGATTTTAGACCCGTTTGGTTTAATGCTCAATTAATTAGGGCGTCGTAACCGCAATCAAGTCCACAATTTTCTCTCGATGTAGGTGTGTACGCGGAATGGAGTAAGTGCATGCATGTGTGTACCCGGGGTGGAAGCACTGCATGCATGTGTGTACGCATTATTACCTCTAGTAATAGACGCCGTGCTATAACTACCAATGCTATTTTTTAGGCCGATCGCTAGTTGCCTTGGTCCCAGGGATTGTTGAAGCGCGCTCTATAAACATTGATGGAGGGAGTAGTATGGGCGGATTCAAAGAAGAGCGTATTGATGGTTGCTTCTTCCGAGCAACTTACAGTGGGAAAGGTGGGGCATATGATTTGACTGCTCATTACTCACTATTAGTGCGGCGCAACGACCGGCCTGAGTCTCCCATGCGGTTGTGCACTACTCCCTCCGTTCTTAAATATTTGTCTTTCTAGAGATTTCAATGAGTGACTACATACGAAGCAAAATGAGTGAATCTACACTCTAAAATTTGTCTATATACATCTGTATGTGGTAGTCCATTTGAAATTTCTAAAAAGACAAATATTTAGGAACAGAGGGAGTATAATTTGGTGCATGGCACATGGAATCGGATGTTGAAGAGGCTTTTGGCAATGCTATCAAGCTTCCAACATTTGTTTACACAATTGACGTACTATACAAATAATTTTCCAGCGACATGAAATTGTACAATGCTCTGAGCTTTCAGCTTTTGTTTCGTGTGTCTTGCCATCCATGCTCTTTCAAAAAAAATAAAAAACTAACTTCCTTGCTAATGCATCTCAATGATTAGCAGATCAGAGCTAATATTTACATCACAACTGAAGACAAAGTTGTGAGAAGGTGTTAAATTAAAATTGATCCATGCTTTCATTGGTAGGAACTTCCCCCCAGCTCTGTCTATTTCAAAAAGTAGCTGTCAAGAGCATGCAACATTCCGATCATTTGGTGCAGTTCCACTCAAATAAAGCTGAGCGTCCCTATTCCAAAGATATTAAGTGTGATTACAATAATAGAGGACTGTTGATGAAACAATAAACACACAAATAGAAGCCGGTCACCTTTGCAGTCTCTCTTAAGACTAACTAGTTGGAGAAGATTAAGCAAATAGTTGGAGAAGATTAGGCTCGGAGTTGGATGAGGAGGATAGAGCAAAACCAATCTCCCTTTGTGCAGTCGCACTAAAATGTAGAGACATCGCCCGTGTGACATTTTAGTAGAACTGCACAAAACACTCTTAAGAAAAAAGTGATTTGTGCAGTTCACCAAAAGGTCGCAATAGCAACGAGGTGAAATGGATAGCCCTGTTTACAAAAAAGAGGTAAAAAGGAAACAATTAGTAGCCAATAACAGTTGATGACACATACGACGACAAAAAAGAAGCATATTCCTTGACCTAAGGGAAGATAACAACACGGTTGTGTTTATCTAAAATGGTGTGAGGATGAGATTGCAATGTGGAAAGTACGCCGGACGAGCTACGTTTTGGGCAAAGAACTAGGGAAGATCCACATGCAGCGACGTGGGAAGATGGGCAGTGGAGCAAGGCCGGAGGGGATACCTGGGGGTCATCGGGATGTAACTAGGAGGGCGGCGGCGGGCGGGATCTGCCCATACTACGGCAGTGAGCAAGTGGCGTAGGCCCTACCACGCCGGAGCTTGGTCAGAGAGAACGGCGGGTACCGCGGATCAGGACGTGCTGCCTCGGTGCCGTCGAGCAGAGAAACGATGCACATCCTCCCTTTTCCGCCGGCGGACGGGATGCGGCCGGATCAGTGACCAACGATGAGAGAGAGAGAGGCCACCGCCGCCTTGTGTGAGATACTCTGAAGAGAGACAAACCACGGCAGGTAGGATCCATTGTATATAGTGGGCGGACTACCTTTTTCTCCATAAAAACCATTTTATATTCTGTGTACGTGCCATTGAGCAATATAACTTTATTTAAAAATAACGCGCCAACGCATCAAGTCAAACTTTGTTTCATGCACGCGTGGTACATGACATCCATAGGTAAACAACCGCTACACGCGCTCAAATTAGAACGTGGGCTGCCATTTCGTACAGAAATGAGCTCCACCGTGTACCCGCGTGGGTGTGGCTGGGCAAGAAGCGTGAGTACGTGCACCTATTCTCTTTGTGTACATACACCACCTATGTGAGTTTGTGTGAGAGAGATACAAATGTAGAGAGATATAGTGTGTGGGTTCATGAGTGTTTTTTTGGGGGGGGGGGGCATGAGAGATAGACAGGGAATATGTGTCGATGATATTTCAATCAAAAAATGTAACATATGCAATGTGTGTGAAACAGAGGCCTGGATATATCATATATATAGAGGGGGCGATCCACGAGAAGAGAGTGGAGGTATCATCGGCGTGAGGTATCCATAGAATCGAAGAGAGGGATGATGTGTGTGTGTGCGCGATCGATAAAGGGTGCCATCGAATTTGTGTGTGCCCACGTTAAAGATATAGGGTGGCTGGCCTACTAGAACGTGAGAGGGGACATGTACAGTTTGCCTCTGTGGCATGGATACCTACCTACAACGCTCGACTATCTGTGTGTGTGGGGGGGTGGGGGGCAGAGACCTAACTATAGAGGTACAATGGCTGGTATATGTGTGGAGGAGGAGAGAGACCTACCTTATGTATTGAGGGAGATCGATCAGCATCCATGCATATGTGTAGGAGAGAGAAAGAGCTAGAGTGTCGGAGGGGTTGGTGGTGGAGTTGCTTTTCACAAATGGTGGGAGAGGCCTGCTAGACAAACAGAGGGCACGCCTGCAATATCAATAAGAGAGGGGATGCCTACCTGTCTGTGCACGTGCGTGTGAGAGACGGGTCAGGAGGCATGCACGAAAGATGAGGGGGATGATATGGCCGTGGTAAGCAGACGTAACTACATAGGAAGATCAATCGTCCTTTGTCGGAGAAATGGAGACACATAACTTGTGAGGTACATCGATCAATGCGTGGTGAAAAAGAGTTATAGTCGACCTAGGTATATGTAGGGAGATTGATCGGTATACATGCATCTATGTGTTAGAAGCAAATAAGGCCCGGAGAGAAGGATAGAGAGAGAGGGATGCAGCTAGGAGGTGGTGTGAGAGGCATACTATATCGAGGGGGAAGGAGTGTGCGAGTACGAGATCAATGAAAAGAGGGGCGGGAGTGAGGCATGGATGGTGAGAAGAGAAGAGGGAAAGCTTGTGTTTGTGGTAGGCACACTTGGCTAGAGAGGCATATCGATCGGTGTGTGCCGGAAAGAAGGAGCTGGGGGGCCTACACACACCATGGGTGAACGACCTAAAGTGAAAAGACGAATGTGCGCAATGGAGCTAGAGAATGCTGACGGAGGGTGAGAGGGAGGCGGGTGTGTGCATGCACGAGAGAAAGTTAGTGCTAGCTACAAAGATAAGAGGATTGTGTGGGTGTAAAAGACGAATAGAGATCATAATTCATTATAAAAGTGGATTCGGATATTTGAAGAATATATCATAGTGTTTTGAACCGACGCATGCATGAATATATATAATGGTGATACGCATGGTGTGGTTATGAACATGTTATACTACATATAATATATAGAACATTTATTTGAATTTGTGATAATGTGTGGGTTTTGCAGCTCACGGCTAAATACATGTCATAATGTAGGGGGCGGGGCATTATACTTTGTGTGATAAACACAGTGTACATATGAAACATGGTTTAGATTATGAAGATCTAGTTAGTACATCAAATGAACTATTATTTGGACTCAACATCAAGTGTATTCAAAATTTCGAATTCGAGTTCATATAGTACACATAGTTCATATCTATCTCTATAGTAATCATGTGGTGTGTTGTTAAGATAATACACGAATGATGGTTTAAGTTGGCAACAATCATGATTGTAGATTCTTATTCAAATAGAGAAACGAATTCAAATTTAGTTCGAATTGCAGTGGTAGTATAGACATTTGGAATGCACTAAAATGTTGGTATGAGTAGGTTACATGCATTATAAAGCCAGCGAAAAAATTTAATTGGACATAACATGGATTCATAGCTTTGAATAGCATTTGTACAGTAAAACGGGACAAGACTCTCTCTTTGTGTGGTGTGAATAGTTTATTTTTTTCGTTTTTCCGTTGAGGGAAGTGCGAATTGATTTGGTACGTATAATATTACACGTTAGACTTGTCCCTAAAATTCAACCCGCGCCTTGTTATATCCCGAAAATTCAGATATCGTGCTCGCAAAACTCGCGCCTTCACAACCCGCGCCTTGCTATCCCGAAATTACAACGCGCGCGAAAACTCCCTCCAGCTGCCAAATCCCGACACGCGAAACCCCCTTCTAATACTGAGCCGAAAGGGCCGCTAGTTCAAATCGGTGGGGGTACTTTTGTAACACACCCTACATTTTGGACAAGCGCGTCCCTAAGTCATGGTTCCCCCCACCCATCACCTCCTTTTCGCCATTCGAAATCCCCATTTGAAATCCCAGGCCGCCATAACCTCTCTGCTCCAGCCGCGAAACCCCACCCTCCTCCGTCCGCCACCCCACCGCTGCCCAATCGGAGCCTCTTCCCCAATGACGTCGTCCACCGCAACAGCCCGATGTCCCTCATCCACCTCCCCAGATGAGGATCCGTCGTCGATCTCGTCGTCTCGCCGGTTCAGCTGCCCCGTCCTCCACCTCCGAGGAGCTGCTCTGATTATCGCCTCGTCTATCATGGCTGATCCATCCCCATAGCGCCACCTTAACCAGCTCCACCAGAACCGCAACATTGCACCACCAAAGAGGTTGTACACTCGTCGCATCGCACCTTCTCCTTAACTCGACCTCCCAGCACCGACGGTGCTCCATCCCGCACCCCCATGGCGCGGCTACCTTGAAGCCGGCGCCGCGGGCGACATCTCCACGACGGCTCTCCCCCAGTGCGAGGCCCCTTCGGCAGTGGCGTCCATACCAGCCAGATCTGCTACTGCTGCTCCGGCTCTCGCTCGCTCGTGCTGGTGCTGCTCCGGCTCTCGGTCGGTCGTGCTGCTGCTCTGCTCTCCCCCTCGCTCGTGCTGCTGCTCTGCTCTTGCTCTCGCTCACGCTACTGATGCTGGTACACGAGCTGCTGCAGCTAGACAAGTTGCTGCTTTGGCTCTAGTTTACGCTGCTCCTCCAGGCGCTGCTGCTCCGGCTGCTATCTGCTACTGTGTTCCCCATTGATCGCCTGCTGATTTAGATCACTGTTTCTCTACTACTAGTGCTCGAGCGGCCTAAACTACATGTGAAGTGCCTCTCTGCTACCAGTGCATTCAGTTTTGATAGTAACATTCAGATTCCACAGTAAATTTCAGTTTCGACAGTTAAGTTCAGAGTCAACAGTTTTTACCTCATCTGTTGTAGTCAGGTGTTTTTTGGTGATGTAAATTTTACATCTATCACTTTTTGGTAATGTATTTTACATCATCTATTGGAGATGCTATTAGAATCCCACTTGAGATTAACGATGTCTGTCTTGTACTGCTTCAGCCTCGACGTCTTACGGCTCGCCAGAGCTGCTCCAACGATGGAACCATCCATCACAGCAGAGCAGTGCCCTGGACACCGTCTACTGATTCTTCAGATCTTCCTCCACACCTCCGACAGCCACCTCTGCTGCAACTTCTTCAGCGACCAACCCAATGATGTTGAGGTCAACACGGCTACGGCAAAGAGGTTGTACACTTGTCGCATCACTTATTACTGTACATTCATGTCGATCCATTAGGGCTATTTTGGTTCAAAGGAAAAAGTGAAGGAAAAACATAGCAATAGGAAATTTTCCTATGGCACTCTACTATTCAATTATTCATGCATTTTGTTGAAAGGAATGGAGCAAAACATCCACCTGGACCTACTTTTCAAAATCCTATGCATGGAAACAAGACCAAGTGCATTAGTGGCAGAATACCATTCTAACTGTACATGCTTTCATATGGTTTCACTTTAATTTGGCCATCTTTCTTTGCATTCCTCTGCTCTTCCAATTCCTGTGAACGAAACACCCAAGTTGACAGAAATCCTGTGTTTACAAATGCTATGTTTCCCACATGCATTCCTATCCTATTCCGGTGTTTTTCCTATCCTTGCGTTTTTAGAATCCTGCAAGCCAAAGGAGCCCTTACAGAATTACTTCAGTTACACGTAGATGTCGAAGAAAACTTTGTGTGGTTTGTCCTGCTCCTGCCGCGACGTCCACCTCACCTGAGCTGCTCCATCGACAGAAGCATCCACCAAACCAGATATCACAACTCCTGACAGTCTTTCGCTGCCTCAGATCTCTTTCCCTGCCACCGGCACCCACCGCAACTGCATCACCATCATCGACTCAGCAGATGGACCTGAGGAGTACACGGGTCCACAAGAGAGGTCGCACTCTTTTATTTCTACTTATGTTATGCATTGCTTAATATTACCTGCTACTTTATCATCCTGTTCACCTCTTAGACTCCAAGTCAGGTCCAAATTAATGTTCAAACTTGAGTTTTAAATTACTTGTGGGGCACATATCGAGGCAACAATGAATAGTATCTCTGTCTATTATCTGGTTCACCTAGGGTATGCCTATGTTGTTCATCTTGGGTGGGAAACAAATAGTAAAGCAATCATCATCTGTCTTTTTATTAAATTAAAGCTATCATCAGCCTGCTATCATTATTTTTGGATCCATCCACTGGTTGTTACCATCACTCTAGATTTCTGCATGCTCTCCTTACATAATCTCACTATATTTTTTTTGTATGCATGTCAGATATTGTACACAGTCATGCTGAACATGTAGAGAAAAAGAGAAGAGTTTTGCGTGGCAATACAATGTCATGCAGACATCGCTCCATGGTGGGTTCAATGGCAAACCCCCCCCCCTCTCCAGATTGTAATCCAGAGGAAGATATTTGTTCTGAGGCGGATTCAGACGCAGCTGACCACTCCTATTTACCCCGCAAGGTGTTTGCCCTAACTTGGCATGATGATGTTGGTCATATCATGCATATGTTGCCTTGCAGTGCCTACTTTCGACATCATATATGTCATTTGCTTAGTTTAGACATGTTCTGTAATGCCACCAGTTTAGTTTCTATATCATATATGGGAATTATGTAGTCTCATCTCTTTTAGCCAGCCATAATATATGTGAAATATGCAATGCCATCCTGTTTAACCAGGCATCATATATTTGAATGATATCTTGCCCATCCTTTTCTTCATTACGTTTCCATTTGTCGACAATGTTTGTACGTTAAACTACACTTCCTGTGAATCAGCCATTTGAGTGGGTGATGGAAAAATCTAGAGTGAAAACAAGGTCTTCAGAGCAGACAGTGCTACCTGTCGAAGCAGATCTCTTGCTGGGTCCCGATAGCTCCTCAAAGATGGATTCAGAGACAGATGACCAGTCCTATTCCCCCACCGAGGTGTATGCTCTAACTTTGCACGGTTATACTGCTCATATCATGCATATGGTGTCTTGCATTGCATAGTTTAGACATCATATACACAATATTCAACTCCATGTTCTTAGTTCAGACATCATATTTGTGAATGCCCTCTGCTTAGCATATAAATCACATATGTGAATTAAATCATGCAATCCTGATTACTTAGATAACATGTATGTGAATTATGTCATGCGAACCTGTTTACTAAGGACATCATATAATTATCTCATGCCATCCTGTTTAGTTAGTCATCATATCTTGGAATTATGTCATGCTATGCTATCCAATTTAGATAGACATCATATATGTGAAATTATGTAATGCTATCCTTTTTAGTTAAACAATATACATGTCAACTATTTCATGCCCTCTTTTTTCCACACTATCTATTACATCTGTCTCTCATACAAGGTCTGTACATTCAACTATGTTTCCTGTTTATCAGCCATTTGAATTGGAGCGGGTGATGGCAGTATCTAGCGGAGTAAAAACACGATCTTTAAATAAAACAGTGCTACCTCTTGGTGGAGATAGCACCCCGGTTGTACATGCACAAGAACCAGCCCTACCACACAAAACCTAGACTCTCGCAGATTGCACCCCTACTGCGATGGAGAGAGAACCAGCTTCACCCAATCTAACCCCAACCCCAGCAGCTAGTAACCCAGTTCCTGTTGACACAGCACCATCTCCACCACGGAGCTCCCAAACAAGAGCAGTTAGTAAGGCAGCTCCAGTGCCAAAGCGCCAGTACTACCACGGCGAACCCCAACTCCACCAGTTAGTACACATATTCCTGTGGAGGAAGCACAACCAGTCATTCATAGTTTAGCATCTATCGCATTTGATGTTGTTAAATCCTATGTGCGTATCTTCCCATCATGGAAATATTATATTGAAGATAAAGGAAAATGCCAGTTGCAGGTGTTCGTACAGGAGTTATGTGTAAGTAATGTTATTCATGGCAATTACTTTGCTTTGTCCCATACATTCTACCTCCATGATGGTTATAATACAACAAATTTTCCCATTTTTCTCTATAGAGAAGGACCGATTTGGAAATCAGGATGAGGTAACCTGTGCTAATACCTTTGCTATCTTCAAGACTGCTTGGTGGCAGTATCAGAATTACCTGAAGAAAATGTACTTCACTGGCAAAGAAACTCATCAAATTCCCTTACGTTCTCCTGAGACACATTTACTGGACGATGACTGGGAACGCCTTGTTCTGTACTGGTCCTGAACCAAGAATGTGGTAAGGTCTTTGAGCTCATTTTTTATTTTTAAGTACTATATGCCTGCGTCTTACTGTACTCTGTTCGTGTAGAACAAGTGCTTAAACCTGAAGAACAACTGTTCTCATTTAAGATTCCATTGCTATGGTTCATACTGCTTTGCTCTTGTATCACTGTTTTTACTCATACAAACTTATTTTTAAATTGAAGGATCCAATCGAAACTCCAATGGCACAACAGGTATGTTTACACATGTTTCTTTAACAGGTTTGCTCTTATAAATAGCTCTGTTGATTTCAATTTCAATTGTGTATACAGTTGACTTCTCATATCATGCACATTACTAGCATCACAACAGAGCCAATAGTGTCATTGTACATGTAGACCCGTGGTACCCATATGAAATCTTGTTGTGCCATCTTGTTTCCCATGCTTTGTATTCTTTCAGTGCTGCTTTGTCTTGAACTGATATGATTTGAACCGTGTCTCTATTTTGATTTGGCAAGACAATGCAGTGACCATAGTACATAGATATATGTTTGTTTGATGCTTTTATTATGTACTACTCCCTCCGTCCTAAAATAAGCGACTCAACTTTGTACTAACTTTGTACTAAAGCTATTGCAAAGTTGGGACGGAGGGAGTACTTGGCAATAGAAGACTTGGTAGTTTAATCCTGTCCACCTTACTAATGAACTAGTTCACCGAAATGAGTTTCATATACTAGTACATGCTAAACCTGTTATGTGTCTGCTGGTTTCTTCATTTAGAATGCTGACAAAATATTGGGGAAGAGTGCCTTATTAAGCAATGGTAAAGGAAGTAATGCAGATAAGGTTTAGGATAGTGAGACATCCTTGTTGGTCTCCAACAAAGCTGATAAAACAGCTAAGGAAAACTATCTTGAAGACAGTTAGGCAACCCCAAAGTACTGTCTTGGTGTAGTATTCAAGTTACTCGCCACTACCGCTGGCACAAGCTATTCAAACTCACTATCTGAATCAGTTCTATTTCATGAGTCTCAACTACAAGCTGAAAGACATCGATCAGCTGTGCTGCGACAAGAAGCCGAAGGACTGCGGAAGTCCCTGGAGAATTCAGATGCATACTTTCTGGTGCAACAACAAGCATTGGAGGATTTTAGCGCCAAACAGGAGAAAGCTAATAAGCTTGCTAAGCTTATTGCCAGCATGGTGGATACCCAGGATAACGTTTCTTGAGCTCTTCTGAAGTTGTTTTAGTTATGGACTTGTTTTGCTGCCGCGTTTATTTGCACTAGTGGCCAATTTAGACGGCTAGTGTATGTAATATGCTGCTTTGTTCCCTATATTTGCACTGGTGGTGAACTTTGATGCCCAGTGGATGTAATATGTGTAATAGCCGTAATAGCCTAGCGTTAGTTGCTTGCTTATTTATTTCCTTATTGTCTTGTTTAGTTGTTTGCTTGTAGTCCAGTTCTTTTTCCGCATTTTTCTAGTGGCCACAATAACCTATTTTTATAACTAGGCCACAATAACCATGGCAACACACGGACTACTGTAATTGTAGTCCTGCTACCTGCTGTAGTGACCATGGGCCTTCTACGGGCCATAGGATCCATGGGCCTTCTACGGGCCGTAGGATCCATGGGCCTTCTACGAGCCGTAGGATTCATGAGCCTTCTATGGGCCGTCTCATCAATGGGCCTTCTACGGGCCGTATAATCGTTTTGCCAAACATGGGCCGTACTATTCGTGGACCAGTAACGGTTCGCAAACTAGGCCGTAAACGGGCTAGAGTGGAAATCGTCTGTTTATGCCCCGACCATAACGGGCCGTTAATAGGCCGTATTTGATGACGCTATGAAAACAGCCCAACGGGTTAACGGGCCACAAACGGGCCGACTGTAACCACATGCTCAATTTGGCCCACAAGCGGAACAGGCCAGTAACGGACCGCAACCGAATTCTGGAGATGAGCCCAAGAATAAATGGGCCCTTAGAAGGCCGAAAGTTAACACGGGCTGGAAACGGCCGACGGAATAATGGCCGTTAATGGGTATAAAGCGATACACTATTCATTATGGGCAAGTTTCACCTCGGGCCTTTAATGGGCCCAGAGTTACAAAGGGCCTCGTATGGGTCGAAAGACGTCATGGGCCATACATGGGCCAGAAGTTACAACGGGCTAGAATCATATTGGACGGCCCAGATGATGCTACTGGGCCTAATTCGAATAGGCCGTAACGGGCCGTGAGTTAGCGGGCTGTAAATGGGCTATATGCGAATAGGCCGTTAACAGGCTTTTCGTGGGCCGGCCCGCTACCATTTGACCAAGTCAAACGGGCTGGCCTTTTCACCGGAATAGGCCTTTGTTGGGCCATGCCACGTGTCGACGTATCATAGGCGCCTCCGGTCCAATGAGTGGATGACATCTGTCCCAACGGTGAGCCGACACGTGGTTCCTCTGGCCATTGAGAATTTTACATGTGGAAAATCCCCATTGGTCCGGGCTGTTAACGGGTTATCGGATTCAAACCAGAACCCGATAGCTTAACGGTGACCCGTTATGGTGGATGCCACGTGTCGGTTACCCTTGACGAAAGCACTTCCATGACGCGCCATTTATCGTCATGGAAGTGGACACTTCCGTGATGATAATTTAAAATTGTCATGGAACATTTCTATGACAGCACATGTATGACTATCTTGATTCTGTCATAAAATCGTCATGGATGTACATGCATGACAGAAAACGTGACCTACTGTGACAAACACGTATCATCACAGAAGTGTATTTTTTTGTAGTGAGACCTGTTTGCCGCGTATCACACACATCTTGTTAAGTTGAATCGTTTCTGTTCTCTTGGCTCAACGCAAACAGTTCATCCGAGTGAACTGTATGCCGTATATCGCACACACCTTCATCTGGCTGCCCGTTTCTGTTGTTTCGCATCATCACAAATAGTTTATCCAAGTGAACTGTATGCCGTATATCACACAAGCCTTCATCTGGCTGCCCGTCTCTTTTGTTCTGCCTCATCGCAAATAGTTCATTGAACTGAACCGTATGCCCCGCATCGCACAAGCAACTAAAGTCTAAACCGTGTTTGATGTATCCTTCATCGCAAACGTTTTGCCTCTTTTTTTATGGTTATTTTACATCACTGTTTGCGATTAATGCATCGCACATAGTTTTGTCAAAGGGTCTCTGATCGTAGTGTCGCGTTAGCAGCATCCTATAGTAGTGCATGCATCACACTGTTGGTTTCATCTAACCGTACATTAGGGAAGTAAATGTGCATATGGAGAAGTCTATATTTGGAAGTAGTGAAATCTTGTAATGCTTACCATGTGTACATACCTATATTCGCCCTTGAGCAATCAATGGCTAGAATAATATCCTCACAAGAATTTTGCCCACAAAACATGAGTATATAACAATGCATGGTCTGTTAGTTTCCTTGAAGAATTTGTTTGTGAGGATAGAACATGATTACATAACATGCATGACATGGTAGTATCCTGTGAAGAATCGATTGCGAGATAACATGAGTATTACCATGCATGGCACTTCTATATTTTTGAACCGAGTATACATTTCCCTGTATTTTCCTCTCAGTTCCAACAAGGACAGATCAATGCTATTTCTTGCATTATCCTACTCATACTTTGAACAGTGCTGATCTTACATTAACAATGCCTGTCCTTTTTTATATGATGCAGTGTCCCTACAGTTACTGCCCTTTGTAATCACACCACCTTTGCGAAAAACAGGGAAGCACAACTGGTTCCTCGCTCAATCAGACGACGGTAAAAGACTGATGATCATTCGCACACATGAGCCAGAAAAGTTATATTGCAAAAACCCCACTGTGTACAAGCACCGTGAAATACGTGAGTATCCAGACAATCTCTGTTACGTCTATGATCAGGATACCAGCTTGTTGGGGCCTTCAGGATTTTTGAGTTGGAGGCGGGTAAACAGCCTTGGTTCACACTCTCTATTTCTCGGACTCAATTATCCGTTTAACCTGGAGATCACTGTTGGCAAGGACCTTGATGGTAGAGAGGCTCTGTTTGCTAGGGAAAACTGTGTCTACACGGCGAGCCCTAGGACTTCGGGAGCAGACTCCCCTGATTGTCAACGATACAGCCTGCAGCCAAAAGAAGGTGAGAATGACAAAGGCATCTGGATTAACTTTGATCCTTGGATGTCTCAAGTCTGAGAGGAAGTGATGTGGTTCAAGCCTTCAGGTTGATTGGTAATTGGGCTGTTGCGTCGAAAGGGTGGAGTTCTAGTGTCTCCGAATCACTGGTGGCTGAAGCGGGGCTGCAAATTATGATGGTGTTGGATCATCCTTCTTTGAATGACTTGTTATCTTTGCTGCTTGTTCTGGATGGGTAGTTCTCTCTTTTGTTATGCATACTCCTTGTCATTTGGTCATCCTCGTCTATGTCACTCTTACTATGTAATAGTTGCCTCTATTTAGAATTTCATCCTTGTCTAGATCACGAGAGTCTGAGCGCTGCAGATGGGTGCGTTTTGGTGGTGTAGTAAGACTTCTTATGAACTATCATGTCTTGCTGTTTATGTCAGTAGTAATCACTAGTCAATGTTTGAATGTTGTATATATCGTTGTTTCGAACTGTTTATTGTCTCGAATTGCTGGTGGGCTAAATGAGGGCATCACCATTCTCCAGTGTTTGGAGTATCTCCTTTTTTCAAGTTATAATTTGAGCTCAGTGTCTTTTCGATGATGTACACTTGTTTGGGCCAGTGAGGTGTCGTTGAATATGGGCCGAGTAGTAACACAATGCCAACCAGGTAAATTATGACTCTCAGGCCAGGCGCTCAAAAAAAGAAAGAAAAAGGACTCTTAGGCCGACATGTGGGCGCCACCGGTGTTTTCGTGCGCGTGCACGCCGACAGCATATTGGCACATGTTCAAAATTCATGCTACCTTTTCATCCCCAATCTCCTGCCCCTCACCCACCTCTGGAATCTTGATTCCTACTCCAGTTACCCCAAATCCCCCTCCTGTACTCCTTGTACTCAAGCACACTATCATGTCGCCGGTCAACGCAAATCTCCGAGCTGGAGATCCCGAGGTCCGTCCTGCCTTCGGGCGCTGCGTGCTGTCGCTCAACAATGGCATGGCGGCGCTTGATGACCAGTTTGCCGGCAAAGTGCCGATGGTAACCATCAACAGTGACCGGCCTCCCGTCTTGCCAGACGACCTTGTCAAAGCTTTTGGCATTGCGCACGGCATCCAAATAAGTGACTTGCTCGTCGAAGTCTGTCCGCCTCCGGCTGATTTCTTCGTCAGGTTCCGGAAAACTTTCGACTGCAGTCGTGTGTTCGAATCTTCCCGGCGTTTGTTCAGCGATGGCGCGCTGGTGAGTTTTGATCGGTGGCACCCAAGATGGGGCTCGGTGCCCTCTGAGCTTGAGTTTTTAATAAAGCTTACCTTCCACGGCATGCCTCGACGTGGTTGGAATAGCGAGTCCATGAATGAGCTTATCAACGACCTAGGAGGTGAGCTCGTAAGTATGTTTGTTCCTCCAGACAGCTGGGCTCTGACGGTTATGGCATGGATGAAGAAGCTGTCCACCATACCGAAGGTTATTGGTGTTGAGATACCTATGCAGGAACCGGGGTTGTACTATTTGTTGCCACCAAGGCCGCCCCGGACCACTTTAGGGATGTACCTATATCGAGTGTTCGTGCATGTCGAAGAAGTGGTCAATCCATCAATCGAAGTCCTGTCGCCGCCGCTGGTGCCAGGGTCCATCGACGACGTCCATTACAGGAGTCAATGTCAGACTTTCCCCATGTTGCTTAGAACGATGGATGGCACAGTGCCTACTCCATCGCGTGGTGGAGGGCACTGCTTCTTTGGGAGAAGAGGCAGGGCTGGCTGCCTGGATGTGCTCTAATTTGAGGTAATAACTGAATCTTCTCGGATACTAGTTAAATCCGAGCTATCAGTGTGAAGCACTGATGTGCCAGTACATTTGATTGTGACCTATTCTATTTTTGTACCTGAACTTTTTTTAGAAAGGGGTGTACGTCAACTTAATGTGCTAGCAGAACTTATTGTGTTGTCTCTCTGTTTTCTTTGCACAACATTCAAGATATTTCCCCGTCATTGATAAAGACGATGAACGGTTATGTATGAGTTCGTTGGTTTCAACATAGCCCTACCCGTAGCGATCCACTGCTTCCACCCTGATTGTGCCGCCTGCGTGAAATTTGTGTATGCAAGTTCAGTGTGCTATGATGTTCTATATGATTGTGTCAACTATATAAGTTTTTACTGAGCATCAGCAATGCATATGGCCGAAAGATGTATTTATGAGCATCGACCGATGGGTCTCTCTCTCTCTCTCACACACACACAAACACACACACACACACACAAGTGGGA
Organism: Thinopyrum elongatum; assembly: GCA_011799875.1. NCBI lineage: Eukaryota > Viridiplantae > Streptophyta > Magnoliopsida > Poales > Poaceae > Thinopyrum > Thinopyrum elongatum. The sequence continues at coordinate 373,336,962 of CM022303.1, read as the reverse complement.
CCGTTGAATTATTTCTTCGCTCGTGACAACTTTTAATTAGGTTCCACTGTACTCTAACTTTTTTCTTAAGTTATTAATTGAGCTCAGTGACTTCAAAAACTTGTACAGAAGGCTTGTTTGGGCCTTTTCAAGCGTCGTTGAATGTGGGCTGAGTAGCCATATAAAGTTGTACTGTACTACACATGCCTTTTTCGTTGAACATCAGCAATGCAACTGGGCCGATAGTTGTACACAAGATCCTAAAATAAGCGCAGCCCAGCCTATGTTTCTTTTAATAAAATGCACAACTCAGTTCATTTTTTATATAATAAGATTACCAAGCCCAACTTAATTTTTTAATAATATTCCTATCTCAATATTATTTTTTACCGAAATGCTCACTCCAAACCATCATTGTTTTTTCACCCATCCCAGAAAATGGGTCCATTTCTACTAAAATAAAATGGCTTGTAAATTATCAGAAATGATAAATGGGCTGCATGTACGCGATATTATTTTCACCCAACCCAGTAAATAGGTGTATTCGAATAAATGATCAAATGCACAGTAAATTATCATAAATAGTAAATCGGCTATTATTATTTTTACCCAGCCAAGGAAATAGATTATTTTTTGAGTCAAAGCCCAGGAAATAGATGTATTGGCAAACAAAATAAAATGGGCTGTAAAACCTAGATAAATGGGCTGCATTCTGCCATAGCTTTCGAAGCTGACTTTGTTGGCCCACTAGATGAAGCCTGCGCAAGGTGTTGTCCATTTAGTGAAGAAAACGATTTAATGGTCTAAAACAAAAGGTCAACAAATTATTCTGACATATGTAGTCATTGGATTGACATCCAACGGCGATCCTGCTTCTTCAATCTCTGATCTAGTTGCTCTTGCTCCAGCCGACAAAACCATCGCCTGCTAGAGCGCCTGCATCTGCCTCCCATGGCCGGCTATGCTGCCGCGTAGGCCTCGCTGCCCCACCCTACTCCCAACGGTGGCCAGGTCATACCTGTACTCACCCACACCTTCTGTTATTCTCCGGCGAAGGCAGCCAAACCAGTCCCTCGTACTCCCCTCCGCCAGGGACTCCAGTGCCCCTTGTTCCATGACTCCAGATCGTTCCCATCTTAGGCCTCGCCGTCGTCCACTGTCATGGTGCGCTTGACGATGCATGGTCAACAACGAGAGTCAACATGGAGTATGTCGAGAGTCTGACAGCTGGGAACCACCAGCTACATCTTTGCACGCAAGCTAGTGCCTCCTTATTATGCGGGAATAAATGATTCCTGCCACTGACAGGTTGGACCCACCAGCTACAATCTTCGCATGCAAGGATGTTCATTCTTATTAAGCGAAAAAAGTCCCCCCCATGACAGCTGGGACCCACGAGCTACATCTTCGCACGAAAGGAAGTGCCTCCTTATTATGCGCAAGAGAAATGATTCCTCCCCCTACTAGCTCGGACCCACCTGATTCGAAGGCTAACTTGTGGGCCTACTAAGTTGACACGTACGCAGGGCTTTGTTAACCTAGTCAACAAACGATTCTAGCAGCAGTGACCGTTGGATTAACATCCAACGGCTGTGCTGCTTCTTCAATCTCTGATCTTCTTGCTCCAGCCATCGAAACCAGCGTCGGCTGGACCGCCCGCTATTGCCTCCCGTGGCCGGCTGTGCTACCACCGCTGGCCATGACATCCCGCTACTCACCCACACCTCCTGTTATTCTCCGGCGACGGCAGCCTCACACTACAGCCGAAGTAGTCAACCCTCATACTTCCCTCCGCGTGGGCATCCACTGCCGCGTATTCCCCGGCTCTGCGTCGTTCCCTTCCTAGGCCTCGCCATCATCCACCGCCTTGGTGCTCTCAACGCGGCGTGGTCAATGGGGTCAATGAATGACAACCATCGAAAGACGACTGTACGCGGTGACGCTGAGAGCTGGACCCACCAGCTACATCTTTGGACGCAAGGAAGTGCCTCCATATTACGCGCAAAAAAATGATTCCTCCCGCTGACAGCTGGGACCCACCAGCTATATCTTCGCACGCTAAGAAGTGCCTCCTTATCCTCCCTGACTGCTGGGACCCATCCGGTCAAAGCGTACGTAGCGTTGTTTGGCTGGTCGCCAACGTGTATGTACATACTGGCCGATCGGTGTCTCTACAACGATGACCCATGGCCGAGCAAGCAGCGGCACATGTAGTAGTAGAGCCGCCAACGTAGCAGTTCAGACAGTCCAGTCTAAACCGTGTACACGTACGTACAGCCAAATGCCAAAAAATATGGCCACGTACATACATAAGGGCGGGGTCTCGAACGCCTATTCGTGCATACGTACGGCCAGGGCTCGTGTATATGGAAAGGCAGTGGACAACAGCAATGGCATCCTATTAATCGACAGCCAACCGGCTGGGTCGAAACTGAGAAACAACGTCCTGTTCATCGGGAGGCAACAGACTGGGTCGGAATGAGTCGTGTTCATCGGGAGCCAACCGGCTTGGACGGAACAGCCAAAACGGGGTCTGGCGTACCACAGTACGAAGGAAACGGACTTGTGTTCGAGCTCCTATGGTCGAAACAGGGTGCTGTTGATTGCGAGGGGTGTGGCGTACCACAAAACAGAGGAAACGGACTTGTGTTGGAGGGCCTATGGTCGAAACGTGGTCCTGTTCATCGGGAGAGATGTGGCGTACCGCAAAACGGGACTCCATGGGCTACTGTTCATCCACCATCTACTGCCTCGCTCCAGCCTCCACGGGCTACTGTTCATCCACTGTTGACTTCCTCCAGCCTCCACCAGCTACTATTCATCCACCGTCGACTTCCTCCTACCTCCACCAGCTACTGTTCATCCATGGGCTACTGTTCATCCACCCTCCACCGGCTACTGTTCAACCAGCCCTCCACGGGGTCCTGTTCATCCAGCCTCCACCGGCTACTGTTCAACCAGCCCTGCACGGCCGGGGTCCTGTTCATCCACCCCCAACTGGCTCGGGTGTGTGGCGGGCTCCTCTCGATCGGGGTCCTGTTCATCTAGCGGCAATGACCTCTACTACCATGGGGTCCTGTTCATCCAACCCCCACCGAGAACTGTTCATCCAATCCCCAACAATGGTCACTGTTCATCAAGAGGCAGGTTCGATCGGCTTCAGTTAGCAGTAGTAGCGAAGGAATCGCTTGGGTCTAGTTAATAGCCAAGGGATCGATCGCTCGGGTTCAGTAACGTACGTAGCTAGTGCAATCGCTCGGGTTCAGTAAGCAAATACCTCGCTCGGGTTCAGTTAGAGCCCAACGCCTCGCACACACGGCCAAACCTTCATGCATCGCTCGGCGCCGACCACCCATCGTAACCGGGAACTCCCCGATATTTTCCTCGCCCTCGCTTCTACCATGATTTTTTCCGTCATGGACGGCCCAAAGAATGTCATGCAGGTGCGTCCCCGGGCCGCCCAGGACGAAAAGCCCATTTTCTGTCATGATTTTTTGTCATAGAAGTAGGACCCACCACATCTATGATGATACGTGTTTTTGTCACAATTATCGTCATAGAAGTGTCATAATCCTGACAGAATCTTTTTTCGTTCGGCCCATAATGTCATGGATGTGTCTTTTTTTGTAGTCAGGGGGGTAGTCGCTGGGGCACTTCATCTGGGCCAGAGCCTGCACCAAGTCGGCATTGGCGGAGGCGAGGTGTTCCTCCGGGTCAACACGCATAGCGGCCATCGTGCCATCGACCGCCATCCGCTCCTTGACCTCCACATGATATGTGGTTGGGCTTGCGCGACGATGCTCTGGAGGTAGGGGTGGTTGGGATTTGGAGGCATGAGGATGTTTCGCAGGCACCATTTAAGCAATCACACTGGGGCCGTGATAGAGATCGGTGGGTTACCTGACTGGATCGGCGATGCTCGGGCAGAACATAGATGTGGTTGAAGTTGTGGTTGCGGTGGCTTGAGCTGCCGGGAGGGGGGAGGGGGGAGATACTGCGGAAATTTGATGGGTGGGGATGTGGTGGGATGAATAAATTCTGAAATCGCACACCTAACAAAAATTTCGCTGCGAAACTTGAAACTTGGGCGGGGGAAACACACAATGCAGACGAAGCACGTAAAATACTCATGTGCGAAAAAAGAGAAAATTGGCAGATCCCGTCTCCAAAAAAATGTACACGTGTAGTTGATTTTTTCGGTCAATGGTACGCTTGCTTTATTAGAATACATCGCATAGGTAACTGACTTATGGATCATTAACGCAAAAAAAAAATGCACATGGGTACGCCATAGAAACCGTGTGTTTTGTGATCTTCTAATAATTCTTATATCTATCAGCATCTCCAGCCGCACCTAATTTAAAAAATCTCTTTCATTGTATCAGGATTATTCAATGTACATGAACGAGGCAAGGTGACACCCGATGTACAATCATCGGTTTATGAAATGCAATCAAGTGTCAACCTGCCTCACTCGCATAGCCAGATTTGATCCTATGCAACAAGAGAGAAGCTTGCTGCCATCCGCCGGCGTGGCAATTTAAGCCGGTGTGCGGCAACTCGCGCGGCGAGGTGGGACTAAAAACCAGCTGCGGCCAGCTCTAGTCTCCAGTGGCTTCCGGTGGCTGCGGGCAGACGTTTCGGGAGTATTTAGGGCCGGGGTGCGGCTACAAAACTTCAGTGAACACACGCTAATCAATGCTCAAAGCCCTCAAAGGATGCGCTTACCGACATTGCATGTTAATAATAGATAGTACCAACTTAAAGTACTACTGGTAATTTGCTCTAAAACTAGTATGTATGTAGTACTGGTAGATGCTCGTAATTAATTATACAAACTTACGAGCGACACACGCACTAACTACTTCTCACATGCTGGCATTAGGGCATGCTGGCCAGACGCCGTCAATCTCCTTCCCGGCCTTGTCGCCGGCAGCCCGCTGTGCTTCAATCTCCACCGAGCTCTCCTCAGCACGGTGTGTGGCCTCTTCTTTCTTGTGGCGGCGAGACTCTCTTTTCTTGACTGCTTTCTGCTTTTTCTGCTCCTTCTGTGCGGCTTTGGCCACCTCTAGATCCACCGCCCATTCAGCCATGGCAGCATAAAAGTCTGCCCACGTACTTGTGCGGCCGCGGGCGGCAATGAACTCGGCGTGGCGGGATGCCATCGCTTCCTTACCATGTGTGCGGTCGCGAGCGGCGAGGAACTCGGCACGGTGGTATGCCATCGCTTCCTTACCAGTTACTGTGCGCCGCGGTGCCATGAACGATGCTTGGAGAGAGCTCTGAGACGAAGTGGCCGGACAGCCGTATAGTGCGGTGGTTTTGTTTTTAATAGCTCAACGACAAACGACGAAGGAAATTTGGCTTCCCTTACAATCTTGCTCATCCATTATCGCACACAGTTCATCTCCGTGGCCTCCGGAAACAGTGTGCGCTGAGCCTATTGTGTGTTGCGTTATGATTGGCTGGAACCCCAGCCACGCAGATCGTGCGTGTGCACCGTAGGATGCGCCGGGATCAAACGGCAATCCACGTCCCTCACATCACACCCGTGCAGCTGTTGCTAGATTGGATTTATATGTGCTAAATGCGTAGAAAATGCACATAATCCCCTAAATATGGTAAATGAGCCTAGAAAAGTGCCAAATTTGAACACGGTGATTTGCAGGGTGTATGTTCATTGTAGAAAAAACTCAAGGGCAAAGAATGAAGGAAATTTGGATTCCCCTTCAATCTTGGTGAGTTCCCTCTCGAAAGCATGGAACTTCCTCGGTGATGGTTCAATTTATGAAGGGCGTGCATGACGACATAAGCCAAACCTTCTCAAATTTTTACCAGGGCATGGTGAGGCCATACCATGGCACCATGCCAGGCATCATGTTTTTCAAGCATTTATTTCATTTTTCTATAGTTGAAAAACCAATAAACAAACATTTGTGGTTAACTATTGCCACACATTTCATCGAAATATCTGCCCATTCCTTGTAAAAGGCATGAGAATTTACTAAATAGCACGAGCATGGTTTTCCAGACCGTTCTTGTGCACCCTTTCATGCACCGGTTGTTTGAATTTGAATTATGTGCATTAATGCCTAGAAAATGCACATAATCCCCTAAATATGGTAAATGAACCCAGAAAAGTGCCAAATTTGAACACGATGATTTGCAGGGTGTATGTTCATCATAGAAAAGACTCATGGACAAAAGACAAAGGAAATTTGGATTCCCCTTCAATCTTGGTGATTTCCCCTCGAAACCATGAAACTTCCTAGGTGATGGTTCGATTTATGAAAGGCGTGCATGATGACATAAGCCAAACATTCTCAAATTTTAATCAGGGCATGGTGAGGCCATACCATGGCACCACGCCAGGCGTCTTGTTTTTCAGGCATGTATTTCATTTTTCTATAGTAAAAAAACCAATAAACGACGCATTTGTGGTTGACTATTGCCACACATTTCCTTGAAATCTCTGCCCATTCCTTGTAAAAGAGATGAGAATTTACTAAATAGCACGAGCATGGTTTTCCAGACCGTTCTTGTGCACCTTTTCATGCACCATTTGTTCGAATTTGAATTATGTGCATTAATGCCTCGAAAATGCACATAATCCCCAAAATATTGTAAATGAGCCCGGAAAAATGCCAAATTTGAACACGTTGCATTGGAGGGGGTATGTTGATCATTGGAAAAAAACTGAATGACAAACTAGGACGGAAATTTGGATTCCCCTTCAATCTTGGTGATTTCCCCCTCGAAACCATGAAACTTCCTCGATGATGGTTTGATTTATGAAGTGCGTGCATGATGACATAAACTAAACCTTCTCAGCTTTTTACCAGGGCACGGTGAGGCCATACCATGGCACCATGCCAGGTGTCATGTTTTTCAAGCATGTATTTCATCTTTCTATAGTTGAAAAACCAATAAATGACGTGTTTGTGGTTGACTATTGCCACACATTCCCTTGAAATCTCTGCCAATTCCTTGTAAAAGGCATGAGAATTTGCTAAATACCATGAGCATGGTTTTCCAGACCATTCTTGTGCACCTTTTCATGCATCGATTGTTCGAATTTGAATTATGTGGATTAATGCCTAGAAAATGCACATAATCCCCTAAATATGGTAAATGAGCCCGGAAAAATGCCAAATTTGAAGAGGTTGCATTGGAGGGGGTATGTTGATCATGGAAAAAAACTGAATGACAAACTAGGAAGAAAATTTGGATTCCTGGCCCCTTCAATCTTTGTGATTTCCCCCTCGAAACCATGAAACTTCCTCGGTGATGTTTCAATTTATGAAGGGCGTGCACGACGACATAAGCCAAACCTTCTCAAATTTTTACCAGGGCATGGTGAGGCCATACCATGGCACCATGCCTGCCGTCATGTTTTTCAAGCATGTATTTCATTTTTCTATAGTTGAAAAACCAATAAATGACACATTTGTGGTTGACTATTGCCACACATTTCCTTGAAATCTCTGCCCATTCCTTGTAAAAGGCATGACAATTTACGAAATAGCACGAGCATGGTTTCCATACCGTTCTCGTGCACCTTTTCATGCACCGATTGTTTGAATTTGAATTATGTTCATTAATGCCTACAAAATGCACATAATCCCCTAAATATGGTAAAAGACCTCGGAAAAGTGCCAAATTTGAACATGGTGATTTGCAGGGTGTACGTTCATCGTAGAAAAAAACTCATGGACAAAAGGACGTAGGAAATTTGGAATCCCCTTCAATCTCGGTGATTTACTATCGCACATGATTCATCTTCGTCGCCTCTGCGAACCGTGTGTGTTCACCCAAACATGCAAAAGGAAAAAAGAAAACCCTCGCCCTCCTGCCCACTTCGTCCCCTCCCACTCGCCGCGGACTCCTCCGCAACTCTGCACCTCATCAACTTCTATCGCGGTGGCCACCCTAAGCTCAACGGCTGTCATCGGTGGGCGGAGGTCGCGCTCCAAACGGCACGGGATTTCGCCCCTACCGCTTGCCGCCGCCTATCTGCACCGACTAGCACCGACATTCTAGACTCTGGTCGATTGGGGTTTTTTGCGGGATTGGGCCGGGGATTTTTCTCATGGAGAAGGTAATCAATTTAGCAAAATATTCACTCATCTATTATCATAGTCTGTCCGTCGCTGTTAATCAACCGGTGGAAATCACCGTGGATTCATTTTTCTTCTAGCTGATTCGAGGGTTTTCATTCATGTGTCCACAGTGCGAGCACAAATCGGTCAAGTGTGGTCGCGGCCAGTCGGAAACGAAGTTCTATCTCACCATTCTAGATGACTTCAGGGAGCGCTCGGTATGTTCAATCTCACCGTACCACGGTCGGCATGGCCTAAATTTGTAAACATATACTGTCTATTGCTACATTTGGATAAAAGGTATGGTGCCACATGCAGCCTAGACATCGAAGCCGATTTTGCCCCCCTATATTAGGCAAATTAATGATGTATTGTTCATTCAGTTACTCTCATATTTGCATCAAATCTTTGTTAAATTATTCATTTTTAATTATATATTTTTGTACTTTGCTTTCAACTATATATTGTTCCGTTCTATCAGTTACTACCATATTTGCATCTTGCTCTGTTATTTCAATATATCTAATTTACGATCTTAATTTTCATTTCAGGCAGTACATCCCTTGCTTTGCAAGAACATGAGTAGAAGGAAATCTTGGGCTTTACTTTTTTGATGACTCCATGGATGCCATATTGAAAACGCAACATGGATTTACAATTACAGTTAGCGTAAAACTTGATAAAGATGGTCACTCCTATTTTGATGCGGACCTTTGGAGAAAAATTTCTAAGTTTATGAACTGAAAGCTGGCAATAAAATTCTAGTGCGTGCACCACAGCCTGGTCTAATTAACATGGATGTTTACTTCCCCAACGTCATCAGCCGATCAAAGTCTGATCGAGGTTAATGTTCTTTCAACTTTCTCCATGCTGGCATATTACTTAGCAAAATCGGGGTATTTGTTCTGACTAACTGATCACTATTTAAACAACCAATTGTAATTTCATTTTCTGACTCCGTTCCTAGGCAGTAACAAATTCTATTTACCAATTTATGCGCACTATATATGCTTTGCCATGTTCTGAATAAATAATACCTTTCCACCTTTTAAGCAGGATTTGTTGGATGCATAGTTAACGATCTATATGTTACTCAGCGTACCAAATTTCACTGGAAAGACATGAAGCATGTCATAAAATTTGTTGATAATCTGACGGAGATAGCACAGCGTATGAACACTGGATTTTGGATGGGATTATTATACCAATGGTGCACACATTGAACAAGACCAATTGTGTGCACAAAACGCTGGTACAAAGTCTTATTTTTATGTTGATGCTCATAAACTATATATATCTTCAATGATATGTTACAATTGGTTTTTATTCTACATTTTGACAGAAATTGCCCGATGCAGCTATTCCTGAATCGATTTCCCGGCGTGGTCGAATTACACTTGTGCCTACTAATAACGCCAAAGTGATTGCAAGGTACTGCATTTGCCGCAGAAATGGAACCACAAGTTCTCGCTTGTCGTGGCAATGCATCCATATTGGAAATTTGGAGACACTGTTCTACTCATGCTCTACCAAGGCATAGGAGAGTTCTTCCTTTTCATTGACGAGATGTCGAGTCGCCGTGATCAAGCTGCTTCCAGCGGATAGTTGTGGTTGTTGGCCCTCAGCCTCTTAAAATGTGCTAGATGTTACTATGTTAAGTATGTAGATATGGACCATATGGTTGTTGGCCCTCAGCCTCTTAAAATGTGATAGTTGTTACTATGTTAAGTATGTAGATATGGACCATATGGTTGTCAAAACCGTGTTACGAAGATCCTCCTTTTGTCGAATGGTGTAACCACTATATATATGTTACTCAAATGCTGTTAGCCAAGTTCTTAAATTTTCATGGAAAGTATTAGTATCGTACACAGTTCATTGAGTTTAAGCGTGTGCCCGGTAGAGCGGTAGAGTAGAGGACGTCCATGTTTTCGATGTGGCGATCAACACCGATGTTCAGAAGGAATTTGCATATTAATTGTCCATATTGCAAATTCAGATAATATACAGACAGGCCAGCCCATACAATTGACATACAGGGGATTGGGGATTTTACAATTCACCCATTTGGAGCGCGGGAAGCATTCGCTGGAGTGCGGGAAGACTAAGTGGAGCACACAACCCGAATACCGTATGCGGTGTCACGTGTAATCTATCACACACGTGTTAACTTAAGGAAACATATGTGTAACTTACTAATCATCGCACACGAGTACTCACAGATGCATCGTGTGCGATACTCCTAGCCACCGCAAGAAACTAGTTTGCATTTTTCAAAGTTTTTTGTACACACAGAATCGCACACGAATTAACTGTAGTAACCGTCTGTGTCATACTTTCTCATCGCAAACAGTTCATCCGAGTGTGCTGTTTGGCGTGTATTACACACATCTTGTTTACATGAATCGTTTGTGTTCTTTTGGCTCATCGCAAACAGTTCATCTATGTGAACTGTATGCCGCATATCACACACATCTTGTTAAGTTGAACCATTTCCGTTGTGTTCCCTAATCGAAAACAGTTCGTCCGAGTGAACCGTATGTCGTATATCACACACACCTTGATCTGGCTAACTATTTCTGTTGCATTACCTAATAGAAAACAGTTCATTGGAGTGAACTGTATGCCGTATATTGCACACACCTTGATATGGCTGCCGGTTTCTGTTGTTTTGTCTCATCGCAAACAGTTCATATGGATCAACCGTATGCCCCGCATCGCACACGCAACTAAAATCTGAACCATGTTTGATGTATCCTTCATCACAAACATTTTGCATCTTTTTTGATGGTTTTTTGACATCATCGTTTGTGATTAATGCATCGCACACAGTTTCGTCAAAGGGTATCTGATCGTAGTGTCGCGTTAGCAGCATCCTGCTGTAGTGTAACACTGTTTAGTCCTGGAATTTTGAGCTTGACGTAAGCATAATGTAGGACTGCGTTGAAGCTAGCAAATGCAGTGCGCCCTAGAAGCGCATGGTATCCGCTGCGGAAGGGTACAATGTTGAAGATTAACTCCTCACCCCTGAAGTTCTCAGGTGACCCGAAGACTACCTCCAGCGTCACAGTGCCCGTGCAGCAAGCTTCGACGCCTGGTATCACACCTTTGAAGGTCGCGGTGCTGGGCTGTGATGACCCGAGACCGATGCTCCAGATGCCTTCTAGTTATTTCGTTGTTGTTGTGTGTTTTATTTGTTTGATGCATTCATCATGGCATCATCTACATTGCATCGACACTCTGTTGCTGTCATTTTTCAAAACTTGCATCCGCCCGTAGTTGCCGCTTTTTCCTTGTCTTTGTTGATCTCCTCTCAGATCAACCAGACTGCTCTCTTCTCTCTCTTCTCTGAGCCCATTAAACCCCCTTATCTCTGTGGCCTTTTGTTAGACCCCTCGTGCGCGTCCGAAACTTCCCCGTACCCGAACCGGGCTGTCGTTACCGATGGCTCTGGATCATCCCCAAACATCCCTAAAATATCTTTGGTTTCTTATTTGGACTGTCGATGTGCCAAGTATTGGGCCACTAGTACCCCGTACTTGTGCACGGGCAGTTGTAGCCATCCTTGCGGCAAGAGCTGGCGATGAACAAAGTCAGGAGTATTGCCGAGCTTTATGCTCTGGCCGACAAGTGCGCTCGAGCCGAAGAGGGGAGGAAACTCCCCGGTGAGGCTGTTGGCGCGGCAGGCGACTCCGAGGATGAAGACGCCGCGGCCCCGTCAAGGAAAGGCCGACGGCGGAACAGGAAGCGCGGAGGCAAGGCCGTGCTTGCTGTCGAGGAATCCGATAACCCCGGCGCCGCCAAGAAGGCCAAAGTTGGTGACCCCGGCAAGGATCTTGCCGGGTGCCCTTCCTGTCAGGCCTTGGCGGCTGCCGACAAGTCGGAGAACTCTGGCAAGCAGTATTGCAAGATCCATCGCACTAAGGGCCACGATCTCCAGAACTGCCGGCAAGTTGAGCAGCTTGCCGAGAAGCAGAGGGCCGAATACGAGAGGTGAGACAAGGAGAAGGCCCAAGATGGTGCTGAGGGGTCCGGCAAGAAACGCGGTGGCCGAGGGGGTTGCCGCGGCAAGGCCAAGCAACAGAAGGATCGGCCCGCTCGGGGCCGAGATAAAGAAGGAGATGATGATGAGGAAGATGATGAAGCCAGTGAGCAGGAATTCCAGAAGGCTACAGAGGCTATGTGCATTGATGGGGGTGCCTCGCTGCATTCTTCCCACCGCCAACTTAAACAGTGGATGCGGGAGGTTAATGTGGCACAGCCATCCCCCGATGCGTGTAGGCCTCTGAAGTGGTCCAGCACGCCTATCATCTTTGACGCCGAGGATCACCCTGATCGCACAACTGCGGTCGGGTGTTTGCCATTGTTGGTTTCCCCAACAATTCGCAACCTCAAGGTGACGAAGATGTTAGTTGACGGCGGGGCCGGCCTAAACTTAATCTCACCAGATGTGCTCACAAAGCTTCAGATTCCCGACGAAGACCTCGAGGAAACAGGTACGTTTCAAGGGGTCAATCCGGGAAGAACCCAGCCTAAGGGCAAGATCACGCTGCCGGTAACATTCGGCAGCGAGTTTAACTTCAGGACCGAAAAGGTGGTGTTTGATGTCGCCAAGATCCCCATGTCATACAATGGGATCCTTGGTCGGCCAGCGCTGGCTAAGTTTATGGCGGCATCACACTACGCATACAATGTGCTGAAGATGCCCGGTCCGTTGAGCGTCATTACTATCCATTCCGATAAGAAGGACGCGCTCATCTGTGCCGATCAACTTTACCGGGAAGCAGTTGCAGCACCTGCCGTCAAGGCATCTGCTCCTCCACTGGAACTCCCGAGGGGAAGAAGAAGACCGGCAGGAACCTTGGCACGAACTCCGGCAAGCGCACCTCCTCGGAGTGCTGCGCTTCCGTCGAGGACGTACCAGAGAGTTCCATCGGCAAGAACAAGAAGTCCAAGGCTGCCCCGCCGGAAACCAAGAAGGTGCCTGCAGGGAGGACGGAACGGGGGGAACTTTCACCATAAGTTCCGCCCTAGATGACAAATAGGAAAGCGCGCTCGTTGCTTTCCTGCGGGCGAATATCGACGTGTTTGCATGGCAACCGTCTGACATCCCCGGTGTTCCCAGGAAAGTGATCGAGCACCACCTTGCTGTCTGTCCTCATGCGCGGCCCGTCAAGCAAAGGGTCAGGAAGCAGGCCTTGGAGCGGCAAGAATTCATCGCCGAAGAAATTAAGAAGCTGGAGGCGGCAGGACTGGTCAAAGGAGTGCTTCATCCAACCTGGCTGGCCAACCCGGTTGTAGTGCGGAAAGCGAATGGGAAATGGAGGCTTTGTATCGATTATACAGATATCAATAAAGCTTGTCCAAAAGATCCTTTTCCCTTGCCGTGCATCGACCAGATTGTGGATGCCACCACTGGTTGTGATCTCCTGTCCTTCCTTGATGCCTATTCAGGGTATCATCAGATTTTTATGGCAAAGGAAGATGAAGAGAAGACCGCCTTTATCACCCCATGTGGTACGTATTGTTTTATACGAATGCCTTTCGGGTTGAAAAGTGCTGGTTCAACATTCGCCAGAGCAATCCAGATTGGTTTTGAGCCACAACTCCATAGAAATATGGAGGCATATATGGATGATATAGTGGTCAAAACTAAGGATAAAGCAACGCTTATTCAAGACTTAGAAGAAACATTTGCAAACTTGCGCAAGATCAACTTGAAGCTCAATCCTGAGAAGTGCGTGTTCGGAGTTCCTTCCGGCAAGCTCCTCGGATTCTTTGTATCTTGCCGAGGAATCGAAGCGAACCCTGACAAGATCAAAGCCATTGAGCAAATTGAAGCACCGAGACGCGTCAAGGATGTGCGTCGTCTTGCCGGCTGTGTTACTGCTCTAAGCAGGTTTATTTCCAAATCTGCTGAGCGCGCCCTGCCTTTCTTCAAAATTTTGAAGAAGACAGGTCCAATGAAATGGACTCCGGAAGCAGAGGCAGCGCTGCAAGATTTGAAGAAATACCTTTCCTCTCCGCCGACGCTAGTCATGCCTAAACCACAAGAGCCGTTGCTGTTGTATCTGGCGGCAACAAATCAAGTGGTTAGTGTTGCGCTAGTGGCGCAGAGAGAAGCTGATGAGGAAGCAACACCAGCGGCAGGACCGCCGGATGACGCGGCAAGATCTTTCCCGACAAGGGTTGATCCCGGCAAGACAAGATCTGCGCAAATAGAAGAACCCGTGCAGAAGAAGAAGGTGGTGCAGCGCCCAGTTTATTTTGTTAGCTCTCTTTTACAAGGAGCTAGGTCAAGATATTCTGGTGTGCAAAAGTTGCTTTTCGGCCTCCTTATGGCCTCAAGAAAGCTGCGCCATTATTTTCAAGCACATGAGATCACCGTCGTCACTCGCTTTCCGTTGCAACGGATTTTGCAAAATCCGGAGGCAACCGGCAGGATTGTGGAGTGGGCGTTGGAATTGTCCAGCTTTGGCCTCAAATTTGAAAGCACTTCGACAATTCAGAGCAGGGCCTTGGCGGAGTTCATTGCAGAATGGACCCCAACGCCAGACGAAGAAGTTCAAGAAACAATTCTCCCCGGCAAGGAAATCGATCAGCAATGAGTTATGTACTTTGACGGGGCTTTTTCGCTACAAGGCGCCGGTGCTGGCGTGCTGCTTGTCGCGCCCACCGGGGAGCACCTCAAGTACGTAGTCCAAATGCACTTTCCCCGGGAGAGTTCAACCAACAACACTTTAGAATACGAGGGTTTGCTTGCCGGTCTCAGGATCGTGGCAGACCTTGGTATCAGAAAGCTCATCATCAAAGGCGATTCACAACTTGTCGTCAGGCAGATTAACAAGAGTTATCAAAGCCCATTGATGCAGGCATACATAGATGAAGTGAGGAAATTGGAAGAGCGCTTTGACGGTCTGCAGATGGAGCACGTCCCTCGTGCCGAGAACAGTGCTGCCGACGACCTGTCAAAGCGTGCTGCCCTCAAGTTGCCTGTGGAACCAGGAACTTTTGTGCTCCAATTGACTCAACCATCCGTGGCGCCATCGATGCGGCAAAAAAAAAAGAGAAGGAAGTTGAACTCTGGCCAGTACTTCCCGGCAGATCTCCTCGGAGCCGCCGGCAAGGAAGTTGCCGGGATCGACACGCCTGCCGGGGAACAACAGGCTCCGACAGGGCCTCAGGCCCTCGTTGTCGAGACAAACGTTCCCCCGGCAGAGGAGATGCCTTTAGTCCTAGTTGTCAAGCCTCAGGCTCCAGCATGGGCACAACACATTGTCCATTTCCTTCAGACAGGTGAACTCCCTGAGGAACAAGAAGAAGCGGAGAGAGTAGCCCGTCGGTCTATTATGTACAAGTTCGTCGATGACGTCCTGTACAGAAAGAGACCAAACGGTGTGAAATTGAAGTGCATTCCTCGGGAGGATGGACTAGAGCTGTTGGCGGAGATACATGGGGGCATGTGTGGCTCTCACATAGGGTCAAGAGCGCTTGCCGGAAAAGCATTCCGGCAAGGTTTCTTTTGGCCTACCGCCCTCCAGGATGCGACTGCATTAGTAACCAAGTCTGAAGCGTGCCAGTTTCATTCGAAGAAATTACATCAGCCAGCTCAAGCTCTTCAAACAATCCCTCTCTCCTGGCCATTTTCGGTCTGGGGGCTCGACATACTGGGCCCCTTCCCCCGTGCTACCGGGGGCTTTGAGTACTTGTACGTTGCTATCGACAAGTTCACAAAGTAGCCGGAGGTGGAAGCAGTGAGGAAGGTGACAGCGCAGTCGGCTGTCAAGTTCTTCAAAGGAATTGTTTGCCGTTTCGGTGTACCTAACAGGATCATCACCAACAACGGCACGCAGTTCACAAGTCGCACCTTCATGCAGTATGTCCAAGACCTTGGCGGCAAGATTTGTTTTGCTTCTGTTGCTCACCCAAGAAGCAACGGCCAAGCGGAGAGGGCCAATGCTGAAGTGCTGCGCGGTCTCAGGACCAGAACTTTTGATAGGCTGAAAAAGTGCGGAAGACGCTGGATTGATGAGTTGCCGGCGGTTCTTTGGTCAATCAGAACGACACCAAATCGAGCCACCGGCCAGACGCCCTTCGCTCTGGTCTATGGAGCGGAAGCAGTTCTCCCCACGGAACTCATATACGGGTCTCCTCGAGTGCTCGCTTATGATGAGCTCGAGCAAGAGCAACTGTGGCAAGATGACGCTGTGCTCCTTGAGGAGAATCATCTTCAGGCTGCTGTGCGAGCTGCATGGTACCAGCAAGCTTTGCACCGCTATCATAGCCGCAAAGTTCATGCCCGAAGCCTTGAGGAAGGCGACCTTGTTCTTCGACGGATTCAGTCCGCCAAGAATTCAAACAAGTTGACGCCAAAGTGGGAAGGCCCTTATCGGGTAGTACGAGTCACCAGGCCTGGCGCTGTCCGCCTGGAGACCGAAGATGGCGTTCCAGTGAGTAATTCCTGGAATATCGAACATCTTCGCAAGTTCTACCCATAAGGCGCGGTTGCCGGGGGATCCCGGCAACCACCCTTTTGTACAAGTCTTACCGGCAAGGCATGTAATCCTTTGTACAAAGCCAGGCGCAGACCCTGAGCACGGATGAATAAATTTAAGTGTTGTACATCCCCTTATTGATTCCTATGTTCATATTCATATATGCATGTTTGTCTAAGATGTTGTATGACACCTGATCCCGGTAAGTTCTAACGAACCGCCAAGGTTTCATCCCTTTATTTTCTCTTCTTTCTTTTTCTCAAAGACAGAAGGATTCCTCACGTGCACATTTGCCGAGGGGGGGGGGGAAGGGAGATATGAATACCAGTTGGTGACATTCGGAATCGATGCTTGCCGGAGGAAGAACAAAGCCAGAAAGCTAAGTCCTAAAAACTTAGAGCAAGTTTTTCTTTAATTACCAAGTTGTTTCCTTGGACGATTCCGATTCTTGTATGGAAAATCTGCACGCAAAGGAACCCTTGCTGTAATCGGTTGCGCCCTTATTTTGTTTCGAGTCCGCTCAACGATTTAAGTGGCTGCACTGAGAACACCAAGGAGTCTTGCCAGCCGCTGCGCCTCCGGCAGGCTGCTGAAGTCCCGCACCCAGCGCTCGCGGCAGGTTACACGCCGGCAAGTTTTTCAGTAAGCGTAGGATGAACTCCATACATAAAGGAATCAGACAAGGAAAGTAGCAAGCATGAGCCTAAACATAGTTAAATTATATTGCATCCATGAGTTGCCGCAGTTCTAACTTGAGACTTAATTGTCTTTTACATGAGATGATGGCGGCAAGAATAAAAGGGAAGCACTCAATCCCTGCGCTGGCCTTCGATCCTTTTGATGGAGTCCACCTTCTCAAGGATTGGTGTGATGCACTTTTCAAGCTCCTCAACATTTGCATCCTTTGGCAGATGGCCGAGTGCGCTGGAGAGGTCGATGCCGGGATTGCTGTGCACCACCTTGATGAGCACCTTGCGTAGGACGGCCCGGCAAAGCTGGCGAGTCTCGTTTGCCAGTTGGGTCGCCCGGCTGGACTGGAGCGCCCTCAACGCGTTGATGATGCTTTCAAAGAACATCGTCAACCTGGCACTTGGAGATATTCTTTCCTAGAAAGAATATCTGAAATTCGACAAGCCCATGGTTGACATATCTGCGGTATGCTTCTCCGCGGTGGCGATGAGACGGCCAGTCCAGATCTCCACTCCCTTCTCGTACTCGTTTTGGGCAGCGGCGGCGCTCTTGAGCAGGTTCCTCTCTCCTTGGAGATCCTTGAGTAGAGCCTTCTCACGGGCCTTGCCGGACTCTAGAGACTTCTGCAGCGTGGTCAGCTTCAGCTCCAGAACCGCAATATTATCAGCTGTAGAGGAGAGCTGCTTACTCTTGTCGGACAGGGCAACTTGCATCTCCGCCAAGGAGTGGAGGGTTTTTTCCCTGTCCCCCTTGAGCATCGAGAGCTCCTTGCCGTGCTCTTCGAGATCTATTTCCAGCCTCTTCACTTTGTCGCTCAGCTCGTTCTTGGCGGCCTCTGCAGCTTCGGCAGCATTGACGGCCTCCTTGAGCTTGCCGGCATGACTTGCAGTCAGAGCTTCGAGCGCCTCCTTGTGTTTCTGCTCCAGCTCCTGGGTCCGCCGCGCGACAAGATTTTCGATTTCTTCATCCTTGCTACGAAGCTTGGCGGCGAGCGCCTACTCATGTGCGGTGAGATCTTCTTCGTAAGCATCAAGAGCAACGTGGCGCCCCGTCAGGAGAGCATCTTCGGCAGCAATCCTTTGAACATCTTCATCATGTGCCTTCTCCATATCTGATTGCTTCAGGAGGATCTCATTCCATTGCTGGCTCACTTGTTCTCGGCCGGCAACCAGCTCTTGGAGGGCCTCGGCGTGCCAGATTTGCATTTGTGCGACACGCCTTTGAAAATCCGCTTCGGTTGCCTCGACAACTGCCATTCTGGAATCCGCCTTCTCTTTTCGGGCACGATGGAGAGCCTGGAGTTTGCGGAAGTTCTCGCCCATGGCCTGAAGGAGTTGATCCTCTTCAGACTTGCCGCTGCTAGCGCTGGGATCATCAACGACTTCGAGCCCGGCAGCGGCAATAATTTCCTCGAAAATTTCTCCTTCGGCTGGTGCCTCAGTGCTTGCCGTCCCTGGCAAGTTGATGAATAGATTCTCGCCAACCTTAAGATACTTGCTGGATGAGGGGCCTTCAGATGTTGGTGGCTGGTCTTCAGTGGCCGCCTCACCAGTGACAGGGGGCTCTGTGGCCGGTGCAGCGCCTGGCGCTCCTGCGGCAGGAATGCTGTCAGTGCGGTCCTCAACCTCCCTGTCGCCCTCTTCAGCAGGTTCTTCGGCGATTTCCTCTTGTGCTGTCTTGGCGGCCTCCCCGTCAAGAGCATCACCAGCCCCGGCAACGTCATCCTTGGTGGCCTCGCTGGCAGCGATCCTGTCCGCTTCGGTGGCGGCATCCCTGGCGGTCTCCTCGATGACGGCGTCGACGTCCATATGTTCCATCACAGGGAACTCTAAAGGGCGAAGGAGGAAGACAGAATAAGATCGGGGTTTGGATTTTGAAGTAACTAAAGATAAAGAGATAAGAGGAAAAGAATAACAAGCACTCTGAGGCGATCGAGTACCTACGTCGGGCTGTCGAGAGGTGGCTTCGCCTCTCTCGGCAACTCCGGTTGCCGGGGGTGGGTTGCCGGAGTCCGTGCTTGTCGGCTCCTCCTCAATCAGGACGGGCTCGTCGGCAGGATCTCTTGCCGGGGATGTGCTTGTGGGCGGAGCGGTCGATGAAGGAGGCACAATGGGGATATCTTCTCCTTGTTGCCGTCCTTCTCCTGCGAACCCAAAGATATCAGCGGCAAGAATAAAAGCCTCGGCACCAGCCAGCAGAAAAAGGGACGATGAACTTACGCCGGGGGCTGTGTTGAGGACTGGACTCCGGGCTGACAACGACAGTTTCCGGCACGCTCGCGGAGCCTGCCGGGGGCTCGTCGCCCGTAGAAGTCCTTGACCTCTTTGCCATCCTCTCCAGCAAGGTTTCTGTGTCACTGCGGAAACAATACAAGCAAGTCAGTAAGATTGATGCAAATTGGAAGGTAGAAGCTGTGGCAAATACTCACTCTTCTTCCTCTCGCTCTGGACTAAAGACGGAGATGTCGAAGTCGACCTCCGTTGTGGTGTCTGAGTGGGGAGGCGGAGGAGGGGTCCTAGGCCGCTTGGCTGTGGCAGGCGCTTGGGGAGCCTCCGGCGCGGTAGTATGAGACCCTCCTGCCGCCCCAGCAGTGGTCGCTGGTGTGGGTCTCGCGCGCCGCGCGGGCTATTAACGAGCCCCCTGCCGCGGTCCAGTCTTGCCGGCCACTTTCTTGCCGGGGGATTCGCCGCTCGAAGTAGGCTGTCTTGCCGGGATGCCTGATGCAGCTTTCCGAAGGACACGCTTTGTCTTCTTCGGGGGCGAGGGCTCTTCTCGCGTCTCCTCTTCGGCCGTGTCTTCGCCGGATGAGCTCTCAGCGGCTGCGCCGCCTTCTTTCCCGGCAACCTTGTTCTCCTCGGCAGGCTTTGCCTCCACTACCACCTCTGCGTCGCTGGCTTCCCACTCTGTGAAGCCAACGCTGCCGGCCTCCGCGGCAAGATTCGCCTCCTCCACTCTGGAAGCGATGTAGGCTACCTCCTGATCAGTGGTGGCGCGGATAAGATCTGACTCTTGCCGGACAGGCTTCTCCGTCAAGTTGTCAAAGAACTTCTGCGCTTCTTCCTCGCTTGGCTCGACCCAGGTCGGGTGAAGGCCGTGGGCGTTGAACATCGGCAAAAAGGCAATGATTGACCCCAAGGCAGAGTTGTTGCACAAGGGGACGATCCTTGCCGGCAGCCGGTGCTTGTCTTCGCGCTGGAATAACTTTTGGCGGAGAGCGCCAAGCTGCATAGTGGTCAGATTGTTGTTCAGCCCAGGGTGCAGCCTCATGACATCTGCCGCATTCTTGTACTCCCAGACTGGCCTTCCCCTGTTCTGCAGAGGGGCGATGCGGCAGCGGAGAAAGTCGAAGCCGATCATCTCCATTGTCAGCCCGGCAGCCTTCAAGCGAAGGATCCTGGTAGTGGCGATTGTGAGCTTCTCGTCTTCTGCGGCGAGATCGCCCCAATCCTTGCCGCGGACCACCTTCTGCCGCCGGGGATGACAAAAAGGATGAGGATCTGCTTCCTGGATCTAGCACCATTCGGCCAGCCACTCGTCCCACTTTTCGCGGTAAACTCCCTCTGGGTATATCTCTTTGTTCCAAGCCCTTGGAATCTAGGCAATAGATCCAGAGAGAGCCTCTCCTTTTTGGATACGAGGGTAGAAATAATGGCGGGAAAGAGCAGAATTGGGGATCACGCCAGCGAAATTCTCACAGAGATGGGCAAAGATAGACATGCAAAATACGGCATTCGGCGTGAAATCAAGAAGGCGGAAGCCGTACGTATACATGACGTCATTGAAGAAATCGGAAAAGGGGGGACAGAGCCCGCAATAGAAATATGCAGTGAAGAAGGGGTATCTGTCCGATCCACCTTTGGAACAAGCACCTGGGATTACGCGTGTGGCGGGGTGAGCTTGCGTTCCCTTCGCCCACATGCATTGGTATCGCCCCTTCAAAGTTTCGGCGTCGAGCGTCGGAGGAAAGACGACGAGCCTCTTCCGCATCTTCACCAGTTCGCTCTCCGGAACTTCGGCTTTCACCTCCTTGTCCGTGCCCTTGCCTTTGCTGGCCTTGGGCGGCATGGCGACTGTGAGGACGGAAGCAGGGGGCGGAGCGAGCGTGGGAGCAGCGGGCGGAAGAGGAAAAAGGTTTCGCTCTGAGCTCGAGAAGAGGAAGGTGATGGCGATGGCCAGATTGGGAAGAAGAGGGGGGTAAATAGATTTGCGCCTCCATGACTTCTCCTTTTTATGGGGAAGGAGCGGGGCCGCCTTGTTTATCCCCCAATATGAATGCGCCTCTATAGGCGCGAGACAATTTGCAGCCTTTTTGGCATGCTTCCCACGTCGCGCGCTCCGTGCACGTAGTGGGGGGCACAGTAAAACGAGATATTTACGAGCAGTTAATTCCCTGCCACGCGTGCCCGTGCACTGTTTGGGCCTAGCCCAACAACGCCTCGCACTCGTGTATGGCCTAGGCCCGGGGGCTCCTGTCGGTGTACCAAGTATTGGGCCACTAGTACCCCGTACTTGTGCACGGGCAGTTGTAGCCATCCTTGCGGCAAGGCTTGCCGGGACCAGCTCGAGGTCGACTCAAGCCATCAAGGAAATCATCAAGTCAGATATCTAAGGATCAGCAGATAAGCAGGACTGAAATCCGAAGGCCAGCCTCCCCGGCAAGATCCTTGCCGGGATGGCCTTTGGCGCCCGGCAAGGCTTGGCGTCCGGCAAGGCTTGGCGCCCGGCAAGATTCGGCGCCCGGCGAGATTCTGCCACTGTGCCACCGCTTCGGCACAGTAACGTGTCTGACATTCTGGGTCCTTCCCTGGATGCGTGGCAACGCGCCAGTGGAGGAGAGCTTAAGCGGTGCTGATGGGATGGCCCCTTTTTCCATCCCCAAGAAAGTGCGGACACCTCACGGTGCATTAAATGCGCTTGTCCTAATCCGTCAGGGGTTAGGTATGATACCCTGTAGCTACTTTACACCTCAATGTATGTACATTTTGCCACTGTGGAGACCCCTTTGAGCATATAAAAGGAGGCCCAAGGCAACTGCTACAGGGGAGGAGAACTTCTGGCCCATTCTGCATGCGTAACTGCTCTTTGAACATACTGTTCATTGCGAGCGCTCCTGAAGGCTGGGCTCAAGAACATCAATAAGAACACAAAGCATGAGTAGGGTTTTACGCTGATCAGCGGCCCGAACCTGGGTAAAAACTTCCCGTGTTGATCATTGGTTCTGCTCTTTGCGTATACCTCTCCTCCCGCCGAATCGTAAAGGGGTCTCTCGGGATCCCGTAGGTGTCGTACCCCGACATGGACTTCCCTAGCCTATTTATTCTCGACCGTCCAATCTAATCGCAGGGTCCAAATAGGCCCTAACCAAAATCCAATGCTATAAATATCAGTCCAACCCTAATTTCTAGGGAGATGTCCCATCGATCCCTCTCGGCCGTCGCCACTGTCTTCCTCGGGAGGTCATCCCGATCCAATCCCACCAACCGGACTCCACCCAACTCCCCTCGATCCCCACCAAGCTGCTACCCGAGCTCCACGCATGGAAGACTCCCGTGCATTCCTCCTGCACACGCAAGCACGGCCATGGCCGCGCACACCAAAGCTCTGCACCACCCCCAGCTGCTCCGCCTTCGGTGTCATCCCACTCGTCCCAGCCTCCTCTATGTCCGGAGCTTTCCTAGCCGTGCGCCTCCTCCTCGTCCCCAACCAGCCTCGCCTCCGGACACCAGCCGCCTTCAACTGCCTGCTTCGCACGCCCCTGCGCCCGTAAGCGTCCGAGGCCGCAGCTCCTCCTCGCCCAGGACAACCTCGCCACCCGTGCACCCCGTCGCGTCCAGCCGACCACCGGCACCAAGGCCGTGCTCTTGCTTCCTTCTCCTTATCTGTTCTCTCTGTCTGAATGCTCCCTCCCTATCTTTCTTCCACAGGGAACCAACGCCGCCGGATGCCTCGCCTCACTGCTGCCTTCCCGCGCCTGCCACCACCAAGTCCCTGCGCCGCCGCTCCTCCCAAATGCCTCGCCGATCTGCATCGGGGAAGCCTCCCGATGGACCTCGGCCTCCTCCTCGCCTCGCCGTAGCACGCCGTCAGGTTGCTGTCTCGTTTTTCTCCTCCTTCCTTTTTTCTCTCTCCCGTGCTCTCTCTCTAATCCTTCTCCCTCTTCATGCATTTGCCTTCTCTGTCACGAACCGCATGGAGCGCCGGCTGGCCTGAGCCGCCCTTCTCACTCCGCCTCGCCCGCTTGCCGGAGCTCATGCGCTGCTCTGCATCGTGCCACCACACCTGCTAGCCCCTGTCATGCTGCTCTGCTTCGTCCACTCGTCCCCAGACGTGTTGACCGCCTCCCTCACGCACGCAGGCACGCACAACCGCATCGCCTCGCTCTGCCTCATGGGCCTCTGCAGCGACACCGGCCCACGGGAGAGCTTCGGCCTGCCTCAACCTCCTCATCAATGGCCCAAGGCCCGATGTGAGCAGCTCCCCCAGCCCAGTTCAATTCAGTTTCAGCCCAATGCATGTTTTTTTTCTCTGAACGATTTTAGCTAATTATCCAGAGTTGGCAGAATTGTTCATGCATGTAATAACTAATTAACCGTGTATCAGATTAAAATAATTTCTATATGTAAAATGCTTAGAATTTCATGTAGTTTCATATTTTGCAACTTTCAACCATGTTAAAAATGTTTAAATTGCTGTTTGCATTATTTTGCATTAATGACATGTTAAAATGGTTTATTTCATAACTAAATAACCGTAGCTCCGAATTAAATAAACTTTATATGTAAATGGTGTAGAAAAATGCATAGATTAACATGGTGCACTTTACTTTGCATGTTTAACAACTCTAAAATTGTGTATAGGGCAGAATAGTATCAAATCCAAAATATGCATATGGGGATTTTTCGGAATTGTTGTTTGTTGTTTCCGGCCTGATTTAAGCTTGCCTAAATAGGTAGCTTAATTATGATTCCCCTTTTGCCATGTTAACCAACATTTAAACTTGTTCAGTAGATTAAATGAGAGTGAACTAAATACTTGAATGTGGTGTTTCGTCAATATGCAACTCGTTGCATATTGAGCTCCACTTAATTTGTAGTATTGTTTGTTGCACTTTGCCATGCCATGACTCATTAAACCGGACATGCATCATATTTGGTTGTGCATCATGCCATGATTATGCTTGTTGGTTTACCATGTTGTTTGCTTCTTTCCGGTGTTGCTTCTTCTTGATAGTTCCAGTAACGTTGCGATTGTGAGGATTCGTTTGACTACGTTGGTTCGTCTACTTCATGGATTCGGTCTTCTTCCGAGCGAGATTTCAGGCAAGATGACCATTACCTTGGATACCACTACTATCTTTGCTTGCCAGTTGTCTCGATGCTATCGCTATGTCGTGCTACCTACCACTTGTTTATCAAGCCTTCCAAATTGCCATGATAAGCCTCTAACCTTTTCCATCATCCCAGCAAACCGTTGTTTGGCTATGTTACCACTTTGCTTAGCCCCTCTTTTAGCATTGCTAGTTGTAGGTGCAGTTTCAGGTTGTTCCATGTTGGGACTTGGATATCATGGGATATCAAAATATCTCTTATTTAATTAATGCATCTATATACTTGGTAAAGGGTGGAAGGCTTGGCCTTTTGCTTGGTGTATTGTTCTAGTGTTGTCACCTTAGTTTCCATCATACAGGTGTTATGTTCCTTGATTTTGTGTTCGTAACACGGTCGGGGTTTATGGGCCCCCCTTGACAGTTCGCTTTGAATAAAACTCTTCCTGCAAGGCCCAACTTTGGTTTTACCATTTGCCTAGTAACAACTAAAACTTGCATAGGGACCGGCTAGCACCCAAGGACTCTTAATCAACAACCTGGGCCAGTGCTCATCATGAGTGTTGGTCCAAAACGGGCAGACTACGGGGCCACCACGGGGCAACTCGAGGATTGGTTTTACTCGTAGGCTGACCTATCCGATCGTGGCCTGAGACAAGATACACGCGGCTCCTATCGGGGTGTCGGCACGTCGGGAGGTCTTGCTGGTTTTGTTTTACCATTGTCGAAATGTCCTCGTGGCTCATAGATTACTACAACAACAGGTGCAGGTACAGGTATTGCAATGATCTGAGGAGAGAGTGATGCTTGCTTGTTTGGAGTTCTTCTACTTCTTCTTCCATCAAGGGATAGGTTCCGGGTCGAGAGCCTGAGATTAGCAGGGTGGATGTCGTTCTTCTTTTTTGTTTGATTTCATCCATAGTCGGATCCTGCTCTTCTGTATGATGATTGCTATGTATTGATGTATCCATGTACTCATGTTGTAGCTTGTGGCGAGTGTAAGCCTTTATCTGATATTCTAATCTATTCAGTACATGGTATGTTGTAATGATATCCACCTTGCTATGCGCTCGAAATTTGGTTGTGCCCATAGCATGAATTCATCACGTGATTGGGATAGAATTGCATCTTGGGCGCTACATGGGCTTGATCCTAGATGAGTCGATGCCCATCTTTTTGAGTGTGTCCAAGAGGACGTGCATCAGATGAAAGCCATCGATGATTCGGTCTAGGACCAGCGCAGCCGATCCACCATGCCTGATGCTGGTCGGATGGTCGTGTTGGTCAAATGTGATCGGATAAGCCGACCACGGGTTGAACTTCGGGGTGACGGGCTCCAATGCATAGACGTCCCAAAGTGCATGTTTCCTTGCCCGCTTGGAGATGTGGGTGACATAGATCATATTTACATCTTTCATCTCATGAGGAAACTGCTTCTGGCCACCATTGTTTGGCCGCCGAGATTATTCCTCGTCTTCGCTGCGGGGTTGGGCTTTACTGTTACCCTCCGCTGCCAGTTTGCTAGCCTCCTTGAAGACCCATCAATTCCTGTTAGTATGGTTTGCTGGCTTGTCCGAGGTGCCGTGGATTTGGCACGGCCTGTCAAGGATGTTGTCTAGCCGGCTAGGACCATCCTTGTTCCCTTTAAAGGGCTTTCTTATCTGTCCGGATCTAGGTCCGTTGAACCCTGCATTGACTACATCGTCCTCTGTGTCGCTCCCGCCGTTTCTATGCCTGCCTTTATTTTTATTATGCTTTGGCTTACCATTGGTGTCGCGAGTCTCCGAGGTGCCCGCCTCACCATTGTGAGTACTGTGGGCCAGCCAACTATCCTCTCCCACGCAAAAGCGGGTCATAAGCGAGGTGAGGGCTGCCATGGTCCTCGGTTGTCCTGCCCTAGCTGCCGGGCGAGCCATTCATCTCAAATATTATTTTTGAACATCGCAATGGCCTCGGCATCAGAGCAGTCTATGATCTGATTCTTTTTAGTGAGGAACCTGTTCCAGAACTTTCGAGCTAATTTGCCTGGTTGCTGGATGACGCAGATAAGGTTGTCGATGTCCTGAGGTCGGACGTAGGTTTCTTGGAAATTTGCCTTGAAGGCATCCTCGAGGGCTCCCCAGCTCCCGATGGAGTGAGGAGGCAGGCTGTTTAGCGAATGCCTCGCCGGCCCCTTTAGCTTGAGCGGTAGATACTTGATGGCGTGGAGGTCATCTCTATTGGCCATGTGTATATGCATGAGGAAATCCTTGATCCACACAGCTGGATTGGTTGTGCCATTGTATGATTCTATATTGATGGGTTTGAACCCGTCCGGGAACTGATCTTCCATTACCCTGTCTGTGAAACAGATCGGGAAAGCGGGACCTCGGGTCCAAGTATTGTTGCACCGGATATTGGGGGAGATCCATGCGTAGGCCTGGCCCCGAGCTTGGCTATTCCTGTCCATCCAGGCATCATAGCCGTCGCGTCGCACGGGTTCGCGCCTTCTGGATCCGTAAATGGACTGAGGCGGCGCCTGGTTTGCCTCTATCCGACGTCGAATGTCATGATGGTCTAGGTAATCCATAGGGTCCTTGCCGTGATGGCATGGAGCCGGTTGGGTGTTCAAATTTTCCCGCACAGGCCTATCACGCCGTCTAGGGGGTCGGCCAGGCGCATCTGCGGCTAATTCATCATCAAACTCCGGCAACAAACGCCTGCAAGGATAAGATTTCGGTGCACTATGGAGTCGATCTTCGAGATCTTGTTTTGCCGAGAGTACTTCAACCCACTTTTCCTTCAGCGCATCTATAGTTGCTTGTAGCAGCTGCTGCTACTTGCATTTCATACTTTGGGTGGCGGCGTAGAGGCGCCGCCGGAAGCGCTCATGCTCAAAGGGGTCTTCCGAGACGATGCAGTCCTCAGTGCTGAGGCTCTCGCCTTCCTTGGACTCAGGCAAGTGGCCTACTGGAAGCGGTCCGTGTGTCTGTAAGGGGCTCGAATGGCATACACCTGTGTGAAGATGCATTTTTGTCTCGTTGATGCAGAGGTCATGGCCGCGGGACCCCCCGAAGGGAAAAATCGGACTGCGGAGCAGTTCCTGGCCACGGTGGAGGAAGGGGCTCGGATTACCGAAGCCAAGTGTCCAAAGGACACTTTGTATTTTTAGATAGTACTTCGGGATACCGAAGTGTATGATGTACAAAAACTATCCTTTTGTTTTAATGAATGCAGTTTTAAATCCCGTCATATTGTTCCTGCTTTTAGTTAATATACCTCCTGTTTGACCATTTTTAACTGAAAGTGGCCAGTCGTCGGCTTCTACCCCAATGTAGAATATACATAGGATGTTCCGTTAGGTAGTTGTGATCCTTAGCCGATGTCTCGGTACCCGGAGGCGGTCTTCACACATAGGAACTAGGCAATCGGACTAGTACGGCTTTATAACCTTCATTAGTCATAGGAGTTTAACTGTGAGGGCTAATAATGAGCCCCCGTTGAGGGAGTCATGGACTAAGGGGTCCTCAGGGCGACGACCCATTGTACATGGGCCGGACTGGTGGAGCCATATAGTGATAGGAGATCTATGAAGCCGTGGTGTGCCCTCCAAGTCAAGAAGGCGCAGGATCTCTTTAATTCCTTATTGTAATCTATCTTCGGTAACCCTAACCCTACCGGTGTCTATATAAACCGAGGGTTTTTAGTCTTAGGGCTAGAGCTACATTCATCACCTCATCGCCTTAGGGTTTAGCTCATACAGATCTTGAGGTAGATCTACTCTGTAAACCACATCATACATCCAATACAATCAAACAGGACGTAGGGTATTACCTCTTCGAGAGGGCTTGAACCTGGGTAAACACTGTGTTCGTCGTCCCTTGTTCCCCATCGATCCTAGATCCATAGCTCGGGACCCCCTACCCCGAGGTGTGCCGGTTTTGACACCGACATTGGTGCTTTCATTGAGAGTTCCGCTGTGGGGTCACCAGAAGGATCGATGACTCGCCTGACCATAGGTGAAGGCATCGGATCCGGGGACTTCTTCGTCCCCGGACAACTCTTCGCGTTTGGCAGCATCGTGCTGCATGCAGACCCGATCGGCCGTCTGGGTCAGGTCAACACCTTCGCCCCCGGACACCGGATTCGATTCGGTGGTCTGGAATATGTTGCGGACACATGGGGCGATCTGGTTTTCACCGGATTCACTTCCCCCTCCCGCATCCTCGCGACACCCGCTCCGGAGTTCCCTTCCGATTCGATCGGCAAATCGGCCTCGACAGCTTCAAGCCAGGAGAGCTCTGCTTCGAGCAGGGGCCGAACTCCGCCTCCGTCTGGATACATCATGACTACGGAAGGCCTATTGTCGACCTCCGAGGTAGAATCAGGAGGCAGAGGCCAAGAGTCAATCTCGGCTGAACCTTCTTTTCACAACGCTCGCCTGGCTTTGAGCCCCTACGACAAAGAGGCAGCCAACGGCTAGGGGTCACCCCCAGCCCAAAGTAGCTCGATCTCGAATTCCGACGGGGAAACTACAAGCAAGGACCAAAGCCCGTCCCTGGCCTCCAGTGACGGCCCGGACCCCTTCAAGGATCCGGCACTGCATACCGAGCTCAGCACGGCCAGCGGAAACCAAGGACCGGCTAGGGCATCGATCACCCCCCACTCCGATACACCGAAATCTGGCCTAGAACCCTCGAGTTTGGCTACCCTCGCAATGATAAACAAGGCGTTGGACCGAATTCAGAATATGACCATTCAGGAGGACCTGCCCTCCGCCTTCAATCACCAACCCTTCGAGGCGTACCATAGGGAATTTTGCGTCCCACCCACCACCCACTTGGTAGCCACTATCGATGACTTAACCGATATGCTAGACTATAATTTGGAGAATGCTGAATACATGGACGAGGAGGATGGAGCCATGGCCAATGCTAACGTTGCCCCCCCCATCACCGGCCGCTGGTCCGCCACATCCACCTACAACATTTACATGGTGGACACCCCCAAGGACGGCGATGGCACTCCTAATCAGGACCGAGGCAAGCCCAATGAGCTGCCCAAACGCCGAAAATAGCGCCATCAATCAAAGCCACATCGAAGCCATGTGAGCAACATGGACTCTGCGAAGAATGGCACCGTAAACAATACGGATGACCCCGCCGGAGACGCAACCTTCAAACATCATCAGGATGACCCCGCGGGGCAGGAGGACCCGCTCAATTCAGAAAACTCCGATGACTCCGAGGACATCAACTACATCCCACTCTCTGAAGAGGAGGCCAGTGTTGGGGAGGACGATTTCATTTTCCCCGAAGACCCTCTGGAGTAGGAACGGTTCAATCGGAGGCTTTTAGCCACCGCCCGCAGCCTAAAGAAACAAAAACGCAAAATCAAAGCCGAACAGGACACCCTCAACGACAGATGGACTAAAGTCCTAGCTACCGAAGAGGGTTATGGCCGCGAACAGCCAACCAGGAGTTATCCCAGGCGAAGGCTATTGCCCCAGTTCGACGACGAGGCCGTAGAGCCAACACGCCCGACATATTCAAACACCGAACAGCCGGACCGCCCCCCTAGAGGGCGGGACAGGGAAGCTGACGAGGCCGAACACCCAGCCGCCCACCTCGCCGTCACGGCAAGGATCAAGTGCAGCCCACTTATGAGTACGACCTCCGCCATGACCTAGACGCTCAAGGAGGCCGTACCAGGTCCATCTACGGACCCAGAGAAGACCCGCCCACTTACCGAGAAGGATACTATGACCGGCTAAACCGAAACGATAGAATCCGGGAGCAGCAGCAGATTCGGAGGGCCGAAGACCTCCGACGCGATGTAGCCCAAGTTCGGGGCGCCGCACACCCCTTGTGCTTCACAGAGAGGGTAATGCAACACCAATTCCCGGAAGGCTTCAAGCCTGTGAACATCAAGTCATATGACGGAAGCACAGATCCAGCCGTATGGATAGAGGATTTCCTCCTCCACATCCACCTGGCGCGAGGAGATGACCTCCACGCCATTAAATACCTGCCGCTAAAGCTTAAAGGTCCAGCTCGACACTGGTTGAACAGCCTTCCCGAAGACTCTATAGGCTGCTGGGAAGAGCTTGAGGACGCTTTTCGAGAAAACTTTCAGGGCACCTATGTCCGGCCTCCGGATGCCGACGACCTAAATCGCATCACACAACAACCCAGAGAGTCTGCCCGACAATTTTGGAATCGATTCCTGACCAAGAAAAACAAGATTGTCAACTGTCCGGATGCCGAAGCCTTGGCCGCCTTCAAACATAGTGCCAAGGACGAATGGCTCATATGGCAACTTGGCCAGGACAAACCAAGAACTATGGCAGCCCTCACCTCTCTCATGACCCGCTTTTGCGCAGGCGAGGACAGTTGGCTTGCTCGCAAAAGCACCAACCCAGACACACCCGGTACCTTCGAGGTCCGGGATGGAAATGGAAAGCCCCAACACAGCAATAATAAACATCGCCACAATGACGGCGAGGGTGAGGATACGGCAGTAAACGCCAGATTCTGAAACCAGAAGTACGGACCCCGAAAGAAAGCCCCTAAAGGCAATAGTGACGGCCCATCTAGACTAGACACAATTCTAGATAGGCCTTGTCAGATTCACGGCACATCAGAGAAGCCCGCCAACCACTCCAACCAAAATTGTTGGGTGATCAAACAGGCCGGCAAACTCACAGCCGAAGACTCGGGCAAAAGCCCACGAAGCGAGGACGATGATGAGCCCCGCAGGCCGAATAGTGGAGGCCAGAAACCCTTCCCTTCCGAGGTCAAGACGGTAAACATGATTTATGCAATCCATATACAGAAGGAGAGGAAGCGTGCACTACGAGATGTATACTCAGTCGAGCCAGTAGCGCCTAAGCTTAATCCATGGTCAGCTTGCCCAATCACGTTCGATAGCAGGGACCATCCCACCAGCATACGCCATGGAGGGTCTGCAGCCCTAGTGCTAGACCCCATCATCGTTGGATTCCACCTCATTAGAGTCCTAATGGACGGAGGTAGCAGCCTCAATCTGATATACGAAGATACAGTGAGGAAAATGGG
Source organism: Thinopyrum elongatum (assembly GCA_011799875.1). Classification (NCBI taxonomy): domain Eukaryota; kingdom Viridiplantae; phylum Streptophyta; class Magnoliopsida; order Poales; family Poaceae; genus Thinopyrum; species Thinopyrum elongatum. Next base: position 373,305,320 of record CM022303.1, on the reverse strand, counting down.
GATCGATCCATCAAGGATTAAACCCAGTAACACCACCTTTAAGGGGGTCATTCCGGGAGTGGAGGCCCACTGCACGGGCACCGTGACGCTTGAAGTAGTGTTCGGATCTCCGGATAACTTCTGAAGTGAGGACTTGATCTTCGATATTGCAACTTTTCGCAGTGGCTATCACAACCTCCTCGGCCGAACAACGTTCGCCAAATACAATGTCGTTCCGCACTACGCGTACCTCAAGTTGAAGATGCCTGGTCCCTTGGGCGTCATACCTATCAACGGTAACACAAAATGCTCACTTCGAACCGAAGAGCACACTGCGGCCCTAGCGGCCGAAGACCACACCGGCCCATATAGGCCCGGATGCCGACCCACCGTAAAGGCCGGCGATAATAGTAAACGGGTTCGAACCCGTTCCCCATCATGGGAACCCGCATGCGTTGGCCGCAAATAGGGATATGCGCCCCACGGCACGCCCACATTCTTCACGCTCCATGTGCCTATTCAGCATAACTTTGCACTCAAAATACGATGGGCAGCTGTGAGGCATATATTAATAAATCCGAAGTGCATGTTCGGTTAAACCAAACTTCGGAATTACTTCACTTTCAGACAACCCGGGGACCAATTCCGGATACCCCCAAGCATAAAGCTTCATCGGCAGGGTCCTCGCCCATCAAGGTCTCATCGAAGGTCCCAACCCCCACCTATCAGAAGCAAAGGCGCAGACGTGCAGCAGGGCACAATGAAGGCTTCAACTCATGCATCAAGGCCCTGCGTCAACCTTTACTCTCTAAACTTTCTTTTTCTTTCACAAGTAATGCCTTCACAGTTTGAATTGTACGGATAGACATCCCGAGCTTACGAGAAATAATAAAAATACCCTTTATGGTGTTCGGATATCCGCATCCTGCGACTTGTCTATTCCCTTTCCGATTATCTCCCCTCTCTTCGAACAGCCCGGCATGAAAATATATTAACTAGTCAAGAGTTTGATTTATATATTAGCTCAATATCTTCAAGTCCGGCACCGCTTCCCGCTAGGTGTTCGGTGTCTCGGATATTGCACTATATGCATCTGTTCCGAACTATGTCTTGGGTTAATAGTTGGGTTGCCCGGCTCCTATGCTTGCCTCTTATGTTCCGCATGTTCGGCTAAGAGGGCAAAGGGAGAAGCCCTGCGATTGTACTTCTGGTTTGCCCGGTCAAGTACCTCAGGAGGAAAAAGCCGAAAACTGACCGTCATAGTAAGTGCGAGCGGGTCCGCGATCCGATGATGAAGTTTGACTCTAAAAATCATTGGTGATTTCGCCGTGTCACATGAAGGGTTCGTATTAACAATAACCATGTGATCGGAAAGTGCAGGTTTTGATCCCTAAGTACATCACAATACGCCGAGGGCTAGTCCCTAGTCCCCATCGTCAAGCTCCTATGGCTAAGTGAAAGCAATAAAACTGAATAGCCCGATTGCCTGGTTTCTCTCCCGCACTACCGTCTTCGGGGACCAAGACATTGGCTAAGGGTAACAGTGCGGAGATGAAACACCCCTCGTGCTTCTCACTTGGGGTCTGAAGCCGACGACTAGTAGCTTTCACAATAAACATACGGCCACACAGGAGTCAAAATTAAAATCATGACAATATAAAACAAGTCAGGCAGATGCATAATAAAGCATAAGGTACACTTGGTACACACTTAATACAATCACTCAAGCATTACATCTTTCGAACACTGGCCCTCTATTACCTGCGCTTCGGTCATCACCTGTGCGAAATACTGCTCGGGGCGGCGATGCTCCTTCCCCTTGGGCAGAGGACCAGTGGCCATCTCCATTGGATTAATCCTCGGCCAATTCACCATGGTCTTCGCAAATGCAAGCCTCACCCCCTCAAGGCACGCTGACCACTTTACGACGTCAATCCGGAGCGGCGCCTCCCGCAGCTTCTGCACAAGGCCGAAGTAGGTGTTCGGAATGGGCTTGGCCGGCCACAGGCTGACACAGAGGTCCTTCATGGCCAGCTCCGACATCCGATGCATCTCCATCAGCTGCTTCATTTGATTGCTTAGAAGGCGAGGGCGCTCGAAGTCCGGAAACTGTGACCAGAAGAGTCGTTGCGTGGAGTCCTCCTCGAGAGTGGCATAGTGCCTCACCGCGGCTGCCGCATTCTTTGGTAGTTCGGCGAAGACGCCTGCGGAGCACCAGACCCACATCAGCAGGGCGAACCTGTTGCCTCCGAACACACTCTGCAGTAAGTATTTCTTACCATTTGCAATTTGCGTGGCCTGTCGGAGCTCCTCCAGGACACCTCACACGTTAGTCCTCGCCTCCTGGAGCTCCTTCTCCACCTTGGATAGCCGGGAGGATTGCTCCTCCTGCCCCTTCTCAAGGGCCTCCAGCTTCTTGGCGGCATCCTGGAGCTCCACTTGTACTTTGGTCACTCGAGCCTCGTGCTGGTGAGCAGCAAGCTTGGCCCTATCAAGCTCGGCCACCGCCTTCTTAGCGGCTGTCTTCTTTGCGGCCGCCTCGGCCTCGGCTTTCTTCAGGGCCTCCTTCAAGCCCTCGACCTCGGCGGCAGCAGCTGCAGGATCACCAAGATAAAGGGTTAGCATACAGTCCGGACCGTCAATATCCGGCGTCAAGCAAAGTACACAACTTCTCATAGGGCTTACCTTACGCCTCGTCAAGCGATTTGTTGACAAGGTCAAGCTCTTTATCGGAAAGCTTGAGCTTCCGATCCATCTCCTCTAGTGCCGCGGCATTAGCAGCCGCAGCCATGGAAGATGCCTGCATTAGAAAAATAAATGTCGACATCATTAATCAGCCTACCGAATTTGATCCTCTGCATCTTTTCTTCGAAGTCCTTGCAGAGTCTCGGGGGCTGTTATGTACGGCCTACCCAAACTATCAATTACAACCGCATTATGAGGAAAGAGCATTACTTGACTTACCTCAAAGCCTGTTAGAAGGCCTTGGACAGCGTCGTTCAGTCCGGATTGGATGGACCGAACACCCTGCATGACCGCACTCATAATAGTGCGGTGCCCGTCAATGATGGCGGAGTTGTCCACCAGCTCCTCCAACATGTCTGGCCAGCCAGCCATTGCCCGTGTGGAGGTGTTCGGCGCTGACGTTGGCCCCCCGGCCCCTTCCCCGCTAGGAGGAGCCTGGGCCGTCGAAGGCCTTGGGGGCTCGGGAGCGGTCGACGAATGGGGTCCGGATGGTCCGGACTCCTTTCCTGCGTCAGCCAGGAGGGATGCTCCCTCCTGGTCTTCGGTGACCGAGGTGTTAACCTCAGCCATTATGGCGTCGGCCTCCCCCTCTATGTTCAGAGGAGGAGGAGTCCTGTGGGACCGCACCTCCTCAACCTCTTCGGGGACCGGGAGAGGCGCGAAGTGCGCCATAGACCCACTGTCCGCTAGTTCGGCGGGCGGAGACGTCCCCTCCGAGGTCTGCTCGGTGGGGCGTTCGTGTGGGGGCTGCAATTCAGAGGGGTTAGCCTTCAACTAAAACAAATTACTACAAATAGAATAGCTAAAAGTACCAATGCCTTACCTGCTGGCAGGGGGGCTTGACCCTGGGTCCCTTCTGCGGGATCTCCTCGGACACCTCAGACTCCTTGTCGGAGTCCGAGCTGTTGGGCAGGATCAGCTTAGGAGGACATCATCTCTTCGGGGCCGGAGAAGGTTGGACCTCCACGATGTCCTCGGACACCGCCCTCTTTTTGGAGTGCGAGGAGGCGCTCTCCTCCTTGTCCTCGTCCTCGTCCCCATCCTATACGAATGAGGCCGCAGCGTCACCGGACCGATTGCCCAGACGAACCCTGCGGCGGAGGCCCCCCCGGCCTCCGGTACTTCTTTCTTCTTGCCCTACTTGGCGAGCGCCTTATAAGGCACTATGGCTAGCAGCTTTTCCAGCTGCTCTGATCGGGGCTCTTCTGGCACTGGCGCCGGGCCGCTGATCTTCTGGGCCTTGGTGAGCCAGCCCTGCAAAAATCCGCATAACAAGGTCAGGCTGAACCAAATGCGGTATGAATATCAGGACACTCCTCGCAGAAGAGTGTCACTCACCTCCTTTGGGGGGTTTGCGGCATCAAGGCCGATGTCCTTCCCCTCGACCGGCCACTCCTTGTGGGGCTGGAATAGTTGGCCCCATATCTTGTCAGGAGTCGTGTCGTAGAGGTGTCGCACGGTGGACGGATCCTCGGGCAAGCTCCCACATAGGCTTGGCCCTCTCCTGGCAAGGGAGGTGCCGACGGTGGAGCATGATCTGGACCACGTCGAGCAGTTTAAGCCGGTCTCTAGTACGTTGTCGATGAGTTTCTGCAACGCCTTCGTGTGAGCGACACACCCCTAGTCCGAGATCTTGGTGGTCCATGAGGCAAGTCTGGTAGGGGGTCCGGACCAGAATGCGGGGGCCGCTCCCCATGCGGCCTCCCTCAGCTCGGTGATGTAAAACCACACCTTTTGCCACATCCGGACGGTGTTGACGAAGTGGCCGTTCGGCCACTGGACCCCCGTCAGTTTGCTAATCATGGCCCCTCCACAGTTCGCATGCTCGCCGCCAACCACCTTGGGCTTGACGTTGAACACCTTCAGCCATAAATTGAAGTGCGGCTGAACTCGAAGGAGCGCTTACAGAAGACGATGAAGATCGAGATGTGGAGGAGTGAATTGGGGGCTAGATCATGAAAATCTAGCCCGTAGAAGAACATCAATCCCCTTATGAAGGGGTGCAGAGGAAATCTGAGCCTCCTAAGAAAATGGGTGAGGAACACGACCCTTTCGCCCTACTTGGGCATGGGGATGATCTGGCCCTCTTCGGGGGGCCGATGGGTGATGTTGGCCAACAAATAGCCGGCCTCCTTCAGCTTCAGGATGTCCCCCTCGATGACGCTGGAGGCCACCCACTTCCCATTGGCTCCGGATCCAGCCATGGTCGAAGGAGGCAAAGAGGGATTCGCTGTGGAAGCAGAGGAAAGGGGCGCTGGAGCTCTGAGGATCTGCGTGAGCGGGAGCTGGAAGAAGGCGTGGGTTGCTGATGGTGATGGCTCTCCCTTTATAGACTATTGACAGGCCTAGGACTCCTTTTTCCACGCCGTTGGCTTCTCCACTTCCCGATATGCCCGTGGCGTTATGTGCGGGGAGGGTAATCGAAATCATTAACCATATCCCCCGAAAAGCGGGACACGATCTCCACCTCGAGGGGACATGCCAGATGTGGCGTCGGCCTTGAGCCATGCTTCCAGGAATAGTAACGACTCGGCGTTATGGCCAGAAGCGACTCTTTCTTGGAGGGGAAAAAGTTATCAGATAAAGACACCATTTACACTTGAATGGTATTTGTTTATTATTGCCTTCGGTGTTAAGTAAAACTGTCGTTTCAGATCCCGGACATCACTTGGTTCCAAACATGGGTGAAATGCACTGAAGAACTCGCCTCGCAAGCCGAATACTGGTCGGATGAGCGGATGCCGGATACAAGCCTTGGTGTTGGAGGCAAGTTCGGGGGCTACTGAGGGAGTCATGGACTAAGGGGTCCTCGGGGCGACGGCCCATTGTACATGGGCCGGACTAGTGGAGCCGTATAGTGACAGGAGATCTATGAAGCCGTGGTGTGCCCTCCAAGTCAAGAAGGCGTAGGATCTCTTTAATTCCTTATTGTAATCTATCTTCGGTAACCCTAACCCTACCGGTGTCTATATAAACCGAGGGTTTTTAGTCTTAGGGCTAGAGCTATATTCATCACCTCATTGCCTTAGGGTTTAGCTCATACGGGTCTCGAGGTAGATCTACTCTGTAAACCACATCATACATCCAATACAATCAAATAGGACGTAGGGTATTACCTCTTCGTGAGGGCCTGAACCTGGGTAAACGTTGTGTTCATCGTCCCTTGTTCCCCATCGATCCTAGATCCCCAGCTCGGCACCCCCTACCCCGAGGTTTGCCGGTTTTGACACCGACACCCGTGATGTAGGGTGGAACCCTAATGGCCGATCTTTCATGATTTGTTGGGGAATTCCTGAAGAACATGATGAACACAAGAGAGGAAAACACTCAAATCAAGGAGATCCTGTCGGAATCAGGGCTCCGCAGACCTAAACAAGGTTTGAACTCTGTGGCGTGCGCGAAGAACTCTGCTCAGGCTACAACTTGCTACTCACCGCCCATGGCTTTGCTCCGTCGTGCTCGAGTGAGAGGGAAGAAGAGATGGTCACGTGATTTACCCAGGTTCGGGCCACCTTGCGGTCTAAAACCCTACTCCTGCTTTGTGGTGGATTACCTCGCGAGGAGGATGAGCATGAACTAGTACAAGGGTGAGCTGCCTCACGGGGTCTCAAGGGGTGAATGGATCTGATCCTCCTCTACGATGGAGGCTAACCTATATATATATACTTGCCCGATCCTCTTCCCCCAAAAGCTCTAGGTGGGAAGGGATGCCACAATGGCCAAATTCGAAGGGAGATAGGAGTACACCCTATCCTGACTAAAGGTCATCTTCGCCTGCAAAGCTTCTGGTCGTGACGCGCTGGTGGGCTCGGTGATGACCTCCGTCGTTCTGAGCCTGTGGTCTTCGTCTTGTTGCACCGAAGAGGTAAGCTTTGGGGGTTCCTTGGGAACCCGCGTGCTGGCTTTGTTCCACTAGCACCAAAGAGGAAACTGTCCTGGACTACGCCCGCTAGCGCCCTCCTGGTGCCGGTCGTCATGGCTCACGTCACCACACGCCTCATGACGTGGGGTGTGAGCCTAGAGATGTCCGCTCCTTGGGAGGCAGCCTCGGGAGACCGCTCCTCGGAAGGCCTTGATGTGGTCCGCCTCGCGAGGTGAGGGCCCTCACTAGGGTCTTATTCCCGAAGTCTTGGAGCTGGGCTCGCCAGGCCGCTGGTGAAGCCGCGCGCTGGGCTGTCGGCAGACGGGTCTGGGTACCCCCGGTCCCAGAACCCCGATAGTAGCCCCCAGGCCCACGGCGCGCTCGGCCTTGCTTAGGAGCAAAGGCGAAGAGGAGAGGGCGAAGCGACGCGGGCCCTAACCGCCTGCGGGCCAGGGTCGACGCGTGGTGCTGAATGGGGCATGGATGCCCCACCTCCCCATGTCGCTTCGGCAACTACCCAGGCTGACAAAAAGAGTGGCACACATCACGGGGCCATCATTGCTCTCCCAAGGTGAAGGGGCGCCGGTTGGCCATCTCCGATTGCCTATAAGAGGGCGAAGGGACGGAACCCTCGACCCATCTCTGTCTCCTTGCCTTTCCTTCCTCAACCCTTCGACTGCTGCCATGGCGCCCGTCAGAAGGTTCTCTGCCATCGAGAAGGGCAAGGCAGTGCAAGAGGTGCCGGAGCCGCCGTAGCCCAAGAGGGGGCGCGGCCGCCCCCGCAAGTCTGATGCTACGCCCGCGGTGCTTCCCTGGGGACGCGGGCACCCTCCTTTGGCCTTCCACACTGGCTCCGGGAGCCGCGCGAAGAACCCCATCTGCGGACGGGGCCACGAAAAATGGTTTGCCAGCGGATATGGGGGCAGAATGGCGTCGGCGCCCGGCCACCTCGGGCGTGGGCGCACTCTACCGAGTCGGCCCACGAATTTGTTGTGTGGATGGAGAGCCCGCCGTGCACATGGCTCCAGCTCCCGGGCTCCTTCGCGGGGGAGCTGGCGGCGGACGGCCCCGTTGGGCTCTGGCTGTAGCTTGACAGCTTCTACAGCAAATCCTCCTGGGCGGAGGTCGAAGTCACCCCCTCCGGCTTCGTGTACTTGACCAAAGGGTGGATGTCGTTCGCCCGCGCCTACGGCCTAAAGGGGAGTCACACCCTCCACTTCAAGTTTGACGGGGCGGCGACACTCTACTTGAAGATCTTTGGGGAGACCGACTGCCGCCTCGGATGCTGCCCGGAGGGCAACAACAGCTGCAGCGACCACCTTTCCTCCGGCGACGACCACCACAGTGGCGGCGGCGATGTCCTTGGCGGTGAACTTGCCCTTGGCGACGGCCATGGCGCCTCCAACAGCGACGACACCTCCTCCGGGGCAAGGAGTGACAATGACTACGACGAGCTACCACGCCACCGCGTCAAGGTGGAGGACAACTCTGACTAGGCACCCGCAATGTCGGAGTCGGCGCCTCAGGAGTGGCTGCCTCCGGGAGGCAGTTTCTTTTGTTCTTTCGTATTTCCTGCATCAGACAATCAAGGGCCCCATGGGGGTGTGTAAGAAACCACGGCGCTCTCGTTCGGGCTCGGACCCTTTTTCTTTGCGATCGTTTAGTGCTCTATGTCTCCGGGGCCTAGTCCCCAAGCAAGCCTCAGCTGTCGCTGGTATGCCAGGTCACGATGCCTAGGGCAAGGCCAGGAGGTGAGGGGCTCGAGGTCCAGTAAGAGCTCCTGAGGCACGATGCTCAAGAGGTCCCCCTTGATGCGCAAGCTGCTCATGATAGAAAAAGCACTACAAAAAAACCACTTCCGTGATGATACGTGTTTTTCATAGTAGGGCACGTTTTTTTTCATGCATGTACATCCATGACGATTTTATGACAGAATCAAGATAGTCATACCTGTGCTGTCATAGAAGTGTTCCATGACAATACCAAAATTATTATCACGAAAGCGTCCACTTCCATGACAATAAATGGTGTGTCACAGAAGTGTTTTCGTCAAGGGTAACTGACACGTGGCATCCACTCTAACGGGTCGACGTTAAGCTGTCGGGTTCCGGTTTGGATCCGATAACCCGTTAATAGCCCGGACCAATGGGGATTTTTGACGTGTAAAATTCTCATTGGCCGGAGGATCCACATGTCAGCTCATCGTTGGGACAGATGTCAACCCTACAATTGACAGAAGACGCCTACGATATGTCGACATGTGGCACAGCCCAATAGTGGCCCATTTGAGGTAAAAAGGCCGGCCTAGCTAAAGGACCACCATATTTTTTTAGACGCTAGTGGCCCGGCGCGTTAACGGTCTACCATGTTTTGGGTCAAATTAAGGCCCATATCAGATCTGGCCCATTCACAGCCTATTGTGTTTTGGGCTAAATTACGGCCCATATCAGATCAGGCCCGTTAACAGGCCACTGTACTTTTGGGCCCATTCTAAGCCGGGTTTGTATTTCAGCCTGTTAAATGCCTGTTTACTAGTTCGGCCCAATAATCGTTTGGGCCTGTTAGCGGCCCTTGGGCATCTGGGCCGTTGTTGGCCCAGTTTCACTTTAGCCCAGTTAACGGCCCATGCTGAAACTGGGCTATTTCTTGTCCGAAGTGACTTTAGGCCTCTTAACGGCCTGTAGTCTTCATGGATAAATTTCAGCCCAACGTGCCTATCAGCCTGTTAATGGCCCGTGTAACAGTTGGGCCTAATTATAGCCCGCATTGAATCCGGCGTGCTTACAGCCCATCTGTTAATGGCCCGTGACACAGACGGGCCTACGGCCCGCATTGATACCGGTCTGCTTAAAGCCCATAATTTTATTGGGCCAAACAGGGCCCGAGATACATTTTGGCCTGTTAACGGCTCGTTTGCTATTTGGGCCAAACATGGGCCTAAGACAGTTTCAGCCTATGTTGGACTGTGAATTTTTCGGCTGAACGCTAGCCCAATCTAGTTTTTATCCTATTAATGGCCCATGGTATTCTCTGGCCCAGCTGGCCAGAACTTTACTCGACCTGTTAAAGGTGGAAAACTACTATATGTTTAGACCCGCTAATGGCCCAAGATGATTATATGCCCACATTTCGGACCATATATAGCAAGTTACGGGCCGGCCTGAAGACCGACAACATTGAGATCCGTTGAAGCTTCCGGCCTAAATTACAGCATACCGACTAAGAATAAACCTAGACTATACAATAAAGAAATTATGGCATATTACATCCATTGGGTATCAAAGTTCGCCACCGGTGATAATAAAGCGCAATGAGACCACGGATTACATACACTGGGCATCAAAGGTCGCCACCAGTGCATATAAATGCGTCGACAAAAGAATATACAAAACTGAGAGCACTTCAGAAGGCATTAGGCCTGCCCTGGAAGTGCACCACAAGCAGCAGAACAAGCTGATGAGACCTTAGTTGTGTCAACGATAGATGCTCTAACCCTAGCTGCGTAGCAAGAAAGCGCGCATGGCTGTCCTCTGAGGTCTTCTTCATTATTGACATCAAGTCAGAGCTGAGCTGAAGCAAGCCTTTCTGCTTTAAGTTGATACTAAAGAAGTCAAACTGATTGAGGCAGCAATTGCACAGAGGTTGTCTTACAGCTGCTGGTGAGTAGCTTCAACTCACTGTCTTCATCAAGACATGACCTTGGGGTCATCTCGCTCTCTTCAAGATGGTTTGGCTCACTATCTTCCCTAAAGTTCTGCCTGGCATAAGAGATATGACTCTAAAAGAGAAACAAGGAGACACATAACAGGTTTCACAAATATATAAGAAATGATAGTCAGGGTGTTGACAATTTCGCCCCATTTTATATTGGCAACTAAGAAAATAAATGGATCTGCTCTGCATAAGGAACATGTTTTTACAACTACAATTTAAAACTGGCAGTTGTTGCAAACATCCAATCAGATGTAAACACCAAAGTAAAAAGCAATGAAGGAAATGATGGCTATCCAAATCTATACTACAACAAAGTTTGAAGGCTTGAGAAGGATGAACTTACATTACATGTTAACACGGGCTGGACAACGCCCTTCTCCATGTTGATGGAAGGATAATTCAAGAAATTCCCCAAAGAAACTTCTTTATAAGCGTTGCCTGTATTCTACATTTTGTAAAGAGTAAATATATATCAAATAATATTGGAAGAAATAGAGAATAATGAAGCTCAGGTGTAGAGTGATGATACATAGTCAAATAGCTATTAATTAAGTATAGCGTTACAAGGAAAAAAGGTACTGACAAGAGGAATGCAGACATCAACGTGTGAAGTGGCATTGGCTTTATTCAACATTTTGGTAAGAGTAAATGTAGATATGATAATTTGGAGAAAGTGGAGGGCAGGGCAGATAAGATGCAGAGTAATGCTAGACAATCAACTATCTCGCAATGCAAGTACAGTAATACTACCACCGTCCGTTATTACTTGTCGCTCAAATGGATGTATCTAGCACTATTAAGTTCTAAATACATCCAATTGAGCAACAATTAATTCGATACGGAGGGAGTACATGACAAGAGGTACTTACATGACCAATCCAGAACTTCATAACCATTGTGTTAATTCTATATTTATGTAAGAGTAAATATAGATCTTATAATTTCGAGCAAAGGGAGGATAAGGAAGCGAACATTTACAGTGATGCTACATAATGAAACAGCAATGAGTGTAAGTATGCTGACAAAGGGCAAGAGGTACTGACAAGAGCAATGAAGTGCCCAGTATTGTTGTGAGATCCTATGATCCTTTGAGAAAGGAGATTCATCTGAAATTAGTTTTCATACAAGAGAGAAGGTAAGGCACATGCATAAATGTAGGAGTTCAAATTTTGAATTGATATCATAAACAGTACCTGACGCTGGGCTCCCTGCAGTTCTAATAGGGCTTTGGCCAATGGAGTAGGGGTAAAGTGTGGTACAGTTGGGCCTGTGTTTTCTGTGGCTGCTAATCTATCTGATTTAACAGGTATCACTGCCTTTTCCAAATACTTAGTTTGTACTCCTTGAGGATCTGCACTCACCCTCTTCCTTTTGGACATCTATTATGAAAGAACAACATTTTACTCGAAAAACATAGTATGATGACACATCGAATAGGTACAGAAAATGGATAGGTATGACATATACTCATATATGATGCTTAAACTAAGCAGATGGTGGTGTAACAAAGTAGAAGTAATGCAAGAGGTCATATGCAAGATATGTGCGACCAATACAAGCTTGCCAAGTTAGAGCAAGCACCTTGATGGGTGAATAAGATAGGCCATCCTCCACCATGCGAAGTTTGTTAGCCAGTGGATTGTTCCACAATATTCCTCTCGTGTGCCCATTATCATATTCATTTTGATCATGTGCAATACCTGATATGCATGAAAACATAAAAATAAGTGAGATTATCTTTGTAATGCAGAAGTGATTCTAATCCAATACTGCCTCCGTGTAAACCCCTATGTGCTATCTCTGCAATTCTTCTGAGAGATGCCATGCGTGCTGTAATTTGGTGTGTGCATTAATATAATGTGGCCTACTACTCAAAATATGAGAGCTCCGGAAGTAATGATACTTCGCAGATGACAGCTTCAACATATAGTAAAGAAGAAGAACTCGACCTGACCAGACAGATTAAAATATATTAAGGAAGAACAACTCGACCTGACCTATCATCCGCAAATGTCTCTGCTACTCTTCCCAACAAGGAACATAATGTACTTATTAAAGAAGAAGAGAAGATGATCATGTTAAAGAAGAGCAGAAGAGCAAGCAGATTGAAGATATTACAAGTCTTTCTATACAATGTCTGTTACCCACCCATGATGAACAAGAGTGCACAGAGAAATACTATTCCTTCTGGTTTCTCCATATGTGGCTCACATGCATTTCGAAACTAAAGTAGGAACATTTAGCTGACCAATTATACCTGTCTCAGTTTTACTAATATCAGCATCACATCAGATTCGAATTTGTATAACTAAGCTTGTTTAGCTTGATGGGTGGAGCAGTGCTATTACGACACGAATCACGTAGGCTGATCGTGGTCATCATAAAATGGGGAAACCGTAAGCATGATGAGTATAGTGTTGACCATGGCAGCGGCATGGCAGATCTGAAGCTGCAAACCACGCAAAGGGTACTTAGCAATCGATGTTTGCCTTGAAATAACAACTAAGATTTGGTATGGAAAAGAAAGTACAGTTAACAAGTGACAAAGAAATGCAATTCCTGTTGTCTCTCTATATGTCGCAACATGCATTTGGAAACTCAAGTGGGACCTTTAGCGGACCAATTAAATGTGTCTGTTAACTAATATCAGTATCATATCACAACCATATTTGAACAACTAAGCTTTGGAATTATGAGTGATGTGTTGTTTAGCTTGAAGGGTGGAGTACTGCTAGTATGACAGAAAGCACCTACGCAGATCATAGTAGTGTAGATAAAAGGGGAAAACCCTAAGCAGAGTAAAATCAGGAAAGTGGAACTAGCTAGAACATATGGCTTGTATTGCCGGTACGGCTAGAAAGGGTTCGGAAAGGCTTCGGCCCCAAAAGGGGCAGCTCTATTCAACTGAAGGCACAATACTGTTACTATCAGTCTAGACTCTCAAAGACGACATAGCTCCCAGCATTTTCTGGATATTATGGCAGACCATCTAGAATAGTTGAAAGCATCCATCTGAAGCGACCCAACAGACATATCGACTGCAACTGTCCCTGCTCCACTTCCCGACCAGGAACATACTGTACTACTCCCTCCGTTCCTAAATATATATCTCTTAGAGATTCGAATGTGGCCTACATACGGAGCAAAATGAGTGAATGTACACTCTAAAATATGTCTATATACATCCGTATGTAGTTCTTATTGGAATATCTAAAAAGACTTATGTTTTACCGAAAAAGGTTTTTGCCCCGCTTTATAAATAAACCAACGATGAACAACACCCGGTACAAGAGAATGCCACCACAACACACGCACACACCCAAGGCAGTTTAGGAATGGAGGAAGTAATATACTTATTAATAAGAACAGAAGAGGAACATGATAACAAAGAGCAAGCAAATTTTAGATAATACGATGTGTGTTGCCCACCGATGATGAACCAGAGCACACAGAGAAATGCAAATCCCTGATGTCTCTCTATATGTGGCGCACATGCTTTTCGAAACGAATATAGGAACATTAGCTGACCAATTAAACATTCTCTGTTTTAGTAATATGAGCATCATATGAGATTCGTATTTCAACAACTAAGCTTTGGAATTATGAGTGGCATGTTGTTTTGCTTGATGGGTTGAGGTCTTGAGGAGCAGTGCTAGCACGACACGAAGCACCTACGATGATGGTAGTGAATATAAAGGGGGAAAACCATAAGCTTTACGAGTATAGTGACCGTGCCATGGTGGATCTGAAGGTGCAAACCGGACAAAGGATACTTTGCAACCAATGTTTCCTTTCAACTAGCCACTACGATTTGGTATGGACAAGAAAAGAAACAAGTTACGATCTATTTTCCGGGTGAGATCAATTACTTAAACATATATGAAAGAGTACCACCTCTCTTGCGACGCTGTGTAGGCCCTTGCTGATATGTTGAGGGTGCTGCGAGTGTGATGGCAGTCGGCGGCGCGGAAGAAGACTTGAGATAGCAGATGGCCAGATTGGGGGATAAGTCCTGTTGCCGTGGACGAGGCAGTCGTAGGAGCGGCAACGGCAAGGTGGACGACGGTGCCGATGAAGCGAGAGGACGTGATGAAAGGATCTTGGTCCGGCACCATGGATGAGAGACATCCATCTCTTGCTATGGATGACGGGGTAGGGGTAGCGGCTGCGGCAAGGTGGAGGATGGGGTGGCGGACGGAGGAGGCTGGCCGTTGTGGGGAGGTTATTGTGGCGCCGATGATGTATGAATGGGGAAATGGAGGGGGAGGGGGACGGGATCTCAAACTTTGGGACGTGCTTGTCTGAAATGTGGGAAAGTTACGAACTTAGCCCCCATTTAAAATTTCGGACATCTCGTCGGTTGGGGATAGGATGGTAATCTCGCATCTCCCCAATATTTGCCAATAGGGATTTCGGGCGAGGAGTGGGTGTTTTGCCACACATGGTTGGCGCCCACAGTGTATGAACGGGGCTGACTGATAGGGTGGCTGTGTCACGTCTGAGGGAAGTTACACACCTGTGCCTATTTAAAATATTTGCCTACATCGATTTCGTCGGAGGAGAGTTCGTTTTGCCTCCCACGTGTATGAATGGGAAAATGGAGGGAGAGAGAGTGGTCTTTCGGATGAGTTTGAATCAAATGTGTGTTTGCCACCCATGTTTGGCGCCCATCGTGTCTGAATGGGGAGACAGGCGGTCATGTCACATCTGATTGAAGTTACTAACCTACCACTATCGACAGCAGTGGAAGTCGGGCTGATTAGGATGTGAAGTGTCAAGGGTAGACAGTAATTTCCAACTCGCAAACACTGGCTTCGGGTAGCCGACAAAAGATAGTGGGTGTTTTGCCACTTCGTTCAAAATTTGGGTGAATTAGCATTCACGTTAACCCTGGGCCCTGGCAACTAAATTCAAATCCAATTTGTATTTGATTATGAATATCCATACATCATTCTACATTTTGTTATTTATTTCTTCAAAACCACAACAAAGATTTATTCCACCTTTATATATGAATATGATTTAGAAATGTCGTTATCTTCGAATTCAGTAGGTTGGATACACTTTGAGTCAAACAGTTATATCGGCCAATACAATCTTCTCACACGAAACAGTTCACCTTATGTCAATCATACAAGTACTGAGGATTACCTCACCTAAAAAATTCAGATCATTACAATACATGGACAACAAAGGGGTCTTACAACATAATCCATTGAGATACATGACAAAACATGCAAGTATACTAATCTAATGACAATTTCAACTGGTATCTAAAGAAGAACTGGGATTACCCTGGGCTTCAGATAGCAGAAGCAGCAGGACCTCCTCCGTCTTCAAATGCAACATTCTTACTTCCTCCAATTCATGGCTTGCCTGCATAATGTGTGCAGCTAATTGCATAATTTCCAGCCTCAAGATCAAGATTACCTCATCCATGGCAGCCACACCATCTCTTTCTGCCTCTAGTAGAGCCTCAAGAACTGTAATATATGTGCTCAGACTGCTCTCCAATGATGTTACCTCTGAACTGCTACCATCTGGTAACATGGATGGCGCACTACTTCCACAAATAGATTCTGGGGTTGTACATTGTGTCCTAGTGTGAACGGCATCCTGAAAGGTTTCTGCTGGACATAAGTAAGAGATAGTTATCGCATGATTCAGGTAGTAAGCTTACATGGTAAATGATATATGAATTATTGCCGAGCATGGCAAGCTATATTTAAATGGTTTGAAGCAGCAGCAGCCGAAAACAAATTAAAATAGTAAGATGAAAGGCAGTGTACCACCGCTATATTTAAGTTGCCCAGGCATATAAGCAGTTGAAATAATCTGCGAAAGCACTTAAACAGTGTGGCCTCATATAAACTACGAAGACAGTCTTGTGATGAAGTTCATAGGAAAAGTTAAGTTGTCAAATGAATTAGGTATGCATTTCTTTACGATAGTACAACAGGCACTGCTGACATATTGGCCAACTCAGGTATAGCCTAACAAGTAACAAACAAGCATTCAAATCAAGCAATACAGCAAAGCAGACAACTAAACTATTGTAATTCTGTAGGATTACAGGTTGAGGGCACAAGCCACGAAAGCAGCCAACACACATTACATTTCACATGTACTAAAACACACTAGCTTACCATATGTTGTTGTGAAGCCTCGCTGCTGTTGCAATGTTCTTTGAAGATATCGTCAGCATCCCGTGGTTGCAAATCTAGTCGTTGTAGTTTATTCTTCCCCCTCTATTTAGGTAAAAATAATTTTAATCACATGCACTGGTTCGAATTGATCATCAATGGTTAATCTAAACTAATGAAAGAAGGGTGTGTGCTACACGACAATATATGTGCTTCACTCTATTTTTATGCTTGTTCGACGTGGCAGCCCCAAAAGGACAAATATTTTGCTTGATGGGGTTGGCAGCTCCATAATGAATAGAAGCATCAAATTAGTCATGCAACTTGGGAAGATCAAGAATGCATTAAAAAGTAATGAACAGAGGCTCGGAGCAGTGATGTAATAGCTAGCATGATAAAATGTAGGGTAAAACAAACAAAAAGCAGCAGAACCACAAGCTAGTTTGTTGATGTGTAATTAAGCATAGAGAACATAGGCCATGTTTGGATCCATGAGTTAGAGTCAGTTTGAGCTATTTTGGGCTCAAATAGCCCTAAAGTATCCAAATATGAGGGCTAGTTTGAGCTAGTTGCATCTAATCCACCCAAAAAAACTATCCCACCCAAGAGGTGCTAATTGAAGCTAGTTCTCCTAGTGCATTTATTGTTAATCTAACCCTGTCATCAAAACACCTCTTTGGCTAGAGTTAGTTCAGGGTTAGTCATGAGTTAGAAACTAACTCTAACTAGTAGGTAGTACTACCTTGGTTGATGATTTTTTATTGACCTGTATATAAACTGGAAGGAGGGAGTAGGTAGTACTAGTAGTACTCCTACATAATTGACGCCGGGTTCCTTAGCCAATGGTTCTTGTTGTTGGACAGGATGAGAGTAGAGGCATAGGGATATTGTAGATAGGAAGTCTTGGCGATCCATTATTCCCCAATCTCGGTCAGAGAGAACAATTCAACAAGTCTTCACAGTGAAGTGACAATACACGCTGCAACAGATGGGACAATTAATTAATAAGCTGAGCCAGCGTGTTGGTCTTACTAAATCAGCTTACCCTGTACTGCCATCATGTTTGCCAGTGGAGCACTCTTCCGCAAATATGCCTACGCACCTCCCTCTTCCATTAACTAACATATGGGCCCTCTTGAGGTAGACCCACATGTCATCAGCTTAACTATTTACATTCCGAAGGATGGTATATCCTGGTAGTAGTACTAGTAGAATTGAGATTTACTGCACTTTCTTGCCCGTCTTTCCCTCTTCCTCCTCCTCTCTTCTTCCTCCTCTCTTCTTCCTCCTCTCTTCCCCATCGTTGGCCGCACACCATTTCCCCCTGCTCAATGCTCACCCACCCGCGCCATCTTCCTCGGTAGCTCGCGCGTACCATATCCCCCCCTCACTGCTCAGCCACACATGCCATCGTCTTTGCTCGCCCGCCTGAATCCACTTCCTCGCTCGCTCGCAGGCACCGAAAACCTCAATCACTCAGCGCCCTAAAAAACCCTATGGCAGAACCGACTGACACGCAGAGCCGCGATTGAAATTCCCTCCCCAATGTTCTCTTGGAGCAGATCTTTAATCATATGGACCTGCTCAGCACCGTGCGTCTGACTGCATGCTCGGTGTCTATGTACCGTGTACTCGTCTGCAACCGGTCGGCCTTTTTCAAGGCACCCTGCTTGCTGATGCCCGATCCTCGCAGGTGGCCCAGACACCGACTTGACGATCCTATAGAGGTTGCCATCGTGCCCCTCGACATGCTACCACTTCCCGCCCACATGTCCTTCATGCGCGGCCACAACTGGGCGAGCATGAAGGCCAACTGGATCATCCTCATCCAAAAATTTGGTAGTCCATGGCATCTCATGGATATCTACACCCAACGAGAGATCACCCTTCCATCGTTGGATACCGCCGGCATTGAGCCTCGTGGCCCGCCAGACACTCCTGCCTACTACACATGAGACGCGTCGAGCTTCTAGTATGACCTACGTTTGCTGAAGGTTGTAATCTATGAAGTGCCCACACCATCAAAAGAATACATGGATTACAAGCTCATTGCCTTGTTCGATGCGGGATTAGTCTATCTGGAATCCGGTCGCCATACATGGTTATGGCTCATCATCAATCCTGTCGACCCTCCATTTCTGTCTAATGCTATAGTGCACGATGGCATTGTTTATGCGGTCGACGCACAGATTGGCTGCATATACTGGTGGAATTTATCGTCGTGTAAGTGTTCTATCTCATCTCATCTTTACCTTATGAATACGACTGCCTATTGATTGTTAGAAATTTAGAATAGATAGTATGTCTATAACCACATCATTTCTATATGTTCCTGTCATTTCCTACATTTTTATGACCGCACATGTTATTGTTAGAGTTGATATGAGAACAATTGGCATCTAATGATTGCTAGAATAGATATTATGAGTATAACCTCATGATTGCTATATGTTACTCTCATTTCCAAGATTTTTATAACCACACATGTTATTCTTAGAGTTGATATGAGAACAATAGTAACTGCTATGGTAGAATATGAGTAGGCCCTAGCGTAGCTATTTTCCTCTCATTTTTACATGATGTTTGGACCATGACATATTGCTAGAATATGAAAGCCATTGGCTTAATTTTTTTAACTTCGGGCATGATTATGACCACGGCATTGCAATTCTCTGGCTATGATCTGTGTCACTTCTATAATAATCTTAATTCCACATATACTCTGAACATGATTGTATATTTTTGTCCTTTTGGTCTCCAATTTGATTTGTTGCAGCAGATGCAAATGCACTGGCCTTCATAATTCCAGGTGCTGGAAATATACAAGTCAATGGGTGGTGGTTTATCGCTCGTTCAACTAATGGTGGGCATTTGATGCTCATTCGCACGTACCAAATTGACCAAACCATTTCATCAAACCACATGTAGTACAATGCATGGGGTGTTCACGACTGTGATGGCTATGGCTGCTTCGTATTCAAGAAAGATCACTGCTCCGTTGGGCCAGGCGTATTCAACTGGAGGCGGTTCTACAGCCTCGGCAACCACTCCATGTTCCTCGGGCTTAATTATCCGATCATCCGACCAATCATCGATCATATCACCGGCAATGATTACCGTGCTATGCAACTTCCATTTGCCAGGGGGAACTGTGTTTACACATCGTACCATTGGTTTCATGAATCACCATATCCAGAGATTCGTCGATGCAACTTGTTGCCAGATGATCTTCAGTGTGTGAAAGGCATCAAGCTTCCAAGCGATGAATGACTTTTGCAAACCCGACATGCAGCGATGTGGTTCATGCCAACAACAAATATGCACAACTTGATCCTTAGTGATATCTAGACTGAGCCATGTATCCTGCTGCTGTAGCATGACCCTCTTTTGTTGGATATTATGAACTGTATTTAGTTTGAAGGATAGATACCTTTCTGGGATCAAGTGCATCCTAACTCACCTGCGTAGCATGTACTAATAATGATGATGGAGATGCTGTGCAGAAGCCATATATATCAGTTAGGCTTCAAGTGCGTACTTGTTGGTGAAAGTGTTGTCCAATGGGAATTATATTTTGTATTACGCATGTAGACTACAAAGTCTATCGCACAGCCTTATAACTTCGTACTCCATTTCTAAATTTGTAGTACTAGTAGTCCTCTATACCGTATATTGCGCTACTCATACTACTACCTCCTTCCTTGTTTATTGGTCCCCTTCATAATTCGTGTCAAATTTTGGCCATAAATTTAACTAACTAAATGTTAATGCATGTCATAAAAAATTATATTGTTGGATTCGTATTTGAACGTTAGTTTCCAATGGTATAATTTTCGGTGACATGCATTGACATTTTGTTAGTTAAACCTATGGTTAAAATGTGACACTAACTACGACTAGTAAGTAGTACAGTAGTACTACTATACATCGATCAAATTATTCATCATGTCCTCACATTGAATTGACGTGACAACACACTGCACGTGAGGTGACACAAGAGTCCCGGCGGCATGTTAGGTTCACCAAAGTGAGCCTCACCCCTCTCGTAGTACAACAGCACTCTCCCATTATCTACAAAATCACTCTCCCATTCTCTCCCGGTCTCCCCACCTCCCAGCCGCCGCCTTGTTCTGATCTAGTTGGTATGATGAGCGACGAGCTACTGGAGCTGCTTTACTTCTTTGCAAGTAGTCAAAAGGAAGACGCTGAAAAAATTGATCTCTACAAGGATGTTCTTCCAGCTAGCCGGATGAAGGAATGAACCAGCAAGGCCGCTCCTGTGAGTATTCATCCCGTCGCCCTGTATGATGAGTTCGATCTTTATGCGGGTTTTCAAGTCTTTAGAGTATGCATGTAGTAATGAAGCCGAGACCCCAGTTTGTTCGGGTATTGTGGAGTTCAGATTTGGAGTAGCACTTATCTGTCGAAATCTTTCATCATTTACTTAAACAATTGATTGATCATACATTGAGTACCATTTAACTGGAATTAACAGATGCAAGTCCAAGAAGGATTGGCCGGTGCTGCCGGCTGGCGTCAAGTTCGATCCCACGGATTAGGAGCTGATTGAGCACCTTGAGGCCAAAGTGAGTGCTGACAGTGCGAGATCTCACCCTCTCATCGATTTGTTCATACCAACCATCGACAGCGAGCACGACATATGCTACAGCCATCCTGAGAAACTTCTAGGTGAGACACCGATCAGCCGTCTACTTGCACAAATATATTCCTTTGTTTATACCTCTATTTTTTTAGACGCAGACCTAGTGAAGCAATTACAATTTGACAGTTAATAAAAAGAGAAGCAAGTGACTGCAACATGCCAAAGTTGTTATGAAAATGCCAACTACGTACCCTAAAACATGTATTCGCCAATACTGCAGGTATCACACTGAGTGGCCTAAACAATCATTTCTTCCAGTGCAACTCCATGGCATTCAAAAGGGGCACGCGGACACGTCGCAAGATACAGTCGGAGTGCGGCATGCACGCGATGGGGCACAAGACCGGCAATACCTTCCCGGTGATGGTCAACGGCCGGCAGACGGGCAGCAAAAAGGTTCTGGTGCTGCACACCAACAAGAACTTCGACTAGTAGAGGACCAACTGGGTGATGCACCAGTACCACCTCGGGGACCTGGAGCAAGAGAAGGAGCGGGAGCTGGCCGTCTACAAGATTTTCTACCAGATGAACACTAGGGCCAGGACTAAAAAGATTATAAGTTAGTTTGGTATTGGTACTTGTTCTACTTGGTCGTCTGCAAGTTGGTATTGTTGTTGTCAGCATTCTAGGATCAGGGGTACACTGACCTGCCTGCCTGCGGCCCAGCGCGTGGCCCCATCGACGGCCCGGCATGGCCCAGCTGCAAGGCTCTGCGAGCAAGACCCTCGCGAGGGCCCCCCGGCCTCGCGAGGCAAATGACGCCAAGACCTCCTGAGGGGCGGCTTCCCGAGCTTGCCTCCCGAGGAGTGGAGATCTCAATGGAGGTACTCCATCTCACGAGGCTCGTGATGACGTGAGCCATGACGACCAAGGCCAGGGGGCTCAATGGAGGTACACGCCCCAGAGTTCGAACCTTGTTGGGTCCGCGGAGCCCCGATTCCGACAGTTGTTAAGGATCTTTCGGTATGAACTTGGCATTTGCTTCCAACCATCATGTCGAGGGTTGACATGGATATAAAGTTGAATCATTTGTTTCAAAACGCATTTTCAGGCACTTGATATTTTTTATGGGTAGCATAAGCACCTGCCGTTCGAATTCCCAGTTCTCCAATTTTTTTACATCTTCGAGTACG
Source organism: Thinopyrum elongatum (assembly GCA_011799875.1). Taxonomy (NCBI): domain Eukaryota; kingdom Viridiplantae; phylum Streptophyta; class Magnoliopsida; order Poales; family Poaceae; genus Thinopyrum; species Thinopyrum elongatum. The sequence continues at coordinate 373,283,081 of CM022303.1, read as the reverse complement.
CACGGGGTCCATCCGGTTTCACACGCTGATAGTTGGACATGGCACGTCGGGACTGGGCTATGACAGAGAGAGGAGCGATGGATTTGGGCCTTCCAGAAAAGTTAAGTGTCGCGACCTCGATCGCGTGAAGCGCCTCCCATGGACTCAAGAAAGGCCTTTCTGGTTATTATTAGTTGAAATATGTAAAATATTCCATAATAAAAAGAAATATGTAAAATTCAATGAATTTAGTCTGGTTTCACTAAAAAACATCCAATTTGCATGAAATTCCTCCGTGAAACCACAAGACGGCTGTCCATATAGAGCCTAACCGTACGGAACCAGCAGGTCCATGGCCATACGCAAGCAAGTGCATTAACTTATTATCATGATGGAAAAATAATGCTGACGTCTGAGACGGTGAAACCCATGAAATTTTCAACGTACTCAATAAACGAGGGAATTCTACAAGTACAGACTGATAATTGAGATCCAGCAGGTATATTGTTTTTTCAGGTCGAGCAACTATCAACTGGGCTGTAGATTGCCTAGGCTTGGTTTTGTTTTTAACAGGCCCGGCACATGACGACAATGGGGCACAAAGATCCAGCAGGTGTCAACTGCCTCTAGGCCGCCAGCCTTAGAGTTATATTTTCTCTTAGAACATCCGGAGGCAGTTTTTTAATGAAGAAAACGCACAACCCAATTCTATTTTCCTCTAAAAACGCCATGTCCTACTTCCGTTTTCTGATCTCTACCTATAGTTTTACTAGTTCATATACATATATTATTATATTGACAATACTTAAAGTTCCCTTTTCATCTTTACATCCTTATTTTTTGTTATTCTTTTCCCTCCGAGCGCTGATTTTTTACCACTGGTTTTCCCTAAAACCAACTCAATTGTCCCACGTCTTATTAGCTTACAAAAATAAAACAATATTTTATTTGGCAAATCAATAAGTTTTTTAAAAAACAATTTTTTATCATTTCTGGAGTAAAATAGTTCGGACTCTACCGAAATATGCAAAATTAGGTTGATCTTTGAGACCGTTGTCCTGGCCAAAAAATAGGCTGTAATAAATTCCTTAAGAATTAGCAAATGGGCTACAATTTATTTAAAAAATAGCAAATAGGCTCTATGTTGTCTGCCACAGATTTGGAGGCCGACTTGTGGGCCTGCTAACTTCACGCGAACGCAGGGCTTTGTCAACATAGTCAATATAAAGGATTCTAGCTGTAGCGGCCGTACGATGTTAATCCAACAGTCGTGCAACTTCTTCAACCTCTGGTCTTCTTGCTCCAGCCGCCCAAACCAGCACCGGCCATACTACCTGCTCATGCCACCCGTGGCCGGCTGTGCTGCCGCACAGGCCTAACCACCCCACACTACTCCCATCGCTGGCCTGGCCATCCCTCTACTCACCCACAGTTCCTATTATTCTCCGGCGGCGGCAGACGAACCAGTAAACCCTTGTACTCCCCTCCGTGTGGGAAACAACTGTCGAGTCTTCTCCGGCTCCACGTCATTCCCTTCCTAGGCCTCGCCGTCGTCCACCGCCCTGGTGCTCTTGGCGCGGCGTGGTCAACATGGTCAACAAATGACATCCATCAGAAGAGGACTGTACGTGGAGAGGCTGACAGCTGGGTCTACGGCCGCACGCAAGGAAGTACCTCCTTATTACACGCAAAATAATGATTCCTCCACCTGACAGTAGGGACCCACTGGAAGGGCCTCTGTATTTCATGAAAAAAAGTTCCTCCAGCTGACAGCTCGGACCCACCAGCTATATCTCCGCACGCAAGGAAGTGCCTCCTTATTACGCACAGAAAAAATGAATACTCCCCCTGCTAGCTGGGACCCACCATATTGGAGGCTGACGTGTGGGCCTACTAAGTTGATGCGGACGCAGGATTTGTCAACTTAGTCAATATAAACGATTCTAGCTGCAGTGACCGTATGATGTCCATCCAATGGCCGCCGTGCTTCTTCAACCTCTGGTCTTCTTGATGCAGCCGCCCAAACCATCGCCGGCCATGCCGCCTGCTCCTGCGTCTCGTGGCCGGCTGTGCTGCCGTGCAGGCCTCACCGCCCCACCCTACTCCCATCGCTGGCCTGGCCATCCTTGTACTCACTCAGACCTCCTGTTATTCTCTGGGATGACAGCCTCGCACTACAGCCGAACCAGTAAACCCTCGTACTCCCCTCCGCATGGAAAACAACTGCCGAGTCTTCCCTGGCTCCGGGTCATTCCCTTCTGAGGCCTCACCGTCGTCCACCGCCTTGGTACTCTCGGCGTGGCATGGTCAACGTGGTCAAGGAACGACTTCCATCGGAAGAGGACTGTATGTGGAGAGGCTGACAGCTGGGTCCACGGCCGCAACAAGGAAGTGCCTTCTTATTACACGCAAAATAATGATTCCTCCACCTGACAGCAGGGACCCACCGGAAGGGCCACCGTATTTTGTGAAAAAAAGTTTCCCCCTAATAGCTGGGACCCACCAGCTACATCTTCACACGCAAGGAAGTGCGTCCATATAACATGCAAAAAATGAATCCCCCCTGACAGCTGGGACCCACCAGCTATATCTTCGCACGCAAGGAAGTGCCTCCTTATCCTCCCTGACAGCTGGGACCCACCGGATCGAACCGTATGTAGGTTGTCTGTCTGGTCAGAAATGTGTACGTAAATACTGGTCGATCGGTCTCTCTGGAGCGATGAACCGTGGCCGCGTAAGGAGCGGCACGTGTCGTAGTAGAGGCGTGGACGTAGCATGTCACACAGTATCGTCTATATATATCGTGTACACATACCTACAACCACGCTGCAAGAAAGTAAATACAACTACGTACGTACATACAGGCGGGGTCTTGAACGCGTAGTCGCACATACGTATGCCCAGGGCTCATGTACATGGAGAGGCAACGGATGGCAGCAATGACTTCCTGTTCATCGGCAGCCAACCGGCTGGGTCAGAATGGAGGAAACATCGTTGTGTTCATCGGGAGGCAACCGACTTGGTTGAAATACATCCTATTCATCGGGAGCCAACCGGCTTGGACAGAACAGCCGAAACAAGGTCTGGCGTACTATAGAACGGAGGAAACGGCCTTCTGTTCGGGTGCCTACGGTCGAAATCGGGTCCTGTTGATCGGGAGGGGTGTGGCATACCGCAAAACAGAGGAAACGGACTTGTGTTGGAGTGCCTACGATCGAAACGGGGTCCTGTTCATTGGGAGGGGTGTGGCGTACCGCAAAACAGGACTCCACGTGCTATTCTTCATCCATCGTCTACTGCCTCGCTCCAGCCTCCACGGGCTACTGTTCATCCACCGTCGACTTCCTCCAGCCTCCACCAGCTACTGTTCATCCATGGGCTACTGTTCATCCAGCCTCCACCGGCTACTATTCAACCAACCCTCCACGTGTCTTGTTCATCGAACCCCCAACCGGCTCGGGTCTGGCGGCATACTCGATCGGGGTCCTGTTCATCCAGCGGCAATGGCCTACTACCATGGGGTCCTGTTCATCCAACCCCCACCAGGAACTGTTCATCCAACCCCCAACAACAGTCACTGTTCATCAAGGGGTAGGTTCGATCAGCTTTAGTTAGCAGCAGTAGCGAAGGAATCGCTCGGGTTCAGTTAACAGCCAAGGGATTGATCGCTCAGGTTCAGTAACGTAGCTAGTGCAATTGCTCGGGTTCAGTAAGCGAAAGCCTCACTCGGGTTCAGTTAGAGCGCAACACCTTGCACACACGCGTGTACGTGTACGAGAGAAACGCGCAAACCTCCGTGCATCGCTCGGCCCCGACCACCCATCGTAACCGGGAACTCCCCGAAATTTTCCTTGCCCTCGCTTCTACCATGATTTTTTCCATCATGGACGGCCCAAAGAATGTTATGCAGGTGCGTCCCCTGCCCGCCCAGGATGAAAAGCCCATTTTCTATCATGATTTTTTGTCATAGAAGTAGGAGCCTAATTATTGTCATAGAGGTGTCATAAGCATGACAGAAAAAAATTGTTCGGGCCAAAATGTCATGGATGTGTCTTTTTTTGTAGTGAATGGACTTTCGCCTGGACGAGATTGCAAAAGTAGTGTAGAAGCAAAAAAAATTGCGCGAGGCACTAAGGGGACGACTTAGCTCAAGGTGCCGCGCGAGGCGCTCGCGGCTCGCGGAGGACCCCTGCGTCGAGAGGGTGCTCTTTTTGCTCCTATGATGAGTCAGCATAATTCCTGTGAGGCATGCGAGAAAAATGTAAGTCCTTTACGTTTCGAGTGATGCCAGCGTGGCCAGACCGCACCCCTCTTCCCGTGTCCCCTAGCAAGGTTAGCTCCTCCCTCCCATGCTTGCCATAGTGTTGCATGTCCTCAGGACCCGGCCCTCGAGCGGTGCAAGCCGCTGCTGCTATGTCAGGTCGCGATGCCTTGGGATAAGGCCAGGGCGTGAGGGCCCGAGAGCCAGTAGGGGCTCCTGAGGCGTGATGCTCAAGAGCTCCCCTTCGATGTGCAAGCAACTTGCGTGAAAAAGGAATGACTCGCCTCGCGAGAGCTGCGGGGGAAGGGGCCTCGGTCGGCCATAGTTGTGGTGTATGAGGTGCCTGTACTTAGCTTTCTGCAGGTGGGCCATTGCCTGATCGAGGTCAATCCTCTTGAAGCGGCAATGCGTTGCCTAGGCGCCAAACAGATGTCTATCTCCTGAAAACTCCAGCACACTGATAGGTTATGAGGTACGAAGGTGACGCACGCTTGCTGATCTGCTCATGATAGTTTCGTGAGGAGATAGGGCACTAAGGACCTGCTGAGGTGACATGCATGGGACCGGCCCGTGAGCCAGAGCTCGGTCACTTAGGTTTTTCAGCGCTGCAAGGACGGACCCGAGCACAGACGCCGTGCCACCAGCCCCCGCTCATGGGACGTTCGGGAGGAGAGCAGCTGGCGTGTGAGGCCTCAAGGGGCGAGACCTCGGGATATGGTATGGTGTCGGAACACAAGGTTAACGATCATAGCAACTTATGAAAGCATAGCTGGTCCTGGTACATGAGAAAAACGATGCAGCTACAGGGGCGGGCCCTAACAGCCTGAGGATAATGTAGCCCGGGGGGCACCCTCAATTGAACAAACCAAAAGGTCACCTGGCAATGATGCTGCAGAAGTGTTGATGGAGCCGATGAAGAGTGCCGCGGAGGTTCGGTCCTCATGAGCCGGGCAGCTCCTCAGACTCGGGTGGCGCACGAAGGGTTGGGGACTCGCGAGGCGCCAGCGCTGAGCGCCTGGCCTCATGAGACGCCAACGCGAGTTGCACAAGCCGCTGGTACAAGGCGCCCGTGTTCACCAGACCGAAGGGCATGCAGATGTAGTTGCAGGGGAAGCCCCCGCTCTGGCCGACACGCGATGGCCAGAAGAGGCCCTGTTGAGGCCCGGAATGTTGATGCAGATGCGCAGCTCGCCACCCGCATCGGGGGCGGCAGCTGCACTTGCGGGACGCGTGGGGCGGCGCTCGCCGTGCATGGCTTGCGCTTCCTGAAGCTCCTCGATCGCCTTGGTGATGAACTCTCGTGCTCCTGGCGCCTCGCGCTGTGTCCCTTTCTCGCGGGGGTGTGCGTCGAAGCACGCCTCCAGGTGGTGCCCAAGCACCTCCCTCGTCGCACTGGTCAAGTCAGACACTCTCTAGATGGAGGCCCCCGAGCCTGTCCCGAGGGAGGCGTCAAGCGCGCCTTCCTATGCAGGAGGGAGAGGCGCCCCGGCAGCGGGCGTGGAGCCTGAGGCGTCGCTGGCGGGTTTCTTTGCCTCCGGACAGCTCTTCGGGAGGAGCTTGATAACCCACAAGTATAGGGGATGGCAATAATTTTCGAGGGTAGAGTATTCAACCCAAATTTATTGATTCGACACAAGGGGAGCCAAAGAATAATTGTAAGTCTTAGCACTTGAGTAGTCAATTCAACCACACCAGGAGATTAAATATCTGCAGCAAAGTGATCAGTAGCACAGTAATAGGATAGTTTTGATAGTAGTAGTAACGATAGCAGTGGTAATGGTAACAACAGTAACAATTTTGCAACAGCTGTAACAGTAGCAATAGCAATAATAACTTAGCAACAGTAATATGTGGAAAACTCATAGGCATTGGATCGGTGAATTCGTTAGATGATATTCATCATATAACAGTCATAACCTAGGGCAACACAGAACTAGCTTCAGTTCATAAATATAATGTAGGCATGTATTCCGTAAATAGTCATATGTGCTTATGGAAAAGAACTTGCATGACATCTTTTGTCCTACCCTCCCGTGGCATCGGGGTCCATAAGGAAACTAAGGGATATTATGGCCTCCTTTTAAGAGAGAACCGGAACAAAGTATTAACACATAGTGAATACATGAACTCAAACTACGGTCATCACTGGAAACTGTCGGCGTTCTGGGATCAGGGGTACCCAGACCTGCCTGCCTGTGGCCCAGCACGTGGGCTCATCGATGACCCAGTATGGCCCAATCTACAAGACCCCCAGGACAAGATCCTCGCGAGGACCCCGGCCTCGTGAGGGGAGCGATGCCAAGACCTCTAGAGAAGCAGCTCCCCGAGCCTGCCTCCTGATGAGCGGAGAACTCTATGCAAGCCTCCCGCCTCATGAGGCCACGATGATGTGAGCCATGACAAAAAAGGCCAGGCAGGCGCCAGCGGGCACAGAGGGGACAGTTTCCTCTTCGGTGCTAAGGGAACAAGGGCAGGTGCAGGTCCCCGAGGAAGGCCCCAAAGCTTTCCATTCGAGTGCAACGAGACCAAGACCACAAGATCGGCAAGACAGATGTCATCGCCGAGCCCACCGCTGCGTCATGGCCAGGAGCTTTGTAGGCGAAGACCACTTTTCGTCAGGATAAGATGTACTCCTTGTCCCCTTTCAAAATTGGCCGTTGTGGAATCCCTTACCGCCTATGCTATGAGGGAAGAGAACCAAGGCCACTATAAATATGGGCAAGCCACCACCGTAGAAGGGATCCGACTAGGACCGATCCATCCTTACCACCTGAGCCCTCGCGAGGCTGCTCATCCTTTGTACTAGTTTATCATGTCCCCCCTCTTGAGGCCAATCCACCAAAAGCAGGAGTAGGGTTTTACATCGCAAGGTGGCCCGAACCTGGGTAAATGTCTGTGTTCATCTCGTCCTCACGATCCAGCGCACTAGACGAGATTAGGTAATGGGTATGGCAAGCTAGTGTCATTGTGAAGTGAGATCCTTCATTCACGCCCTAGAGTTCAAACGTTCTCGGGTCCGTAGAGCCCTGAATCCAACATTTGGCGCGCCAGGTAGGGGCGTGTCGAAGCTTCGCCTCTTCACCAATCATGCTCCGCCCTAGCTTCGCTGTTTCCATGGCGGACGCTGTCTCGCAGGCTTGGCCGCCCGAAGCCTATGGGAGCGCTGCGGGCTGCCCGGCCGTCACCCCTGGCCCGTGCCAGGTGCGATGGCCTGTGAGGTTCAGGCCAGCGCTGCCCCTGCATTCAGACGGTGCTGTGGACCACAAGGAGTTCCTCTGGCTGTACGCACAGGCCATCCAAGCGGCGGGTGGCGACGACAAGGCCATGGCGAACTGGCTCCCCCTGGCCCTCATGGAGGCCCCTTGATCTTGGCTCCGTGGCCTCCCGGATGCCTTGATCTCCTCTTGAGAGGAGCTCCGGGACCAGTTCATCGCGCACTTCGCGGCATCGGCGCCCCACGTTGTCGCCTGCATCATGGGCAGGTCACAGGCGCCTATTTTTGGCCGCCATGTCAAGCAGTTTTTCCGTCGGGCAAGCACTACTCGGCTGTAGCATGAGGCTTCGTGGGGCCACGCAAGGCCTGCGGCCGACATCACCTTCCACTTCGGGGATCATCCCAAGACTGCGGTCGCTGCGGGTGCACTCCCCATGCTATGCACGCCCACCATCAGCAATGTCATGGTAACCAAGACCCTCATCGACGGCGGCGCCGGCCTCAACGTCCTCTCCGTGGAGGCCTTCAACATGCTCCAGGTGCCTTACGACCAGCTCGCACCCACCAAGCCCTTCTCGGGGGTGACCAAGGGCTACGCCACCCCTTTAGGGTAGGTGCGCCTCCCCGTCACCTTCGGCAAGCGCGACAATTATCATACCGAGCTGATCAACTTCGACGTGGCCCACATCAGCCTCCTGTACAATGCCATCCTGGGGTATCTGGCCCTCGCCAAATTCATGGCGGCTACCCATCCGGGCTACAACATCATCAAGATGCTGGGCAGTAGCAGGATCATCACGGTGGTCGGAGACACAAAGGACGTGGTCCGGGCCCTCAAGCTCATCTACAGGGCTGCGACGGCCTCTCGCCCCGACGCCGGGGATACCGCGGAGGCTCTGGAGGCCGCGCCCGCGAAGAAAAAGCAGTTGTTCTCTCAGGACCGGGCCGAGATGAAGCAGGTGCCTGTCGACAGCGGGAGCTCAGGCCCCACCTTCACCATGGGCGCCAGCCTTCCCCCAGAGCAGGAGGAGGCGCTGATTAGCTTCCTCTGGGTAAACAAGGATGTGTTTGTGTGGGAAGCGTCCGACTTGGTCGGTGTCCCGAGGGAGGTGATCAAGCACCACTTGATGGTATGCCCCAGGGTGCGCCCGGTGAAGCAAAAGGCGCGACGTCAAGAACAAGAGAAGCAAGCGTTCATCATCCAAGAAGTTCGCAAATTGCCAGAAGCCGGTGTTATCTGAGAAGTGCGGCACCTGGATTGGCTGGCCAACCCAATGATTGTCCCCAAAAAGGGGGGGAAGGAGCGCATGTGCGTCCACTTCACGAGTCTCAACAAGGCTTGCCTTCAGGACCCCTTCCCACTCCCGCGCATTGACAAGATCGTGGACTCCACCACCGAGTGCGATCTGTGTTGCTTTTTGGATGCTTTCTCAGGATATCATCAAATCAAGATGGCGACAGAGGACATTGAGAAAACAGCCGTCATCTCCCCATGTGGCGTGTATTGCTACACCTGCATGCCCTTCGGGCTGCGAAACGCCGGTGCAACCTTCCAGTGGCTGATGCACATTGCACTGGGGCCGCAGCTGGGGAGAAATGCGGAGGCGTACGTCAACGACATCATGGTCAAGTCACGGGAGGCAAGGACCCTAATTGAAGACCTGGAAGTGACGTTCGCCAACCTGCGCCAAGTGAACCCGAGGCTCAACCCAGAAAAATGTGTGTTCAGGGTCCCGTCCGGCAAGCTGCTGGGTTTCCTTGTATCACATCGAGGGATCGAGGCTAATCCCGAGAAGATCAAGGCAATTGAAAAGATCTGCCCGCCTCAGACCCTCAAGGAAATGCAAAAGCTCGCGGGCTGTGTGACCTCCCTGGGGCACTTCATCTCCAAGCTCGGGGAGTGCGCCCTCCCTTTCTTCAAGCTAATGAAGAGGAAGGGCCCTTTCGAGTGGACCCCGGAAGCTGAGGCGGCCTTCGAAGACCTCAAGAAATACCTCACAAGCCCACCTGTTATGGTGGCGCCTCGTCCTCGCGAGCCCCTGGTGCTCTACTTGGCGGCCACCCCCAACTTGGCAAGCGCGGCGCTCATGGCGGTCTGGGAGGAGCGTGTCAGCACAGGCGCAAAGCAAGGCGGCCTGCGAGGGGTCGTGCAACGTTCGCCACCTCAGGATGGCGCCCCTGAGGCCCTCGTCACTTCACCAGCCAATGGGGCTCCCGAGTCCCTCGCGCCCCACGCGGAGCAGGGCGCCGTCGACACCTCGCCCCTCATTGAGCATCCGGTGTACTTCGTCAGCACCGTGCTGCGGGATGCGTGTGTGCACTACCCTATGCAGCGGAAGCTCTTGCTCGCACTCCTCGTCACTTCAAGGAAGCTGCGTCATTATTTCTAGGGCCACCCCCTCAAGGTCGTCTCTGCATACCCCCTGGAGGAAGTGTTGTGCAGCCCCAATGCTGCAGGGAGGGTTGCAGAGTGGAACATCGAGCTGCAGGCCTTCCAGCTGGAGTTCAGCACAACCAGGGTCATCAAGGGTGCGGCCCTTGCCGATTTCATGGCACAGTGGACGGACGCTCCCGACCGGGGGCTGGACGAGGGCTAGTCCCTTGCGCTTGGTGATGAGGTGCCCGACGGCTAGGTCATGCACTTCGACGGTGCCTTTGCGCGGCGGGGCGCGGGGGCTGGAGTCGTACTCATCTCACCGACCAAGGACAAGCTCTACTATGTCGTGTAGCTTTGCTTCCAGCACGGTGAGAAGGTCTCCAACAACATCACGGAATACGAGGGCTTGATCGCTGGCCTCAGGGTCGCGGCCGCCCTTGGGGTCAAGCACCTCACCATCAAGGGCGACTCCAGCTCCTCGTCAACTTTTCCAACAAGGAGTACAAACCGAAGGACGAGCACATGAAGGCATACCTAGAAGAGGTACGCAAAATTGAAATGCACTTCCTGGGCTTGGAATTGTAGCACGTCCTGCGCGGCGTGAACAAGGAAGCAGACGACATCGCCAAGAGGGCATCTCACCGCGAGCCTCAGAAGCCTGACGTATTCGAGGAGAGGCTCTACAAGCCGTCGGTGTCGCCCCCGGCCGCAGGTCCGACGCTGCTCCGAGAAGAGCCGCCACCAGCCCCGTCCTCGGGCGCCCCAGCCTGTGGTTTGACCTCGGAAGCCCGCCTACTCCTGGCACTGGAACCTCAGGCAGGCTGCTAGACCGAGGAGTTCAAGGCATACTTGCTCCGCGGCACCTTACCAGAGAAGGAGGAGGACGCAGAACGCGTGGCTCGCCAGGCCATTGCTTATTGCTTGCAGGACGGCGAGCTGTACCGAAGACGCTCCAATGACGTCTCGCTGTGGTGCATATCCGAGCAGCAGGGATGCGAGCTGTTGGCCAACATCCACGGTGGGGATTGCGTACACCACTCCTCATCGTGCACCCTCATGGGCAAGGTGTTCCGCAGCTGTTCTATTGGCGTACACCGCTCCACGACGCCACCGAGCTGGTACGCTCCTGTGAGGCCTGCCAGTTCCACATCAAGAAGATTCATCAGCCCGTGCAAGGTCTCCAGACCATCCCGCTCTCATGGCCCTTCGCAGTCTGGGGGCTGGATATCATGGGCCCGTTTCCTCGGGTGGCCGGCGGTTACCGCCACCTCTACATCACCATCAACAAGTTCACCAAGTGGGCAGAGGTGGAGCCCGTGCGCACCATCCCCGCCGGCTCGGCCATCAATTTCATCAAGGGCCTCATGAGCCGGTTCGGTGTCCCCTACCATATCATTACTGACAATGGCTCCGAATTCATGAGCAACCTCTTCGGGACATATTGTGCTAACCTTGGAACGTAGATATGCTACGCTTCGGTGGCGCACCCGCGGAGCAACGGCCAGGCTAAGCACGCCAACGCGGAGGTCCTGAGGGGCCTCAAGACAAGGAGCTTCAAGAAGAAGCTTGAGGCCTGCGGCAGGGGTTGGCTTGGTGAGCTTCAGTCCGTGTTGTGGTCCATCTGCACCACTACGACTAAGCCCACCGGCGATACCCCGTTCTTCCTCGTTTATGGGGTTGAGGCGGTCCTCCCGCATGAGGTCAAGCATCGCTCCCCGTTAGTCTTGGCATTCGACGAGGTGCATCAGGATGCCTCGCGGGGAACAGATCTCGTGCTCGGGGAGGAGACCTATTGCCAAGCCTCGCTCCGCGCCGCGAGGTACTAGCAGGCGCTGCGGCGATACCATTGCCGCAGCATCCGCCCCCGGACTCTCGAAGTTGGGGACCTCGTCCTGAGGCGGGTCCTCTCCAGGGAGGGCCTCCACAAGCTCTCACTCATGTGGGAGGGCTCGTTCAGGATCGCCCGTGTCTACAGGCCCGGCGCCGCACGCCTGGAGACGCAGGACGGGGTCCCCATCTAGAATGCTTGGAACATCCAGCATCTCCGCAAGTTCTACCCGTGATACTCTCACGTAATAATGAGTGGGGTTGTACACACCCCGAAGCTCCCGCTGTGCCGCCCCACGGCTCCACGGGAGCTCCCGCCCACGCCCAATTGGAACCCCCATGCTCCGCGCTGGCGGTAAAATTAGTATAGGCGCCGGACGTGGCTATTTTTTCGCCCTTTTCTATAACCAAATTTGCACTTCTTGGAATGAAGTTTGAAGTTATCATGTCTTTATTCAAAAAGGGGTGGGACTTTCTTTTTCCTCCTTGCAGTGTTTTTCCTCCTCGAATCTCGTTTTTAGAGGAAGTGGCGGTTGACCGTTGCTCCCTCCCGCGCATCCCACGAGTGGGGCCTGGGCACGGTGTTACGCTCGGGCTAGTCCCAGCGACATTGGAGTCCTAGGCCACAACGGCCGCGGGTCTGCCCGCACGCACACCTCGCCAAGGCCTTGGCGTCCGAACCCTCGCGCGACACTCTCAAGCAAGCCAATAGGCACGTATCACTTTCGGCCCCTGGCCTCAGGAGCGTTTATCTCCTGGCCTTGCAGGGCATCGCGACTCGGCATACCAGCGCATCAAGCTAAGTTATCCTAATCACACCAGGCAGGAACCTTTCAATTAGTAGCAATGTAAATGCTAGAATATGAGTGGGGAACAATGATATAAAAGCGCAAGCGCCGCAGTTCATTACACGCCCCATGGGGCTCTCCATGACTCCTGATGCATGAAACAAAAAACAAACAAAAGGAGCAGCCTCGCGAGGGCCGCTGTTCCTGAAGCCCGGCTCTGGCGCCGCCCGCGCTCAGTCAGAGTCCTCCTCCTCCTTAACGGGGGCACAGTGGCGTGGCGCCTCACCCTCCTCCTTGCTTTGGGCGCGACGTGGCGGCTTGTCGTAGTCGTCGTCATTCGTACGTCCCCTGGGGGAGGCGCCGTTACTGTCGGAGGTGTCGCGGCCATCGCCAAGGGCAAGTTCACCGCGGAGGATGCCGCCGCCGCAATAGCCGTCATCGTCGGAGAGGTGGTCGCTGTCGCTGCCGTCGCCCTCTAGCAGCACCCCAAGCGCCTGCCATCTTTCCCGAAGACCTTGACGAAGAGCATTGCCGCCCTGTCATACTTGAAGTGGAGGGTACGCCTCCCCTGCAGGCCGCGGGCGCAGGCGAATGTCTGCCACCCGCGGTTCAGGAACACATTACCTACGGGGGTAACCTCGACCTCCACCCACGAGGTCTTGTTGGAGCAGCCGTCGGCCTGTAGCCATAGGCCAGTGGGCCCTCCGGCTGGCAACTCCTCCATGAAGAAGCGTGGGAGCTGGATCTAGGTGCCTGCTGGCCTCTCCACCCACACCACGAACTCTCAGGCCACGTCGGCCGAGTGGGATCACGGGTACGGTGCCCGGGCGGCCGCCGAGAGCCTTCCACCTCGACCACGGCCACCACGGCTTCCGTAGCCACTTCCGCGGGAGGGACCCTTCCCACGGCCCCTTGGAAATGCTCGTGGGGATGCGCTCGCGCCCCTTGGAAACCGCCGCCGGTGTCGCGGTGGACTTGCGGGGATGGCCGCGTCCCCTCTTGGGCGGCGGCGAACCTGGTCCCTCCTGGGGGGCCTTCCCCTTTTCGGCGGCAAAGAACCTCCTCACTGGCGCCATGGCTTTCGAGGTGGCAGCTTGGAGTGGGGAAGCAATAAGATGAAGACAGGCTGGGGGCTCCGGCCCCCTCGCCCTCTTATAGGCAAACGGAGGCTAACCGGCGCCCCCCCGCATTCCGAGCAATGATGGCTTTGCAGCGTGCGACAGGCCATTGTCAAATCGGGCGGTTGCCGAGGTGATGTGGGGAAGTGGAGGCGTTTGCGCCCCATCATGCACCACGCGTCGAGCCTGGCCCGCAGGCGGTCGGGGCCCGCGGCGTTTCGCCCTTCACTCCTCGCCTTCGCTTTGAAGCTAGGCCGGGCACGCCTTGGGCCCAAGGGCTACTATCGACGTTCTGGGACCGGGGGTACCCATACCTGCCTGCCTGCGGCCCAGCGCGCGGGCTCATCGATGGCCCGGTATGGCCCAAGCTACAAGACCCCCAGGACAAGATCCTCGCGAGGACCCCGGCCTCACGAGGGGAGCGACACCAAGACCTCCAGAGAAGCAACTCCCCGAGCCTGCTTCCCGAGGAGTGGAGAACTCTATGCAAGCCTCCAGCCTCGTGAGGCCGCGATGACGTGAGCCATGACAACCAAGGCCAGGCAGGCGCCAGTGGGCACAGAGGGGACAGTTTCCTCTTCGGTGCTAAGGAAACAAGGGCAGGTGCAGGTCCCCGAGGGAAGGCCCCAAAGCTTTCTGTTCCGGTGCAACGAGAACAAGACCATTCGATTGGCAGGACTGATGTCATCGCCGAGCCCACCGCTGCATCATGGCCAGGAGCTTTGCACGCGAAGACCACCTTTTGTCAGGATAAGATGTACTCCTTGTCCCCTTTTAAAATTGGCCGTTGTGGAATCCCTTCCCGCCTAAGCTATGAGGGAAGAGGACCAAGGCCACTATAAATATGGGCTAGCCACCACCATAGAATGGTTCCGACCAGGACCGATCCATCCTTACCACCTGAGCCCTCGTGAGGCTGCTCATCCACTATACTAGTGCATCATCTACCTCCTCGTGAGGCCAATCCACCAAAAGCAGGAGTAGGGTTTTACACCGCAAGGTGGCCCGATCCAGGGTAAATCTCAGTGTTCATCTCGTCCTCACAATCCAGCGCACTAGGCGAGATCAGGTCATGGGTATGGCAAGCTAGCATCATTGTGAAGCAAGATCCTTCGTTCACGCCCCAAAGTTCGAACCTTCTCGGGTCCGCGGAGCCCTGAAGCTAAAAGAAACTAAGGGATATTAAGGCATCCTTTTAATAGAGAACCGGAACAAAGCATTAACTCATAGTGAATACATGAACTCCTCAAACTACGGTCATCACTGGAAAGTATCCCAATTACTGTCACCATGGGGTTTACGGATCATAACACATAATAGGTGCATATGACTTGCAAGATCGGATCTAGAACATAGATTTAATGGTGAAAACATAAACGGTTCAAATCTGAAATCATGGCACTCGGGCCCTAGTGACAAGCATTAAGCATAGCAAAGTCATAGCAACATCAATCTCAGAACATAGTGGATACTAGGGATCAAGCCCTAAGAAAACTAACTCGATTACATGATGAATCTCATCCAACTCATCACCGAGCAGCGAGCCTACAAAGGAATTACTCACTCCCGGTGGGGAGCATCATGGAATTGGTGATGAAGGAGGGTTGGTGATGACGAAGACCGACGATTCCCCTCTTCGGAGCCCCGAACATACTCTAGATCTGGCCTCCCGATGAAGAACAGGAGGTGGCGGCGGCTCCGTATCGTGAAACATGATGAAACTTCCTCTCTTTTTTTTATCCAAAAATAGGAATTTATAGTGCTGGAATTAGGGTCAGGGGGGCCACGAGGGCCCCACAACCCACCAGGGCGCGCCTGGAGGGGGTGGCGCGCCCTGGTGTATCGTGGCCAGCCAGGTCACCCCCTCCGGTGGTTCTTGGTTCCAGTATTTTTTATTTATTCTAAAATAAATCTCCAAAAAGTTTTGTCCAAATCCGAGAACTTTTATTTCTGCCCAAAAACAATACCATGGTAATTCTGCAGAAAACATCGTCAGTCCGGGTTAGTTTCATTCAAATCATGCAAATTAGAGTCCAAAGCAAGAGCAAAAGCATTAGGAAAAGTAGATACGATGGAGACGTATCAACTCCCCCAAGCTTAACCCATTGCTTGTCCTCAAGCAATTCAATTGACAAACTGAAAGTGATAAAGAAAAACTTTTACGAACTCTTTTGCTCTTGTTTACATATATATGCTTCAGTACCACCCAGGTTTTCAGCAAAGATCATGGCTAACCTTGTCAACAATAACGCTTAGAAATTATATTAACTCATATCAATGGCATAATCAACTAGCGAGCAATAATAAGATATCTCAAATGCCAACACTTTGTCAAAACAATCATGATACAATATGAAAATAGTGGTATCTCACTAGCCCTTTCTGAGACCGCAGAACATAAATGCAGAGCACCTCCAAAGTTCAAGCAGCAACTAAACATTGTAATTCATGGTAGAAAAGATGCAGTCATGATGCATTCAACATTAACTATACACAATGCATGAGGATGGCAATAGTGCTCTCAGGTCAGGCACTTGTTTGAGAAGGTGATGACTCAACATAAAATTAAAAAGATAGTCCCTTCACAGAGGGAAGCAGAGATTTGCAGAGGTGCCAGAGCTCAAAGCTTAAATCAGAGATAAATATAATTTTGGGAGGTGCACCCTTCCTATCAATGTTACGACCAAGAGTTATCAATATCTTCCATGCTAAACACATTAGCAGCGGTTCCCAAGCGGTAAAAGTAAAAGTTTACTCCCCCTCCACCAACAAACACACTCCACGGCTAGCCGAATCCACCGGTACTGTCCATACCAAAAACAGTCCTGGGGAGTTTTTTTTAATTATTTGCAATTTTTGATTTCAGGGCTGGGCATCCCTATTACCGCCCCTCTCGTACAAGGATGAGTGAATAAACACTCATCATGAGAATAACCCGCTTAGCATGGAAGATACTGACCGCCCCCTATCTGTCCATGAGCGGTCCAGGCACACAAAACAGGTGTTCATTTGAAATTTTAGAGGTGGCACATGCAAATTTACTTGGAACGGCAGGGTAATAGCGCATATAGGTAGATATGGTGGACTCATCTAGAATAACTTTGGTTTAATGATTTTGATGCACAAGCATTATTCTCGCTTAGTACAGGTGAAGGCTAGCAAATAGGTTGAGAAGCAGCCAGCTAGAGAGCGAAAACGGTCATGAGCATGCATTATGAATAATCAACATTGAATACTAGCAAGAGTAGGATATGAACACCATGAACATAAATATCATAGAGGCTATGTTGGTTTTGATTAAACTACATGCGTGAACATGTGCCAAGTCAAGCCACTTGAAACATTCAGAGGTGGATACCATGTCATCATACTACATCACAATCATTTTAATGCATGTTGACACCCAAGATAAATCATTATTCACTCCTAGCTACTAAAGCATGGCATGAGAAACTATATATAATCTCTAATTGTTGTTGCGAACATGTTTGGTCATAATATGCTGAATCATGGATACTAGGTTAAACATATTTACAAAAACAAAAACAAGTTGAGTTCATACCCGCTTCTCTCTACCACAGTCACTTCATCAGATATCGTCATTATTGCCTTTCACTTGCACGACCGAACGATATGAAAATAATAATAATAGTGCAAGAGTGCCGTGGACTATGCTGGAATATGGAAACATTTTATTCAAAAGGAGAAGACAGAGCAATGTGGGCTCTTTGTTAGATCAACAATAATGCATATGAGAGCCACACAACATTTTCATCGTTGTCTTCTCATTGGTACGACTCAATAAAAAGAAAAGAAATCCAGATAAAAGCACTGAAATATTTTTGGAGTTTTTAGTTTTTCTTGAAGAAAGCAAATTAAAGAAGGGAGAACAAAAATGAGAAAAACTATTTACACGGGAGAGCTCCCAACAAGCAAAAGAAGAATAGAGAAATTTTTTTGGGCTTTCTTTTAATACTGCAACGAATTTAAACTAGAAAGAAAAACCAAAAAGAAGCAAGAAATATTTTTGGGGTTTTTTTTTCAAAGTTTTTCAAACACACAGGAAGAAAGCGAGAAAATAATCTAGCATTTATAATACAACGAAAGAGTGTGGACACCGACAACTGGAATGAAATGTGTGAACATGAATATAATGTCGGTGGAAATACGTACACCCCCAAGCTTAGGCTTTTGGCCTAGCTTGGTAATCACCATCCGTAGTAGCCATCCGGATCAATGTGGAAGTGTTGTGGCGGCGACACTTGAGCGTCCCACTCCTGTGCTCCTGCTCTGTCGCTGCCTGGTTGTTCCGGTAGGCAATAATATCCTCAAGCATGACCCTAGATCCATTCCTGGCAAAAGAATCAAACAAAGCCGCTGTAGGCAACGGGATAACATCACGGGTATCCACACTGAAAACCAAGTTGTAACGGATGTTATGAAAAGAATCGGTAGTGTTGATAAACTGGTGATCCTCCAACGCTTGGTGATCTAGATAGACTCGGAGCAAAGGATAATCATGTTGGTGTATCTGAACGCTAAAGTGGCTCGCTAAGCGAGTAGCATAAATAGCACCATGAATTTTGCCCTTAGTCCTGTTAAGGTGCAAATGATGTGCAATAATATCCCCTAGGCTAAAGGTGTGATCATTGTGTAGTGCATGGCGAGGTCGGGGGCACTGAGTGCACCGACCTTCACCCTAGTAGTTAAACACTTCGCGATGAATAAAGCAAAGTAATGCACAGAAGGAAACTGCAAACTTGTGGCAGTGGCGTTCGACACGCCTCTCTCATCCCCCACAGTCAAAGTGAGGAGAAAGTCCTCAAACTCTGCCGGTCTAGGCTCCCTTAATTCTCCATTAGAAGGGATCAAACATATGTCACAAAAGTCAATGAGCGGTATCTGACGAGTTCCAACATATAAATTAAAAAGCACCTCAGGAGGATTATTCCTACTCAGAAAATGAAAATTTTGCACAAAGGAATTTGTAAGGAGGTGGTGTTGATCACACTCAGCTGTGAGGAAGTCGGTCAGCCCAGCATTTGCAACGAATTTGGCAAACTCTTGATGGAACCCGGCCTCATCCATGAAGGCATTATGCAGCCATTCACACGGCCGCACCTCCGCCGTTCTCGGAGTGTTGAGGTCATTGTCCGATGATTCCTCAATGACTCCCTTAGCATTCTTCTTGGAGGAAAACTCATCTTATTCCTAAAATTCTGAAAGTTTTAGTCCATAAAAACTTTGTTAACTAAACTTCACAAGATTGATAGCAACTACTCATAAGGATGCCTAGAGGCCATATTAAGCGTTCAAACTACTTAGAACTCTAAGAATTCAACATGCAAGCCCATTTACAGCACCACCAAGAGTAGCTAATTATTGAAAATATAAACCACTAAAGTGGGAACTAATTGGAGCAATGGAGGAGTCACATACCAAGTAGCAATCGGCCAAAACAGTTTCGGAAATGGAGCTTCGAGCAAAGAGATCGAAATCCGCGGGTTTGAGAGCAAGAACACGAGAGAGAGAGAGAGTTATGATGATTTTTTCTGGAGGTAGGAGATGACAAGGGGTAAAGAGATAAGTGAGGGGACCCACATGGGGAACACAACCACCAGGGCGCGCCTGGGGTTGCTGGTGTGCTCTGGTGTCTTGTGGACACCAGAGGCACCCCCCTCCGATGTTATTTGCACCAGAAATTCTCAAATATTAGAAAAATAATAATGTTAAATTTTCAGGGCATTCTGAGAACTTTTATTTTTGACCACTTTCTTATTGCATGGAAAATTCAGAAAACAGACTAAACAAGGCATTTTATTTTATTTAAGTAAGAAAACATAAAACAAAAGGTGGGAGAAGAAGCTTGTGCCTACTAAATTCATCAACTTCATACCTCTAAAAAATGATCCATTAACAAGGTTGATCAAGTCTTATTAACAACCACTTTTGATTAGCATGAAAACGAAGAACTTTCATAAAACACTAAGTTACCTCAACGGGGATATGCATATCCCCAACAATAAGTATGTCATATTTCTTTTTGGCAGTAGGTAGAGGTAGTTGAAAACTTCCAATAGTGAGTGTCGGAGATTCTTCAATAACGTTAATACCATTCACTTGGAATTCTTTCTTCGGAAAGTGCACCGTATGCTCATTACCATTGATATGAAAAGTGACCTTGCTTTTATTGCAATCAATAACATCCCCTGCAGTATTCAAAATGGGTCTACCAAGAATAATCGACATGTTGTCGTCCTCGGGCATCTCAAGTATAACAAAGTCTGTTAAGATAGTAGCATTTGCAACAACAACTGGCACATCATCACAAATACCGATAGGTATGGCAGTTGATTTATCAGCCATTTGCAAAGATATTCCAGTAGGTGTGAGTTTATTCAAATCAAGTCTTTTATATAAAGATAAAGGCATAACACTAACACCAGCTCCTAGACCACATAAAGCAGTTTTGACATAATTTCTTTTGATGGAGCAAGGTATAGTTGGTATTCCCGGATCTCCGAGTTTTTTAGGTACTCCATCCTTAAAAGAGTAATTAGCAAGCATGGTGGAGATTTCAGCTTCAGGTATTTTTCTTTTATTAGTGACAATTTCTTTCATGTATTTTGCATAAGGGGCCATCTTTAAAATATCCGTCAAGCGGGTACGCAAAAAGACTGGCCTAAGCATTTCAGCAAAGCATTCAAATTCTTCATCATCCTTTTTCTTGGATGGTTTAGGTGGAAAGGGCATGGGTTTCTAAACCCATGGTTCTCTTTCTTTACCTTTTTTTCTAGCCACAAAGTCTATTTTATCATATATTTTATTTTTAGGTTGTGGGTTATCAAGATCAACAACAGGTTCTATATCAACATCATTATCTGGTTCTTTATCATTATCTGGTTGGGTGTCTTCATGAACATTATCATTATCATTTTCATTATCACTAAATGAATGTTCATTACCAGATTGAGTTTCAACATTAGAGATTGAGACATCATTATTATCTTCAGGAGGTTTTTCTATTTCAGGTTCACTAGAGTTATGCAAAGTCTTATCGTTTTTCTTTTTGTTCTTCTTTTTAGCAGGACTAGGTGCATCAGCATTAATTCTTTGAGAATCTTGTTCAATTCTTTTAGGGTGTCCCTCGGGATAAAGTGGTTCCTTAGTCATTTTGCCTCCTCTAGTTGCTACTCTAACAGCAAAATCATTCATATTATTATTAATTTCACTAAGCAACTCTCTTTGGGATTTAGCAACTTGTTCTAATAGGGTTTGTACCATACAAGCATGTTTTCCTACAACTCTTACATCATTAGTGATTCTAAATAACAAGTCACTCAAGCGAGCAATCATATCAGAATTATATTTCAATTGTTTCACAACATTAGCATTGAAGTGATCTTGTTACATGATGTAGTTATCAAATTCATATAAGCATTGACTAGGATGTTTATTGTAGGGGATGTCACCTTCATCAAATTTTAATAAACAATTTACCTCTACCACCTGTGGTGGTGGTGTGTCAAGACCATGTATTTCTTCAATGGGTGGTAAATTCTTAACATCCTCAGCTTTAATACCTTTTTCCTTCATGCATTGCTTTGCCTCTTGCATATCTTCAGGACAGAGATATAAGATACCCCTCTTCTTTGGAGTGGGTTTAGGTGGTGGTTCAAGAAGAGTCCAATCATCATAATTTTTCAATATATTAGTAAATAATTCCTCAGCTTGCTCAACAGTTCGTTCCCTGAAAACACAACCAGCACAACTATCTAGGAAGTCCCTAGAAGCATCGTTAGTCCATTATAGAAGATATCATGTATTTCATTTTTCTTAAGAGGATGATCAGGCAAAGCATTAAGCAATTGGAGAAGCCTCCCCTAAGCTTGTGGGAGACTCACTTCTTCAATTTGCACAAAGTTAAATATTTCCTGTAAGGTAGCTTGTTTCTTGTGAGCAGGAAAATATTTTGTAGAGAAGTAGTAAATCATATCCTGGGGACTACACACACAACCAGGAGCAAGAGAGTTGTACCATATGTTAGCATCACCCTTTAATCAGAAAGGAAATAATTTGAGAATATAGTAATAGCGAATTTTCTCATTATGAGCAAAAAGGGTGGCTATATCATTTAATTTAGTAAGATGTGTCACTACAGTTTCAGTTTCATAGCCATGAAAAGGATCAGATTCAACCAAAGTAATCAACTCTGGGTCAACAAAGAATTCATAATCCTTATCAGTAATAAAGATAGGTGAAGTAGCAAACTTAGGATCACATTTCATTCTAGCATTCAAAGATTTTTCCTTCAGTTTGCATAGTAATTTCTTAAGATCATCTCTATCATTGCAAGCAAGAAAGTCTCTAGCTACCTCCTCATCCATGACATAACCCTTAGGTATCACAGGCAATTCATATCTAGGAGAGCTAGTTCTAACAGGTGTTTCATAGTTTTCCATTTCAAAGACTTCATCAGTTTCAATAATTTAATCAGTTTCAGCATTCTCAATATCTTTAGCTCTAGCAATTCGTTCATAAAGAAATTCACCTAGTGGCACATTATCATCAAGCAAGGTACTAGCATCATCATAATTATCATTCATAGTAGAAGTGGCATAACTTGCAACATATCAGGATTAATAGGATGTGGTGGTGTTGCAAGTCTACTCAAAATAGAAGGTGAATCAAGTGGAGAGTGTGATGGCAAATCCTTACCTCCCCTTGCCTTAGAGGGAACGATCTTGGTTTTTGTATCCTTCAGATTCTTCATAGTGATAAATAGATAATAATCCCAAGTGACCTAACAAATATTGCTATGCTCCCCGGCAACGGCGCCAGAAAAAGGTCTTGATAACCCACAAGTATAGGGGATCGCAACAGTTTTCGAGGGTAGAGTATTCAACCCAAATTTATTGATTCGACACAAGGGGAGCGAAAGAATATTTGTAAGTATTAGCAGTTGAGTTGGGAATTCAACCACACCTGGAGATTAAATATCTGTGGCAAAGTGATCAGTAGGACAGTAATATCATAGTTTTGATAGTAGTAGTAACGATAGCAGTGGTAACGGTAACAGCAGTAACAGTTTTGAAGCAGTTGTAACAGTAGCAATAGCAATAATAACTTAGCAAGAACAATATGTGGAAAACTCGTAGGCATTGCATCGGTGAATTTGTTGGATGATATTCATCATATAACAGTCATAACCTAGGGCGACACAGAACTAGCTCCAGTTCATAAACATAATGTTGGCATGTATTCCGTAAATAGTCATATGTGCTTATGGAAAAGAACTTGCATGACACCTTTTTTCCTACCCTCTCGTGGCAGCTGGGTCCATATGGAAACTAAGGGATATTAAGGCCTCCTTTCAATAGAGAACCGGAACAAAGCATTAGCACATAGTGAATACATGAACTCCTCAAACTACGGTCATCACCGGAAAGTATCCCAATTACTGTCACCCTGGGGTTCACGGATCATAACACGTAATAGGTGCATATGACTTTTAAGATCGGATCTAGAACATAGATATTATGGTGAAAACATAAAAGGTTCAGAGCTGAATTCATGGCACTCAGGCCCTAGTGTCAAGCATTAACCGTAGCAAAGTCATATCAACATCAATCTCAGAACATAGTGGATACTAGGGATCAAGTCCTAACAAAACTAACTCGATTACATGATGAATCTCATCCAACTCCTCACCGACCGGCGAGCCTACAAAGGAATTACTCACTCCCGGTGGGGAGCATCATGGAATTGGTGAAGAAGGAGGGTTGGTGCTGATGAACACCGAAGATTCCCCTCTCCGAAGCCTCGAACGGACTCCAGATCTGGCCTCCCGATGAAGAACAGGGCGCCGGCTTTGTATCGTGAAACGCGATGAAACTTCCTCTCTTATTTTTTTCTTCAAAAATAGGAATTTATAGTGCTGGAATTAGGGTCAGGGGGCCAGGAGGGCCCCACAACACACCAGGGCGCGCCTGGAGGGGGTGGCGCGCCCTGGTTATCGTGGCCAGCCAGGGCACCGCCTCCGGTGGTACTTGGTTCCAGTATTTTTTATTTATTCTGAAATAAATCTCCAAAAAGATTCGTCCAAACCTGACAACCTTTATTTCTGCAAAAAAACAATACCATGGTAGTTCTTCTGAAAACAGCGTCAGTCCAGGTTAGTTTCATTCAAATCATGCAAATTAGAGTCCAGAACAAGAGCAAAAGCGTTAGGAAAAGTAGATATGATGGACACGTATCAGAGCCGCTTCTTCGTGGGGGCAGCCTTAGGAGGCGCGGCGTCACCTTCACCATCTGAGTTCTCAGCCGTCGTGGCACGGTAGGCGTGCTTGAGGGAGCAGGCCACATCCTTCTCATCACAGGCAACAATGATGACGCTGCTGCAGCCTGGCATCTTGAGGATGTTGTAGCCATGGTGGGTAGCCGCCATGAACTTGGCAAGGGCAGGGTACCCCAGGATGGCGTTGTACGGGAAGCCGATGTGGGCCACGTTGAAGTCGATGAGCTCAGTGTGGTAGTTGTCGCGTTTGCCGAAGGTGGCAGGGAGGCGCACCTGCCCAGGGGAGTGGTGGAGCTGTCAGTCACTCCAGAGAATGGCTTGGTGGGCATGAGCTGGTCATAAGGCACTTGAAGCATCTCGAAGGTTTCCACAGAGAGGATGTTGAGGCCGGCGCTGCCATCGATCAGGGTCTTGGTGACTAAGATGCTGTTGATGGTGGGTGTGCACAACATGGGGAGCGCGGCAGAAGTGGCTGAACACCTGAGGTGGTCCTTGGAGTCGAGAGTGATAGCATACTGCGACCACTTAAGGGGACGCACATCTTGATGCCTCGAGAGGGCTGCAATCACCTCGCGGGAGAACTGCTTGAAGATGGGGTTCGAGGCGGGGGCCTGAGCACCGCCAAGGATGCAGGCAATCATGCGAGGCTCCTGACAGCCCCCAGCCCCCTCATCTTGCTGGTTATCGTCGTTTCTCCTGGGCGGCGGTGGCAGAGGTGGAAGGCCAGCGTTGCCCTGAAGACAGGCCTCGCGAGGCTAATCGCGCCAGGCACCGTCACGAGGCTGGTCATGCCAGCCATCCTCGCGAGGCTGGTCACGCCAACCACCTTCGCGAGGCTGGTCACGCCAGCCCTGGCGAGGGTTGTGGTTGTCCCAGTGGCCTCCGCCATGGCCTCCTCCATGGCCGAAGCCACGGTCGCTGCGCTCGGGGCGGCGGCCCAGACGCTCGTCCCGAAGTGCCCTGAGCTCCTGACAGTCATCGGTGTTGTGGGTGTGCATGTTGTGGAAGACACAAAACGGGCGAGCATCCTTGGGAGGTTCGTCATGGTCACGGCCGCGCTTCAGCTCAGGCCATATTGCCAGCACGATGGAGCCCTTGCGCTTCGCTTCCTTGGCCTTGGCCTTCTTGTCTTCGAGATTGACGTTTGGGTGCTTGAGGAGGGAGAGTCGGCCTTGGCGCACTTGTCGGCCAGATTGAATAGCTTCAACACCGAGCACGGGTCATCGTTGATGGTGAGCTCCTCGCTCATCCTGACGTCCGTGACGCCTGCGGTGAATGCGGAGATGATGGCTTTGCCCGAGGCCTTCATGATCTTGAGGCGAACTTGGGTGAAGTGTTGAATGTACTTGCGGAGGGTCTCACCCGGATGCTGCTTCACGCATCGCAGGTCGTTGACAGTGAGTGCGCGGTCATGCGTTCCTTGGAAGTTGGCGATGAACCGCTCTGGGAGGTGCATGAGCCAGGAGCGCGCGCCGTCCTTGAGGGCCACGGGGAACCAGCTCACCATGACCTTGTCGTCGCCGTTCGCCGCCTCGATGCTCAGCACGTAGAGCTGGAGGAACTCCGTAGGGTCGGGGATGCCATCATATTGTGGGGGTAGATCTAGCTTGAACTTGACCGGCCAGACAACACGGCGCAGCTCACGAGTGAAGGCGCGATAGCCCGCCGCGCTCACGGGCATGGCCCACGCGAGAGGGGCATGGTCCTGGCGCCCACACACCGCAGCCTCCAGAACGGCCCTATCTTGGTGCTAGCGCTGGCAACATATGCGTGTCGTACTGCGGGTGCTGCAAAACCTAGCAGCTGGCCTCGTCGCGGGCCAGCGCCGGCGCTCCATGCGGTGGGTCACGCGGATGAGCGTCACACCTCGGCTCGATGTCGGTGCTGCGCAAGGGAGGAGGCGGAGGTGCACCATGGGCCATGTCGCCCGCACAAGGCGGTGGGGGATGGAGCGAGTGGAAGGGCGCCGGGGCCTCGCCTGCGGCGTTAACGAGCTCGGTGATGTGGCCCAGCCAATCGTCATAGCCTTTGTTGGTGGGGCGGTAGCACAGCAGATCGCGTGCCATGAGTAGCGCAGCCTGCGCGTTCGCCGACCCACGACGAGCATGGGAGGACGAGGCCGTGGACAGAGTGAGGGAAGGCATGGCGGTGCGGCCATCATGCTGCATGGAGGGTGGCAGCGAAGAGTCCTGCTAGTCATAGGCAGCAGGGTCAGTGGTGGCGTTGGCTACGGAAGAAGTGGAGCGGCGAGGGGCGCCTTGGCCCGCCGGTGCCGTCTGGGCGACACGGGCGGCCCGGCACTCGGCACGAACACGAAGAGCATCGACCAAGGGGGTGGTTAAGCGACGATGGAGTGAGGCAGAACAAAGAGGAAGAATTTCGGCATGCCCCTACATGGCACGCCAAATGTCGGAATCGGGGCTGCGCGGACCCAAACAAGGTTCGAACTCTGGGGCATACGCGAAGAACTCTGCTTAGGCTACAACTTGCTACTCACCGCCCACGACTTTGCTCCATCGTGCTCGGGCGAGTGGGAAGAAGAGATGGATACAAGATTTACCCAGGTTCGGGCCACCTTTACGGTGTAAAAGCCTACTCCTACTTTGAGGTGGATTGCCTTGCAAGGAGGATAAGCATGAACTAGTACAAGGGTGAGCTGCCTCGCGGGGGCTCAAGGGGTGAATGGATCCGATCCTCCTCTGTGGTGGAGGCTAACCTATATTTATACTGGCCCGGTCCTCTTCCCCCAAAAACTCTAGGCGGGAAGGGATGCCACAACGGCCAAATTCGAAGGGAGACAGGAGTACACCCTATCCTGACTAAAGGTGGTCTTCGCCTGCAAAGCTGCTGGTCATGACGCACTGGTGGGCTCGGTGATGACCTTCGTCCTGCCGAGCCTGTGGTCTTGGTCTTGTTGCACCGAATATGTAAGCTTTGGCGATTCCTTGGGAACCCGCGTGCTGGCTTTGTCCCTCTAGCACCAAAGAGGAAATTGTCCTGGACTGCGCCCGCTGGCGCCCTCCTGGCTCCGGTCGTCATGGCTCACATCACCACGCGCCTCATGAGGTGGGGTGCGAGCCTAGAGATGTCCGCTCCTCGGGAGGCAGCCTCGGGAGACTGCTCCTCGGGAGGCCTTGATGTGGTTTGCCTCGCGAGGTGGGGGCCCTCGTGAGGGTCTTGTTCCTGAAGTCTTGGAGCTGGGCCGCTGGTGAAGCCACGCGCTGGGCCATAGGCAGATGGGTCTGGGTACCCCCGGTCCCAGAACCCCAACAGATCCAATCGAAACATGTGCTAAATCCAAATACACAAAAGGGAAATACAAGATCCAAAGTCAACAAGGGAGGATACACGATAACTAGTTCGTCCCAATCTGTGAGGAAAAGGTCTTGAACCCACTAGGGGATCTTCCCTCAAGAGGGGTCTTCAATATACTTCGGGGATCTTCTCCTTAGGAGGTCTCGGTCTCCATAGGAGTAGGAATAAGTGGATGAGCAAGGCTCAATCTCAATGTTGAGCTATCACAATGCTAACCCTAAAACATGGGCGGAGTTGGAGTATATATAGTCTAGGGGTAGGTAGAGATACATGGGCATCAGCCCAAGTCACACATACAGGCATGGTCCGGATGATTCGGAAGGTGGTCCGGATGATCTGGGCGATCGTCCGGAGGTGTCGTAGATGCTACAGGGGGTCCATTTGTCTGGCTCAGCATCGGCATGTCTGGGCTGGTCCAGATGATCCGGGAGCTGCTCCGGATGATCCGGCTTCGTCGAGGAGGTTGATGTAGTTTGGTGTGCGGTAGCCGAATCATCCGGGCCGGGGTCCGGATCGTCCGCGTTGGGTCCTGATCGTACAGGACTTGGTCCGAATCATCCGGGCAGCCTGTGACTTGCTTGTTTTCTTCTCCGTCTTCAAGTTCCTATTCTCCCTTCGTTTGACCTTGCTCCTTAGCTAGCCCATGGCTGGTTCCTTGGTACCTGAGTATGCAAAGTGTCTCCGCTTGAGGTAGTAGCCATGTCTCATGTGTTTCGAAAGGGAATTGCGAGAGGAGTGATGTCACCTCGGTCTCGAGGGCACTCGCACGTGCATGTGTCATCGGTCCACTTGGCACTTGGGGAGACGAAGGTAGGTCCATGGGGATGACCTTGGGATGCTCCGCATCATCTCCCCCCCCCTTGGGAAAGATCCGACATCGGATCAAAATCCTCATCACCATGGAAGGGAGATAGGTCCATGACGTTGAAGATGTCACTCACATTGTACTTGTCACGTGGGATGTTGATCTTGTATGCACTGTTGTTGTAGCGTGCTAGCACCTTGAAGGGTCCGTCAGCTAGAGGTAGTAGCTTGGACTTGTGTTCATTCAGGAAGCGGTCCTTGCAAAGGTGTAACCACACAAGATCTCCAATGTTGAATATCATGTGTTGCTTGTTGATGTTGAGCTTGGTCACGAGTCGTTGTACTTGGCGCTCGATTGTTTGCCTTGTATCTTCATGCACCTTCTTCAGATAGCTTGCACATGCACTCCCATCCATGTTGATGTGCTCTTGTAGAGGTAGTGGTAGAATGTCCAATGGGGACAATGGATTGAATCCATAGACGAC
The DNA here is from genome assembly GCA_011799875.1 of Thinopyrum elongatum. Classification (NCBI taxonomy): domain Eukaryota; kingdom Viridiplantae; phylum Streptophyta; class Magnoliopsida; order Poales; family Poaceae; genus Thinopyrum; species Thinopyrum elongatum. The sequence goes on along the minus strand of CM022303.1, from coordinate 373,254,616 downwards.
CTCAAAGGGGGACTTGCCGGTAGTAGAGTGTCTCGCTCGATTGTAGGCGTACTCGGCGATGGGTAATCATTCCTCACACTCCTTGATGTTCTTCTTTATCAAGACTCGAAGAAGTGTAGATAGCGTCCGGTTGGTGACCTCCGTTTGGTCTTTGGTTTGTGGATGGTATGCTGAAGAGAAGAGTAGCTTGATTCCCGAGCTTGGCGCACAGGGTCTTGCAAAAGTAGCAAAGGAACTTGACGTCTCAGTCCAACACTATAGTCTTGGGCACTCCATGTAGACTCAAGATTTCCCTACAAAAGAGATTAGCAACATGTGAAGCATAGTCTATCTTGTTGCATGGAATAAAGTTTGCCATCTTATTGAAATGATCCACAACAACAAATACCGATTCTTTTCCATTTTGAGTTCTAGGCAAACCAAGCACAAAGTCCATACTAATATCTTCCCACGGGTGATACGGAATAGGAAGTGGCATATAGAGACCATGGGATTGAGCTTCTGACTTAGCTTTGTGACATGTAGAGCAATGGTTGGTGTAGCATGAGACATCATGAAACATCTTGGGCCAAAAGTAGTTCTTGGAGAGCGTAGTGAATGTCTTGTCTCGTCCAAAGTGACCCATAAGTCCTCCACCGTGAGCCACTTGCAAAAGCAACAAACGAAGAGAAGACTTGGGTATGCAAAATTTTGTTAGCTCTCATTAGATAACCATCCTTGATGTAGCGCTCCCATGTGTTATGCGTTAGACATTTTGCATAAGGAATGGCAAATTAAACATCATGCCCATATAAGTCTTTAATGTGCTCAAATCCAATGACATTCAATTCAAGTTGAGTTACGAGCATGCATTTGCGGGATAAAGCGTCCGCCACAACATTTTCCTTACCTTTGATATACTTGATAACATAAGAAATGATTCAATGAACTCACTCCATTTGGCATGTCGCTTATTCAATTTTGTTTGACCTTTAAGGTATTTAAGCGTCTCATGGTCTGTATGGATTACAAATTCATGAGGACGAAGATAATGCTCCCACAAATGCAAGACTCTCACTAAAGCATATAACTCTTTGTCATAAATGGGGTAGTTAAGTTGCGCGCGAGAAAGTTTTTCGGTAAAGTATGCAATTGGGTGCTTCTCTTGCATCAACACACCTCCTATGCCATTACCACTAGTGTCGCAATGCACTTCGAAAGTTTTATGAAAATTGGGCAATGCAAGTAATGGAGCATGGGTAAGCAAATTTTGAAGCTCCTGAAATGCGGTATCTTGGAATCATCCCCAAACAAATGATGCATTCTTCTTTCTCAAGGCGTGCAATGGTTATGCAATAGTGCTAAAGTCCTTAATGAATCAACGATAGAAACCGGCTAGGCCAAGGAAGCTACACACTTGTTGCAAGTTGGTTGGTTGTGGCCAAGTTTTAATAGCATCAACTTTAGCTTCATCTACATGAACACCCTTAGAAGACACAACTAAACCCAAGAAAACAAGCTTGTCAACACCAAATGTGCATTTATCCATATTAGCATAAAGTCACTCGTTTCTAGGAGTTTGCAAAACGGCTCTAAGATGGGTGACATGATCTTCTAGAGATTCGCTAAACACAATTATATCATCAAAGTGGACCACAACAAATATGCCAATGTACTTGCGAAGGACAAAATGCATCACACGCATGAATGTGCTAGGTGCTTCGGATAAGCCCATAGGCATGACTAACCACTCATACAAGCAAAACTTGGTTTTGGAAGCGCTTTTCCATTCATCACCCTCTTGAATGTGAATTTGGCAATAGCCACTTTTAAGATCAATTTTTGAGAAAATGGTGGCTCCACTAAGCTCATCTAGCATATCGACAACGCATGGAATGGGATGCCTATAGCGAAGGGTGATAGCATTTGTGGGGCGGCAATCGAAACACATGCGAAAAGTACCATACCTTTTTGGCACAAGAATAACCGAAATGACACAAGGACTTAAGCTCTCACGTACATACCCATTGTTAATGAGGTGTTGTACTTGCCTTTGTATTTCTTTGGTTTCTTCGGGGTTGACGCGGCATGGTGCCTTTCTCGGTAAAGGTGCATTGGGGATGAGGTCGATGCGGTGTTCGATGCCATGACGTGGAGGTAGTCCGGGTGGTGGCTCATCGGGAAACACATCCGTGAACTCCTGCAATAGATTAGACAACACTATAGGTAGATGGTGAGTTGCTGCTTCATCTTTGCACGCTAGGACACAGTGAAGAACACTCGAGGGGCTTGCACACACATCTCTCATATATCTTTTGGTGGCCAAAATCACTAAGTTTTTCTTGTCGCTCATCATGGAGGCACTCAATTTTGGCTTGTGACGGTCACTCTCTTTTTGGTGGCTCACTGTCTCACTATTCTCTCCATGATGGGTGGATGCTTGCTTGTCGGCGATCACTTGACTGGGTGACATAGGTTGCAGCACATACTCCTTTCTCTTCATCTTGAAGCTATAGTGATTGGTCCGTCCATTGTGGATGACACCGTGGTTGAATTGCCAAGGTCGTCCAAGTAGGACGTGGCAAACGGACATGGGAACCACATCACACTCCAATGTGTCTTCGTATGCTCCAATCTTGAAGGAGACTTGAATGGTGTGCTCCACTTGAATGGTGCCAGAGTCACGAAGCCATTCGACCTCGTAGGGACGAGGATGTTCCATCTTGACCAATTGTAGCTTGGTACATAGCTCTTCACTTGCCAAATTGTGGCAACTTACTCTGTCGATGATGACCTTCCCGAAATGTCCATTGATGCCCGCTTTGGTGTGGAAGATGTGGCAACGTTGGTCTTCGTCTTGTTGGTGTTGAAGTGTCAAGACCTTGGAGACAACAAGAGCAGGGCTCGAATCATTGTCACAAAATACTTGATCGTCTTTCTCTTCATTCACTCGTCAGTGCATTGCCATGTGCTCAAGTGCTTACATTTCTTCCTCGCTCATGGAGTCATAGGTGCCATCATCGTTGGCGATCATGGTGCACCGAGTGGGGCACTCAAGGGTCTTGTAGCCTCGGCCTTGACATGTGAAGTATTTGATGGAATTTGTCTTGACGGTCTCATCCGTAGGAGTTGGTGATGATGAAGCTCTCGACTTGAAGTTTCTTCTAGTAGGAGGACAACTTGAAGATGTCAAAGTTTTCTTGTAACTTGACTTGTCATAATTGCTTGGTGTAGGTTTCGTCAAGGTAGAAGGCATCGTAGTCGTTGAAGCTTGATTGTATGAACCATAGGTCTTGGAAGAGTACTTGGCGTACTTGTAATCATCTTGGACTTGTTGCTCCACCTTGGTATCTTGGTGCACTAGCTCAAGGAGGTTCGTGTACGGCTGGAAATCCATAATATTCTTGATGGGATGATTGAGTCCATTCAAGAATCATGCCATAGTTTCCTCCTCATCTTCTGTGACATTGGCTTGAATCATGGAAATTTTCATTTCCTTGTAATACTCTTCAACGGACTTTGTGCCTTGCTTGAGTAGTTGCAATTTCTTGAATAGGTCACGACTATAGTATGTGGGTACAAAGCACGCTCGCATGACATCCTTCATTTGATTCCATGTTGTGATGGGTGGGTCACCTTTTGCTTCTCGCCGCTCAATGACTTGCTCCCACCAAATGAGGACATAGTCTTGGAACTCAAGATATGCTATGACAATCTTCTTTTCTTATTCATAGTTGTGTAAGAGAAAGATCTTGCCAATGTTCAATGGCCATGAAAGTTAGTCTTAGGGATCATTACTTCCGGAGAACTTAGGCAGGGTGAACTTGAGCTTGTTATAGCATTGTTCTTCGATGCGTGCGGGTTGATTGTGAAGGCACTCTTGTCTTGGTTGAGGGTCTTCGACCGCTTGGTCCTCGTGCTCCGCTTGATTAGCTTGACGTTGAGGGCGTGGGATTCTTGCACAGTTCCTCTGAAAGTGCAACTAATCCCTGGGTGGTTTTGGGAATTCTTAACAACATATAGCCCATTGAACTAATACTCTTTCAAGATGATCATTTCAGAAAGTTCAATGATTGGCATGGCATGGACTAGGAATGTGGACCCCTCAAAATGCTAATGACACATATTGGCTCAAGCTCAAGACTCTACATTTTTCATTTTAGTGATCCAAGATCACATTGAGTCCATAGGAAAGCCAATGCTATTAAAAGGGGATGAGGTGTTGCTTAATGGCTTGCTTGCTCAAAATGCTTAGTGATATGCTCCAAAAGCCCTCAACCACTTTCTCATATCCACATATGTCCCAAACCAAAAGTCAAACTCGGCCCCACCGATTTGATCTATCCGGCGCCACCGAGTTCATTTGACATAGCCACTGCCGGAAACCCTAATCAGTTCTGTCTCACCGATAGGGATCTCGGTCTCACCGAGATGGGATTGCTAACTCTCTGTTTCCTTCGTAACATTTTGGTCTAACTGAGATGAGCAATCGGTCCCACCGAGTTCGCAATGCAAACTCTCTGTTTCCTCTTCGTAACGTGTCGGTCCCACCGAAAAGCCTAACGTTCACATTTTGAACTAAATCGGTCTGACCGACTTTCAGTATTCGGTCCCACCGAGTTTGGTAAATTGTGTGTAACGGTTAGATTTTGTGTGGAGGCTATATATACCCCTCCACCCATTCTCCATTCGTGGAGAGAGCCATCAGAACGTACCTACACTTCCACTACTCATTTTCTGAGAGAGAACCACCTACTCATGTGTTGAGACCAAGATATTCCAATCCAACAACAAGAATCTTGATCTCTAGCCTTCCCCAAGTTGCTTTCCACTCAAATCATCTTTCAACCAAATCCAAATCTGTGAGAGAGAGTTGAGTGTTGGGGAGACTGTCATTTGAAGCACAAGAGCAAGGAGTTCATCATCAACACACCATCTATTACCTTTTGGAGAGTGGTGTCTCCTAGATTGGTTAGGTGTCACTTGGGAACCTCTGTCAAGATTGTGGAGTTGAACCAAGGAGTTTGTACGGGCAAGGAGATCGCCTACTTCGTGAAGATCTACCCTAGTGAGGCAAGTCCTTCGTGGGCAATGACCATGGTGGGATAGACAAGGTTGCTTCTTCATGGACCCTTCGTGGGTGGTGCCCTCCGTGGACTCGCGCAACCGTTACCCTTCGTGGGTTGAAGTCTCCATCAACGTGGATGTACGATAGCACCACCTATCAGAACCATGCCAGAAATCTTCATGTCTACATTGCGTTTGCTCCCTCCAAACTCCTCCCCTTTACCTTCATATGCAATGATTTACATTCTGTTGCTATACTCTTAGAATTACATGTGTAGGTTGATTGCTTGACTTGTGCTAAGTTGCTAAAATCTGCCAACACTTAAAATTGGGAAAAGGCTAGATTTTTATTTGTACAAGTAGTCTAATCACCCCCCCCCTCTAGACATACTTTCGATCCTACAAGTGGTATCAGAGCTTTGGTCTCCATTTGCCTTGATTTCCATAGCTTTGGTGATCATAGCCTTGGTTTCACAACCCAGGAGAGTATGGCGTCTAGCGAGGGAAATTACCACCGTAGAGGTCCTTACTTTGATGGTACTAATTTTGCTAGTTGGGAGCATAAGATGAAAATGCATATTCTTGGACATAACCCCACCGTTTGGGCTATTGTGTGCATTGGTTTGCAAGGTGAATTCTTCGATGGGAGAGAACCGAATCGTGAAGCTACCGCGGAAGAATTGAAGATGTTGCAATACAATGCTCAAGCTTGCGATATCCTCTTCAATGGATTGTGCCCCGAAGAATTCAACCAAATCAGCCGTCTTGAGAATGCAAAGGAAATTTGGGATACTTTGATTGATATGCACGAAGGTACCGACACCATCAAGGAATCCAAATTGGATGTGCTTCAAAGTCAGCTTGTCAAGTTCAAAATGAAGGATGGTGAAGGTGTCGCTGAAATGTACTCTAGGCTTGCTCTCATCACAAATGAGATTGCCGGCTTAGGAAGTGAAGAGATGACCGACAGATTCATCATCAAGAAGATCCTAAGAGCCTTGGATGGAAAATATGACACCATGTGCACATTGATCCAAATGATGCCAAATTACAAAGATCTCAAGCCAACTGAAGTCATTGGAAGAATTGTTGCTCATGAGATGTCACTCAAGGATAAAGAAGAGCTTCACAACAAGTCTAGTGGTGCTTACAAAGCCTCATGTGATGCTCCTACATCATCAAGTGAGAAACAAGCCTTCAATGAGGAATTGAGCCTAATGGTGAAGAACTTCAACAAGTTCTACAAGAGTATAAGCAAGGAAAGAAGTTCCAAGTCAAGGTCCTACAATGACAAAAGATCTTCTAGTCGTGAGCGTAATTGCTGCAATTGTGGAAGACCCGGACACTACTCCAATGAGTGTATGGCTCCCTACAAAAGAAGAGAAGACTCACCTAAAAGAAGAAGCAAAAGAGAAGAATCACCTCCAAGGGAGAGAAGGAGTAGAGATGATCATTATGAACGAAGACCCTCTCGCAGAAGCAAGGATTCAGAAAGGAAGGACAAGTCATCAAGGAGCTACACAAAACGAAGACATCAAGCTCATGTTGGTGAATGGGTATCCGGCTCTGACTCCGACCAGCACTCCAAGAGAAGTTATCACACCGACTCCGAATATACTCAAGATGAAGGTGTTGCCGGTCTAGCACTTGTGTCAACCAACTCCTATGACATATTTGACTCACCAAATGAAGGAATCGGAAGATGCTTCATGGCTAAAGGCCCAAAGGTATCACACCCCGAGTATGTTGATTTCAATAGTGTAGCGACCCGATCCCAATGGATCGAAGTCTCTGTGCTTAAGTGTCATCCCTGGATCGGTATGCTGACACACACAGTACTCGAGGATTTATAACAGAGTTCAATCACACACTTATTACATCGAGATCCTCATAAAGAGTGTTATTACATAAATATGGCTGAAGGCCAACTAAATAAAATAACTACGGAAGCTTCAAAGATAAATGAGTCCATCCAACTCCACGGCAAAACTGAGTGCATGACAACGACCTATCGCACCTTAATCCTCGTCTGAAAACTTTGCAACATGAGACGTTGCAGCCGTGTAGGTCAGCACATGGAATATGCTGGCAAAATCACACTATAGAGCAATGATAAACAATATCTACCACTACATGCATATTTGGCTGGTGGAGGCTCTTTGGTTAAGTTTTTGCATAAAGCTAATTTTTCCCTACAACAAAGGAATAAATTTTATTTACTACAAAGTTTATGCCATTATTGAGAAGGTTCCTCCAACTCAAACCTAAAATTACCAAGTAACAGATATTAACCCAACAATTTCATTAAATAGAGTGATGAGATCAACAAATAATTCAAACACCAGATACTCAAGATGTCCATAACCGGGGACACGGCTAATCATGATTAGTTTGTACACTCTGCAGAGGTTTGGGCACTTTTCCCCACAAGACTCGACCGCATCCATGATCGAAAGATCGAGACATAGTCTTTTTGAAGTATTTCCTCTAAACCCTGGGTAGACCGGTACACCTACTTTCCCCTACATCAGCTAGTCTACCACAGAAAGAGGTCACACAACTTACTCAACTATGCCAGAGCCCATAATGGCTTGTGGCTGCACACGGAAGTTTCTAGGCATGAATAATTATATGATCCCTTTGAGCCTGGGTGGCGGACCTAGGGTAATCACACGGGTACTCCGGGATTCCCTTGGGCAAGCACTGGTTTCTCCAGGTGCCCCAAACAATCCACCCAGATGTGTGTTAATGTTGCCACCTTAAATTACCCTTAATTATTAACTCTCGCAATTTACATGAATCTCACATACCAATCCCCGTCCACGAGCATGGCTAAACAATTATGAGCATAACGTATATTTCCGGGGTGATCAAAGGTAATAGGTTCCTACCTCATGAACTACATAGCATAACAACCACATGTTCCCAATCCTACTCATGCAATCTTTGAGGGTGAAACTAATGCATAATAAAACTGGGTATGAAAGAGTATGATCAAAGTGTAACTTGCCTTGCTGATGATTGGTAAACCCTAGAGACTCGTAGTAGCAAGCTTCGCACTCCGAAAAGTTTATCGCAAACAAACAATAGCATACATAAGCACTCATGCACAAGATTCAAAGAAAGGATCTCGGAAAACTTCGAAAACAAGCAAATAACTCATGCAACAATTTTTTTTTCAACAATATTAAAATTATGTGGATTAGATCTTAGCAGAAAGTTTAGGTCAAGAGCTTTGATTTGCAAAAAGATTCAACTCAAACGGAGTTACGAAACTCAAATTATAGCCAAACGAAATTTAAAACAGATCTGTTTGAATTCAAAATTTAAAACTTTCAAAAATATTTTTAGATTGGTTCTCTGGATAGAGGGGATCATAATGAAGAAGTGGGCATTGGTTTCGTTGGATTTGGACAAACGAGCAAAATGTGTGCTAGTTTGAAACAGAGGGACAAAACTGTAAAATAAAACTACGTATAGGTCCCTAGCAGAAAACTAAAATAAAAGAAAAATCCTATCGAACGAACATTCGCTACCGAAACTAATCTAATGAATCTGTTCGCTACAGAACCTAAACGAACAAACGTTCGCTAAACGATAAACCGGATTTAAAAAAAAGAAAAATGGATCGGACCGGGGTGACGGTTTTATACCGGTTAACGACTGTTCGGGCGGCGGCGGCTTGCGGCGAACTCGGCGGCGGCGGTGGCTTGCGGGTGAGGGCGGCAAGGTGGCGGCGGGCTCCGGCGGTGGCTGGCGACGGCGGCGGCGTGGCTTGCGGCGGTGGCGTGGCTTGCGGCGCGGCGGCAGCAGTGGCGCGGGTGGTGGCGCGTGCGTGCGGCGGCGGTGCTGCTCGAGGTAAGGAGGAGAGGGGGTCGGGCGGCGATATATAAAGGGGCCAGGGGGGTCGCGGCTTGCGGGAGGGGGCAAGGCAAGGCGAGGCGGCGGCGGTGTCCCGCTCGGACACAGCGGCGGCGTGCGGCCGGACTCCGGCTCGGAGTCGGCGCAGGGCGGGGCGGCTGGCTGGGCTGGCCCAGTTCGGCGGAGGAAGTTTTTTTAAACCATTTTTTCAGAGAAGAAAAACACGCAAAACTAATATAAATATATATCTAAAAATTCCAGAAAAATTCACATAATTATATGGCCTTATATATGACCTAGTGAACATTTTTCTGGACCTAAATGCCTAAACTAAAAACAAACATTATAGTACTAATTACTCCGCTAATAAATAAATAAACTAGCGAATAAAAATCAAATAAATCTCCAAAAATTTCAAAATTCAATTTCCAATATTTCTTTGCTGAATTTGAAGAAGTCATGTTATCTTCTCTCTTTATTTTAAAATAATTGGAAAAGAATTTTGAAAAATAATTTGATCCAGTTTTCCAAGTTTTGATAAATCAAAATTGGATTTTTGTGAAACCTCCAACCCTCTCAAATTGGTCCTTGAGTTGCTTAAGTCTCTTGGATCAAAATGCAACGAAAACAAAACAACAAAAACGCATAAATCATGGATGCATATGAATGATCTATAAATAACATCCAAATTGAAAATTGGGATGTTACAAATAGTGATGAAGATGATTTGCTAGATGATGATGATTTGCTTGTTGACAACTCTAGCGATGAAAACTATGATGAACTTACTATTAATCATGCTGATCAAGATAAAACGAATGACGATGATAAGAAGGAGATTGAGCATCTAACTAAAGAACTAAACACTCTTAAGTTAGCTCATGAAACTGCATTAGAAGATCATCGAGAGCTTTTAAAGACTCATGAGAAACTACGCTTTGAAAAGCTCAACCTAGAGCAAGAGCATGGGTTCTTAAAAGCAATCAATGATGATCTTCGTAAGAAAAGTTCTTCTTACATTGCCAAGCATTTACTCTTGTCTACTTACATGCCACAAGTAAAATCTAGCAACAAGAGTAAGAAAGATTCTTCTTCTAGTAGTAACAATAATCATGCTAAATTCAATATTGTTGCTTCTAGTAGTTCTCTTGATTCCACTAATGACTCTCTTAGCCAAGTTACACTTGAGCAAGAAAATAGCTTATTGAAGGGAATTATAGTGAAAGGTGTTTACAAGAGCCTTGCTGGAAGTAAGCAATTTGAGGAAATTGTACGCAAGCAAGGAAGGCACCGGAAGAATCAAGGTGTTGGTTTTGAACGAAAGTTCAATGCCAATGGAGTTGAGTGGGAAGAAGATCAATACCCCAAGACAAAGTTTGTTCCTCAACAAGAGAAGTATGATCCTACTTCCTTCAAGGGGACACAAGCTCAAGATGATCTTCCACCACAAGACCACAAGCAAAAAGGCAAGGACAAGCTTCAAGAGGAGATTGATGCATTTGAAGAAGCTCCGAAGGCCTTGGTCAAGTGGGTTCCCAAGACTACATCAAGTTCTACTTCATCAAGTATGACTACAACTCCAAGGATTCCCATCAAGATGATGTGGATTCCGGAAAAGAACTAGAGAATTCTTGAGGGTGACTCCGCCAACATATTTCACTCATATCATTTTGGCAAGAACAAGTGCAATCAACTTCCACATCTCGCACTAGTTCAAGGAGTCACAAACCCTCTTGTTGGTAAGACAAGGGACAAGGTAACCTAATGCTTTCATGGACATCATCTTGTGTGTACTTCACTCTATGTCTATGGATATCTTTGCTTGTTCCTTGTGGGACTAACCCATGTAGGTATTGAAAGTGCAACTCACTCCAATGGATTGCTCCAAATGATCTACATCAACATTGAGCATCCACATCTTCAACATCTACATGAAGTCAACATCGACAAAACCCAAGGTTAGTTCATCCCTCTTAGGGGCGATATCACATCTAGGGGGAGCTTTACTCTAAGAACTGAGCTAAAGCAACTCTAATGGTGTGAACACAACAATGCTTTATGTAAAAGTGGTAACCCCACTTGTGCTTAAAGGATGAGTATGACCTATGATCAAATGTTCTCATTTGACTCCTAAGTCAGTATACTCATATATAGATGACCTAGTCATCGCCAATTGCTTGATAGATGCTAGAGTGTTTGTGCATGCTTTGTCACATATTTCATTTGCCATTTTATTGTGTGAGCATGTTGATTGCATACTTTTCTCATTCGAGGACAACCATTTGTTCCTTTGGTTGTTTGGCTCTTTTTCTTTTGCCAAATGGATGGACAAGAATGCCTAAGAACTTCCTCTAGCTATCTATGCTTTTCTCGTCTCAAACTCTATTCATGCTACATCACAAAGTTTGATCAAGTCAGATTCGAACCCTCTGGGTGAGAAGCACTCGGAGTCACCGATTCGTCATAGACTTAAACTTCCAAAACCTCTCTGTGCATTTCGGTCTGACCGATTCATCCTTTTCGGTCATACCAAGTTCACTGAATTGATCTAGGTTTTCAATCTCGGTGCAACCGATTAGAACCATTCGGTCACACCGAGTTGCAGTAACCGCTTGCGATTCTGCATCTCGGTGCCACCGAGTTGTTCCACTCGGTCACATCGACAGGGTCAGGATATATATACCGACGGGTCAAACTTTGGAAATTTCTCCGAAACCTCTTCGCCTGTGCGTATCCTGCTCTGCCGACTCGGGTCTCCAGATCGTTCTCTCATCGCCAGCGACCCCCAGCCGTGGTTCTCCACTGCCGTCAACGGAAATCTTCACCGCCGTTGCCGCCGTAGCGAGCTCATCGCCGAGTTAGGGTATGAGTTCGACCTTTGTGCAATCCTTTACCTCCGATTCTTAGCACAAAGTCAATGCCATGATTCTTACCACATATGAAATCATTCTATCCAGAGAAAACTTCCATTAGATTAGTTTTGATTTGAAAATTTAGGGTTAGGTTTCCGCCGAACTCATCTCGGACCGACCGAGCTGTAGAAATCGGTCTCACCGATTTGGCTTAGGCCATTGCACTTGTAGTTTTCGGTCTGACCGAAAGTTGCAAATCGGTGTGACCGAGTTCAACTCTCAGTGAAACCCTAGCAATCTCGGACTCACCGAACTGTGTCTCGGTCTGACTGGTCTCACTAGTTCAAACTCCAATATTGCTTCGGTGGCACCGAGTTTAACAAATCGGTAGCTCCGAAATGCTTTCTGTGGAAAACTAAAACTAAGTTTTTGACTCAATTGTTTTGCAAAATCTCTGCACTTTGTGATGCTCATCCACTCTATCTCATCTATAACTATTCACAGGGTCAGCTTTCAGTTTGCAGTGCCAGACTGTCTGATCAGAGTGATAGCCAGAACAAGTCTGAGGAGCAAGTGAATCTGAGTGAGGGCACTAGTCCCTCTGACAGCTATGAAGATGGTAGCAGAAGCACCCCAAGCAACTTACCCAAAGCAGCTACAAGAACAAGGAGAAAGAGAAATTCTGATTCTGAAGATGAAGATTATGTGGCTGCTGAGGAAGAGGTCAGCTCAAAGATAAAGGTGGTCAAGAAGGAATTTGGCACAGCTGCCTCTACAAAGCCTGGTTTGAACAAGAAGGCCCCTGCAAAGAGAGTACCCATGTCAAAGGCCAGAGCCTCAACTCTTGAAACATCAAAATCAACTATTGAAGATGCTACTAGTGAAGGCAAAAAGAGAAAGGAAAGGGTCAAGATGACCATGGCCAGAGTGATTGGCAAACCATCCATGATGAGAGACTCAGCTGAAGATGAAGAAGAGGATGCTGCACCAGCTCCTAAATCTCAAAAGCTGATGGGGGATGCCATCAAGTCTGGGGCTGCTCCATCAAAACCCAAGACTGCCCCAAGGCTACTGCTCCAGCCCCCAAAACTGCACCAAAGAGGAGCACCAGAAATATACCAGCTGCAGAAAAGAACAAGGCCCCAGTGCCTGAAATTGAAGAAGAAGAAGATGAGGAAGCCCAAGTGCTCAGGAAGCTAAAGCCAAAGATCCCTGACCATGATGACAATCATCCAGTGGCTGAAAACATGAAGATAAGAAAGGATGCAGGTCTCAGATTGTGGAGACAATCAGATCCATATGCTGTGAGGAGAAGGACTGCTGTGGACTATAGATTTCACACCAAGGAGCAGCAGGACTTCTACGAGACAGTTCTTTTGGATAAGAAGCCCATAGTGTGTGACATGAAGTGGGTAGACAGGAAATACATCGACAACAATGAAGACCACTTCCCAGGAGTGCATGAAAGTTTCAGACTCAATGGAGTAGACACCTTTGTGGGTCAGAAGCTTACCAAGTGGAATGATGAGCTCATTATGCAATTCTATTCTACAGCTCATTTCTATCCAGATGGAAGGATTGTATGGATGTCTGAAGGTACAAGGTACCAATCAACAATTGCTGAGTGGGCCAAGCTGATCAATGCTCCAGCAGAGCTTGAGGATGACATAGATGTTTATGCCAAGAGAAAGAAAGATCACAACTCCATGGCCAACATGTATAAGGATATTCCTGACATAGCGTTGGAGACTCACAAGCTAGGCTCTGTATATTATCTGTTGTCTGGATTGGCCACTATTAACACCATTTTGAGGCACGCCTTGTTGCCCAAATCAGGAGATCACAGGATGATCAGAGGCCACTCCATCAATTTGCTTCAGTTGTTTGATGTGCCCCAGAAGTTTAAGGTAATGAGTTTGATTGTTGAGACAATCAAGAGGACAGCTGCAGACCAGAAGAGATAATGTCGGTATGCTCCACACATCCAGATGCTCATCAACTCCCAGATGGGCACAGGCACATATTTGTTGGATAAAGAACATCTTCCCTTGAGGCTTGACTTTGAGGACAACACAGTTGTCATGAATGCTGAAGATCCTACTTCAGTAGAGGCTCAAGCGAAGAGGGAGAAAGCAAAGGCAGAGAAGGCAGCCAAGATGCCAAGTGTTGAAGAGGCATCTCAAGTTTTTCTCAAGTCAAAACAAGATCAACTTAGCTATCTCATCTAATCTACTTTGAGGATTGAGAAAGGTTTGTCCACCCTGACTCAGAATCAAGAGAGCCTGGAGAGGATCATTGAAACAAAGTTTTATGATCTAGACTTGAAGGTGACAGAGATGCAGACAGCTGTTGAGCAGCTCCAGGAAGAAGCTGAAGAGAGGAAAGGGAAAGCTACCACAGATGCTTTTCAGAGAGTGCCTAGGGCACAGAGATCTGCAGCAGTGCATGTGACAGATACAAGAGCTACTGCGTCTGCACCTGCAGCCACAGCTTCAGTTGCACCTCCGGTTGCAACTCCACCAGCTCCATCAACCTCAACAGATGCATTTGTTCTTGGAGTCCTCTCTACACCGCCTCCCGAAGATCAAGCCTAGAGAGACGCATAGCACTATGCATTTTAAAGCTTTTTGGTAACTTGTTGCCAAAGGGGGAGAAAGTGTATAGATCATAGGCTTCGAGAGAGAGGGAGAGAGAGCTTGCTTCTTTTTGCCATTCTCTTTGCTACTTGTTTGATACTTTTTGTGTGCCTGCTTGGATGATACTCTATGTTTATGTGTGTGAGATACTTGTATGATCATTCACTTTGCCTTGGTGATGAGTGCATATTTTCATATTCCATCATTTTGAGCGCTCCACCAAGATGTATGTGACATGGAAGAGTAACCCATGATCCTAATCGATTGTGCATTTGCATTCAACAGCAAATTTTAAATAATGCACAAATTTAGGGGGAGCTCTTGCTTATCACATACTTCTCAAAGCGACGATATATTTCATTCTTATTATCATTTGTCGAAGCTTTGATCTATATGTTGTCATCAATTATCAAAAAGGGGGAGATTGAAAGTGCAACTAATCCCTGGGTGGTTTTGGTAATTCTTAACAACATATAGCTCATTGAACTACTACTCTTTCAAGATGATCATTTCAGAAAGTTCAATGATTGGCATGGCATGGACTAGGAATGTGGACCCCTCAAAATGCTAAGGACACATATTGGCTCAAGCTCAAGACTCTACTTTTTTCATTTTAGTGATCCAAGATCACATTGAGTCCATAGGAAAGCCAATACTATTAAAAGGGGATGAGGTGTTGCTTAATGGCTTGCTTGCTCAAAATGCTTAGTGATATGCTCCAAAAGCCCTCAACCACTTTCTCATATCCACATATGTCCCAAACCAAAAGTCAAACTTGGCCCCGCCGATTTGATCTATCCGGCGCCACCGAGTTCATTTGACATAGCCACTGCCAGAAACCCTAATCAGTTCGGTCTCACCGATAGGGATCTCAGTCTCACCGAGATGGGATTGCTAACTCTCTGTTTCCCTTCGTAACATTTCGGTCTAACCGAGATGAGCGATCGGTCCCACCGAGTTCGCAATGCAAACTCTCTGCTTCCTCTTCGTAACATGTCGGTCCCACCGAAAACCCTAACGTTCACATTTTGAACTAAATCGGTCTGACCGAGTTTCAGTATTCGGTCCCACCGAGTTTGGTAAATTGTGTGTAACGGTTAGATTTTGTGTGGAGGCTATATATACCCCTCCACCCATTCTCCATTCGTGGAGAGAGCCATCAGAACGTACCTACACTTCCACTATTCATTTTCTGAGAGAGAACCACCTACTCATGTGTTGAGACCAAGATATTCCAATCCAACCACAAGAATCTTGATCTCTAGCCTTCCCCAAGTTGCTTTCCACTCAAATCATCTTTCCACCAAATCCAAATCTGTGAGAGAGAGTTGAGTGTTGGGGAGACTATCATTTGAAGCACAAGAGCAAGGAGTTCATCATCAACACACCATCTATTACCTTTTGGAGAGTGGTGTCTCCTAGATTGGTTAGGTGTCACTTGGGAGCCTCTGTCAAGATTGTGGAGTTGAACCAAGGAGTTTGTACGGGCAAGGAGATCGCCTACTTCATGAAGATCTACCCTAGTGAGGCAAGTCCTTCGTGGGCGATGGCCATGGTGGGATAGACAAGGTTGCTTCTTCGTGGACCCTTCGTGGGTGGAGCCCTCCGTGGACTCGCGCAACCGTTACCCTTCGTGGGTTGAAGTCTCCATCAACGTGGATGTACGATAGCACCACCTATCGGAACCACGCCAAAAATCTTTGTGTCTACATTGCGTTTGCTCCCTCCAAACTCCTCCCCTTTACCTTCATATGCAATGATTTACATTCCGCTGCTATACTCTTAGAATTGCATGTGTAGGTTGATTGCTTGACTTGTGCTAAGTTGCTAAAATCTGCCAAGACTTAAAATTGGGAAAAGGCTAGATTTTTATTTGGTCAAGTAGTCTAATCACCCCCCCCCCCTCTAGACATACTTTCGATCCTACATCCTCATTTCTTGGCACTCCTCGAGGCTTGCGGCTTCTTCTTGTCACTCTCATCGGATGGCCTCTTCTTGTTCCCGGTTGCATGCGCGGACGGCTTGAGATGCTTCATTTAGAGCACATTGGGCTTCTATGTTTTTTTGGTCACGATGTTGTTGCTCTTGTCGAAGTGCGTCGCCATCTTGGTTTACTTGGCGATCTTGGCGTATTGGAGATTGCTGTTAGGCTGTAGGATCATTAGCTTGTCGACGATGTCGTTCATGTTCCCGGAGGCGGTCTTGTAAACCATTGCCATGAAATGGGTTTTGTGGAGCTTGATGATTCTCATGGTCTTGACGACGATGTCAACGAGGTCTTGAATGACTTGCATCCGAAGAAGTGTCCAAATAGTGGCGACTTGACCTGCGCCGTCTTGATGATGATGATGATGATATTGTCGAGGAATGATTGATGAACAAGGCACAAAATTCGTCCATTTGTGTTGATAATTTGGCTTCAAGCTTTTCCATGTGGTTGGAAAGCTTGTTGTCGAGGTAGTCTCTTGTTCATTCTTCGGATTATTGCATGTCGGTGGCGAGTTGATCGATGCGGTCGCTCAATTCTTCATTTTCTTGGTGCAAAGTTCTATGCGCGCCGAATAGAAGTGTGATGATCATCATTATTCATTATTAGAGCATTGTACGAAGTGAGGAAAGAATGATGGTGACTGTGATTCCCCCACAAGTCAGGATGAGGAACCGGACGAAAAGAAAAAGAGACCAAAAGAGCCCAATGAAAAAAGAGAAAAAGGGAGAAGGGGCATTATTACTATCATTTCCACACTTGTGCGTCAAAGTAGCACCAGGTTTTTTCATATAGAGAGTCTCCTATGCTTTCATTTTCTTATAACTAGTGGGAAGTTTCCATTATAGAATTTGGCTTGTATATTCCAATGATGGGCATCCTCAAATGCCCGAGGTCTTCATGAGCAAGCAAGTTGGATGCACACCCACTTAGTTTTTATTTTGAGCTTTCATACACTTATAGCTCTTAGTGCATTCGTTGCATGGCAATCCGAACTCCTTGCATTGACATCAGTTGATGGGCATCTCCATAGCCCGTTGATTAGCCTCACCAATGTGAGCCTTTCTCCTTTTTGTTCTTCTCCATATTATCTCTATCACCATACTCTATTCCACCCATAGTGCTATATTCATGGCCTGTGCTCATGTATTGCGTGGGGGCTGAAAAAGCTGAAGCGTGTTAAAAAGTATGAACCAATTACTCAGCTTGTGATCGGGGTTGTGCATGATAAATACTTTGTGCTAAGAAGATGGAGCATGACAAGGCTATATTATTTTGTAGGGATAACGTTCTTTAGCATTGATATTTTGAAAGGCGTGATTGTTTGTTGGTATGCCTGAGTATTGATGTTTTTATGTCAAATTATGGACTACTGCTTTGAATCATTCGGATATTAATATTCATGCCACAAAAGAAAGATTACATGATGAACATGTTAGGTAGCATTCCACATCAAAAATTCTATTTTTATCATTTACCTGCTCAAGGATGAGCAGGAATTAAGCTTGGGGATGCTTGATACGTCTCCAACATATCTATAATTTTTTATTGTTCTATGCTATCATAGTATCAATCTTGGATGTTTTATATGCAATTATATATCATTTTTTGGGACTAACCTAAACTTAGTGCCAAGTGCCAGTTGCTGTTTTTTTTTGCCTATTTTTGGATTTCTAGGAAATCAGTACCAAACGAAGTCCAAATGCCACAAAACTTTTTGACAATTTTTTTCTGGACATAAGAGACACTAGAAGCTTCAGGAGGACGCCAGAAGATGAAGGAGTGAGCCACGAGCCACATGGGCACGCCCAGGGGGATAGGCGTGCCCATGTGTCTCATGGGCCCCTCGTTCCTCCGCTTGACCAAATTTCAACTCTATAAATTCCCTAAAATCGGGAAACCAACAGAGAGCCACCAAAAATACTTTTTCCGCCACCGCAAGCTTCTGTTCTCGCGAGATCCCATCTGGAGGCCTTTTCTAGCAATCTGTCGATGGGGGAATCAATCATGGAGGGCCTCTACATCAACCTTGTTGCCCTTTCGATGATGTGTGAGTAGTTTACCACAGACCTACGGGGTCCATAGCTAGTAGCTCGATGGCTTCTTCTCTCTCTTTGATGTTCAATAGAATGTTCTCCTCGATGTTCTTGGAGATCTATTCGATGTAATCCTTTGTTGCGGTGTGTTTGTTGCGATCCGATGAATTGTGGGTTTATGATTGGATTATCTATGAATATTATTTGAATCTTCTCTGAACTCTTTTATGTATGATTATTATAGCTTTGTATTTCTCTCCGATCTATCTGTTTGTTTTGGCCAACTAGATTGATTTATCTTGCAATGGGAGAGGTGCTTTGTGAAGGGTTCGATCTTGCAGTGCTCAATCCCAGTGATAGAAGGGGACACGACACATCTTTGTATCATTGCCATTAAGGATAAAACTATGAGGTTTATTCATATTAATTGGATTTACTTTGTCTATATCATGTCATCTTGCTTAAGGCGTTACACCGTTCTTTATGAACTTAATACTCTAGATGCACGCTGGATAGCGGTCGACGTGTGGAGTAATAGTAGTAGATGCAGGAAGGAGTCTTTTTACTTGTCTCAGACATGATGCCTATATATATGATAATTTCCTTGGATATCGTCATAATTATTCGCTTTTGTATCAATTTCCCAACAGTAATTTGTTTACCCACCGTATGCTTTTTGTTCGAGAGAGAAGCCTCTAGTGAAAACTATGGCCCCCGGGTCTATATTTATCATATAATAAAATCCAAAAATACCTTGCTGCAATTTATTTACTTTTATTTTTTTTGTTTTTTTATCTATCTATCACTACGAGATTTGATCCTTGCAATTAACCGCCAAGGGATTGACAACCCCTTGTTTACGTTGGGTGCAAGTATTTGTTATTTTGTGTGTAGGTGCTGTTCACGAGGTGTCATGTGGTTCTCCTATTGTATTCATAACCTTGGTTCTTAATGAAGGGAAATACTTATCTCTACTGTATTGCATCATCCTCTCCTCTTCGAGGAAATCCCAACGCAACTCACAAGTAGCAATGACTAATCCTTGATAACACCTTTTTGGTGATCATTTCATATCTTTGGATACATTGCTCCCTTGTATTGCATCTAACCCTTGCAGGTACTTGGATGTACATCACTTTATAAGTTTGATCTCAAACTCCTAACTTGAGCAAGCAAAATTGGACCAAGTATCTATCCCCTTGGTGTGCCCAAGGAACAAGACAACTCAAACATATCCTTTGGCAACATATGACTCTATGTTTCAATCTTGTCAAGTTGGATATATATGTTGTTTCCTTGCCAAACTAACCCATGTAGGAATATGAACCGCAAATGAAAGGATTGCTCCCAACTTCATTTCATGAGCATCGACCTCAAGTTCAACTACATGATGGACATCAACACCAAGAACCGAATGTAAGTCCTCACATCTTAGAGAAGCTTTACTTAAAGACATGAGCCAAAGCAACTCAGCAAGATGTGAATACATTGGAATGCTTAAACAAAAAATGGTAACCCTATTTTGAGCTTAACGATGAGTATGACCTATAATCAAGTGATCTCACTTGACTCCTATGTCAATATCTCTAACCCTTTAGTTTGTCTTCTTCTTATTAAGAGTGTTTTCCCTTTCAAAAAAAATATAACTTCATCTAGATCTCTTTCTTTTCGTGTTCTTTTTCTTTAGCTAGTTTCTTCTCAAGTCAATTCATTGCAAATCTTATTCGAATCCACTGAAAATCCTTGTGAGAACTCAAGTGCAAGTGAGCTGAGTTGACAAAATTTTCTCTTTCTGATGAACTTGGTTCCTCCGACTTGAAACACATTAGTCACACTGAAGTGAAACTAAACACTGCACACAGTTCATCAGTGCAATCGAAAAGGACTACCTCGGACCAGCCGATGTGATCTATATATGAACTTCCTAACTCAGAGTCACTGATCAAAACAAGACGGAGTCATCGATTTGACTGCTGAGAGAACCTTTTGTCAAATTATCTATTCTTTTTTGCCAGCTCTAGTCAATGATTATTTCCCTCTGCACACATCCAAAATAACATCATGCCTAGTTGTGCCTCTCCAGGATAACACCCAATTGACTATTAACCTTGAAGCTAGATCCTTGTTGGAAATTGATGTCAAAGGGAGAGAGAGATGCACATCGAAGCTTATTATAGATCTCTTCCATATCAAAAGGAATATCCTAAAGGAAGAGAGATGCATATTATAAGAGCAGAGAATTCTACATGTTTCTAAGAGGGGAGAAACTTGTTTCCCAGTTGATTTCTTTGCTATAGTAGTTACCTATAGTTGCTCCAATTTTGTCTCGCCCTACCTACTCACAACATCACATTCTAAAGATTCAGGGGGAGAGGAAGTTCAAGTTTATGGGAGAAAAATCCTTGGAATTCTATTGCAAATCTTGTTTGATCTTTTGGGGACATGATTAGATCTAAAGAAGTGTTTACCTAGTGATACTTACCTCACACATGTCATCCCAAGCTTGGTACTCTTTTTGGTCTCGTGTCCTATCTTGGAGAAATTATCTTGTGTTATCTAACCTTGTTTTCTCAAGGTTATCTCTTCAAGAATTTGATCAAGAACCTCAAGGTAAGTATATGCATCACACTCATGTGCATGATGATTGATGTCTACTACGCAACTTTATCCTGGTAGACGTTGTTGGGCCTCCAAGTGCAGAGTTTTGTCGGGCAGTAGCAAATTTCCCTCAAGTGGATGACCTAAGGTTTATCAATCCGTGGGAGGCGTAGGATGAAGATGGTCTCTCTCAAACAACCCTGCAACCAAATAACAAAGAGTCTCTTGTGTCCCCAACACACCCAATACAATGGTAAATTGTATAGGTGCACTAGTTCGGCGAAGAGATGGTGATACAAGTGCAATATGTATAGTAGATATAGGTTTTTGTAATATGAAAATATAAAAACAGCAAGGTAGCAAGCGATAAAAGTGAGCGAAAACGGTATTGCAATGCTTCGAAACAAGGCCTAGGGTTCATACTTTCACTAGTGCAAGTTCTCTCAACAATGATAACATAATTAGATCATATAACAATCCCTCAACGTGCAACAAAGAGTCACTCCAAAGTCACTAATAGCGGAGAACAAACGAAGAGATTATTGTAGGGTATGAAACCACCTCAAAGTTATTCTTTCTGATCGATCTATTGGGCTATTCCAATAAGTGCCACAAACAGCCCTAGAGTTCGTACTAAAATAACACCTTAAGATACACATAAACCAAAACCCTAATGTCACCTAGATACTCCAATGTCACCAAAAGTATCCGCGGGTTTGATTATACGATATGCATCACACAATCTCAGATTCATCTATTCAAACCAACACAAAGAACTTCAAAGAGTGCCCCAAAGTTTCTACCGGAGAGTCAAGACGAAAACATGTGCCAATCCCTATGCATAAGTTCACAAGGTCACAGAACCCACAAGTTGATCATCAAAACATACATCAAGTGGATCACGTGAATATCCCATTGTCACCACAGATAAGCATATGCAAGACATACATCAAGTGTTCTCAAATCCTTAAAGACTCAATCCGATAAGATAACTTCAAAGGGAAAACTCAATCCATTACAAGAAGGTAGAGGGGGAGAAACATCATAAGATCCAATTATAATAGCAAAGCTCGCGGTACATCAAGATCGTGCCAAATCAAGAACATGAGAGAGAGAGATCAAACACATAGCTACTGGTACATACCCTCAGCCCCGAGGGTGAACTACTCCCTCCTCGTCATGGAGAGCGCCGGGATGATGAAGATGGCCACCGATGATGATTTCCCCCTCCGGCAGGGTGCTGGAACAGGGTCCCGATTGGTTTTTGGTGGCTACAGAGGCTTGCGGTGGCAGAACTCCCGATCTAGGTTCTGTTCTGGAAGTTTGGGGATATATAAGAGGTGTTGGCGTCGGGAACAAGTCAGGGGGTCCCCGAGGCAGCCACTAGGTAGGGGGGCGCGCCCAGGGGGTAGTGCGCGCCCTCCACCCTCGTGGTGGCCTCGGGACTCTTCTGGTCCATCTCCGATGCTCCGTGGGCTTCTTCTGGTCCAAAAATAATCTCCGTAAATTTTCAGGTCAATTGGACTCCGTTTGATATTCCTTTTCTGCGATACTCAAAAACAAGGAAAAAACAGAAATTGGCACTGGGCTCTAGGTTAATAGGTTAGTCCCAAAAATCATATAAAATAGTATATAAATGCATATAAAACATCCAAGATGGATAATATAATAGCATGGAACAATCAAAAATTATAGATACGTTGGAAACATATCAATGATCTCTTGCTTGTTGCACATATTGTTTGCAAGAAAGAATCATGGACCCGAAGGTATTTCTTTCATCATGTTGCTCTGATGCATATAGCCGATACATGTTGCTCCCTGTGTGGTTTTTGTAATTAATGTCAACATACATTTTGTTGGACTAACACTTTTATCCAGTATATTTCAGGTAAGTTCAAAAGTGGCATGGCAAGTACATGATTATGTGGACCCCTTCAAAATGCTAAAGACAAGAATTGGCAAAGCTCCAAGACTCTACATTTTTGGTTAAGTGATCCAAGATCACATTGAGTCCATAGGAAAGCCAATACTATTAAAAGGGGATGAGGTTTTGATCATGACTCAATTGCTCAAGTGCTTAGTGATATTGCTCCGAAAATCCTCAACCACTTCTCCACATCACATTTATCCAAAACCCCAGTCTATCTCGGACCCACAAAAATCTTCCCATCCGGATCCACCGAGATGATCTCATACATTGCCACATGCCAAACCCTAATGTTTCGGAACATCCAACATGGATCTTGGTCCCACCGAGATGGCCTGACCAAGTTTCCATAATGAAGTCGTTTCATTTCAGAATTACCGAGATCAAACGATTGAAATTACCAAAATGAGGTCTTAACCCTAGTCACTGCACTTCGGTCACACCGAGTCGTTCCGTTCGGTCTCACCGAAAAGCCTAACGATCAAGTCTTTTGCAGTAGTCGGTCTCACTGAGATTTCTGAATTGGTGTCACCAAGTTGGGTCAAAGACTTGTAACGGTTGGATTTTTTGTGGTGCCTATATATACCCCTCCACCCCTACTTACTCTCTAAGAGAGCCATCAGAATGAACCACTACTTCCATTACTCAATTTCTGAGAGAGAACCACATACTCGTGTGTTGAGATCAAGATATTCTAGTCCAACCATTTGAACCTTGATTTCTAGCCTTTATCAAGTTGCTTTCCATTCTATATCCTCTTGTCGTGGTTTCATCACGGCAGATGTCCTCGAGAAAGGACTAAGTCTGGAGGCCATCACAACTAGGTGGTTGCTTGAACGGGGTTGATCGGGAATGAAGGACACAAGTTTACCTATGTGTCGGTGTGAAATCCAGCAAACCTCGGGGTAGGGGGTCTCGAGCTATGGTTCTCGGATCGATGGTAACAAGGACGAGGAAGACAATACCCAGGTTCGGACCCTATCGATGGAGGTAAAACCCTATGTCCCGCTCTCATTTATATTGATGGAGATGTATCAAGTAAAGAGGTTATCTACCTCGAGATTGTAAGTTGTGTTCTACCTCTAGGGCTAGGATAATGTAATTGTGATTCGGTCCCCTCTACGGGATAAACTCCTTGGCTTATATACACGCCAGGTAGGGCATCTAGGGTTACATGGTCAGTATCTAAGGGAGATCGCATGGAGGTGGCAGGAGAACTCTTGGAGTATACGTCAAGTCTTCGGCAGGTATGGTCTTGATCTCATCCAGGCGTACAACATCTGGAGTCTTCCATAATGAGAATGCGGGCCCATTAGCCTGGACCAAAGACTATGGGCTGACTAGGTTAGTACCCCCAAGTCTAGGACACCGTTAGTATCCCCCGAACTAGTCTTCTATGCCAAGGACGACCTCCTGGAATTAAGCAACTTCGGATCCGAAGTCCTTGGTTTGACACACGAGTTCTCCTTTATTAGCAATCTGAGATTCCTTCTCCCTTAAGAGGTTCTGTTGACCTCCTCCCAGTGGAGCGGCATTCCTCGGCCATGGCTCAATTGAGCTCACCCAGTGCCCGAAGTCACGGGATTACTTAGCCTCGAAGGCCGGCCGCATAGGTGTGAATTGTGCTCAGTATCCTGGCAACTTTACTGAAGAGGCGCTTCCCCGCAACTGGTCAAGCAGTTACTACTCACCCACATCGTGGCACGAAACAAACTTTTTACTAGCTCGTCCCATCGAAGTGGAGATCGGGCCCGCCTTATTAGGGATATCATTAAGATTTTGTTTCTCCCTGTATGTCTAATGTCATCTTTTATGTGGGGTGGCGATTTCACCAGTGCAGCAGGGGGTTCTTGGCCTTTCACCATCCTATAAGAGCAAATAGAACTGCAACAGAAAAAACCACACTCTCATTTCCCCCGCCAGCAGCCTCTTGACACCTAGCACTCAGATCCAATCTTGACCTCCCCCTTTGCTGCGCCCTAGATCCCATTCCCAGCAATGTCTGATACCCTCAAGGGGCATTGGGCTGGTTCCCTTGTGACGGAGGGCACCATCCTGGAGCTGTGCAGCAGGGGGTACATCCCTGCAACGCAACCACCCGAGCACCGAACCCCAACCAGCAGGTGCCCGCTCCCAAACCAGGGGAGAAGGTGGTCTTCATTCCCCACAACGTAAGAGGTCTAGGGTTCCCACTGCACCCCTTCATGCGCGGGGTAATGTTCTACTACGGGATGGAATTCCACCACATGGCCCCGAACTCCATCCTCCACCTCGCCTCCTTCGTCATGGTCTGCGAGGCCTTCCTCCGCATTGAGCCGTACTTCAGACTATGGCTGAAGATCTTCGATGTCAAGACAAAGTCCAGCGACTCCGATCTAGTGGAGTGAGGAGGGGCCATGATCAACAAGAACCAGAAGGCCGACTGGTTCAAGGGCACCTTCATCGATACTATCAAAGAATGGCAGCGTGAGTGGTTTTACATCATTGAGCCGCTCGCCACCAGCTAGGCCGAGGTCCCAGCCTTTTCGGCTGGGCCCCCGAAGAATCTCAAGTCCTGGAAGAAGAAGGGCATCATCTGGGGGAACCCACAGGAGGTGGAGGCACTGATCAAGAAGACCATATGGTGGTCTACCGAGAAGAACCTACAGCTAGTCGACATAGTGAACGTCATGCTCCACCGCTGTATCCTCCTACTCCAACTCCGGGCCACCCCAATGTGGGAGCACAAGCCCGAGGATGCAGGGCCCGTCCGCAAATTCTTTCGATTCACCTTGGCCGGCATGTGGACGCGGTTGTTTAAGCCGTCCAAGGACGAATTTCCTTCGGAAGGGCGCGACCTTGGCTTTGAAACGGATACGACGCCCCCGAGGTAATTTTTCCATACACGGGTTTATACTTTGCGTTTCTTCGAGCTTTGCAGATTTTGACTAATCAATTGGCCTCCTATTTGCAGACATGGATCTCCAAGGCACAGCGGATGTTGTGCCGGCTCCACTACCAGAGGGGGAGAGGACCCCCCCCCTAGTTCACGACCCTCCTAGTCGAGGAGCCACACCCAAGTGGGACGCCCGACCTTGCCACTCCCCCTCCCACTCAAGAGGGGTTAGGGGAAGCGATGTCTACTCCGACCCCTCTTGCCGACATGACGAAGGCCAGGGGGTCGGTCGTTCTGGTCGAGGTCGAGACCTCGATTCAACAGGACTAACGGGATGGAGTCCCCGAGGTCGTTCAAGAAGGGCTAGGCGAGATATCGGCCCAGCTGAAGTCGACTCCGGTGCCAGCATTGCTGCCAGAGACGCTAATGCGCAACACTTTGGTGCTGGGCTATGAGGTTCTGCAGCCCCCGCCTCTTGCCCCAAGGTAGGCTACTGTGGGGTGGGCCGAAGAGATGGAGGCGGTCTTAATAGGCTCCTCCCTTAAGGAAGAGCACCACGCATTAATCGGCGCGGTGCCGCAGGGCTTTCAGTCTGCTGAGGCCGGAATATGTGAGATCTTCAAGGGCCTTGTCACGAGCTTCGAGGTATTCTTCTATACTCATATTGAGAATAACTTCCATGCTTAGGTTTATGTGTGGCTGTGCGAGGACATTTTTGCTTGTATTGTGGTCACGGTACTTAGACAATGTAGCCAGTGAGTAGCCCCTAAGCCCAAGGCTAGTTTTGAAAAACTGGCCTTGGGATCGAAGCAATATACGACAAGCTTGCCAATGAGTAGCCCTCTAGGCGATGGCCTACATATTCGAAATTTTGATGCCTGGTACAGGGGCTAATATAAACTACTTGTTCACAAGTTTCTACCTCGGCTCCTAGATCCACCTCCTAGGAGAATGTGGAGATGAAATAGAAGCTCAAGAGGTCCGAGAAGGACCTTGATCTGATGAACAAACAAGTCGAGCAATCTCAAGGTAAAATCCAGAATGTTGTCAATTGTACTTTATGCGAGATTGGCTTAGTGCAAGAGAATCTGATGCCGAGCTGTTTAATGATAGCGGTTTTGTCCGAGCTTGAGGGGTCAAGGCCGAACTTGTGAAGGCTCAGCGGGAAGCCGAGTAGGAGAAGGTTGCAGCCACCAAGGCAGAGAAGGACCTAGCCGCCGAAAAGGTGGCTAGGGGCAAGGACCATGCGCGGGTCCTGGTGGTCGAGGAGACCCTAAAGGGTGTGTTGAAGGCACATGATACCCTTCAGGTCGAGGATAAGAAGATGAAGGAAGAGTTCTAGAAGCACCGTCTTGTGCACTCCGAGCTCCAGACCCAGACAAGGGCCGACCCCGAGGTGCTCTAGCAAGTGGAGCAGATTGCCATGGGTAAGCCATATTTAGTTCAATGTGTGTTTGGCAGCAAGGGGTTCGTCGAGCTTATGTAGCTATGGCGCTCCGCAGAGGTTTTCGCGGATCTGCCGAGGAGTGCGTTGGATGCTGCTCACCACTTTGGCGAGCAAGAGGGCCACGAGGCGGAGAAGGAGTTCCGGCAGCAATTCCAGGCATCACCTCATCTGGAGTTGTTGAACCATCAAATGAGGCAGCTGGCAGAGCTTCTTCGTATGGCTAGGCCGGCGCTCCAAGATCTTTGTGTATGTCTATGGCGCGTGAAGGCGCTGCCACTACAGGAATCAGCTAATTTGCCATCTACCATAGTAGACGGCAAAGAACAAGGCCACCGATGGCAAACCTCTTTGCCGTCAGCCACGGACGGCAAACACTTCCAGCGCTGAAAGTCGCGGTAATGACCTTGTTTGCCGTCTGCATGAAGACAACGAACGGCAAAGAAGTTTGCTGTCCGCTTTCCTGGCCAAGCTGTCGGCAAAGATCATGGATAGCAAAGAATAGCTGCTAGCCCCGTTTGGTGGCTAACGTAAGACTTTGCCGTCTGCCGGCGGACGGCAAACATGCACTTACCTTTGCCGTCTACGCTGTGATGTCAGGAGACCCATGGCTTACCATCACTCCTTCTCAGACTTTGCCGTCTGCCATGCTGGTGTTTGCCGTGTGCCAGGAGACGGCAGAATGACCAAATGGTTAGACCTGATGCTACCAGGTTGCTGCCACTTGTCTCCTTTGCCGTCTGCGAGCCGATGGCAAAGGTCTTTGCCATCGGCTGGCAGACGGCAAAGTGCCTGTATTGCCATTGTTTTGTTTGTTTTCTGTTATTTCCCTGCATTTTCAAAACAGAAATATGATATATATATAGCAGTCCATCAATGCATAGGTCATGTATCCAACATCTAGCAGCCCATCAATGCAAGAGAACACATAGGGTATTAAAAGATCCAATACATACATAATTTCACAGTGTTCATCAATACAAATCAAAACAAAAACTAAACACTAGCAGTCCATCAATGCCAGCTTCCATGAAGTGAATCAAACCTGCAAAAATGGGAGTACGAAAGT
Source organism: Thinopyrum elongatum (assembly GCA_011799875.1). Classification (NCBI taxonomy): domain Eukaryota; kingdom Viridiplantae; phylum Streptophyta; class Magnoliopsida; order Poales; family Poaceae; genus Thinopyrum; species Thinopyrum elongatum. The sequence goes on along the minus strand of CM022303.1, from coordinate 373,226,282 downwards.
TAGAAGAAGAAGAAACTAAAAGAAGAAGAAGACTAGAAGACTACTAGAAGACTACTAGAAGAAGAAGAAGAAGGAGGAGGAGGAGGAGGAGGAGAAGAAGAAGAAGAAGAAGAAGAAGAAGAAGAAGAAGAAGAAAGAAAGAAGAATAAGAATAAGAAGATGGAGAAAAAGAAAGAAGAAAAAAAGGAAGAATAAGAATATATTTTCTTCTTCTTCTCTCCTTTTCTCATCTTTCTTCTCCTTTCTATCTTTTTATCCTTTTCCTTCCATTCTTATTCTTTTATTCTTTTTTTTCTTCTCTTTTTCTTCTATTCTTTCTTTTTCTCCTCTTCCTTGTTTTTCTTCTTCTTATTCCTTATTTGTGTCATTTTAGAGCCAACTTAGGTAATTATGCCATTTTAGTGACGAAGATTATTTGTCAATTTGGAGGAAAATAAGGTAAGTATAGGTCATTTTTGTGCTATCCTAGGTGATTATGCCATTTTTTGAGCTAACTTAGGTAAGTATAGGTCATTTTAGAGCTAACTGAGGTAATTATGTCATTTTGGAGGAAAATAAGCTAAGTATATGACATTTATGAGCTAACCAAGGTTATTCTGCCATTTTTGAAATGAATAAGCTAATTATGTCATAAATGAACTAAATAAGCTAATTATGTCATTTTGGAGGATAATTAGCTAAGTATGTCTTTTTTTGGGGAAAATAAGCTAAGTATGTGGCATAATAGGGCTAACAAGCATGTACGAAGCTAAGTATCCATTTGTTAAGCAAAACACTAGAGAAAACTTACCGGAGGTCAAGCACCGGGGTTCCTCGGGCCGGTTTCACCTGGAGAAGGGGTGTGCGATGCGGCTCCGGAGTTATGTTGCACCAAAGATCATTTGCAAAGTCTCATTAGCATGATGACACTCAAATGTTAAGACTAGTAATTAATGACCATTCAAATGAAACTCACCGTTCCCGCTCTAGTAATGACCGACATCGGTGGAGGGGCCTGACCGGTCTTCTCGCACATAGACTGCACATTTGGTTTTGACAAATCAGTCATATTAGTTAGTAATGAAACGAACATTACGTGCATGATTTGCCTAATATGCAGAAGAAACTTACCACGAAGAGCTTGTACATGGCCCGGTGACCCGCCCCATTCCGTGCCCTTTCCTCCTCCAACAACCTAGCCGTCTTCTCTTCCGCCAGCAGTTCCTTCTCTGCCGCCACCCGGTCCCTCTCCTCCAGATGCGCCTGGGTTGTCGCTCTCTCTTTCTGAAGAGCAGCCTGCAACACCACTCCTTGTTAGCATTGTAATCATCAATGGCCACACACACAATGTAATGGAGGAAAGATATCTCAGTCTGTATAACTAACCTCGATGGCGAGATCGACTGGCCATGGATGAGTCCTTATCTCATGACAGGAGCTCATTTGGTGCGCCTTGATCTCCGGGAGAGTGAGAGGACAACATATCAGTCCATCTCCAATGGCTAATGAGCCATGGGGCCTCCCGCCACCAGATATCATCACCAGCTCTGGATCAAATGGATTCTGGCTTGGGTTATAGTCCTCCCCTTTCCTTGCCTTTGCCTCCTGGTTGTACCTCACAAGCTTGTGGTGGGAGGAGATGTTGGTGAAATTTTCTGGATGCTCGAGGTCAGACTCAGAGAATGCCTTGGCCTAATTGTACGAGGCAGTATGGGCCATGGCATAGATGCTCTAGCACCTCTGTGTTATTGTATCGCGCCTAAAAGAGACGAACAAAGTATTAGTAAAGGGCTCAAGCTAGCATGAAGAATGAATTGCAATCATGAAGCATACCACATACCCAATTCTGCCCGAACTGATATAAGTTGGCGCTACCTTGATGGTGTGGCACACCAACCATTTGGGCACGCCGGTCCTTGGCATTGTCGTGGACGGCTCGCCTGCGGCCTGTGCACCACTCATCCACCAACGCTTCCCAACAATTCATCTTATCCGCACACCATCTCGGGGGCACCTAAGTTAGTAAAGAGAAATTTGAGCGCTACGCCTACGAATCAAATCAAGGAAACTAAGTACAATGCCTTAAGAATAGGTAATTACCTTCATGTACTAATCCATCTTCAGAAACTTAGCCCGACATGACGGCTTGTCCTTCTTAATACCACACGTGGCGTAGTAGTCTCGAACAACCTGCGGCCGAGCCTCGTGCCGTAAGTTTTGTAGTAGGCGCTTGCACTCGTTACCCATAGCCTTTGTCGAGTCCTCCTCGTATCCCTCTTCACACCTATAGAAGGTCTGCAATCAAACGAGACAACACTGATTAGTAGAATAACTAGCTATTGTTAATTCTTAATTGTGTAATGGAGAAATTACCCAAAAGCTTCTGATCACCGTCTCGGCCCTCGTGTGGCACAAGACACCACCGATCATCTCCTCTGGCGGGGCCTGGGAAGCCAAGTAGTGCTCCCAGCTCAATCCTAGCTGTGTAAGCTGACCCTCACTGGGCAACGTGACAAACCCCAGGAAATTTTGCCGCCAAAGCACATCAAGGACGGTGTTGGGCCTGAGGACCTCACTGGCGTCTACCCAACCCCTGCAGTATGACAAGGCCAACGCATCATATATTTGCAGAAACATGAAGGCAAAATGTACAAAAAGAGTAAATGCACTTACTTCACCACATCAGGCCTAATCACCGGCCTCTGCTCGCGGGTCACCGGCAGGGGCGGTAGCCGTGTACCACCACGCTGGTACACGGTGGCCCTCTCAACGACCTCTCCCTCACTATCAGTAAACCCATCCCCGCTGTCGGGATCGGGGCTCCGCAGACCCAAACAATGTTCGAACACTGGGGCGTGTATGAAGGATCTTGCCTAGCCACGGCTCACTGCTCACCACCCCACGGCTTGGCTCCAACGAGTTTGTGCGAGCGAGAAGAAGAAATGGACACAGTGGTTTACCCAGGTTCGGGCCACCTTGCGGTGTAAATCCCTACTCCTGCTTTGTGGTGGATAGCCTCGCGAGGAGGATGAGGATGAACTAGTACAAGTGTGAGCTGCCTCGGGCGAGCTCGATGGCCAAAGGCTCGGATCCTCCTCTACGATGGAGACTAGCCTATCTTTATAGTGGCCTTGGTCCTCTTCCCTCATAGCTTAGGCGGGAATGGATACCACAATGACCAATTTGAAGGGGGACAGGAGTACACCCTATCCTGACTAAAGGTGGTCTTCGTCTGCAAAGCCTCAAGCCGTGACGCTGTGGTGGCCTCGGTGATGACCTCCGTCCTGCCGAGCCAGCGGCCTTGGTCTTGTTGCACCAGAATGGAAACCTTTGGAGGGATTCCTTGGGAACCCGTGTACGCCCTTGCCTCTAGCACCAAAGAGGAAACTGTCCTCTCCTGCACCCACTGGTGCCCTCATAGCCTTGGTCCTCATGGCTCACATCACCACATGCCTCACGAGGTGGGACACTAGCCTAGAGATATCTGCTCCTCGGGAGGCAGCCTCGGAGGCTGCTCCTTGCGAGGACTTGATGTCATTCGCCTCGCGAGGCGAGCGCCTCGAGAGGGTCTTATCTGTGTAGTCTTGTAGTTAGGCCGTACTGGGCCATTGACGGGGACACGCGCTGGGCCACAGACAGACGGGTCTGGGTACCCCCGGCCCCAGAACACCGACAGTAGCCCTCGGGCCCACGGCGTGCCCGGCTTGGCTTCGAGGCGAAGGCAACGAAGGGAGGGCGAAGCGACGTGGGCCCTAAACGCCTGCGGGCCAGACTTGACGCGTGGTGCATGACGGGGTGCGGACGCCCGCACTTCCCCACGTCGCCTCGACAGCCGCCCAGACTAACAAAAGCCTGGCGCGCGCAGCGGGGCCATCATTGCCTGAAGGTGGAAGGATGCCGGTTGGCTTTCTGTGATCACCTATAAGAGGCAGAGGGGCAGAGCCTCCAGCCCACCTTTGTCTTCTCATTTCTCCACCCCCAAGCCTCTGCCATAGCAGCCATGGCGCTAGTGAGGAGGTTCACCACTGCGGAGAAGGGCAAGGCGCCCCAGGAAGAGCCGGAGCTGCCACCGCCCAAGAGAGGGCGCGGCCACCCCCGCAAGTCTGTCGCAACGCCCGCGGAAGCTCCTCAGGGGCGCGGGCGCGCTCCATTGGGGGTTCGCACCAGCTCTGGCAGCCTCGGAAAGAACCCCACCCGCGGAAGCGTCCGCGGAATTCGTGGCGGTCATGGCCGAGGGGGGAGACAAGCGGTGGCCGCCAGGCCACCTCGCCCGTAGGCCCATTCTGACGACATGGACCACGAGTTCATAGTCTGATGGAGAGTCCACCCTGCACCTGGATCCGGCTTCCGCGCTCCTTCGTGGAGGAGATGACGGCGGGAGGTCCGGTCGGGCTATGGCTGCAGCCTGACGGCTGCTGCAACAGGTCCTCGTGGGCGGTGGTCGAGGTCACCCCCTCCGGCTATGTGTATCTGACCCGAGGGTGGCAGTCATTCGCCCACGTTCATGGCCTGAAGGGGAGGCACACCCTCCACTTCAAGTACGATGAGGCGGCGACGCTCTTCGTCAAGATCTTTGGGGAGGATGGCGGACGCCTGGGATGCTGCCTAGAGGACGACAGCAGCGGCGGATACCATGTCTCCTCTGGCGATGATGGCCGCGACGCCGGCGACGTCCTCGGTAGCAAACTTGCCCTTGGCGATGACCGTGACATCTCCAGTGGCAACGACGCCTCTTCTGGGGGGAGCTCGAGCTGCGATGACTATGACGAGCCGCCACGCCACCGCATCAAGTAAGAGGAGGACTCCGACTGAGCGCCGGCGATGCCGGGGTCGGTTCCTCAGGAGCTGCGGCATCCGGGAGGCTGTTTCTTTTGTTTTCTTTGTTTCCTACATCGCAATCATCAAGGGCCCCGTGGGGGCATGTAAGGAACTGTGGCGCTTGCGCCCTTATCTTAATGCTTGTATTTTTATTTTTAAATCATGTTGGCGTCCCTTGTTTGGGCTCGAGCCCCCTTTCCTTCACGATAGCTTAGTGCTCTGTGTCGCCAGGACCCAGTCCCCAGGCAATCTTCTGCCCTCGCTGGTATGCCAAGTTGCGATGCCGTGTGCAAGGCCAGGAGGTGAGCGACCCGAGGTCCGGTAAGAGCTCCTGAGGTGCGATGCTCAAGAGGTCCCCCTTGACGCGCAAGCAGCTTTCGAGAGAGAAAAAGGGGGCTTTACCCAGATGAGATTGTGAAAATGGAGATGAAGCGTTGATAGTAAAGCTCAGGCCAAGCGCGAGCGAGATGATTTAGCTTTATAAGCCCATGAGGGATTCCTACGTCGCGAGGGTGCACCTCCCTGGATTTTTGACCTGCTGTCCGCTTCTTGTTCTGCAACGAATCAACACGAGTCCCAGTCGGGGTGCGTGAAACAACTGGTGTTCTTTAAATGTCAAGCAATTCCCGTGCCGCAGGACTGCGCTCCTCTTCCCGTACTCCCTCGCAAGGTTTACCCCCATTTCCTTGCTCACCATGGTGCTCTACATCCTCAGGACCCGACCCTCGAGCGGGGCTCAGCCGCTATTGGTATGTTAGGTCGCAATGCCTGGAACAAGGCCAGAGGGTGAGGGCCCGAGAGCCAGTAGGGGCTCTTGAGGCACGATGCTCAAGAGCCCCCCTTTTAATGTGCAAGTGGCTCGCGCAAAAAGGAGTGGTTCACCTTGCGAAGGTGCCAAGGAAAGGACTTTGGCCAGCGACACATGGCGTATGAAGTGATTTTACTTAGCTTTCACGGATCAAACCGCTGCCTGACCGAGGCGAGCCCTCCTCAGGCAGCAAGGTGTCACCAGGGCCACTCGAACACTCGTCTCCTGAGGTTCCTCTGTATTAACCAATTACAAGATACAAGGGGCAGCACGCGCTTGCTGATCTACTCATAATCGTTGCGTGATAGGACAAAGGCACTAAGGACCTGGTGAGGTGATGTGCACGGGGCCGGCCCGCGAGCCAGAGCTCAGTCACTTAGATTTATCAGTGCTGCCGGGACGGACCCAAGCACAGGCGCCGTGCCGGTAGCCCCTTCTCAAGGGACGCTCAGGAGGAGAGCCGGCAATGCGTGCAGCCCGCGGGGCGGCAACCCCAGAGGTGATGTGATATCGAGCGCGGGGTTAATAGTCATAGTAACTCATGAAAGCATAACTGGTTCAAGGTACATAAACGGAACGATGCAACCGCAGGGGCGGACCCTAACAACTCGAGGATAATGCAGCCCGAGGGGCGCCCTCAATTGAACAAACCAAAAAGTCACCTGGCAATGATGCTGGAGAAGCGTCGGGGTGGTCGATGAAGCACGTTGCGAGGGCCCGTTCCTCATGAGCCGGATGGCTCCAGAGGCTCAAGAGGCTCGCGAGGCCCAGGGGGCTCACGAGGGTCCGGGGCCTCCTAAGATGCCATCGCTAACCGTCGGGCCACGTGAGATGCCATTCCACGCTGCGCCAAGCTGATACGAGGTGCCAACGTTCGACAGGCCGAACGGCATGCAGACATAGTTGCAGGGGGAGCCCCCACTCCGGCCGATGCGGGACGGCCAGAAGAGGTCCCGAGAAGTGTCCATGTTGAGACTCGGGATGTTGATGCAGACATGCAGCCGGTCACCCGCGTCAGGGGCGGCGGCTTCAATCATGGGGCGCGCGGGGCGGTGCTCACCGCGCATGGCTTGCGCCTCCTGAAGTTCCTCGATTGCCTTGGTGATGAATTCTCGTGCTCCTGGTGCCTCGCGCCTCGTTCCTTGCTTGTGGGGGCGTGTGTCAAGGCACGCCTCCAAGTGGTGCCCGAGCACCTCCCTCATCACACTGGTTAGGTCAGAGGCTCTCCAGATGGAAGCCCCTGAGCCCGTCCTGAGGGAGGCACCGGGCACACCTGAGGGAGTCCTGGATTAGGGGGTCCTCGGGTGTTCGGTCTATTCGATATGGGCCGGACTGATGGGCCGTGAAGACAAAGCAGAAGGCTATCCCCCGTGTCCGGGTAGGACTCCCATATGTGTGGATTGCAAGTTTGGTGTCCGGATGTACTCTTTCCTTCCTCTTTAAACCGACTTTGTACAACCCTGGGCCCCTCCGGTGTGTATATAAACCGGAGGGTTTAGTCCATAGAGGCCATCAGAATAATCATAGGCTAGACAGCTAGGGTTTAGCCATTACGATCTCGAGGTAGATCAACTCTTGTAACCCCTATACTCATCGAATACAATCAAGCAGGACGTAGGGTTTTACCTCCATTAAGAGGGCCCGAACCTGGGTAAACATCATGTCCCCATTGTCCATTGTTACCATCGATCCTTAGACGCACAGCTTGGGCGCCCTACCCGAGATCTGCCGGTTTTGACACCGACATTGGTGCTTTCATTGAGAGCTCCGCTGTGTAGTCGCGAGAAGCGATCTATGGCTCGCCTTGTTATCAAGGATGATATCACCTCTGGAAGGAGCCTAACTTCAGGATAGGTCCTCCAGCTCGGCAGTTTTACCGTAGGTGCTGGCATGGCCATCAAGCCTACAGCGCCCCCCATGATCGCCAAACATCACCCCCGCATCGGTCTCGAGTACTCCCAAAAGATGGATCCGGCGGACGTCTCGTCCTTAAACGAGCTGCTAGATCGCATCACCGCCCTGGGGCTTTCAACGGATTATGATCAGATCGGGCTCAAACCCGACCAGAGGGAAATTAATTACCCGCCGATCACCTACCTGGTAGCGGTCGTCAAGGAACGAGCCGAAAACAATTCTTCCCCTAAACTAAAGACCAGCTATGTTCGGGTCTCCGAACCTCTTGGCTCGGACACCCTCCCTTTGGAAGAGACTTCGCGTCCCCCGAACTCAGGGTCGGACATTGGGTCCGGGGAGCACTTGGATCTCCCTGGACCCAAACTGGTGACTTCGGAGATTTTACAGGCTCCGAATGCAATCTTGGGTCGGGATTCGAGTTTTTGCCCGCCCACCCACCACAATCAATACTCTCCAAGAAATTCCGGCCCTCCAGACATATGTGACCTAATGTATGTACGGCAGCAACCTCAGGAAACGGTCCATCACTTCTGGGCCAGATTCCTACTTGTCAAAAACAAGATTAAAGATTGCTGCGACGACGACGCAGTCTCGGTCTTTCATCGCAATTGTACCGACGAGGGAATTCGGAATGCCGTCAACCGCCGTCGCATACAGAGTTTCACGGAGCTATCGCACATAGTACGGAAGTATTGCATGATGGAAAGCACTTGGAAAGCACAGAAAACTGAATTGGAACCGGCTGCCTTTAAGTTGTGCACTGCCCCGACAAAACGGATACACCCTTACGAGGCATCCGACCATAAGCCCGTCGGCAAGAAAAAACCTTCTACGGGATACAGGTCCGTTCTTGACGAACTCCTCGACAAGCCCTGTCCCGTACATACAACGCCGAGCACTGACTCAACCCATAGCCTTCGAGCATGTTGGGTACTCCGGTAGGTAGCTAAAAGTGGTGAGGCCATCCTCACCACCAACACTCTAGAGAAGCATTCTCCGGAGGATGATGATTTTAACGTCCTTACAGTCTTCGAGACTTTCTCCTCAAATAATCAGTGTAAGAGGGCACTCCACAACCTCACTGAAGTCCACCAAGTAACCGCAGTAAGCCCATGGAACGACGCGGCAATAACCTTCACCGCTGTTGATGAACCAAGGGCCCGATCAGCCTGAGAACCCGCCGCTTTAGTCCTAAACCCAATTATGGAGGGCTTTCGACTTACCAAAGTGCTCATGGACGGCGGCAGCGGGCTTAACCTCATCTACGAGGACACGCTCGAAAAAATGCAGATCGATAGAACACGCATCAAGCAAAGCAGTACCACCTTTCGAGGTATCATCCCCAGTCGAGGAGCACGATGCTCGGGGAGAATTAAACTCGACGTAGTATTCGGCACGCCTGAAAATTATAGGTCGGAGGAGCTGCTCTTTCACATCGCTTCCTTCAGTAGCGGATACCACGCCCTTCTAGGGCGGGGCGCTTTTTTACGCTTCCAAGCCGTACCCCATTATGGGTACATGAAGCTTAAAATGCTGGGGCGCAATGGAATAATCACAGTTACAAGTGATTCGGATACATCACTCCGCGCCAAAAACAAAACCGCATCCCTGGCCCTTAAGGCACTCTCCGAAGCCCTTGCGGCCGAAGAGTTAACCACCCTACGATCCACGGTGGACAGGGATGATGTGATTCTCGATAAGAGACCTAAATCCACCTCTTTCAAACCAACAGATGAAATAGTTAAATTTCAAGTGCACCCGACGGATCCTAACAAAATAGCGTCCGTCGGAGCACAGCTGGATTCGACGGTAGATGCCGCCTTACGTGCTTTCCTATGTGAAAATTGGGATATCTTCGCCTGGCACCCTTTGGACATGCCCGGTATCCCGCGTAGATGGGCCGAACACAGCCTCAACATAATTAAGGGGTTCAAACCAGTCAAGCAAAAGCTACGGCGATTTTCCGAACCCAAACGACAACCTATGGGGGAGGAGCTAGCCAAACTACTCAAAGCCGGGTTCATCAGAGAAATCAAACACCCGGATTGGCTAGCCAACTTGGTCATGGTGCCGAAGAAGGACAAGTCTTGGTGCCTTTGTGTCGATTTCAGAGACCTCAATAAGGCTTGCCCTAAAGACCCTTTCCCATTGCCCCGCATTGACCAGATTATTGACAGGACCACAGGACACGACTCATTGTGTTTCCTCGACGCTTACTACGGATACCATCAAATTAAAATGAAGGAGTCCGACCAGGCCAGAACGGCATTCATCACCCCGTATGGGCCTTTCTGTTTCAACACTATGCCTTTTGGGCTCAAAAATGCTGGTGCCACTTACCAATGCATGATTCAAACATGCTTGGAAAAACAAATCGGCAAGACGGTAGAAGCATATGTGGACGACGTGGTCATCAAGACCAAGCACGTCGAGTCATTGGTGGACGATCTCCGCCTCACATTTGACAACCTCCGAGCATACGACATACGGCTCAATCCGGAAAAATGCGTCTTCGGCATTCTAGCTGGATAGCTATTAGGGTTCATTGTCTCCCATAGAGGAATTGAAGCAAACCCAGCCAAAATCTGAGCCTTGTCACAATTGGCTACGCCAATAGACCTAAAACAGGTCCAAAAGCTAGCAGGGTGCGTCGCGACCTTGAGCTGCTTTATCTCCAGATTAGGAGAAAAAGCATTACCACTTTATAGACTTCTCAGATGCACCGACAACTTTGAATGGACGGAAGCGGCCACAGCCAGATTGGAAGAAACAAAAACCGTATTAGCAGGCAATCCAATCCTAGCCACCCCAAGTGTTGGCGAGCCTATGCTGCTTTATATCTCCGTAACTCACCAGGTAGTGAGCGCCGTACTCGTCGTCGAGCGAGGGGAAGAGGGACATAAATTCCCCATCCAAAAGCCAATGTATTACTTATCGGAGGTCCTTACACCCTGCAAATCCCGATACCCTCACTACCAAAAGATAGCTTACACGGTCTTTATCGCATCCCGAAAACTCCAACACTATTTTCAAGAGTGTTCGATCACGGTGGCATCCGAAGTACCACTTAACGATATTATAAATAATAGGGACGCCACTGGCCACATAGCTAAATGGGCCATTGAGCTCTTACCATTTGAAATAACATACAAGCCACGCCGAGCTATTAAATCTCAGGTGCTGTCCGACTTCATCACAGAGTGGACGGAAGCCAAGCTCCCCAAAGAGTACAATTCCTACTCCAACTGGATCATGTACTTCGATGGTTCTAAAATGTTAGCCGGACTGGGGGCTGGCGTTATCTTGACATCCCCTACGGGGGACACAGTCCGCTACGTGTTGCAAATCATGTATACGGACTCCAATAATGCAGCCGAATACGAGGCACTTCTACATGGTCTTCGCATGGCTGTCTCCATGGGCATACAACGCCTAGAGGTGCGCGGCGATTCAAACCTCACATTATCCCAGGTAAATGGAGAGTTCGATGCAAAAGACCCAAAAATGGTGGCATATCGAAATGCCGTATTAAAAATATCAGCTCGGTTCGAGGGGCTCGAATTTCATCACGTCGCTAGAGATAGTAACCAGGCAGCGGATATACTCACTCGCATGGGCGCCAAGCGTGACCCCGTCCCTCCTAATACCTTCATGGAAAGGCTCTTCAAGCCATCCGTGGTATGGCAGGACGAGAGCGGAGATGCAAGTACGGACCTAATCACTCCCCCATCAGCCGAACATGATACAGGTATCATCGGGGGTTCGGATACCGAAATAACACCCTCTGCTCATGAGATCATGGCCGTTATTGCTCCATGGACTAAACCCTTCCTAGCCTACCTTAATAGGCAGGAGCTTCCTGATGATCAAAATGAGGCCTGTCGCATAGTTCGGCATTCTAAAGCCTACAAAGTTCACGAAGGTGAACTGTACAAGAAAAGCACTACCGGAGTTCTCTAAAGGTGTATCTCCGAAGAGGAGGGACGTCAACTCTTGGCTGAAATACATGTTGGTATGGGCGGCCATCATGCCACAGCTCAGGCCCTCATAAGCAAAGCTTTCCAGACAGGTTTTTTCTGGCCAACGGCCCAAGCAGACGCACAATCCCTTGTCCAGCGTTGTGTGGGATGTCAGCTTTTTGCCAATCAAAGTCATATGCCTCCCACCGCCTTAAGAACAATCCCCATTACTTGGCCCTTTGCGGTCTGGGGGCTCGATATGGTCGGACCCCTTAAAGGGGGAATCCATAAAAAGAAATATTTACTGGTTATGGTGGATAAATTCACTAAGTGGATAGAGGCCAAACCAGTAAAAACGGCTGAAGCAGGGCCAGTGATCGACTTTATATCCGGTGTGGTACACCGTTATGGTGTCCCGCACAGCATCATCACTGATAATGGCTCCAATTTCACAGTTGATGAGGTGAAAAACTGGTGTGCCAACTTGGGCATTAAACTCGACTATGCATCCGTCTATCACCCTCAAACAAATGGTCAGGTTGAACGGGCCAATGGTCTAATAATGAGCGGCATTAAACCCAGACTGGTGCGTTCCCTACGGGAGTCTGATAAGCACTGGGTTGAGGAACTCGATTCCGTGCTCTGGGGGCTGCGGACCACGCCTAACTGAAAGACCGGATACACACCTTTTTTCATGGTGTACGGCACAGAAGCTGTTTTGCCCTGTGACATTATTCATGACTCACCTCGAGTGCGCATGTACGAAGAGCGAGAAGCCGAGCTCGATCGGTAGGATGACCTAGACGGTCTCAAAGAGGAGCGTGATATTGCACAAGCTCGTTCCGCACTTTATCAACAACAGGCCAGGCAATACCAAAGCAGAGAAGTGCGGGCCAAGACTTATAACGTTGGTGAACTCATCTTGCGTCTCCCGGAAAAGAAGAAGGATAAGCTCAAACCAAGATGGGAGGGCCCCTTCATCATCGATGAAGTTCTCATGGGAGGAGCCTATCGCCTTCGTAACGCATCGGATAATCGCCCTGAGCCAAATCCATGGAACGCTGCTCGGCTCCGACGATTCTACGGATAGTTCGGTCGCATCCTTTTTTCTTTCTTTGATTAGGTTCCTTTTTTTTCTCCTCTTCTTTTTTATTTTTTCCTTCTTTTATCCCAGGGTATGTTCGGATCTATCGAACTGTTAGGGGTACACATCTTTAAATGTATACACCCCATTATACCTGGGGGCTTCTTTGACGAAGCTTATTACTGAAAGCTTGTTGCTTACATTGTTTACGTCGTTTGTTCTATACATCTTTTTGCCATTATATGCACCACTATGACTTAAGTTTTTGCCAAGCCGGGTTACCTCGCTCCTGTGTTTATACCCTACGTTCCCGATTGTTCGGCTAGGGTGTAAAGGGAGCACCTCTGCGATTGTTACAACCGGGTACTCCGGACCTGTACCTCAAACGGGTGAAGCCGAAAGCTAGCATTCTTAAGGGAATAATTGGTCAGCAAACAACGATAGATTATTTACATTTGTGTAATTCTTCTAACAAACATGGGATAGGCTGCCCGTAACTCGGATCAAAGCCTAGGCATGCATACTTAAGCATGCCAACCCAAGGAAAGGAACCCTTAACGGAACTATTTTCCCTGGAAGATGTTTCTTACGTTAAAAAGTAATATAACATAACTCCCCGAACAAATTTTGTCCGCTCGAGCAACATGACCGGATTGCCTGGTTTCCGGACATAGTGAATGTTTATTACATTGTAACATGGTATCCGGAAACAGTCCTACTTCTTGGTTTGGAGGTTGAAGCCGAAGGCCTATGATGACAAATTTTGACAAGTTCAGTTGGAGATAAGTTCGATGATAAAGTACATTGATACATTGAATCGAACGCCTACTCTTTATCTATGTCATCTATAAGACTGTCTAAACTATAGTCTTCTTGCGAATATTTCGCAGCAATCATCACTTGGTCATATACCAAGTTCATGGGAATCTCCTTTCCGTCTGGTCCTTGAGGTCCAACTCGGGCCATATGATTCGTATCGAGTCCGGTGTAGCATGTTTTCACCATCGCCCATGCTTCTCGTGCACCTTCACGACATGCGGATGCCTTCCATAGTTCAAAGCGGCGCCGAGCACCTTTGAACAGGTTCGCCAACCCCTCCATAATTTCTGGAGGGGTATCGGATGGCCATAAGGCCTTGGTCATATTTCTCATGGCTTTCTGGGCCCGCTCATGCACCACGGACAGCTCCTTAAGCACATCACCTCGAAATCCGGACACTTCCTCTTCAGGCCGACCAGTTAATAGACCTGCAGCAACAGAGTTGTGACAATCCTAATTATGGGATAGTATGAGTCTCTCTCATGGATCAAAAGGTCATACTGAATATGCCGCCTTTCAACTTCATATTCTCTTTTTGCGTCGCTGATAACTGAGCCTTTAAGCTCTTTATTTCTTCGGCTTGTTTGTCTTTTCCCTCCTCAAGTTTGTTTTTCTGACCAGTGGTCATTGTGGCCTTTTTTATCTCCACAAGTTCTGTGATGACGGCATTCAGCTGTGTCTGGTTTGTTCTCAGTTCCTGGGACAGCGCGTTGTTCTTCTCCTTGAGAACCTACTGGTCATAACGATCCTTAAATCGGTTGGCCTAACCACTTCAAGTCTCAGGGGCTACTAGCATATATCTATTAATTTTGCACAAACTCATTACCTGCATATCCTTTGAGAACAGTTGAGTAACTCCAGCAAGTCCATCTCGGGCGGCTCGGATATATGCATCCACGGAGCTGAGTGCAGCAAATTCCTGTTCAGAGAAAACCAGAGCGCGCATGGCCTCTTTTAGCCGATGATGATTCATCACGCTCTCCACCTCGAAATTCATGACAGATACATCATCCGAATCCTCATGAGGGGCGGATCTGGCACTTTATCAGGTCTCGCCCTGGTCTGCGAGTCCGGCGCCGGATTAGCTGACATTCGGCTAGCAGGGCGTTTTCCCACGGTTTGCCGCGTGCTCCTCCTAAAATAAAGGTAGAGGGGAACTTTAACAATCTGATCTCATGCTTAGGCATATATTAAATGTTATACCTCTTTGATGAAGGAGGGGGGTCGACGGCGCTCCTGGCTTCCTTTCGTTTTAAAGGCTCACCCTGCGCAGATGCTACCTTCCTAGGGGCCGCCCACGATGGAGTACGGCTCGCCGAGCGCCGATCCTATAAAGCATGATTCAGTGTGATGGTTGAGGTGCAAGTGGGGACTCCTCTTTCTAAGGATGATTTCTGAATACTTACCTTAGAGAAAGGGAGGAGGCCGGGGTAGTCGGCTATAATGGCCACTTCCGAACTGTCATGGCTTGCTTGATAAAAGACTCCATCATCAAACTCTATAAATATATCCGGATCCTCGTAGAGGCCGGGATCTTCGTGGCAAGCATAGTCCTCTGGTTGTGGAGAGGGGCAGTGCACATTTTCGACGACCTTCCTCCATGTCTGTTTTAAAGACGACCAGAACAATTCGATTATTATGCCTCGATAATGAGGTAGGACAATGCTGATAATCAGAAAACTCACCCATTCAATGGGGTTATACATGGAGAAACCTTCCCGACAATTTAAACGGAGGAATTCTTCTTTCTCCCCCTTATAAAGATCTGCCAGAATGGCGGCCAGAGCGGCGGGGGTATCCGGGCCCTCGCGCCTATAGCGAGATGCGTCATCCTCCCCGTTGTAACACCATAAAGGGGTCACTCTAGACTGAAGGGGCTGGATGCATCGCTTTATCGCGATAGCCATGACTTCGATTATCGAGAGTCTGGAATGGGCAAGTAACCTGACCTTGCTGACCAACCTCTTTACTTCCGCACTGTCTTCTTCTTTGGGGCTCCGGGGGCGCCAGTTGAGGCGTTTCTTCAAAGGAGCACTGGAGAATTCGGGGAGTCCATGTCGAACTGGGTCCGGAAGGGGAACATCCTCGTTATAAAACCATTCCGAAGCCCATTCTTCGGATGCCTTCTTGGGAGTTCCGATGAGATAACCTGATCCGGCTATGCGCCATACTTCGGTGCCGCCCACTTCAAATATAGAACCACCTTTATGACGGGGGACGAGGCAAAAGAACTTTCTCCATAGTTCGAAATGAGCCTCACAGCCTAAGAATAGTTCGCAGAGAGTGACAAAAACCAGAAATGTGCAGAATAGAACCTGGTGTGAGGTTGTGCAGCTGGATCCCATAGAATTCCAATAGACCTCTGAGGAAGGGGTGGATTGGGAATCCTAAGCCCCTCAGAAGAAACGAGACGAAGCACACCCTGTCCTCCTTGTTGGGATTGGGGAAGTTCTCTGCTAGCACGTCATGGCCAATCGAAGCCAATCCCGTCCGCACGGAGACTAACTCTGTGGGAGGGAGATATCCCTGCATCTGAAGTTGATTCAGCTGAGGGTGAGACACTGAGCAGCTTCGCCCATCACTCGTTTGAGGGCGCGAGGAAGAACCAGGAGCGCTCGCCATGTTTTGATTGTTCGTGGTTTGCTTTGATGCTCTTTGCGCGATATGGGATGACATTAGGAGATCTAACCTCCTTATATAGATACCGCCCTTGCATGATAAGGGGCTTATTTGTAAAAAATTATGGACTGTTCACATTTGCCCGACGCGTGGAAATCGAGGCGACGACAGGGAGGAATCATAAAGGCAGAACATGGAGGTCAAAACCGGACTGTCATCAATCCGGAGTATGATGAAGAACCCGCCTTGCAAAGCCGAAGACATAAGCTAGATACTATATCGTCATTGAAGGCAAGTTCGAGGGCTATTGAGGGAGTCCTGGATTAGGGGGTCCTCAGGTGTCTGGTCTATTCGATATGGGCCGGACTGATGGGCCATGAAGACAAAGCAGAAGGCTATCCCCCGTGTCCGGGTAGGACTCCTGTATGCGTGGATGGCAAGTTTGGTGTCCGGATGTACTCTTTCCTTCCTCTGTAAACTGATTTTGTACGACCCTGGGCCCCTCCGATGTGTATATAAACCGGAGGGTTTAGTCCGTAGAGGCCATCAGAATAATCATAGGCTAGACAGCTAGGGTTTAGCCATTACGATCTCGAGGTAGATCAACTCTTGTAACCCCTATACTCATCGAATACAATCAAGCAGGACGTAGGGTTTTACCTCCATTAAGAGGGCTCGAACTTGGGTAAACATCGTGTCCCCATTGTCCATTGTTACCATCGATCCTTAGACGCACAGCTTGGGCCCCCCTACCCGAGATCTGCCGGTTTTGATACCGACAACGCCTTCCTATGTGGAAGGGAGGGGCGCCCGGCAATAGGAGCGGAGCCTGAGGCGTCGCCAGTGTATTTCTTGACCTCCGGCTGACTCTTTGGGAGGACTTGCTTCTTCTTCGCGGGGGTGGCCTCGGGAGGCATGATGTCACCCTCGCCATCGTAGTTTTCGGCCATGGCGATGCGGTAGGCATGCTCAAGGGAGCAGACCGCGTCCTTCTCATCGCAGGTGACCGTGATGATGTCGCTGCACCCTGGCATCTTGAGGACGTTGTAGCCGTGATGAGTAGCCGCCATGAACTTGGCAAGTGCCGGGTACCCCTGGATGGCATTGTTTGGGAGGCCGATGTGAGCCACGTCGAAGTCAATGAGCTCGTTGTGGTAGTTGTCGTGCTTGCTGAAGGTGACGGGAAGGCGCACCTGGCCCAGGGGAGTGGTGGAGCCGTCAGTCATCCCAGAGAAAGGCTTTGTGGGCATGAGCTGGTCATAGGGCACTTGAAGCATCTCGAAGGTCTCGACGAGAGCACGTTGAGGCCAGCGCCACCGTTGATGAGGGTCTTGGTGACTGAAACATTGCTGATGGTAGTTGTGCACAGCATGGGGAGCGTGCCAGCAGTGGTCGCGCACCCGAGGTGGTACTTGGAGTCAAAAGTGATGGCGTACTGCGACCACCTAAGGGGACGCATAGCCTCGAGCTTCGGGAGGGCTCCATTCACTTCATGAGAGAACTGCTTGAAGACGCGGTTCAAGACGGGCGCCTAAGCTCCGCCAAGGATGCAGGCAATCATGCGAGGCTCCTGGTAGCCCCCAGCTCCATCGTCCTGATGGTTGTCGTCATTCCTCCTTGGCGATGGCAGCAGCGAAGGGAGACCGGCGTTGCCCTAAGGACGGGCCTCGCGAGGCTGATCACGCCAAGGGCCGTCGCGAGGCTGATCGCGCTAGCCACCCTTGTGAGGCTAGTCATGCTAGCCTTGACGAGGGTTGCGGTTGTCCCAGCGGCGTCCACCACAACCTCCTCTATGGCCGTAGCCATGGTCACCACGCTCGGGGCGGTGGCCCAGGCGCTCGTCCCGGAGCGCCCTGAGCTCCTGGCAGTCGTCGGTGTTGTGGGTGTGCACATTCTGGAAGACGCAGAATGGGCGAGTGTCCTTGGGGGGCTCGTCATGATCACGGCCGCGCTTCAGCTCAGGCTCTGCTGCCAGCACGGTGGGGCCCTTGCGCTTTGCTTCCTTGGCCTTCTTGTCTTCAGGGTCGACATATGGGTGCTTGAGGAGGGAGAGGTGGCCTTCTTCAGTCCTGGCGCACCTGTCCACCAAGTTGAATATCTCCAGTGCCGTGCATAGGTCATCGTGGATGGCGAGCTCCTCGCTCATCTTGACGTCCATGACGCCCTCGGTGAACGCCGAGATGATGGATTCATCGGAGGCCTTCGGGATCTTGAGGCGAACCTGGGTGAAGCGCTGATTGTACTTGCGGACAGTCTCACCCGGCTGCTGCTTCACGCGCTGTAGGTTGTTGACGGTGAGGGCGCGGTCAGGGGTGCCTTGGAAGTTGCCAATGAACCGCTCGCGGAGCTCATCCCAAGAGGAGATCGACCCCACAGGGAGGTGCATGAGCCAGGAGCGCGCGCCGTCCTTGAGAGCCATGGGGAACCAGTTCGCCATGACCTTGTCATCACTGTTGGCCGCCTCGATGCTCAGCTAGTAGAGCTAGAGGAACTCTGCTGGGTCGGGGACTCCGTCGTAGCGCGGGGGCAGATCTGGCTTGAACTTGACCGGTCAGACAACTCGGCGCAACACATGAGTGAAGGCACAGCAGCCCGCCGCACTCATGGGCGTGGCCCACGTGAGGGGGGCACGGTCTTGATGCCCATGCGCGACGGCCTCCAGAGCGGTCCTGTCTTGGTGCTGTCGAGGTGGTGCGGGGAGCGCACAAGCGTCATACTGCGGCTGCTGCACGACCTGGCAGCTGGCCTCATCCCTGACCGGCGCCAGTGCTCCGCCCGGCGGGTCACGCAGACGCGCATCACGCCTCGGTTCGGCGTCAGCGCTGCGTAGAGGAGGAGACGGAGGTGCCCCATGGGCCACATCGCCTGCACGAGATGGCGGGGGACGGAGTGAGTGGGAAGGCGCCTGCGTTGACGAGCTCGGTGATGCGGCCCAGCCAGGCATCATAGCCCTAGTTGGCGGGACGGTAGCGCAACAGCTCACGCACCATGAGAAGGACAGCCTGCACGTTCACAGGCCTGTGATAAGTGTGAGAGGAAGAGGCCGTGACGAGAGTGAGGGAAGGCATGGCGGTGCGGCCATCACGCTGCATGGAGGGTGGCAGCAAAGAGTCCTGCTGCTCGTGAGCAGAGGGATGGGTGGTGGTGTTGGCCGCGGGAGAAGCGGGGGTGCCGTGGCCCACCGGTGCTGTCTGGGCGACACGGGTGGCCCGGCGCTCAGCGCGAACTCGTCGAGCGTCGGCCATGGAAGTAGCGAAGCAGGGACGGAGCAGAGCGGAGGGGAGAACTTCGACACGCCCCTGCCTGGCACACCAAATGTCGAGATTTGGGCTCCGCAGACCCAAACAAGGTTTGAACTATGAGGCATCTGCGAAGGATCTTGCCTTGCCACGGCTCACTGCTCACCACCCCACAGCTTGGCTCCGATGAGTTTGTGCGACCAAGAAGATGAAATGGACACGATGGTTTACCCAGGTTCGGGCCACCTTGCGGTGCAAAACCCTACTCCTGCTTTGTGGTGGATTGCCTTGCGAGGAGGATGAGGATGAACAAGTATAAGTGTGAGCTGCCTCGGGCGAGCTCGATGGCCAAAGGATTGGATCGTCCTCTACGGTGGAGACTAGCCTATCTTTATAGTGGCCTTGGTCCTCTTCCCTCATAGCTTAGGCGGGAAGGGATACCACAATGGCCAATTTGAAGGGGGACAGGAATACACCTTATCCTGACTAAAGGTGGTTTTCGTCTGCAAAGCCTCTGGGCATGATGCTGTGGTGGGCTCGGCGATGACCTCCGTCCTATCGAGCCAGTGGCCTTGGTATTGTTGCACCAGAATGGAAATCTTTCGGGGGATTCCTTGGGAACCCGCGTACTCCCTTGCATCCTTAGCACCAAAGAGGAAACTGTCCTCTCCTGCGCTCGCCGGCGTCCTCCTGGCCTTGGTCGTCATGGCTCACGTCACCACACGCCTCACGAGGTGGGATGCTTGCCTAGAGATATCCGCTCCTTGGGAGGAAGCCTCAGGAGGCCACTCCTTGGGAGGACATGATGTCGTTCGCCTTGCGAGGCGGGGGCCTCACGACGGTCTTGTCCGTGAACTCTTGTAGTTGGGCCGTTGACGGGGCCACACACTGGGTCGCAGGCAGACGGGTCTGGGTACCCCCGGCCCCAGAATGCCGACACCCACCACCATCAGCATGGCCACGCGGCCACTCAGGTTGATCCGCCTAGGTACCCCATCCGGACGTCTCCTGGGACGTAGCCTGGTCTGGAGTCTCATGCCCGATGTCTCATGGGCCGAAGCCTCTAGAACCGGAGTTTCATGGGCCGAGGGCCTGTCAACCCGAGGCTCGTGGTACGGATTCCCCGTAGCCTCCACCTCAGATGGGTCCACCCTAGCAGTCCTGTGCTCGGGTGAATCTGCAGGGGGTGGCGGAGAGTAAGGCGTAGCAGTCTGCCTACCTCTCCCGAGGACATGTCCACCCCGACCTCCTCTCTTCTTCCCTCCTCGACCTCCTCTCCCGGTGGGCAATGACACCGATGAAGAAGCGCCCATCGGCCGTGTCCCCATACTGTCTATCAACACTCTCCGGAGATGTAGGGGTGGAATGGAAGTACCCCTCCCGCAGGGCGCTGACGAAGAAGTACCCGCGGAGCGCTCTGGACCCGCGCCCACCATCTTTCAAGACCTGCCATGACAAAGAGTAAACAAAATTAGTACAACATAAAAAAAATTGAATACATGACATGAATAATAATATGTATATAATTTAAGTTGGGACGCATACAAACTAATAATAGTCTGGATTGTCTATATATGCTCCAGGATCAATAGATGTATCATCATCGTCACTATCATGCGTGTCGTCATGAATGACGTGCTCATTGGGTTCAGTGACATCAATATGTGGAAGGCCTTTCGGTAATCGGTCAAGCATTGACAGGTCATCCGAAGCAGTAACCTCTTCTTGTTCCGGCTCTTCTTATTCCGGCTCAGGGGTGAAGTTGGATTCACTGTCGCTATCTACTTCCATGTTCTGGGGTGACGTAGAGTGTTTCTTGAAACATTTTTTGGAAAGACGTTTTTCTTGGAAGAATTCTCCGTCACATGTGTCTGGGTTAATGTGAGGTTCATAATACTCTTCATTGGGGGGAGGTGGTCTAACACGTGGCGGCACTTAAAAAATGACATCCCAACCATTCAGATTTGCATTAGTCTGGCAGGCCCACGGTAGATAGAAAACTTGGGTCGCCTATGGAGCCGTAATATAGAAATCGGGAATATCTAAATGGGTCCTTTGTTTGATTTTGACTAGCCCTATATGTTCATGAGTCCTTCTAGTCTTCTTTGGCTGGAACCAATAGCATTTGAAGACTACGACATTCGGTGGGTTTTTACCATAGAATAGAAGTTCATAAATTGCTTCAACTCTTCCATAATACTCGATACCTCCTTCGCTGATAGCAGAGACACCACAATTTGTAGATTTTTGGTTGGCCATAGATAGCTCTGTGCCAAAGGTACGAAAGCGATACCCGTTGATGTCATATTTCTCAAATGAACGGACCTTATATTCAAAACCATTAGCGGCTTATCTCAATTCGGTGTCCATAGACTCTGAATTAGCCTACAAAAGTTTAATACGAACGGATTGTTGCATTAGCCGCAAATTAGACCAAGAAATGAAATGTTCTATTAATGGTAATTACCGTTTATTTGAACCAACAGATGAAACCGGGATAGCCACCTCCATGCTTTGCGAGAAGCTCATACTCTTCGATGGAATCCTTTTGGATCACCGCTCCATCCGAGAATTTGGCGACGTATCGACTCTATCAAATATCAAGGAATAAGAGCAGTTCAAAGGAATTAGAAGTTGCGAAACAATGTATCGAGAATTACTCAATGTACGGTCACACTTCTATTAGGTTCTGGAAGATATACAACAAAATGGTCCGCCATTCTTCGACATCCAACACTATTGGTTTCTGAGCACCGGCTGATGCGAGCTTCCCTTTGAATAGGCTGAGGTTGGATCCACCTTTTCTAGGGTCGCCAGCACTGTACCGAGGCTTCGGATTATGCAAATGACAATTTTTGGCTTCGTAGTGTGCTGTCATGAAGTTTGCCGCCTCCGCACTAATGAATGCATCGCCCATCGATGCTTCAATTCTATGTTTAATTTTACATTTTTCTCGAAGCGTCTTTTGCATCCTCTGAGTTGCATAGCACCAACAATTTTGCATGCCCCCCCATCCAATCTTGCCTCGGTCGGGAGATGTAAAATCAAATGCTGAATTGGATTAAAGAAGCCTGGTGGAAAGATCTTCTCTAACTTGCAGAGCAACTCCGGCACCAACTTTTCCATGTCATCTATCACGGCAGGGGATAGTTCTTTCGCACAAAGAACATGGAAGAAATAGCTCAGCTCTGCCAGTACTGGCCATTCATCCTCGGGGATAAAGCCACGCAACATCACCGGCATTATCCGCTCAAGCCATATGTGCCAATCATGACTCTTGAGACCAAATATTTTCAATTTTTTCAAGACTCGCTCCCCTCTTTAGACACGCTGCATACCCATCGGGGAACATTAACTGCATTTTCACCCACAAGATAATTTCCCTCATAGCTGGCCTTCCAAGATTGAACCAGGCCTTTGTCTTCGTCCAGTTCTGGTTTCCTTTCGGTTGTCACATGTTTTGTAATGATCTATCACATTGTCGCGGGAAACCACGGCCACCTATGGGGACATCGGCCCCTTGGGGTTCGGCAAGGGGGATGAGCACATTGTACAAAGAGCAGAGAGCACAGCACAGCATGGCAGAGATCACACGGGCAGTTTTTACCCAGGTTCAGGCCACCGCGAGGCGTAAAACCCTACTCCTGCTTTGGTGGTTGATGGTGGATAGTGGTGGAAACGCAGCGCTCTTGCCCGGTAAGGATGCCTCAGGACGAGAGCAGCTACGCGCATACGAACGTACAGGGGTCCGAATCCTTTCTATGGTTGCCATGGCCCTCCTTTTATAGATCAAGCGGTCACCACAGTGGAAAATCAGTCATTGTGTACTGATTAGATAGCGAACAATGCTATCATACCTAACTCTATAGACAGAGCAGAGCGCATTAAATGCGCCGCTTAGTGTCACATCATGGCATGCCCGGCAAGCCTTGCCAGGCTGCTCGGCCACCTTCTCGTCTGTCTGCTTGACACATCTCAGGATGGGTGTCATTTGGAGGTGATTCCCTCTGGAAGTGGCTACCATGTGTCAAATAACAGCCACTTAGTCACTTGGGGTCTTGACACCGCATCGACCAATTACTTGTGTCGCTGTGAGGTGGAGCGGTGGAGTCTTGGCGGGGTAGGCCGCCCTTGGCGTCCCCGGCAAGCCTGCCAGGGTGGTCTTGAGACTTGTCTTTGGGGCAACCTCGTCCTTGCCAGGCTCGCCTGCCCGGCAAGGGAGGTTTCTTCTTAGTGGTGTCTTGCTCATTTAGCTTGTCTTGGTCTTCTTGATCCGCCCTTTGATTCCTCAAAGAGCCATCCCTTCAACTCGATCTCGCCTTGGATGTTGCAACCTTGCTCTTTTAGGCATGTGCACTGTCTCGTTCGCAGACCCAGGGTTTGTTGCATCGACAGAAGCCCCCGGGCCTGGCCCAAACGCGCTGTCGGGCATCGTTGGGGTAGGCCCTATCCAGTGCACAGGCAAGAGGTTTAGTAGTTGCTTGTCCCTTGAGATGTTCTTTGCTTCTTCATTAACCTGAGCCCAGGTCAGTTTCTGGTTCTCCCGCGCGTTGCATAATGCCAATTGTGGTGGGGCCATCCTTGTAATAGCCTGTGAATGGCTTTAATGCACGGGTGAGTAACTGCCAATTCACTCTTCCCACCACGCCCTTATCCTTAGCCATGTATGCCGCATGCATTGAGTGGGGTAGGTAACAGAGGCCCATGGTGCGGGAGAGCGTCAAGGCAGGGGCCCGGCCTTCTTGGATTGGTGGAGGAGGACGGTGGTCACCCGTCGAGGGATCAGCTCCCCATCCCCAAAGCCGCCCAAAAAGGGGAGCGGGGGGGGGGGGGGGAAGCGGAAGTGCTCATCCACGTTCCTCTTTTTCCCATTTCCTTCTTTCTTCTTGCACTGTTGAGAGGGAGAGACCGGGGTTAAGCCCCGGGATCGAGCATGGGGTTGATGACGCCAAAAGCTCGCGTAGGTGCCCGTGGAGTGAGTCTGGTCCGGGGCCGAAAGGGATGTGGCGGTCGAGCCACTCGCAGCGCAGGAGATGCCAAGCTCTCCCACTATGGGGGCGTGCTTGTCTCCTCTGCTCGGGTCGGCCGCTTAGCGGGGAGCGCTAGGCCTTGCCGTGAATCACCGTAGCTTCCTGCCCTAGTGCCGGAGCCCCTAGGGCTTCTGGCATCTGTCTGGGGTGCAGCGCTCGGGTTCTTTGGTAATCCCAGTACTGCCCCCTTTGGTGAAGTCGGCGCGAATGTCGAAGACGGCAGCATCTTCCTGCCCTCCAAGGTGGGAAGCGATGCTCCTTGCACGTCTCGGACGTCGTCATCGCCCGCAGCTTCTCCGGGGAGGTGACGGCTCGAGGGGCTGGCATCCTCCTGGAGTGGTGGTGATGAAGAAAGAATGAGGGAAGACGGAGAAGGCGGGTGGTAGGGCGTCAGGTCGGAGTACGATGGCACCGACGCCATCGTCTCGTATTGCCGACCTGCTGCCTCATCTTTTCGCTCTTCCCCTCCCTCCCTGGCACCATCATCACCAGCCTCCTGGCTGCCGGGGAGGGTGTCACTCTCTTGGTGCCTTCGCCTCCTCCAGCAGTCTTCCAGCTGGGCTCCGACGGTTTTCTCCGTCGGCGCTTGTGCTGGGGCTTATGACCGGTCCTGGAGGTGGTGACCAGGGCACCGCCGAGCTGCTCCTTCCACTCACCTCCTTCGCAGCTTCGCCACTCTCGATCTTGTCAGGCTGCGCCCAGCAGGCCCTGACGGGATCGGGCTGGGTATCTTCTCAGGCACTCCTTTTGTCCTCTTCCTCTTCTACCGCAGTGCCTAGGAGGAGAGGGACAAGAAAGGGATTACGGGGCACTTATCTTTTTTCAATCTAAAACAGGTAAGCATTTGCCAAACCTTAGTCTAAATTATGTAATCTTCTTTATCCATGTTTGTGTTATGTAAGATCTGTACTTGCTTATCAGCATATTAATGAAAAAGACAAGCTTTGCCGGGTACTTGTGCATGTATCAAACTCATGCAGAGGTGAAATGCCTCTATACACTCAAGTAAACAAGTTTCCCCGGTAGGCTATCCTGCCGGTACCCTCAGTTTGTTGTCGTTGAGCTAAGCCTATCAGGCACAAAACCCAAAGAGGGACCAGGCCCCCGTCAAGCCTTCTCCGCCAAAGGCCACTGCAACCATCCTGACCGAAGCAACGTTCGAGTCAAGGGATGGGAGCACCTATGTTTCAAAGGTGGCGAGGTTTTCATATGCACAAGTTTCTACTTACAGAACACGAATGGATAAGAAGAGAACTTATCTGTTTGGCTTGTCAGGGTTCATCACGTAGGCTTGTCTTCTTTTCTTCTCTTCGGGAACAAGTCCACGGCAAGAACCCTGCAACTTAATGCAGATGAAAACAATGCCTCATGCAACCTCATCTACATGATCATGCGATGCTCATGATATGCTTATGCATGCATGCAAGTTTTAGGGCCCCCCCAGTGCTTCGTTTATTTCTGTTGCTCAGGGTCTGCGCCTGGCTTTGTACAAGGGGTTACATGCAACATCGGCAAGACCTGTACAAAAGTGTGGCTGCCGAGCAGGGCCCGACAGCCGCGCCTTACGGGTAGAACTTACGAAGATGCTCAATGTTCTATGAGTGTTGCAATTGAATGCCATCTCCGGTCTCCAGATAGACTGTACCAGGCTGGTGACTCGTACTACCCGGTAAGGGCCTTCCCAATTCGGCGTCACCTTGTTTGTACCCTTGGCGGAATGAACGCGCCTAAGGACAAGGTTGCCTTCCTCAAAACTCTGGGCTTGAACCCTGCGGCTGTGATAGCGACGCAGGGCTTGCTGGTAGCGTGCAGCACGCGTAGCAGCTCAGAGATGGTTCTCCTCAAGTAGCAAAGCATCGTCATGCCAGTGCCATTCCTGCACTACTTCATCGTAGGCAAGCACTCGAGGAGATCCGAATATGAGTTCCGTGGGGATAACTACTTCTGCCCCATAGACTAGGGAGAAGGGAGTCTGTCCGGTAGCTCGATTTGGTGTCGTTTTGAGGGACCAAAGAACCACCGGCAGCTTGTTGATCCATCGCCTGCCGCACTTCTGCAGTCTATCAAAGGTTCTTGTCTTGAGTCCTCGCAACACTTCAGCGTTCGCCCTCTCAGCTTATCTGGTGCTTCTAGGATGGGCGACAGAGGCAAATGATATCTTGCTTCTGAGGGCATGAACGTATTGCATGAAGGCGCGGCTCCTGAATTGGGTGCCATTGTCTGTGATGATACGGGCAGGTACCCCGAAGTGGCACACCAATCCTTTCAAGAACTTGATTGCTGACTGTGCGGTCACCTTCCGCACGGGCTCCACCTCTGGCCACTTTGTGAACTTGTCGATAGCAATGAACAAGAACTCAAAGCCCCCGGTAGCACGGGGGAAGGGGCCTAAGATATCGAGCCCCCAGACCGAGAAGGGCCATGACAAAGGGATCGTCTGAAGAGCTTGGGCGGGCAGATGGATATTCTTTGAATGGAACTGGTAGGCTACACACTTGGTGACTAGCTCAATTGCATCTTGGAGGGCTGTGGGCCAATAGAAACCTTCCCGGAAGGCCTTTCCAACCAGAGCCCTCGATTCAATGTGAGAGCCGCACATACCCTTGTGTATCTCCGCCAACAGTTCCTTTCCTCCTTCCCGGCAAATGCACTTCAATTTCACACCATTGGGCCTCCTTCTGTATAGTGTGTCATCGATGAACTGATACATACTGGCCCTCCGGGCTACTCTTTTAGCTTCTTCTTGCTCTTCGGGAAGTTCTCCAGTTTGGAGGAAATGGACTATGTGCCGCGCCCAAGTTGGAGCCTAGGGCTCGGCAACGAGGACTAGCCGCACCTCCTCATTCGGGGGAGCGCATTCCTCGACCGCAGGGACTAGTGGTCTGGCGGGAGGGTGCAGCTCAGCGATCGAAGGGGAGTTGTTCCCGCCAAGCCCCCTACCGGGGGCCTCGGGAGGCTCTGCCGGGAGAGGCTTGCCGGAGTCCAGTTTCCTCCTCTTTCTGGCCATTGTTGCCGGGGATACGGAGCGCTGAGTCAGATTGAGAACAAAAGTCCCTGGCTCCACAGAGAGTTTTTGCGCAGCGCACTTCAACAGATGATCAGCAATGCTATTTTCCGCATGGGGTACGTGTTTTGTTCGCAATCCGTCAAAGCGCTCCTCCAACTTCCTCACTTCCTCGATGTATGCCTCCATCAATGGACTTTGGCAATCCTTGTTGACTTGTCTCACCACAAGTTGCGAATCTCTGCGGATGATCAGCTTCTTGATTCCCAGTTCTGTTGCAATCCAGAGCCCGACAAGGAGCCCTTCATACTCTGCAGTATTGTTGGTAGCCTCCTCCCGGGGGAAATGCATCTGAACGACGTACTTCAGGTGCTCCCCAGTGGGGGCAATGAGAAGCATGCCATCTCCTGCACCTTGTAGGGAGAAGGCACCATCAAAATACATGATCCATTCTTGGGGTGCTTCCTTGCCAGGGATAACTGTCTCCAACACTTCTTCATTAGGGGTTGGTGTCCACTCTGCAATAAATTCTGCCAGTGCTCTGCTCAGGATAGTTGATGTGCTCTCAAACTTCAGACGAAAACTGGACAACTCCAAAGCCCATTCCACAATCCTGCCAGTAGCCTCGGGGTTTCGGAGTATGCGTTGCAAGGGAAAACGGGTGACAACTGTGATCTCGTGGGCTTGGAAGTAATGGCGCAGTTTCCTTGAGGCCATGATGAGGCCAAAAATCAACTTTTGCACACCAGAGTACCTCGATATAGCCCCCTGTAGCAGGGAACTGACGAAGTAAACTGGGCGCTGCACCACTTTCCTCTTTGCCGCGACCATAGAACTGCTCCCGCTGCCCTGCCTTTCTTCGCTTTGGACTGACTCTGGCCTTGCCAGGATGGGTTCACTTTCCTCGCCAGAGGGGACAATGGTTGTGGCTACCGCTTCATCCACTTCCCGCTGCGCCACTAGTGCTGCAGTAACCACTTGATTGGTTGCCGCCAAGTATAGCAGCAACGGCTCTGGTGGCTTGGGAGCGACCAGAGTGGGCACAGAGGAAATGTAAGTCTTCAAATCTTGTAGTGCGGCGTCTGCCTCCGGGGTCCACTCCATAGGCCTTGCCTTCTTCAAGATTTTGAAGAATGGCAAGGCGCGCTCGGCAGACTTGGAAATGAACCTAATAAGCGCGGCAACACATCCAGTTAAACGCGTCACGTCCTTAGTTGTCTTGAGTGCTTGAATCTGCTCGATAGCCTTGATCTTGTTGGGGTTGGCCTCTATCCCCCAATGGGACACAAAGAAGCCAAGCAGCTTGCCGGAAGGAACGCCAAACACGCACTTCTCCGGGTTCAACTTCAAGTTGATCTTACGCAGATTAGCAAAGGTTTCTTCCAAATCCTGGATGAGGGTTGATCTGTCCTTGGTCTTGACAACAATATCATCCATGTAAGCCTCAATGTTTCTGTGCAGCTAGGACTTAAAGCCAATCTGTACTGCTCTTGCAAAAGTGGATCCGGCGCTCTTCAACCCGAAGGGCATCCGTACAAAGCAGTACATGCCACATGGGGTTATGAACGCGGTCTTCTCCTCATCTTCCTTGGACATGAAGATCTGGTGGTACCCGGAGTAGGCGTCCAGAAAGGAAAGCAGATACACCCGAAGGTGAAAGCCACAATCTGGTCGATGCGCGGCAAGGGGAATGGGTCCGTCAGGCATGCCTTGTTCAGATCTGTGAAGTCTATGCAAAGCCTCCATTTCCCATTTGCCTTGCGCACCACCACTGGATTTGCTAACCATGTTGGATGCAGTACTCCTTTAACCAAACCAACTGCTTCAAGTCTCTTGATCTCCTCGGCAATAAACTTTTGCCGCTCCAAAGCTTGCTTCCGGACCTTCTGCTTGACGGGCCGGGCATGTGGGCAGACAGCAAGGTGGTGCTCGATTACCTCCCTGGGAACACCGGGGATGTCAGATGGTTGCCAAGCAAACACATCAACATTCGCCCGCAGGAAGGCAACGAGTGCGCTTTCCTATTTGTCATCGAGGGTGGCACTGATAGTGATGGTACCATCAGTGCCAGCCAGCCCTGCCGGGACCTTCTTCACAACAGGTGCAGCAACTTTGGATCTCTTGCTATTGGAACTCTCCGGCAAGTCATCAACAGGCGCAGTGCATTCCGGAGAGGTACGCTTCCTGGATTCCTTGCTAGCTTTCTTCTTTTCCTTGCTTTCCTTGGTGGGAGTAATGGCTTCCGCAGCCTCTGCAGCGACCGCCTCTCGGTACATCTTGTCCATGCATATGACTGCGTCCTTCTGATCTGACAGAATGGAAATGACACCTATTAGCCCGGGCATCTTCAAGGTATTGTAGGCATAGTGGGATGCCGCCATGAATTTGGCCAGGGCTGGGCGACCAAGGATTCCATTGTACGGCAGGGGGAGGTCAACCACATCAAATACGATCCTCTCAGTCCGGTAGTTTAACTCCCCTCTGAACGTCACCGGCAGTGTGATCTTTCCCTTGGGACGACTCCATCCAGGGTTGATTCCTTGGAATGTACCAGTAACCTTGAGGACTTCCTCTGTAATCTAAAGTTTGCTGATGACCTTTGGAGAAATCAGATTCAACCCGGCCCCGCCGTCAACCAACATCTTTGTGACCTTGAGGTTGCGGATTGTTGGTGAGACCAACAACGGCAAGCACCCTACCACGGTGGTGCGGTCAGGGTGATCCTCTTCGTCAAAGATGATGGGCGTGCGGGACCACTTGAGCGACTTCCGAGAATCTGCCGCTGGCTCAACGGCATTGACTTCACGCGCCCACTGTTTAAGTTGGCTGTGAGAGGAGTGCAGAGATGCACCCCCGTCAATGCACAGGGCGTCAGTGGCTTTCTGGAACTCCTGCTCGCTGGTTTCCTCTTCATCTCCTCCATCACTCTCATCATTGCAATCCTCCTTCTTATGGCCTCTGGCGGGTTTCCCTTGATTCTGAGGAGCCTTGCCGGGGCGGCTTGCTTGGCCGCCTCATCCTTTCCCGCCAGTGCCATCTTGACCTTTTTCCTTATCACGCTTCTCGTACTCAGCCCTCTGCTTTTTGACGGGTTGCTCAACCTAATGACACTCCTGAAGGTCATGGCCCTTGGTCCGATGGATCTTGCAGTACGGCCCATCACCCTTCCCAGCTTTCTCGGCAGCCGCAGCCGCCCGGCAATCAGTGCATGTGGCAACTTCCTTGCCGGGGGCCTCGGTCTTGGCCTTCTTGCCGGTACTAGGTGTGCTCAATCCTTCGACGCCATCACAACTTTGTCCTTGCGTTTCTTATTGTGCTTCTTATTCTTCTTCTTCTGGCTGGTAGCATCGTCGTCATCGTCTGAATCGATGTCGACGCCATCCTCTTCACCGGGGAGCCGCCTCCCTTCCTCTACCCGAGCACACTTATCCACCAGAGTGTATAGCTCATTCACAGTCTTGGGCAGCCGCACGTTCATTTTGGAACGTATCCTGTGGTTGCGCACATTGGACTAGAATGCGGCTATCACAGCTGCCGGGTGGATATCTGGGATGTTCCTGTGCACTCGACTGAACCTTTGCATATACTTCCGCAGACTTTCCCCTTGTTTCTGTGGGAGGAGCTGCAGAACGCTAGGCTGCCCTGGTTCTTGATGGCCGTCCGTGAAGGCGCCAACAAACTCATGGCAAAGGTCGGTCCAGGTTGAAATGGAGTTCTCCGGCAGGTGCATCAGCCAAGACCTCACGTTTGGCTTAAGTGCCAAAGGGAAGTAGTTGGCGAATACCCTCTCATCTCCTCCCCTGGCAGCCTAAATAGCTATGGTGTAGATGCTCAGAAACTTTGCCGGGTTCAATCTCCCATCATACTTCTCTGGTTTTCTGGCTTGAACATGCGGGAAGATGGCCAACGGACTTGCTGCAGCTCACGAATGAAGGCGGGGCACCCAACCTCGAAAGGTAGGTACCCACCTTCACCGGGCGTGGGCTCGTCGATGTCTGGGCCATTGCGCCTATCAGACTAGCGGTGGGTGTCGCGGCGCCCTCCCCTCGCCTGCCTTCCAGGGCATGCCGCTGGTCTTGATGTGCTCGAGGACCGAATGAAGCCATCGATACGTCATCGGGTTCTTGCTGTACCCCCCAAGTCGGCTGCCGCGGAGGGGATCGCACCGTGGGGGTGGCCCCTTCGGTACGGCCAACGGCTCGGGCCGTTGTTGTCGCCTGTGGAGGGCATGACTGGCCCACTTGCTGTGATCTTCCCGCCTCGGTGAAACCAATCAGACTCTGAATGGTGGCTCTCCACTCGTCCATCTGATCGGCCGCCGGCGGAAATCTCAACAGGAGCTGGGCCCGCACCATGGCCTGCGAAGCAGTTCTAGGCATGGATGACGACGTAGAACGTAACGTCGCCTTGCTTCTGACGGTGCCAGCAGTGGCAATGCCGTGCTCTCGTCGCCGCGTGCCAGCCGCCAGGGTGGCGTGGCGGCGAGAGGAATGTGCTTGGAGATCGGGGGCTCCATTCGGTGCACCGGCTGGATCGGCTTGCCCTGGGGGTGGTGCATGCCCTGTGGCCGCGCCCGCAGCGGGAGCGGCCGGAGAACTGTGGTCCACCCTAGAGCGAGCGCCACCGCTGCGGCTGTGCCCTTCGGTGGGGCGGAGAGGTGCAGATGGAATGATCTCTCCACCCGCACCTTGTGGAGCATGGTCGCCCGGATGCTATAGGCGTTGGCCTTCTCCAGTGCCTCCCGCCTCCTTTCGGCTGCGGAAGGGGTGGTGACGATGCCGCCTGCGCCGGCCACATCCCCCGCAGCGTCCACGTCCCCGCGCACCCCCGTAGCCCCCGTGGCATCGACGGCCGCGTGCGGCGGGGCCTTCGAGGTGGACGGGTGAGCCGCAGCACTAGGCTTCTTCTTGGGCGCCATGGATGATGGAGCCGTTGATGAAGTGGATGATGGTGATGACGCGCTGCATATATTCTCGGGTTCGCGCAAGTGCCTCCCCCTAACTGGCGCGCCAAAGATATCGCGGGAAACCATGGCCACCTATGGGGCCATCGGCCCCTTGTGGTTCGGCAAGGGGGATGAGCCCATTGCACAAAGAGCGGAGAGCATAGCACAGCACGGCAGAGATCACACGGGCAGTTTTTACCTAGGTTCGGGCCGCCGCGAGGCGTAAAACCCTACTCCTGCTTTAGTGGATTGATGGTGGATAGTGGTGGA
Source organism: Thinopyrum elongatum (assembly GCA_011799875.1). NCBI lineage: Eukaryota > Viridiplantae > Streptophyta > Magnoliopsida > Poales > Poaceae > Thinopyrum > Thinopyrum elongatum. The sequence goes on along the minus strand of CM022303.1, from coordinate 373,193,794 downwards.
AACGCAGCGCTCTTGCCTGGCAAGGATGCCCCGGGACGAGAGCAGCTACGCGCGTACGAACGTACAGGGGTCCGAATCCTTTCTATGGTTGCCATGGCCCTCCTTTTATAGATCAAGGGGTCACCACAGCGGCAAATCAGTCATTGTGTACTGATTAGATAGCGAACAGTGCTATCATACCTAACTTTGCAGACAGAGCAGAGCGCATTAAATGCGCTGCTTAGTGTCACATCATGGCATGCCCGGCAAGCCTTTTCCAGGCTGCTCGGCCACTGTCTCGTTTGTCTGCTTGACACGTCTCAGGACGGGTGTCATTTGGAGGTGATTCCCTCTGGAAGTGGCTGCCATGTGTCAAATATAAACCACTTAGTCACTTGGGGGCTTGACACCGCATCGATCAATGACTTGCATTGCTGTGAGGTGGAGCGGTGTAGTCTTGGCAGGGTAGGCCACCCTTGGCGTCCCCGGCAAGCTTGCTGGGGTGGTCTTTAGACTTGTCTTCGGGGCAACCTCGTCCTTGCCAGGCTCGCCTGCCCGGCAAGGGAGGTTTCTTATTAGTGGTGTCTTGCTCATTTAGCTTGTCTTGGTCTTCTTGATCCGCCCTTTGATTCCTCAAAGAGCTATCCCTTCAACTCGATCTCGCCTTGGATGTTGCAACCTTGCTCTTTTAGGCCTATGCACGGTCTGGGCAACAGACCCAGGGTTTGTTGCACCGACACACATAGAGTCTGTATATCAACTCTAGCCTTAGTATTATCCTTTGACTTCCCATCCAAGCCAAACAATGTACCAAAAAGGGCCTCACCGATATTCTTTTCAGTGTGCATCACGTCGATGTTGTGTGGAAGAGGGAGGTCTTTGAAGTAAGGCAGATCCCACAAGCATCTCTTGTGAGTCCAGGCGTGTTCCAAATTATACCCCTTGAAATACCCTGGACTCTCTGGATCAGGCTCGAGAGCATTTAACTAATCCAGGATTTGTTGGCCAGTCAACACAGGTGGTGCAGAGTTTTTGACAACTCTACCTTTGGTGTAGTTCTTCTTGTCTTTTCTGAACTTATGGCGAGGATCCAGGAACTGTCTATGCAACTCGAAGGAAGAATACTTGTGACCCGCCTACAGCCAATGAAACTGAAGAGTTACCTTGCATGTGGGGCACGGGAACCTGCCATGCGTACACCAGCCAATGAATAGCGCATACGACGGCAAGTCATGCATCGAGTACATGTACCAGACACGCATTATGAAGTTTTGTTTGCTAGAGACATCATATGCCTTGAACCCATTATCCCAACCTTCTTGCAATTCATCCTTAAGCGGCTGCATGTACACATTCATATTCTTCCCCGGATAGTTGGGCCCTGGAATTATCAACGTGAGGAAAATGTTCTTTCTTTGCATAATTTGTCTGGGGGGGGGGAGATTGAGTGGAATGACAAATCCAGGCCAACAACTGTATTGGGTTGCCGTCATACCAAATGGATTGAACCCATCCGTGCCAATGCAGACTCGAGGATGCCTTCGATTGAGCCTTCAGAGCCATTACTTGTGCCATGGCATCTAGCTGACAAAGCTCAATGTGCTCGTGGAGAGGACGAAGACTCCATCATTTCATTGAAGGCCTTTGCAGATTCCTCCATCTCATCGTTTGAATCCCGAGCATCATCAAAGTCTTGCACCATGTCTTCAATCCCGGTAACATGCTCGTTGGTGCGACGACGAATCACCTCAGCTCTGGTATGTTGGGCAGACTCTCCATGAAATGTCAACACTGTATAATCGGGCGTAAACCCCCACTTCTATAGGTGTTTACCCATTTCATCCTCTTTCCTCTGAGAAAAGTTGGTGCACCAAACACAGGGGCACCAGGTTTTTCTCTGGCCATTTGCAAATGCGGCTTTCACAAACCCCTTGGTTTTTGTTAACCATTCATTGGTCATGTCTTCCTGACTAGTGTGACCGGTGTACATCCACGCACGATCACTCATATTGCCTAGCTACTAAACACACAAGAAATATATATATAATTCAGCATATATATTCATCAGTTAATAAAGTTTATCAATTTTATTACGTCCATGCAACCTACACACTAATAGGTAAAGATAGGTCCTAATCCCACCCGAGTATGTGTAGATTGGGTTCATTTTCCCATGCTCTGCTCCGGATCCGACGCAGAATTTCGGCAGCACCTCCCCGTTGTTCTCCTGATACACGTCTCAGCATTAAACAGAGAGGATGTGTACCCGGAGAACAACAGGGAGGCATTGACGAAATTCTGCATCATATCCGAAGCAAAGCATGGGAAAACGCACCCAATCTACACATACTCGGGCTGTCCATGGATAATGTGGACAATTCGAAAGGATGGTGGTTATAAATATGCAAAGACATGCATATTTATATATGCCGCCATTTCAAATGGGAGACGCCTAGGTTACGAGACTTGACATGAAAGTAAAATCTAGTGGCATCGACATGATGACTGGAACAGAGCAAATAGGGGAGGGGGAGGAGATGACAGTCGAGCTCACCCCTAGACAGTAGAGGCAATAGTCGAACAACGACGGCAATGACAACGGGACCGACGGTGCTCCTGGAGGTGAAGAGAAGATCCCTGGACATGAAAAGCCCCAACATGACCAACATAAGCTCCTGGAGGTGACATTCCCCTCTATGCCGCACTTGTTCTCCAGCCAACAAAGGAGTTCACTTTAAGAAATGCAAGATTTTCTCTTTTTTGTGTAGCTCTCACCACATTGTATTTTATTGTCAGATTTTATACACATGTTGAATACATCCATATGAATATAGAATTTTTTCAGAATTATTTGAAACTCTAAAATGTCATTATCTAATTTTTCAAAACATAGAGAGCCAACATGGATTTCCCCGAGCCATATAGTACATACACAGAACATCAATTAATGGTGGGTATAGATTTCTCAGTCAAGTATGGTCCAACAAGGTCCCAGATAGAAATCCATCTAAGGATGGAAAGTAATAACTCATCATGGTCTTCATTTTATCTTTTTCATGAGTATGGTATGTTTCTACCAGTCATTATTGCTTTTTTGATTTCATTATTTCTTGGATTAGAGCATATATTTAGGATATTGGTAGTCCATAAAAGCATAAAGGGTCCATTTGCAACATCGCGGATATATATTAAATTTCCTTTAACTCTCTATATATTTGTCTTACGTAAAATTTTCTATAATTTGACCAAGTTTATAAAAAAATATCAACACTGAAAATACCAAATCAATTTCATTATATTAATGGGCAGTGATAGCTCATAAGTGCGGGCGAATGGTCGTGTGCGTCAATGCGGGAGAGCACCGTTGGCAGCCAATGCTTGTGCGACACATTTCTTAGCCATCTTGCAAGGATGGTCATGTTGGATGCACATAATTCCTATTCATGTGTTGGGACTAATTGATGTGGACCATAAATCAACTACCGTTATTGTTGCCCGCTAACATCGTACGCGAGGAAGCATCAATGCTCAAAACCAATCGGACCATGTTAAAGGAGGAGGGCTCACCTTGGATCGAGGAGGACGCCGTGGTGGTGGAGGAGGGCCGGCGTAGGGAGGAAAGCCTGCGCGGGGCGGGTCGGGGATGGCGCGGCCTGTATGCCACGGTGGTGGAGGAGGGCCGCGGGGAGGGGGGCGGAGCCGCGGACTGGCTCCAGCGGTGGGCTCCTGCTGGGAGGTGTTCGGGGGAGGGGCGGGCGCAGGGGTCGGGGGCGAGGCGGGAGCAGGGTTCGGCGACAGGTCTAGCTGGCGGCGGTGCTGGGCGGCATCGGGAATGGTGGGGCTGGGGCGGCGGGTGCTAGTGGAGTGGTGGGTGGGTCAGATGGGGGGAGAGAGAGAGGGGGGAGAAAGAGAGAGGACGTCGGGGGGAACGACCGTTAGATAGGCATCTTCTTTGCTGTCTACTAGCAGATGGCAAAGAGCACTAAAGCGGATGGCATCCAGCCATCCATTTGACCTAGCCAGCTCCATGGTCCAGTGGGGCCTAGCTGGGCTCTTTGTCATCTGCCTTTAGGCCCTTTGCCGTCTGCTGGCAGATGGCAAAGAATGCACTGATGACAAACTATATCCTTGCCATGAATCCGTTCTTTGCCATCTGCTTTTTGGAAGCGGACAGCAAACACCTTCTGTGCCATCCGCTAGGAGACGGCAAAGAACTGGCTGATGGCAAATTCTCTAATTCCGGTAGTGTGCCCACCAGTTTCTTCGAGCTAATAGCTCGGCTGCAAGGAGCTGTGTCGCAAGTGGCCCGCTGGAAGTGGTCCGCATGCCTGGAAGGGGCTCGATGGGCATATGCATGTGTGAAGATGCATTTTCGTCTCGTTGACGCAGAGGTCGTGGCTGCAGGACCTCCCGAAGGAAAAAATTGGACCGCGTAGCAGTTCCTGGCAGCGGTGGAGGAAGGGGCTCGGATTACCGAAGCCAAGTGTCCGAAGGACACTTTGTGTTTTTAGATAGTACTTTGGGATGCTAAAGTGGATGATGTACAAAAACTATCCTTTTGTTTTAATGAATGTGGTTTTAAATTCCGTCATATTATTCATGATTTTACTTAATATACCTCCTGTTTGATTGTTTTGAACTCAAAGTGGCCAGTCGTCGGCTTGTACTCTAATGTAGAATATACAGAGGGTGTTCCTTTAGGCAGTTGTGATCCGTAGCCGACGTCTCGGTACCCGGAGGCAGTGTGCGCACATAGGAACTTGGCAATCAGACTATTACGGCTTTATAACCTTCACTTAGTTGTAGGAGTTTAATTGTGAGGGCTGATAATGAGCCCCCGGGTGTGTGAAGTGGTCCGCTTGGGTAGCTGAGTTTTATGCCACAAACCACTTCAGCTAGTGCGAGGAAGAGGCCCTTCGTTTAACATGGGTGATCGCTAATGACACGTTGCTTTATTGCGGTCTTCGGATGGCCGACCAGTTTATGCTTACCAAGACAGTCAATTTTCTGCTTTCTCCACTGAGGCGCTCTGCCATGCGAGCTGGCGGCACTATTGCAGTGGTTGTCCCATTACACCCTTAGCCGAATTGGTCGGAAACGTAAGGGGTATATGTAGGAGCCGGGCAACCCAACTATTGACCAAAATCAAGGTGCGAAGCTGATTCATATAATGCAAACATCCAAGACGCCGAGTACCTCGGACTTGTAATGTTGGGAGAGCTCTTGAAGGCGAGGCGCTTTACATCATAAATTATACTTTTCGGCCCAAAGGCAGTAACTATAAGGAACTGCTAAAAAACCTTGAGGGGTGCAATTTCTTTATTTCATATGGTCAAGCCGTACATGCCTGAGTTTGGATGAAAAGAACTTCAAAAATATACAATGCAAAGAATGGAAAGAAAAATGATGAGTAAATTAAAATAGGGCAGTCTTAACATCGGGTTTATTGGCCCGTGCCACTTCCTGCCGCACGTCTGCGTCTCCATGTTGTTGACCAGCATATCTTTGTTGATGGCGAAGTTGGTATAGGCTGCCTGCGACCTCGGCCATTTAACGTGCTTTATGCTTTAGACTATCGAGTCCTTTGAAGAGGTCCGCAGCTGCCTTTTGGGTGGTTAAATCCACCTGGGCATGCTTATTCTTGGCTAGGTCTTTGACATAACTATATTGTGCACAAGCCCGAAGCGTGTCGCTACTCGGTCTAACCGATTTTGACGTTTATGTTATTTTGGATCCTCGGTGATTCAAGGAGTTTGTAACGCAAAGTTATGCGCCCTGGGGACGTAATGCCCCTCCCAGAGGATGCATGCGAGGAGCCTACACCCCTATTTAGGGTGGGCGAGTGCTTGTCTGAGGTCCGCCGGTGCGGCCCGTGTGCACTATGATGAGCTTGGGGCGCATTTGCCTGTACGTGCGGCCTCCTCGGATGCCTGCACCTCCGATGCAAAAGCCGCGGTCTGCTCCTTCGTCCATAGAGAGCGTTCGGTGTTGCCATTTACTGTGATAACACCTTTTGGTCCTGGCATTTTGAGCTTGACATAAGCATAATGCGGGATAACATTGAAGCGAGCAAATGCGGTGCACCCTAGAAGCGCATGGTATCTGCTCTAGAATGGTACAATGTAGAAGATTAACTCCTCGCTCCTGAAGTTCTCAGGTGACCCGAAGACTACCTCCAGCGTCACAGTGCCCGTGCAGCGAGCTTCGACGCCTGGTATCACACCTTTGAAGGTGGTGGTGCTGGGCTTGATCCTAGATGAGTCGATGCCCATCTTTCTGATTGTGTCCATGAGGACGTGCGTTAGATGAAAGCCATTGACGATTTGGTGCAAGACCAGCGCAGCCGATCTGCCATGCCTGATGCTGGTCGGATGGTCGTGTTTTTCAAATGTGATCGGATAAACCGACCACGGGATGAAGTTCGGGGCGACGGCTCTCCCGATTGGGGATGTGGGTGACGTAGATCATATTTACGTCTTTCACCTCGTGAGGAAACTGCTTCTGGCCACCATTGTTTGGCCGCCGAGGTTCTTCCTCCTCTTCGCTATGGGGTTGCGCTTTACTGTCCCCCTCCGCTGCCACTTTGCCAGTCTACTTGAAGACCCAGCAATTCCTATTAGTGTGGTTTGCTGGCTTGTCTGAGGTGCCTTGGATTTGGCACGGCCTGTCAAGGATCTTGCCTAGCTGGCTGGGACCATCCTTGTTCCAGGGCTTACTTTTCTGTCCGGATCTATGTCCGCTGAACCCTGCATTGACTGCGGTGTCCGTTGTGTCGCTCCCGCCATTTCTATGTCTGCGTTTATTTTTATTATGCTTTGTCTTATCATTGGTGTCGAGAGTCTCCGAGATGCCCTCCTCACCATTGTGAGTACTGCAGGCCATCCAACTATCCTCTAACGTGCAAAAGCAGGTCATAAGCGAGGTGAGGGCTGCCATGGTCCTCGGTTGTCCTGCCCTAGCTGTCGGGCGAGCCATTCATCTCGAATATTATTTTTGAATGCCGCGATGCCTCGGTGTCGGTGCAGTCTATGATCGGATTCTTTTTAGTGAGAAACCTATTCCAGAACTTCCAAGCTAATTCACCAGGTTGCTGGATGACGTGGCTAAGGTCGTCGGTGTACTAAGGTCGGACGTAGGTTTCTTGGAAATTTGCCTTGAAGGCATCCTCGAGGGCTCCCCAGCTCCCAATGGAGTGAGGAGGCAGGCAGTTTAGCGAATGCCTTGCCGGCCCCTTTAGCTTGAGCAGTAGATACTTGATGGCGGCGTGGTCATCTCTATTAGCCATGTGTATATGCATGAGGAAATCCTCGATCCACACAACTAGATCGGTTGTGCCATCGTATGATTCTATATTGATGGGTTTGAACCCGTCCGGGAACTGATGTTCCATTACCCTGTCTGTGAAACATGTCGGATGAGCGGGACCTCGGGTCCGAGTAGTGTCGCGCTGGATATCAGGGGAGATTCGTGCGTGGGCCTGGCCCCGAGCTCGGCCGTTCCTGTCCATCCAGGCATCATAGCCGTTGTGTCCCATGGGTTCGCCCCTTCTGGATCCCTAAATTGATCGAGGCAGTGCTTGGTTTGCCTCTAACCGACGTCGAACGTCATGAGGGTCTAGCTAATCCATAGGGTCCTTGCTGTGACGGCGTGGAGCCGGTTGGGTGTTGAAATTTTCCCGCACTGGCCTGTCACGCCCTCTAGGGGGTCGGTCAGGCGCATCTGCGGCTAATTCGTCATCAAACTCCAACAGCAAATGCCTACGAGGATAAGATTTGGGTGTGCTATGGAGTTGATCTTTGAGTTCTTGTTCGGCGAGAGTACTTCAACCCACTTTTCCTTCAAGCATCTGTGTTTGCTTGCAGGTGCTGCTGTTGCTGCTGCTTGTGTTTCATTCTTCAGGCGGTGGCGAAGAGGCGCCGCCGGAAGCTCTCTTGCTCAAAGGGGTCTTCCAGGACGGTGTAGTCCTTGGTGCCGAGGCTCTCGTCTTCCTTGGACTCAGGCAAGTGGCCTGCTAGAAGTGGTCCACGTGCCTGGAAGGGGCTCAAAGAGCATACACCTGTGTGAAGACGCATTTTCGTCTCGTTGATGCAGAGGTCGTGGCGGTGGGACCCCCAAAGGGAAAAATCGTACTGTGGAGCAGTTCCTTGCCTCGGTGGAGGAAGGGGCTCGGATTACCGAAGCCAAGTGTTCGGATACTTTGTATTTTTAGATAGTACTTCGGGAGGCCGAAGTGTATGATGTACAAAAACTATCCTTTTGTTTTAATGAATGCAGTTTTTAATTCTGTCATATTGTTCCTATTTTTTACTTAATATACCTCATGTTTACCATTTTGAACTGAAAGTGGCCAGTCGTCGGCTTCTACCCCAATGTAGAATATACAGAGGGTGTTCCTTTTGGTAGTTGTGATCCTTAGCCGACGTCTTGGTACCCGGAGGCGGTTTGCGCACATAGGAAATAGGCAATCAAACTATTACGTCTTTATAACCTTCACTTAGTTGTAGGAGTTTAACTGTGAGGGCTGATGACGAGCCCCCTTGATGTAGGGTGGAACCCTAATGGCTGATCTTTCACGATTTGGAGGGGAATTCACGAAGAACATGATGAACACAAGGGAGGAAAACACTCAAATCATCGAGATCCAATCACACACGTGCTAAATACAGATACGCAAAAGGGAAATACAAGATCCAAAGTCAACAAGGGAGGATACATGGTAACTAGTTCATCCCAATCCGTGAGGAAAAGGTCTTGAATCCACTAGGGGATCTTCTCCTTAGGAGGCCCCGATCTCCATAGGAGTAGGGATAAGTGGATGAGCAAGGCTTAATCTTAATGTTGAGCTATTCACAAAGCTAACCCTAAAACATAGGCAGAGTTGGAGTATATATAGTCTAGGGGTAGGTAGAGTTACATGTCAGGGTTATGATCCTGACAATGAGTACCAAGGGTACGAATAAGGGGCAGAGACTAGCTACGGTGTAGGTGTAACACTCGGTGTTTAACGAGTTCATGCCCCTCACTCGGTGGAGGTAAAAGCCCTATGTCTCGTGCCCTGAGGCTTGCTTTGATTTGATGGGTATAGTTACAGTGAGTGAACATGCTCGGCCAGGACGAGGGGAGCGGCTTATATAGAGTGCGCTGCAGCCCCATGTCCCCCACGCCGCCGGGGCAATTAATGCCATTGAATGAGACAGTTACTAGTATAATGAGCCTCTACTACAGCAGTTACAGGTAACGGTAGCTATAACTCTATTTAGTGGATGACTTAGGATTCCTCGACCGTTGCACCTCCCATGACGTCTTCCTGTCCTGTACGTCCAAGTGGTAGTTCGTCCAACGAGTGACGTGTGGTTGTCCGAGTGCTGCGGAGCCGTCCGAGTGATCCTCCTGATGTATCATCCGAATGTTGACACGGTCCAGAGACCTACCTATGATGATGATGGGCCCCCTATGGGTCCCAGATGATGGGCCCTTGACCCTACCTGTAATGGGTGACCACATCATTAGCCCCCGAATCGGTTGGGATTTCGTAGGACAAACAAACCAATCTTTCGGTTAGGTCCCAGTGCCACAGGGACACTCGGAATATGTTTTCGGACTGTGACTTGTTGTTCCTTGGACGAAAACACAATGGATTCTGGACTTTAGTTTTACCCAGATGACCGGGTCCTGCTGATCGTCGAGAAAAAACCCGATGGCATTCGTTTTGTCTCTCGGAGGAGATAGACTAGGGGCCCGAGTGAGGGCATGCCATGAAAACTCGAGTGGCAACGCCGGCGCGTGGTCTGACTCTCCAGAGAGACGCCACTCCTTATCCAAGAGGAATGCCAGCGCAGGCCTCCTACGAGTCCAGGTTTACGAGTCAAGCGCCTTGGAGCCTATCGGGAGGGCCAAGTGAACCCGCAGAGGGGCGTCAAGCTCATCACATAACGATCCTGAAGAAGACTTCAGTCGGGTGTTTAACATGGCCGAGTGCACGGGTCCCCGCGGAGGGTGGTCAATCGGACTGACGTGCGCCCTTTAGGAAAGGGATCGCTGGTAATCAATCGGATTGATTTGTCCCGGAAATCTCGGGATTTGAATTCGTGCGTTCGCGTACTGAAGCGGTAACATCGTGCGTTGGTGGGAAAGTGGGAGGTGTGGCTCCTTGATTTGTGCGCACGATCTCCGCCACGTGCCGCGTCTGTCCTGTGCAAAGCCATGCCGCGTGCGCCGTCGATCCAGGGATTCGTAGTGAGAGATCCGTTCGGAGATTTTGTCTGGTGGTATAAAAGGTTCGGCGGCAGAGTTCTGGTTCTCAGATCTCCTTTCTCTCCTCCCGTCTCCTCCACTTCTCTGATCCACCCGAGTGTGCGGCGATGGCAAAGGGTTCCATGGCAAAAGCGAAGAAGGTGAAGAAGACAGGGGCAGCTTCTTCCTCCGGCTCTGGCGAGGCTGCTGGAGGCACGTCAGGGGACTGGATCCCATCACGAGTCACATCGCGTCGGCTGGAGGAGCTTGCAGAGGAGGGGCTCATCCCGCATGACGGGTGGCGCCGCCCAGGTGCGGGTGAGGTCGAGCCAGCGCCGAAGGAGGACGAGTGAGTTTTGCTCATCACTCACATCGTGTGGGGCTTCTCCATGCCTCCTCATCCTTTCTTCCGAGCCTTTCTTGACTACTTCGGTGCGCAGCTCCATCACCTTCCTCCCAATGCCATCATCTACCTTGCGGCCTTCGTCTCCCTCTGCGAGAATTTCCTCGTCTGCCAACCCCACTGGGGGCTTTTCAAGCACCGAGTCGGTCCATGACTATGAAGAAGGACCCATCAGCCGGCGCGAAGACCCACGTCACCTAGTTTTGTGGAGGTCTGGGCATCCAAGTCGGTGGGGGGAGTGCTTTCCCAAAGATGAGCTTCCCCGAGTCTGTCAAGGGATGGCAGGGGACCTGGTTCTACTGTAGGGATGTCCCTAGTGGCCCAAACCAGTCGGGCCTCCCTCCATACTCGACGGAGAGGGTCAGGGCTCCTGAGTCCCTTGTGGTGGCGAAGGAGGAGAAGACGGAGGTCGCCATCTTGGCCACAGCCCTGGTCGGAATCATGAACGCGAGCGTGAACGGAATGGATCTGCTGGAGACCTTTCTCACTCGGCGGATCTAGCCGCTTCAAGCCAGGGCTCACCCCATGTGGCGGTATGAGGGTCCGAATGACCCCACCCGATTGCACCCGGAGGATCTTGCCGAGAAGGATGTGGCAGCCAAGATTTGAACCATAACCTCTGCCCGAGACAATCCACGGGGGGCCAGGATGGTGCCAGCCTACTCCAGGGAGCTCTTGCCGACTGTTGGGGTAGGGTGTCCCTGCCTATTTGACCCATTGATGTATTGCTTTCTGTGCATCTGATTTTGATGTCTTGCTGTGTTTGCTTCTACAGGAGTTTCAAAACATGATTTCCAATATCCCGGTGGTGGACTGGTCGCCTGAAGACGTGATGAGTGACACTGAGCGGCAGTACTCAGAAGAATCCGATGATGATGAGAGTGATGATAATGAGGAGAGCGATGAGGAGAGCTCTGAGGAGGGGGACGATGTGGAGTCCTCTTCTTCTTACGAGGTTCCCAAGGAGCCCCGATCCAAGGCGCTGCATGATCCAAAGGGGAAGGCGAGTGGAGGTTAGCAGCCGACTGCCTCCGGCCAGACCACTGGAAGTTCGAAGCGTGCTCGCGCCGAGGCTGAGAGTTCAGCGGAGAAGCAGTCCAAGTTGGCCAAGCAAATCTCCTCCAAGCCCCGAAAAGTTGCAGTACCTCGGATCAAGGTATCCATGCCCGTAGCCTCGACATGAGTGCACTCATCCATTCCTTGTCTTGTTTTTGTGTTGGTTCGGTTGCTGGCCGAGTGTTCTCTGATTTCTGCAGCAATGACACTTCGATGACTTCAGCGGACCCGCACACCCACAAGCCAGACTCGAATGACGCTGATGTTGCGGACGCCGCCACCGCCAAGGGTACGTTAAGCCAACTGACTCATACAGTTATGCTCTCTTTGACTGAGCTTTGATGATTTCCTTGGTTTATGCAGCCCCACCTGAAATTATCCAACTAGACGACGAAGTGGGTGCTGACCCACCGAATCTGTACGTCATTAGGGGGGAAGCACCGAGTGCTGACACGCCAATGACGGATGCCTCTCCTCGCCAAACGGCCCGTGCATCACCGGCAAAGGTCGCCGCCAAGACCGCGAGGCCAAGTCCCCTGGCTCAAGGTGGCTCGGCCTCTTCGACCGCGGTGGTGTTGGCTGCAAGATCTTCCTAGGCTCCTCCGAGTGGCACGGCGATGATTCCGGCCTAGAGGCCGACATCTGCGACTCCGCCTGCCCTGACTACTTCTTTCCCCCTGTACCATGTTTCGGAGGATCAGGTGGGGGCGAGTAAGGAGGCGCTGATCCAGGTGGGTTTGATGTGCAGCCGACTGAAGGAGGCCTATGATGCTAGCATGGCGCTGGAGACCAATGTCTGATAAGTATCACTGTGAGTATGATTTCCAGTCAAAATTTCTTCTTTTCTTATAGTAGGATTTCTGTCAGTGGGTTTGCGCAGGGCACACCCACTGGGTGTACATGATCCAGTGGGGGCACGCTGAGTGCACCCACTGGGTGTAGTCCCCGAGGCTCCTGCCGACTGGAGTCAGTCGGCAGGAGTCTTTGAACTTTTTCATTTACCTCTTTTTGTATCCACTCGGAGTCTAGTCGGAGCGTAGCCGAGTGGACATGATCCAGTAGGGGCACGCTGAGTGCACCCACTGGGTGTAGTCCCCGAGGCTACCGTCGACTGGGATAGTTGGCGGTAGTCTTAGAACTTGTGCATTTTTTTAGCTCCATTGACGAGTCACTTTCCAGTGGGGCACGCTGAGTGCACCCACTGGGTGTATTCCCGTGACTGCCATCGATTGCGGGCAATCGATGGTAGTCTTTAGAACTGTCATTAGGTGTTCAGGACGCCCGGCGACACTCGTATGTTGATGAGGTAATAGGCAGAGCTTTCCTCATTACTGACTCGGAAGTCAGCTGAGTGAAGCAGGTCGTTTTGTGTTGTTGTCCTCTATCTTCTTCATTGCCGACTCAGGGGTTAGCCGGGTGATGATAGATCAGAAGGTAATTCAGGATCTGGTATTGGTCGAGCTTGTTCCACTCGGTAGTGCATGGTCGACTCGGTAACCAAAAAGTACTTGAGAATTTGGTACTAGTCAAGCTTGTTCTTCCTTGGGGGGGGGGGATATGACCGAGTGAGAAGCCCACTCGGTAGTCAGAGGTTACTTTAGGATCTGGTACTGGTCGATCTTGTTCCTTCCAGCGGTGTCTTCTCGGGTGCTTGCAAGTTACTCCTTTGGTTTCTTGTTTGAGTCTTTCGACTGACTGTTTTTTGTATGTTGCAGAGGACTTGTGAGATGGGGTCCCACTATGCCATGATGGAGAAGGAGGTGACATCCCTTCGTCTTGACCTGGAGGCTGAAAAGCTGAAGAGCGTCCGACTGGAACAAGAGAAGAAGGCCCTGGTAGGTAAGCTATTTCCTCCGACTGGTAGCTAAATACTGTTCTTCCCTCTTGATCCAAATCATTTCGCTCCGATAGATGTTTGTAGTGAGAATGCCCAACTCGTAATGAGGCTCAGGACTTATATTTTTTAGAAACCATGAAGCAGGCGCTAGAGAACAAGGATAAAGATCTGGCGCTGGCCCAGAAAGAAGCAAGGACCAAGGCCAAACTTGCCGACGAGAAGCTGGCTTCAGTCGGCAGGTTGGAGGATAAAATCAAGAACCTCAAGGCTACTGCCGAGGTCTTCACTCAGGAGAAGGTCAAGCTGGAGGAGAAGGTCGCCCAGTTGACTGAAAAGAAGGATGCCCTGGAGACCCATATAGAGGAGGTGTGCGAGGAGTTTAGCGAGAAGCTCTCTGGTAAGTTCTTCCTCAGCCGAGTGAATCCCGTATGCGACCAAATCCTTCTCAGTCATTCGCTCACGCACTGTCTTCTTCCAACCAGAGCATTGCTATGACAAGGAACTGGAGCTGCAGAGGATAGAGAGGGACCTGGACCCTACTCGGTCACTCATCGCTGACAAAGCAGCACTTGCCATCCTTCGGCTTGAAGACCGCTTGGAGAATGCATTGGGCTATATCACTCGGTCAAAGGGTGTTGCGGGTCGCATTATGACCCAGAAGGACCTGGAATCGGTGTTGATGCGACTGAATGAAGTTCCTGCTCGGGTCAAGGCTTGGAAGAAATCTACAGCCCGGAGTGGTGCTGATGTGGCGCTATCACTTGTCCGCGTTCATTGCAAGAACGTGGATGAGGAGAAGCTGAAGAACCTCCAAATGATGAACAAGAAGAACCTCAAGTTTGAGGATTTCATGGAGACCTTCGCCGAAGCTGCTACTCGCATCGTCGACGGGATTGATTTGGAGACCTTCGTTGAGCCGGCCAGTCCTCCACCTGAAGCTTGAAAAACACTTGATCGTATTTGCCCCGGAATGTCGGGTGGTAGCTGTAATGAAATACTTTGCCGAGTCTTGGGCTCGTTTTATCTTGAAGACATTCGAACGAATCGAATCTTTAATTTGAAACTTTTTGCGCTTCTATTTGCTTCTTCGTATTTTATTTGACTTTGGGCGAAAGCTGGTCCCCATCTAAGCCACCGAGTGTGGACCAGGTCCACACTCGGATTATTTTCGAACCTAGCCAAAAGTTGGTTCGCAGCTAAGCCCCCGAGTGGGGAGCAGATCCTCACTCGGATTGTTTTTGAACTTAAGCGAAAGCTAGTTCGCAGCTAAGCCCCAGAGTGTGGAGCAGATCCTCACTCGAATTGTTTTTGAACTTAAGTGAAAATTGGTTCGCAGCTAAGCCCCCGAGTTTGGAACAGATCCTCACTCGGATTGTTTTCTTTAACTTAGGTGAGAGCTGGTTCGCAGCTAAGCCCCCGAGTGTGGAACATATCCCCACTCAGATTGTTTTCTTTAAGTTAGGCGAGAGCTAGTTCGCAGCTAAGCCCCCGAGTTTGTAGCAGATCCTCACTCGGATTGTTTTCTTTAACTTAGGCGAGAGCTGGTTCGCAGCTAAGCCCCCGAGTGTGGAACAGATCCTCACTCGAATTGTTTTCTTTAACTTAGGTGAGAGCTGGTTTGTAGCTAAGCCCCCGAGTATGGAGCAGATCCTCACTCGGATGGTTTTTGAACTTAGGCGAAAGCTGGTTCGCGACTAAGCTTTCTCGCCTCTTCTACACCCACTAGAGGTGTGTTAGTTTCCGAATGCGGTTAGTCACCTAAGTGAAATGCGACCATAGGCCGAACTAGACGATATATGGGAAAAAGTGAGACTTTTATTCATCTAAATTCATTCAGACTAACTATTACAAGGGAGAAATTTTATTCTAAGTATAAAACTTGTGGAGCAAATCTGCGTTCCAAGCTCTGGGCTCTTCTATTCCTTTGGTGAAGTTGTATAGCTTGTATGCTCCATTATGTAAGACCTTGGATATGGCGAATGGTCCCTCCTAGGGGGGTGCCAGCTTGTGAGGTTTTTGTTGATCCACTCGGAGGACCAGGTCTCCTTCCTGGAAAGCACGTCCTCTGACATGCTTATCGTGGTAGCGATGCAAGTCTTGTTGGTACAACGTTGATCTTATAAGCAGTAGCTCACGTTCTTCCTCCAAAAGGTTTGGGCCATCCTAACTTGCTTCCTTGGCTTCGGCTTCCGAGTAAAGATCCACTTGGGGAGAGTTATGGAGCAGATCACTCGGCAAGACCGCTTCTGACCCGTACACCATAAACAATGGGGGGCGGTTCGTGGATCGATTCAGAGTCGTTCGCAGGCCCCAGAGGACCGAAGGCAATTTGGTCACCCATGCTCCTGCTGGTGGGTCAGATCACGCATGAGTCGAGACTTCAACCCTTGAAGTATGAGCCCGTTTGCTCTCTTGGCTTGCCCATTTGACTGCTGGTGCACCACAGCGGCGTAATCGACCCGAGTGCCCTGGGTGTAACAAAACTCATGGAACTCATCCGAGTCGAAGTTGGACCCGTTATCAGTGATGATGTTGTGCGGGACTCCGAATCTGAAGATAATCTCTCTGATGAATTGAATTGAAGTAGCTAAATCCAGCTTCTTTATGGGCTTGTCCTTGATCCACTTGGTGAACTTGTCTAGTGCTACCAACAGGTGCGTGAAGCCACTCGCTCCAGTCAATAGAGTGCCGACCATGTCGAGTCCCTAGAAGGCGAACGGCCAAGTGAGAGGGATAGTCTTCAGGGCGGACGGCGGCTTGTGTGATTGGTTTGCATAGAACTGACACCCGATGCATTGATCCACTATGTCTCGAGCGACTTATTGGCTCGGGCCCAGTAGAATCTGGCTCTGAATGCTTTGGCGACCAAGGTCCAAGAGGACGCATGATGCCCACATGTTCCCGAGTGAATCTCTTGAAGTATTTGTTATCCTTCCTCCGGGGATATGCAGCGCTGTGTGACTCCAATCGTACTTTTCTTGTACAATTGATTTCCCATGACAGTGAAGGCCTTGTATCGGCCGACGATCTGGCGGGCCTCATCTTCATCCTCTGGGAGCTCCTACCAGAGCAGGTATGCTAGGTATGGTTCGGTCCACTCACGAGTGATGACCAGTATCTCTTGGACCAGATCAATTACCACGGGAATGTCTAATTCAGTCGGATTGGAAGGTCCGACTGGTTGCGGGGGCTCTTCCACGAAGGGGTCTTCCCTGATAATGGCGAGTGCAAGTGTTCCAGGAACACATTCTTGGGTACTTCCTTCTGAGTGGAACCCATCTTGGCCAGGTCATCAGCCACTTGGTTTTTTAGTCATGGTACATGATGGAGTTCCAACCCTTCAAAGTGTTTTTCCAGTTTCCTGACAGCATTGCAATAACTGGTCATCGCAGGGCTACAAATATCCCATTACTTCATGACTTGATTCACCACTAGGTCCGAGTCGCCATAGACCATCAATCGGCGAATCCCCAGAGAAATTGCCATTCGCAGTCCATATAAAAGAGCCTCATACTCAGCTTCATTGTTGGTGGAGTTGAAGTGGATCTGAAGTACGTAGCTGAGTTGATCGCCATTAGGAGACACCAGTACCACTCTGGCCCCGGATCCATGGAGCATCTTGGAGCCGTCGAAAAACATCGTCCAGTGTTCGGGAACACTCAGGACAGGCTGCTCTTGCTCAATCCATTCGGCCAGGAAATCTACCAGGTCTTGTGACTTGATGGCATTCTTGGCTTCAAACCTGATGTCCAGCGGGAGGAGTTCAATGGCCCACTTGGCTACTCGGCTAGTGGCATCTCTATTGTTCATGATCTCAGATAGAGGAGCATCACTTATCACTGTGGCCGAGTGTTCTTGAAAATAATGTGCCACCTTGTTTGCAGTTAGATAGATTCCGTATACTAGCTTCTGATAATGCGGATACCTTTGCTTGGAAGGCGTAAGGACTTCAGAGATGTAGTAGACCGGTCATTGGAGCTTGAAGGCTTTGCCTTGTTCTTCCCGTTCCACAGTGAGGACCGTGCTAACAACTTGGCTCGTGGCCACGATGTATAAGAGCAAAGGCTCTTTCCTGCTCGGAGCAGCTAGCACCGGCTGGGTGGAAAGCAGGGCTTTGAGTTCCTAGAACGTAGCCTGCGCTTCAGGAGTGCACTCGAACCTGTCAGATTTTTTCATCAATTGGTAAAGCGGCAGGGTTTTTTCACCGAGTATTGAGATGAATCTGCTCAAGGCTGCCAGGCAACCTATGAGGCATTGCACATCGTGGAGACGCTCTGGTTGCTTCATTTGGATGATGGTCCCAATCTTCTCAGGATTGGCATCGATCCCACATTCGAAAAAGAGGAAACCGAGTAGCTTGCCTGCTGGTATGCCGAACGTACACTTGGTTGGGTTGAGCTTGATGCCGAAAGCACGTAAGTTCGCAAAAGTCTCAGCGAGGTCGGTCAGGAGGTCGGAACCTTTCCTGGACTTAACCACGATGTCATCCATATAAGCTTCCACATTCCGACTGATCTGCTTCCATAGGCACTTCTGGATCATACGCTGAAACGTGGCCCCAGCATTTTTCAACCCAAACGGCATCGTGATATAACAAAAACATACGAATGGGGTGATGAACGCTGTCTTTATTTCATCAGGGCCGTATAGTCGGATTTGGTGGTACCCGGAGTACGCATCCAGAAACGACAACCACTCACATCTAGCAGTAGAGTCTACTATCTGATCTATGTGAGGGAGAGGGAAATGATCTTTCGGGCAGGCCCGATTGATATGTCTAAAATCTACACACATTCGGAGAGACTTGTCTTTCTTCGGCACCAAGACGACGTTGGAGAGCCACTCGGAGTGGTACACCTCTCAGATGAACTTGGCGGCTAAGAGTCATGCTATCTCCTTGCCAATCGCCTTGCGGTTCTTGGTGGAAGATCTCTGAAGGTGCTCTTTGACAGGCTCCATCATCGAATCGACCCGGAGTCTGTGCTCGGCCAGCTCCCTGGGAACACCCGGCATGTCAATAGGCTTCCATACGAAGATGTCCCAGTTCTCACGGAGGAACTGGATGAGCGCGGCTTCCTACTTGTTGTCTAGGGTGGTGGAGATGTTGGTCGGGGCAGCGTTCAGGTCTTCGGGATGGATGTGCACCGGCTTTGTTTCTCCGGCCGACTGGAAAGTAGATTCCACAGTCGACTTTTTGGACTTCAGCAACTTGCTTGCGTCCACCTCCTTCTTCTATTCGTCCAGCTCGGCCATGGCCATCTGCTCATCAGCAATCTGGGAGCCCTTCTGGAGGCACTCTTCGGCCAACTTCCGATTGCCTGAGATGGTGATCACGCCTTTCGGCCCTGGCATCTTAAGCTTAAGATACACGTAACATGGACGGGTCATAAAACATGTGTAGGTAGGCCTACCCAGGATGGCGTGATAAGCACTTCGAAAGTCCACCACCTCGAAAGTCAGTTGTTCTTTTCTAAAGTTCTTCTCCCCGCCGAATACGACGTCGAGGGCAATCTGGCTGAGTGATTTAGCCTTCTTCCAAGGGATTACCCCATGGAACTGCATGTTGCTCTTGCTGAGCCGAGTCATCGGAATGCCCATCGCCTCCAATGTGTTGGCGTAAATGATATTAAGCCCGCTGCCGCCGTCCATTAGGACTTTGCATAGTTGAACTCCTCCCACGACTGCATCTACCACCAAGGTCTGTCACCCGGGGGTCGGTATGTGAGCGGGGTGATCTGACTGATCAAAGGTCACTCGCGTCTTTGCCCAGTCGAGAAATTTGGTGACAGTCAGAACTGCCATGTTGACTTCTCGGTTGATGACTTTGAGGTGACTCTTACTCTCGATGTCAGCAAAGATCATCAAGAGATTCATGATGTTGGGGTACCCGGAAGTACCTTTGGCCTCATCATCATCATCTTCATCCCTGTCTCCAGAGGAATCTTGCCGCATCTCTTTCTTCAGGAGCTGACACCCCTGAGTGGTGTGTTTGGGCAAAATCAAATTGCCCTCCTCATCTTTCTTCGTATGGATCTGGCAAGGTTGGTCGAGGATGTCGCTCTTCATGGTGACTTGCTTTTTCCCTTTCCAATCCTTTTTCTGCTTTTGGGAGCTCTTCTTGCCTTGGCCTGCCAGAGCAGCGGCCTCGGCACTCCCTCCGGCATCTGCTTTTCGCTTGTGCTTTTTGCCCTTGTACTCCGACTGATGTGCGTCGCCAGCTCAGCTCTTACCACTCCTTAGTCGGTCTTCCTCTTCGCCGTTGGCATACCGATTGGCTATCTCCATAGCCCGACTCAGAGTCGGGGTCTCAGTTCGGCCGAACTTCATGTTCAGCTACCGGTACCTAACTCCGGCCTTGAAGGCGCATATTGCCTGGTGCTCGGTGACGCTCTCCACCGTATTGTGCAGAGTGGTCCACCGCTGAATATACTCTCAGAGAGTCTCATTCTGCTTCTGCATGCAGTGCTGCAACTCGGCCAAACCTCCTACTCTCTTGTATGTGCCTTCGAAGGTCTTGACGAACACCTTCGCTAAACTGTCCCAGCAGAAAATGCTACCTGGCAGGAGCTCTGTTAGCCAAGCCCGAGCAGAACCCTCCAGCATCAGCGGCAAATGCTTCATGGCCACATTATCGTTGCCGCCGCCAATCTGGACTGCTACTCGGTAATCTTCTGGCCAAATTTTGGGCTTGGATTCGCCGGTGAACTTGCCGATCCCCGTGGCCAACCTGAAGTTGTTGGGAATCTCAGCCGCTCGTAAGTAACGGCTGAAGCAATCGAGACCTGATGGTACGGAACCACTTGGTACATCGTGATCTTGGCCTTCTCATAGGGCCCGCCTCTGTTGACCAGGTTTTGAGCGAGAACGGATCTCGCGTTGAACAGCGGGTCTCGAATGTCTCTCGACGAACGAGTAGGACTCGGCCTACGATCTCCGCCGTGAGTCCGTCTGTCATCGTAGGTTGGCGCCCGTACGCGACATCCCGTGGTGGAGGCCTCAGGGCGCGATCGTAGTCATCGTTACACTAGGGCGACGCAACTTGATTGCGCCTTCGATCTTCGTGACGATCTCTGGAGGAAGAAGTAGCTCGGCGCCTGCCCGAGCCGAGTGGGCTATGAGCTGACTAGACGGTCTCCGCACGCACAGATGTGATATGGATCAGGTCTCTTGACCGGGATACTGCCGTGTTTTGCGATAGTGTTTTCTTGAGGAGCGCCTGGATCTGACAAATCCCTTCTCCGGCTGAAGAGCCAGAGGGTTGGATGGAATCCGCAATCCGAGTGGTGGCCGCTAGATTTTGAAGTGGAGTACTGAGGACTTCATACCTACGAGGTTGGTCACTCGAGTAGAGCCGACGTTTGTGCCGACTGGAACTGGGTTGACGGCGCTCGCGTTCGTCCAACTCCCTCTAAAGCCACTCGAAGCGATCGTGCTCGGCCAGAGTGGCCAGGCAAGTCGATTCCATGGCTAGCGCCTCCGGAGTCATCCCAGTAATGGGAGTGTTTAGGAGCTGGTCGTTCCTGTGATAGAGCTCTTCCCGCTGCTCCCGGGTGAGAGCCTGAGGTACATACGGCTTGTGGGCCGGCAAGCCGCCGTTGGTGTTATCGTGGGACGTACCCGCACGGTCGTCTTTGGGCTCCGCGTAACCCGGGGGTACGCGGTGCTCAAAGTTATCTGCCATGAGAATCTCGGCAGTCGACTCGATACTTTCGGACTTGGACTCCTCTGAGGAATTGCTGAGTGATCCATCGAAGAGGTCGAGAGTGCGCTCGTCGAACTCGATGGCCGCCACTTGTTCCGCCACTGCCTAAGTGGCAACAGCGTGCTTGATCCAGTGTTGCAGCCGCAAACACCCTGAGCGCTTCTGACAGTGCACAACGGTGGGATGGTCAACCACTCGGTACAGGGCCAAGGGCTGTCGAAGAAGGACTCCATAGGAGGAAGCGTGTATGTGCATCGCGCCACGGATGGGCAACGCCTCCACGTCCAGCGGGGCCTCGCACAGCCACGCTGAGTCGTCGGCGATGAAGGAGATCGTCCCGAAGCGGATTTCACCGCCGACTGACATGATAACGATGAAGAAAATCCACCTACACCATGAAAATTTGCTAGATGCCTAGCCCCAAGGTGGGCGCCAACTGTCGGGGTTATGATCCTAACAATGAATGCTAGGGGTACGAAAAAGGGGCAGAGACTAGCTACAACATAGGTGTAACACTCGGTGTTTAACGAGTTCAGTTCCCTCACTCGGTGGAGGTAAAAGCCCTACGTCTCGTGCCCTGAGGCTTGCTTTGATTTGATGGGTATAGTTACAGAGAGTGAAAGTGCCCGGCCAGGAGGATGGGAGCAGCTTATATAGAGTGCGATGCAGCCCCATGTTCCCCACGCCATCGGGGCAATTAATGCCATTGAATGAGACAGTTACTAGTATAATGATCCTCTCACTACAAAAAAATACACTTCCGTGATGATACGTGTTTGTCACAGTAGGTCACGTTTTCTGTCATGCATGTACATCCATGACGATTTTATGACAGAATCAAGATAGTCATACCTGTGCTGTTGTAGAAGTGTTCCATGACAATACCAAAATTATCATCACGGAAGTTTCCACTTCCATGGGGGTAAATGGCGCGTCATGGAAGTGCTTTCGTCAAGGGTAACCGACACATGGCATCCACCGTAACGGGTCGCCGTTAAGCTATCGGGTTCCGGTTTGAATCCGATAACCCGTTAACAGCCCGGACCAATGGGGATTTTCCACGTGTAAAATTCTCAATGGCCAGAGGAACCACGTGTCGGCTCACCGTTGGGACAGATGTCATCCACTCATTGGACCGGAGGTGCCTATGATATGTCGACACATGGCATGGCCCAACAGCGACCCATTCCGGTGAAAAGGCCGGCCCGTTTGACTTGGTCAAAAGGTAGCGGGCCGGCCCACAGAAAGCCTGTTAACGGCCTGTTCGCATATAGCCCATTTACAGCCCGCTAACTCATGGCCCATTACGGCCTATCCGAATTAGGCCCAGTAGCCTCATCTGGGCCATCCAATATGATTCCAGTCCATTGTAACTTCCGGCCCATTTATGGCCCATGACGACTTTTGGCCCATACGAGGCCCTTTCTAACTCTGGGCCCATTAAAGGCCCAAGGTGAAACTGGCCCATAATGAACAGTGTATCACTTTATACCCATTAACGACCCATTATTCCGTCGGCCGTTTCCATCCCGTGTTAACTTTCGGCCTTCTAAGGGCCCATTTATTCATAGGCTCATTTCCAGAATTCGGTTACTTACGGTCCGTTACTGACCTGTTCCGCTTGTGAGCCAAATTCAGCCCGTGGTTACAGTCGGCCCGTTAACCCGTTTGGCTGTTTTCATAGCGTCATCAAATACGGCCTATTAACGGCCCGTTATGGTCGCGCCATAAAACAGACGATTTCCACTCTAGCCCGTTTACGGCCCATTTTGTGGACCGTTATTGGTCCACGAATAGTATGGCCCATGTTTGGCCAAACGATTATACGGTCCGTAGAAGGCCCATTGATTAGACGGCCCATAGAAGGCCCATGGATCCTACGGCCCGTAGGAGGCCCATGGTCACTACAGCAGATAGCAGGACCATGGTTACAACAGTCCGTGTGTTGCCATGGTTATTGTGGACTAGTTATAAAAATAGGTTATTGTGGCCACTAGAAAAACACGGAAAAAGAACTGCAGTGACTACAAGCAAACAACTAAACAAGACAATAAGGAAATAAATAAGCAAGCAACTAACGTTAGGCTATTACGGCTATTACACATATCACATCCATTGGGCATCAAAGTTCGCCACCAGTGCAAATATAGGGAACAAAGCAGCATATTACATACACTGGCCGTCTAAATTGGCCACCAATGCAAATAAACACGGCAGCAAAACAAGTCCATAACTGAAACAACTTCAGAAGAGCTGAAGAAACGTTATCCTGGGTATCCACCATGCTGGCAATAAGCTTAGCAAGCTTATTAGCTTTTCTCCTGTTTGGCGCTAAAATCCTCCAACGCTTGTTGTTGCACCAGAAAGTATGCATCTGAATGCTCCAGGGATTCCGCAATCCTTCGGCTTCTTGTCACAGCACAACTGATCGATGTCTTTCAGCTTGTAGTTGACACTCAAGAAACCGAACTGATTCAGACAGTGAGTTTGAATAGCTTGTGCCAGTGGTAGTGGCTAGTAACTCGAACACTACACCAAGACAGGACTTTGGGGTTGTCTCACTGTCTTCAAGATAGTTTTCCTTAGCTGTTTTATCAGCTTTGTTGGAGACCAACAAGGATGTCTCACTATCCTGAACCTTATCTGCATTACTTCCTTTACCATTGCTTAATAAGGCAAGCTTCCCCAATATTCTGTCAGCATTCTAAAAGAAGAAACAAGCAGACACATAATAGGTTTAACATGTACTAGTATATGAAACTCATTTCAGTGAACCAGTTCATTAGTAAGGTGGACAGGATTAAACTACCAAGTCTTCTATTGCCAAGTAGTACATAATAAAAGCATCAAACAAACATATATCTATGTCCTATGGTCACTGCATTGTCTTGCCAAATCAAAAAAGAGACACGGTTCAAATCATATCAGTTCAAGACAAAGCAGCACTGAAAGAATACAAAGCGTGGGAAACTACACGGCACAACAAGATTTCATATGGGTACCACGGGTCTACATGTACAACAACACTATTGGCTCTGTTGTGATGCTAGTAATGTGCATGATATGAGAAGTCAACTATATACACAATTGGAATTGAAATCAACAGAGCTATTTGTAAGAGTAAACCTGTTAAAGAAACATGCGTAAACATACCTATTGTGCCATTGGAGTTTCGATTGGATCCTTCAATTTAAAAATAAGTTTGTATGAGTAAATACAGTGATACAAGAGCAAAGCAGTATGCACGATAGCAATGGAATCTTAAATGAGAACAGCTGTTCTTCAGGTTTAAGGACTTGTTCTACATGAACAGAGTACAGTAAGACACATGCATATAGTACTTAAAAATAAAAAATGAGCTCATAGACCTTACCACATTCTTAGTTCGGGACCAGTACAGAACAAGGCGTTCCCAGTCGTCGTCCAGTAAATGTGTCTCAGGAGAACGTAAGGGAATTTGATGAGTTTCTTTGCCAGTGAAGTACGTTTTCTTTAGGTAATTCCGATACTGCCACCAAGCATTCTTGAAGATAGCAGAAGTATTAGCACAGGTTACCTCATCCTGAGTTTCCAAATTGGTCCTTCTCTATAGAGAAAAATGGGAAAAATTTGCTGTATTATAACCATCATGGAGGTAGAATGTATGAGACAAAGCAAACTAATTGCCATGAATAACATTACTTACACATAACTCCTCAATAAACACCTGCAACTGGCATTTTCCTTCATCTTCAGTATAATATTTCCATGATGGGAAGATACGCACATAGGATTTAACAACATCAAATGCGATAGATGCTAAACTATGAATGGCTGGTTGTGCTTCCTCCACAGGAATAGGTGTACTAACTGGTGGAGTTGGGGTTCACCGTGGTAGTACTGGCGCTTTGGGCACTGGAGCTGCCTTACTAACTGCTCTTGTTTGGGAGCTCTGTGGTGGAGATGGTGCTGTGTCAACAGGAACTGGGTTACTATCTGCTGGGGTTGGGGTTAGATTGGGTGAAGCTGGTTATCTGTCCATCGCTGTAGGGGTACAATCTGCAAGAGTCTGGGTTATGTGTGGTAGGGCTGGTTCTTGTGCATGTACAACCGGGGTGCTATCTCCACCAAGAGGTAGCACTATTTTATTTGAATACTGTGTTTTTACTCCGCTAGATACTACCATCACCCGCTCCAATTCAAATGGCTGATAAACAGGAAACATAGTTGAATGTACAAACATTGTATGAGAGACAGATGCAATAGATAGTGTGGAAAAAAGAGGGCATGAAATAGTTGACATGTATATTGTTTAACTAAAAAGGATAGCATGACATAATTTCACATATATGATGTCTATCTAAACTGGATAGCATAGCATGACATAATTCAAAGATATGGTGACTAACTAAACAGGATGACATGAGATAATTATATGATGTCTTTAGTAAACAGGTTCGCATGACATAATTCACATACATGATATCTAAGTAATCAGGATTGCAAGATTTAATTCACATATGTGATTTATATGCTAAGCAGAGGGCATTCGCATATATGATGTCTGAACTAAGAACATGGTGCTGAATATTGTGTATATGATGTCTAAACTATGCAATGCAAGACACCATATGCATGATATGAGCAGTATAACCATGCCAAGTTAGAGCATACACCTCGGTGGGGGAATAGGACTAGTCATCTGTCTCTGAATCCATCTCTGAGGAGCTATCGGGACCTAGCAAGAGATCTGCTTCGACAGGTAGCACTGTCTGCTCTGAAGACCTTGTTTTCACTCCAGATTTTTCCATCACCCACTCAAATGGCTAATTCACAGGAAGAGTAGTTTAATGTACAAACATTGTCGACAAATGGAAATGTAATGAAGAAAAGGATGGGCAAGATATCATTCAAATATATTATGCCTGGTTAAACAGGATGGCATTGCATATTTCACATATATTATGGCTGGCTAAAAGAGATGAGACTGCATAATTCCCATATATGATATAGAAACTAAACAGGTGGCATTACAGAACATGTCTAAACTAAGCAGATGACATATATGATGTCGAAAGTAGGCACTGCAAGGCAACATATGCATGATATGACCAACATCATCATGCCAAGTTAGAGCAAACACCTTGGGGTGTAAATAGGAGTGGTCAGCTGCGTCTGAATCCGCCTCAGAACAGATATCTTCCACTGGATTACAATCTGGAGAGGGGGGGGAGGGTTTGCCATTGAACCCACCATGGAGCGATGTCTGCATGACATTGTATTGCCGCGCAAAACTCTTCTCTTTTTCTCTACATGTTCAGCATGACTGTGTACAATATCTGACATTCATACGAAAAAATATAGTGAGATTATGTAAGGAGAGCATGCAGAAATCTAGAGTGATGGTAACAATCAGTGGATGGATCCAAAAATAATGATAGCAGGCTGATGATAGCTTTAATTTAATAAAAAGACAGATGATGATTGTTTAACTATTTGTTTCCCACCCAAGATGAACAACATAGGCATACCCTAGGTGAACCATATAATAGATAGAGATACTATTCATTGATGCCTCGATATGTGCCCCACAAGTAATTTTAAAACTCAAGTTTGAACATTAATTTGGACCTGACTTGGAGTCTAAGAGGTGAACATGACGATAAAGTAGCAGGTAATATTAAGCAATGCATAACATAAGCAGAAACAAAAGAGTGCGACCTCTCTTGTGGACCCGTGTACTCCTCAGGTTCATTTGCTGAGTTGATGATGGTGATGCAGTTGTGGTGGGTGCCGGCGGCAGGGAAGGAGATCTGAGGCGGCAAAAGACGGTTAGGAGTCGTGATGTCTGGTTTGGTGGATGCTTCTGTCGATAGAGCAGCTGATGTGAGGTAGACGACGTCGCGGCAGGAGCAGGACAAACCACACAATGTTTTCTTCGACACCTACATGTAACTGAAGTAATTCTGTAAGGGCTCCTTTGGCTTGCAGGATTCTAAAAACGCAGGGATAGGAAAAACACCGGAATAGGATAGGAATGCACGTGGGAAATAGAGCATTTGTAAACACAGGATTTCTGTCAACTTGGGTGTTTGGTTCACAGGAATTGGAAGAGCAGAGGAATGCAAAGAAACATGGCCAAATTAAAGTGAAACCATATGAAAGCGTGTACAGTTAGAATGTTATTCTGCCACTAATGCACTTGGTCTTGTTTTCATGCATAGGATTTTGAAAAGTAGGTCCAGGTGGATGTTTTGCTCCATTCCTTTCAACAAAATGCATGAATAATTGAATAGTAGAGTGCCATAGTTAAATTTCCTATTGCTATGTTTTTCCTTCAATTTTTCCTTTGAACCAAAATAGCCCTAATGGATCGACATGAATGTAGAGTAATAAGTGATGCGACAAGTGTACAACCTCTTTGCCGTAGCCGTGTCGACCTCAGCAGCATTGGGTTGGTCGCTGAAGAAGTTGCGGCAGAGGTGGCTGTCGGAGGTGTGGAGGAAGATCTGAGGAATCTGTAGACGGCGTCCAGGGAACTGCTCTGTTGTGATGGATGGTTCCGTCGTTGGGGCAGCTCCGGTGAGCCGTAAGACGTCGAGGCTGAAGCAGTACAAGACAGACATCGTTAATCTCAAGTGGGATTCTACTAGCATCTCCAATAGATGATGTAAAATACATTACCAAAAAGTGATAGATGTAAAATGTACATCACCAAAAAACACTTGACTACAACAAATGAGGTAAAAACTGTTGACTCTGAACTTAACTGTCGAAACTGAAATTTACTGTGGACTCTAAATGTTACTGTTGAAACTGAATGCACTGGTAATAGAGAGGTACTTCACATATAGTTTAGGCCGCTCGAGCACTAGTAGTAGAGAAACAGTGATCTAAATCAGCAGGCGATCGACGGGGGACACAGTAGCAGATAGCAGCCAGAGCAGCAGCGCTTGGAGGAGCAGCATGAACTAGAGCCAGAGCTACAACTCGTGTAGCTGCAGCAGCCCGTGTACCAGCATCAGCAGCACGAGCGAGAGCAGAGCAGCAGCACGAGCGAGGGGAAGAGCAGAGCAGTAGTGCGACTGAGCGAGAGACGGAGCAGCAGCAGCGCGAGCGAGCAAGAGCCGAAGCAGCAGCAGCAGCGTGAGCGAGCGAGCGAGAGCCAGAGTAGCAGCAGCTGATCCGGCTGGTATGGACACCGCCGCCGAAGGGGCCTTGCACTGGGGGAGAGCCACCATGGAGATGTTGCCCGTGGCGCCGGCTTTGAGGTAGCCGCGCCATGGGGGTGCGGGATGGAGCACCGTCGGCGCCGGGAGGTCGAGTTAAGGAGAAGGTGCGATGCGATGAGTGTACAACCTCTTTGGTGGCTCCGAGTAGGCCTCAGCTTCGTCCAAGGAGTTGGTGAGGATGATGCGGTTCTGGTGGAGCAGGTTAAGGTGGCGCAGTGGGGATGGATCAACCGCGATAGACGAGGCGATAGTCGGAGCAGCTCCTTGGAGGTGGAGGACGGGGTGGCTTAACTGGCGGGACGACGAGATCGATGACGGATCCTCATTCGGGGAGGTGTATGAGGGACGTCGGGCTGTTGCGGTGGACGACATCATCGGGGAAGAGGCTCCGGCTGGGCAGTGGTGGGGTGGCAGATGGAGGAGGGTGGGTTTTCGCGGCTGGAGCAGAGAGGTTATGGCGGCCTGGGTTTTCGAATGGGGATTTTGAATGGCGAAAAGGAGGTGATGGGAGGGGGGAACCATAACTTAGGGACGCGCTTGTCCAAAATGTAGGGTGTGTTACAAAAGTACCCCCACCGATTTGAACTAGCGGCCCTTTCGGCTCAGGTTTAGAAGGGGGATTTTGCGTGTCGGGATTTGGCAGCTGGAGGGAGTTTTCGTGCGCGTTGTAATTTTGGGATAGCAAGGCGCGGGTTGTGAAGGCGCGAGTTTTGGGAGCACGATATCTGAATTTTCGGGATATAACAAGGTGCGGGTTGAATTTTAGGGACAAGCCTAACATGTAATATTGTACGTACCAAATCAATTCGCACTTCCCTCAACGAAAAGACAACAAAAAAAACTATTCACACCACACAAAGAGAGAGTCTTGTCTTGTCTTACTGTGCAAGTGCTATTCAAAGCTATGAATCCATGTTATGTCCAATTACATTTTTTCGCTGGCTGTATAATGCATGTAACCTACTCATACCAACATTTTAGTGCATTCCAAATGTCTATACTACAGCTGCAATTCAAACTAAATTTGAATTCATTTCTCTATTTGAATAAGAATCTACAATCATGATTGTTGCCAACTTAAACCATCCTTCGTGTATTATCTTAACAACACACCACATGATTACTATAGAGATAGATATGAACTATGTGTACTATATGAACTCAAATTCGAAATTTTGAATACACTTGATGTTGATTCCAAATAATAGTACATTTGATGTACTAACTAGATCTTCATAATCTAAACCATGTTTCATACGTACACTATGTTTATCACACAAAGTATAGTGCCCCGCCCCCTACATTATGACAAGTGTTTAGCCCTGAGCTGCAAAAGCCACACATTATCACAAATTCAAATAAATGTTCTATATATTATATGTAGTATAACATGTTCATAACCACACCATGCGTATCATCATTATATATATTCATGCATGCATCGGTTTAAAACACTATGATATCTTCTTCAAATATACGAATCCACTTTTATAATGAATTATGATCTCTATTCATCTTTTACACCCACACAATCCTCTTATCTTTGTAGCTAGTGCTAACTTTCTCTTGTGCGTGCACACGCCCGCCTCCCTCTCACCCTCCCTCAGCATTCTCTAGCTCCATCGCGCACATTCGTCATTTCACTTTAGATCGTTCACCCACGGTGTGTTAGGCCC
Source organism: Thinopyrum elongatum (assembly GCA_011799875.1). Classification (NCBI taxonomy): domain Eukaryota; kingdom Viridiplantae; phylum Streptophyta; class Magnoliopsida; order Poales; family Poaceae; genus Thinopyrum; species Thinopyrum elongatum. The sequence continues at coordinate 373,163,697 of CM022303.1, read as the reverse complement.
CCCAGCTCCTTCTTTCCGGCACACACCGATCGATAAACCTCTCTAGCCAGGTGTGCCTACCACAAACACAAGATTTCCCTCTTCTCTTCTCACCATCCATGCCTCACTCCCGCCCCTCTTTTCATCAATCTAATACTCGCACACTCTTTCCCCCTCGATATAGTAGGCCTCTCGCACCACCTCCTAGCTGCATCCCCCTCTCTCTCTATCCTTCACTCCGGGTCTTATTTGCTTCTAACACATACATGCATGTATACCGATCGATCTCCCTACATATACCTAGGTCGACTATAACTCTTTTTCCCCACGCATCAAGCGACGTACCTCAATCGACGTACCTCACAAGTTATGTATCTCCCTTCCTTCGACAAAGGACGATTGATCTTCCTATGTAGTTACGTCTGCTTACCATAGCCATATCGTCCCCCCTCATAATTCGTGCATGCCTCCTGACCCGTCTCTCACACGCATGTGCACATACAGGCAGGCATCCCCTCTCTTATTGATATTACACACGTGCCCTCCGTTTGTCTAGCAGGCCTCTCCCACCATTTGTGAGAAGCAACTCCACCACCAACCCCTCCGACACTCTAGCTCTGTCTCTCTCCCAACCTTATTCCTCTCCTACACATATGCATGGATGCCGATCAATCTCCCTCAATACATAAGGTAAGTCTCTGTCCTCCTCCACACATATACCAGCCATTCTACCTCTATAGTTAGGTCTCTGCCCCCCCCCCCCACACACACACCGATAGTCGAACGCTGTAGGTAGGTATCCATGCCATAGAGTCAAACTGCACCTGTCCCATCTCACGTTCCAGTAGGCCAGCCACCCTATATCTTTGACGTGGGCACACACAAATTCGATGGCACTCTTTATCGATCGCGCACACACACACTTCATCCCTCTCTTCGATTCTATGGATACCTCACGCCGATGATACCTCCACTCTCTTCTCGTGGATCGCCCCCTCTATATATATGATATATCCAGGCCTCTGTTTCACACACATTGCATATGTTACATTTTTTGTTTGAAATATCATCGACACAAATTCCCTGTCTGTCTCTCACGCACCCCCAAGGAAAAACACTCACGAACCCACACACTATCTCTCCCTAGGTTTGTATCTCTCTCACACAAACAAACATAGGTGGTATACATACACGAAGAGAATAGGTGCGCGTACTCATGCTTCGTGCCCAGCCACACCTGCGCGGGTACACGGTGGAGCTCATTTCTGTACGAAATGGCAGCCCACGTGCTAATTTGAGTGCGTGTAGCGGTTGTTTACCTACAGAGGTCGTGTACTACGCGCGCACGAAACAAAGTTTGACTTGATGTGTTGGTGCATTATTTTTAAATAAAGTTATATTGCTCAATGGCACGTACACAGAATATAAAATGATTTTTATGGAGAAAAAAGTAGTCCGCTCCACTACATACAATGGAGCCTGCCTGCCGGGGTTTGTCTCTCTTCAGAGTATCTCACGCAAGGCGACGGTGGCCTCTCTCTCTCTCACCGTTGGTCACTGATTGGGCCGCATCCCGTCCGCAGGCGGAAAGGGAGGATGTGCATCGTTTCTCCGTTCGATGGCACCGAGGCAGCACGTCCCGATCTGCGGTACCCGCCGTTCTCTCTGACCAAGCTCCGGCGTGGTAGGGCCTACGGCACTTGCTCGCTGCCGCAGTATGGGCAGATCCCGCCCGCCGCTGCCCTCCTAGTTACATCCCGATGACCCCCAGGTATTCCCTCCGGCCTTGCTCCACTGCCCATCTTCCCACGTCTTTGCATGTGGAAAATCTTGCATGTGGATCTTCCCTAGTTCATTGCCCAAAACGTAGCTCATCCGGTGTACTTTCCATATTGCAATCTCATCCTCACACCATTTTAGATAAACACAACCGTGATGTTATCTTCCCTTAGGACAAGGAATATGCTTCTTTTTTGTCGTCATATGTGTCATCAACTGTTATTGGCTAGTAATTGTTTCCTTTCTACCTCTTTTGTGCAAACAGGGCTATCCATTTCACCTCGTTGCTATTGCGACCTTTTGGTGAACTGCACAAATCACTTTTTTCTTAAGAGTGTTTTGTGTAGTTCTACTAAAATGTCACACGTGCAACGTCTCTACATTTCAGTGCGACTACACAAAGGGAGATTGGTTTTGCTCTATCCTCCTCATACAACTCCGAGCCTAATCTTCTCCAACTATTTGTTTAATCTTCTCCAACTAGTTAGTCTTAAGAGAGACTGCAAAGGTGACCAGCTTCTATTTGTGTGTTTATTGTTTCATCAACAGTCCTCTATTATTGTAATCACACTTAATATCTTTGGAACAAGGACGCTTAGCTCTATTTTAGTGGAACTGCACAAAATGATCTCAATGTTGCATGCTCCTGACAGCTACTTTTTTTCCCAACATGCCTTGTTGATTTAGACAGAGCTGGGGGGAAGTTGCTGCCAATGAAAGCATGGATCAATTTTAATTTAACACCTTCTCACAACTTTGTCTTCAGTTGTGATGTAAATATTAGCTCTGATCTGCTAATCATTGAGATGCATTAGCAAGGAAGTTATTTTTTTATTTTTTTGAAAGAACATGGATGGCAAGACACACGAAACAAAAGCTGAAAGCTCAGAGCATTGTACAATTTCATGTCGCTGGAAAATTATTTGTATAGTACGTCAATTATGTAAACAAATGCTGGAAGCTTGATAGCATTTCCAGAAGCCTCTTCAGCATCCTGGTCCATGTGCCATGCACCAAATTTACTCCCTCCGTTCCTAAATATTTGTCTTTTTAGAAATTTCAAATGGACTACCACATACAGATGTATATGGACATATTTTAGAGTGTAGATTCACTCATTTTGCTTCGTATGTAGTCACTTGTTGAAATCTCTAGAAAGACAAATATTTAGGAACAGAGGGAGTAGTGCACAACCGCATGGGAGACTCAGCCCGGTCGTTGCGCCGCACTAATAGTGAGTAATGAGCAGTCAAATCATAAGCCCCACCTTTCCCACTGTAAGTTGCTCGGAAGAAGCAACCATCAACACGCTCTTCTTTGAATCCGCTCATACTACTCCCTCCATCACTGTTTATAGAGCGCGCTTCAACAATCTCTGGGACCAAGGCGACTAGCGATCGGCCTAAAAAATAGCATTGGTAGTTATAGCACAGCGTCTATCACTAGAGGAAATAATGCGTACACACATGCATGCAGTGTTTCCACCCCGGGTACACACATGCATGCACTTACTCCACTCCCCGTACACACCTACATCGAGAGAAAATTGTGGACTTGATTGGGTTACCACGCCCTAATTAATTGAGCATTAAACCAAACGCGTCTAAAATCTCTCTGGTGGTGGAAATGCATGGAGAGAAATGCATGAGAATGAAGTGCGCCCTATAAACTGGGATGGAGGGAGTAGTATGAAGGTGCAAAACCAAGTACGCGTATGGCCTGTCGGTCAAGGCACTTCCTCTTGGCATATCACTGACATGTGGGACCGGAGTGTGAGCAAACCGATCTCAATTGACGGCAAAATGGCCAACCCGCCGTTCCTTGAGAGGGACGAGGAGTGAGAACACACAGACGGGCTCGCACGGAGGCCAAGATATATTCGAGCATGGTTGATCGATATCATCATTACATGTTCAATGTTTTTTAATAGTACTATTGGGCTGCCGTTTTCCGCACTTCTCCCGAATAAATGTGTACTTTATCAGAGATTAAAATAAAATAAGAGTACAGACGTTCCACCATGCAGTTCCTAGTACCTGTATACTAGTAGTACTACTCATGCTACTAAACCTTGCGCTTGGCTCTTCGCCTCTTCGGGAAGTCGAACAATGATGGTACTACAGTGTATGCCTCTCGCAACCTGACACCGAATGAACTGCTGCACGTCCACCGCCTGGGCGAGGGTAGGTTGCATTAGTCAAAAGCTTCTCCTCATCCTATGAGCCACCAGGCTTGAGGTAGACGGAGAGGGCGTAAGCGAGCTTCACCTTGTCCTGTAAGCTTCTCCTCGTTCTGCGAGTTGATGGGACACACCAAAAAGTAGTGCTAGTCCATACTCCCTCCTTTCCAGTTAATATGGATTAATCTTTTTTGCGGGTAAATGAGAGAGCTTTATTCATATATAAGCATTCTTAGGACGATCAGCCAAGAGACTGGTCACTAGGAAGCAAGGTACCCCGCAAAAAAAAGAAGGAAGCGAGGTGTTTCATCAAGCCAGCTCTCGGTCACATTCAAAGTGCAGCAAGCACGGTTCGCACAAAGATGCGCCGCAAGGTTTGCTGACCTGTTTACATGCTGAATAACAAAAAAAGAGAAAATATTACTGAGCACTCCTATTTCTAATAGGATAGGAGCCAGAATTAAGCGAGAATTGTGGCGAGTGTTCCATGCAATCAATTTCCATTATCACATTCGAGAACCCTCGAAGAGAACTAAATGTGTTGAAGATTGCTTTATCACAGACTAAAATAAAATAAGAGTGCAGACGATCCACCATACTGTTCCTAGTAGTACATACATGTATAGTAGTACTACGTAATACTAGTACTCGGAGTAGTAAACTTTGCGCTTGGCTGTTCGCCTCTTCGGGAAGTCGAACAATAATGGTACTAGTACAGTGTATGCTTCTGGCAATCTGACACCGAATTAACTATTGCATGTCCACCGCCTGAGTGAGGGAGAGCTTGCATTAGTCAAAAGTTTCTCCTTCTCCTGCGAGCCACCACGCGCAAGCTTCTCCCGTCCTGCAAGCTTCTCCTCGTTCGGCAAGTTGACGGGACACAACAAAGTAATGCTAGTCCATACTGCCTCCTTTCTGGTTAATATGGCTTAATTTGAAATGAGATAAATACACTGTCTGTCACTGTATATTTGTAAAAATACGGTCAGTGGACTTCATAATACGCTCATTGCGGTCAATATATACATTTTTCGGTGTTTATACGGTAACTAGCTCACCCTGGCTGAGTATGTGTGTGCATGCACGTGTAGGTTGAGCACTTGAGCATGACCGTGTGTGTTTCGTCATGTGCTTGGACATGCATGCATTAGGGCGTCACGCGCGTTTTTGCGTCCATGTGTACGTGTGACTATTGCATGCATGCATGGGGTTGTAGTCCCTCACATTCACATGTTCATAAGTCAATGCTTTGTCAAAATGTTGCATGCAAGGTTTAATCATTCGTTGTTCACGCATGCATTCCCGATATTAATACGTTGGTAAAGACAATTTCTTGAGGAAAAGGAGCCCATGAATTGAGTCCAAAGGGGACCAATAAGCCAGGATGGAGGGAGTACTAGTAGTGAACCGGAAGGAGTGAGTAGGTACTAGTAGTACGTAACAACGTGCAGTAACAAAATTCCTCTATGTGCATCCTGTCTACGTGTCATGCAAGAAAATAGAGATAATTACAAGTGAGACTCAGGAACGGTCATACACGTAGGGGTAGTACATGTAGGGGCCACTCAGGAGCAGTCAAATCACACAGTAAGTTAGTCGGACGAAGCAACCATCATTTCACTCTTCAATGACACGTACGCAATATAAAATGGTTGATATGGAGAGAAAAAGAAAACTGCTCCACTATATATACACTAGCAGGAGCCTAAGCTACAAGCCTACTTGCTTGGGTTGCTCTCTTCACAGCATAGAACGATGGTGGCCACACCGCTGGTCACAGATCCGGCCTGATCCCGCCGCTGGGGGAAGGGGACGATGTTCTACGTAGACGCAGTCGACAGCGGCGAGGTAGAAATCCACTGTCGGTGCGTCCCGATCGGGGGTCCCCGTGGTATGGGCTAATGCCACCTCCCTACTGCCCTTCTAGCTACACCCTGACGTCCCAGGTACAACTTTCTTTTGGATCCGGCTTGCTCCACTGCCGCAGCTCCCCACGTAGCTCCATCTCGATGTGGATCTTTCTCTACTTCTACCGGCTTCTATTTGTGATGAGTTTATGTATCATGAACTAGTGCCACTACTATTATTCTAATCACACTTCTTCAATATCTTTGCCAACAGGGATGCTCAGCTCGATTTTAGTGGAACTGCACAAAAGCATCGTATGATCCGAGGGTGCCAGGCTTCTTTCCTTCGACAGGTTCTACCTAGCCAGGATATTAAATCCTGTTTAGGGTTTAGGGTTTACGGTGTATACCCCATCAATAGTTTTTTTTGTACACACTCTCACAACTTTTTTCTTTAGTTGTGAAGTAAATATTGGCTATGATATGTGAATCATTGAGATGCATCAGCATGCGTGTTAGTTTTCCTTTGTATTTGATGGAATATTGTAACGGGGCAACCTTGGAATCATGATACATACATGAAACAAAATCATAAAGCTTCGTACTCCCTTCGGTCCTTTTTTGTATGTGTATAAGGCTAGTCATAGTGGGGAGTATCATATACTAGTATCATGCATAAATTACATAGGGGATGGAGGTAGTATGTGAGAGTGTATGGCGGGTCATGTGGTAAAATGTACTACTACGCAAAGAAAAAAGGACCGGAGGTGTCTCACGATGTCCAAGGAATATGGTGATAGTGGGAGGTGGGCCATGTAGTCACGGTGCTGCCATGTTTCGTACTCCTCCGGTGTAAGAGTGGAGAAAGTTAGTTTTATCACAGAATAAATAAATAAGAGTGCAGGCGCTCTACGACGCTCTACCGCCGCAGTAATAGTGACCAATGAGCTGCCAAATCACATAGACCCGGTATAGTGATTGGACGGAAGAAGCAAACCATCACTCTATCTCTCTCATGCAGTACAATATTCTTTTGGAAACCAACTTTTCGTTTCGTTGGATCGCGCCATCGAGCAAAACCAATGTTTAAATCACATCTATCGCGTTCGTGTCTCACCCTCCTCCACGGCTCCACCCCACACGGTCGCTCAGCATGCTACTCACCGTAAACTGAGTATACGATAACTTTCCCGGCTGCTTGTCGATGGATCGCGCCATGAAGTACTAGCACTACGGGAAGAGATTGACGAGGAGGGGGAGGACAGCTAGTTGTAGCACGGACTCCCAAGAACTTTTTACATGCATGTTGTGGCCGGCCGTGGAGACGTTTGAACACGAAGCATTCGCGTGCACCGGGAAGTGGCGCGGGCGGCGCTCTCTCGGCCGGCATGCCGCTTCAATGCCAGCGCCAGTAAGAGGTCGCGTCCGCTCTGGCCGGGCATGAATGCGGCACTGACCGTTTCGGGCGGGAAACACGCGCGGGTGATGAAGAGGGTTTGGGTTGGCCAGGGCGGTCAGGAGCGGGCGTGGCAGCGGTCCGGACGCCCGCAAACAAGAGATACTGTACGTAAATATTGCTGCATATATAATTAATAACGTAAATAATGTGCCAGTTGGACAAATATGATTGGAGGTGGAGATGGAGATGGAGATGGAATTTTACGTAAACACGGATATGCATGTCTATGTTTATGTGTGTGTGCGCGACGACTCTCGCGACTACTCGTACACATCATCGATGTCTCGTTCTCCCTACACACATACAAACTTAGTACCGCCTCATTTTGTTCCTAGGATAGGAATATCATAGGAGTGGGAAACAATATGAAGTGAGATAAATGGAGTACGACGTACAAGAAGAAATGTACACGCACTCACTCTGCCTCCGAGATACCCACAAGTACACGATGGAGCGCATTTGTACACGAAGAGGCAGCTTACGTACGTAATAATTTAACCCTTTAATTTGTTCACTTAATAATGGAGGGTCGGGGACCACACGTGAGTGGTACAAACTGCGACCTGGAAGCGGGGGCGTGTTATTGATTGAGTTTTCTTTCTTGGTATGTTAAAAAAAGATTTGTCCGCTAGTTTTCGTTTCTTTTTTCCGGGAACGCATGTATTCTATTTAAAACCACTGCTATGGAGAGATTTTTTTACTCCATTGTATATATAGCCTCTTGTTTGATAGGGTTTCTCACGTCTTGCTCTCTCACACTCTCCATATCTAAACAAGATGACCGTGTCCACTCTATCTCTCTCCTCACCGGTGGCCACAGATCCGGCCGGATCCCATCCCCTGCGGGAGGTGAGGAGGTCTAGTGTTGACGTTGTCGCCGTCGGCGATGGAGGAAGCCGATGCGCACCATCCTCTCTGAGCCGGCGCCAGCGCGGATGAAGGTCCTCCACGCCCTTGTTCGCTGCTGTCGTGTGGGCAGATCCCGTCCGCCCGCCTAATCCACATCTCGCCCACCTGAGGTATAACTTCTTTTGGATTTCATGCTTCATTATACTCTGCATGCGGGTTTTCTTCTATACCACTACTCCCCAGCTCCCCATGTACAGTAACTAGGGTTCGTCGGCTGGTCCAACATCACCTATTTTTTACTATTATAGAGGAAAGGCCACTCCAAAAGTTGTCCAAGTTTATCATTTATGCATCGGTGGAGGTATACATGTTTTTTCCCGACAAAAAGTACATGGTGGTTGTGTGGTCACTGTCCATATGCTCGTATTGCTGCTACTAATCTAAAACTATCACTGGTAAAATGAAGCAATGCCCATGTAGAGGCGTTGACAATTAAGATGCCGCTGTTAATCTTGTTCCACTGCTAAAACAAAGTAACGACACTACTTAAATATTATTTTTTTATATTTTTGCAAACAGGGATGCGTATCTCCATACTCGGGCATGTCTTCCTCAATTTTTAGTGGAACTGCACAAAATTGGATGGCCACTGTTGCTCATTTCTTCCTTTCTCAAGCTTGATTACCGAGAAGAAACAAACCACAGTGAGGATTATCAAACTTCATTGGTGCCTGACCCAAACATGATGCCAAAATTGATGATGCATCACACCACGATGAGCTATCGATGCTCATGGTTGCGTCTCATGGCTGCATCGGCTGGTGAAGCTGATCGATGTTCAATGAAGAACGGGCTGTCTTCCATCAGTGCTCTTTGCTTGTTACCACAAAGACGATATCCTTCACCAGTTCATCTTGGAGCAGTCGTTTACGTTGGTGCAATTTTATCACACAATTGTATATGAACCAAATGTTTCCTCGAAGAAGCATCGACGTTGGTACTAAGAGCAAAAATTTTGTATTGATTTCTAAGCCTTCTCACAACTTTTTCTTCAGCTACCCTGTAATTTTATTTGACCAGCTTTTAATTAAATATGTGGTCTGACTTTGATTAAACATATGGTGTGGACTAAAAACCAGGATGGAGGTAGTACCCCTTCATTTTTATTTACTCTGCATATTAGATTTGACTGCAGTCAAACTTTAATGCAACAAACCATAATTATTGAGAGAGGGAAAACTGTACATACAAAATAATTGAAATTAAATTTCTTTATTTGTGCACACTCTCACACATTTCCGATAATTTGGCGCGTGTGTGGTTGTTCACCTAACGGAGGGTAGTGCTACGCACGTGAACGATAGGAAGTGCGACTAGGACGCGTGGATCGTTACTTGATCGTAGTTTTCTTCACTAGTACGTTAAATAAAGAGTTTCGTTTCGTACACAATTTAAAATGATTGTTGTGGAGAGAAAAAGAAAACCACTCCACTATATTAGTACTATATAAGCTGGAGCCTCAACGCTTGTTCGCTAGGGTTTGCACTCTTCACACTCTCGCTGCACTACATATATATATACACGCTAGAGGCTTAGTGTTCCTTTGCTAGGGTTTGCTCTATTCACACTCTCTCACCCTCTTCATCAGATCTAAACAAGACTGCGTCTCTCTCTCTCCCCCCTCGCAGCTGGTGAAGGAGCCGTCCGGATCATGTCGCAGCGGGAAGGGGAGGAGGTGCAGCGTTCACTCTCTCGCCTTCGGCGAGGGAGGCAATCCACTGCCAGCTGCGCTCTTATCTTTCACCCAGCGCCTGTGCGGGAGGGCCTCCGACCCCTTCTTCCTCGCTACTGTACGTAGTGTGGGCAGATCCGGCCTCCTACCGCACTCCTAGCCACATCCCGATGACCCTAAAGTATAACTTTCTTTGAAACCGTCATTGCTCTAGCATGCGGATCTGTTTCGATTCTGTAGTCGAATCTAGGTCTTGGTTCAAAGAGGAAAGAAGGGAGGGTGGGGTGGAGCATGAATCTAGGACGTGGTTCATTGAGGAAAGGTGGGAGGGAAAGTAGTATAGACTGGCTATCTAGCCGCTTTGTTGGTCAAAAAGGGAAAAGGGGGGTAACCAAGTACACACATATGTAAGGAACCGATCTCTTTGTTGAAAAAGGAAAGAAACTGGGGGGTCGGGTAGTTTGTGCAGGACTAGATTTGCTGCCCTCACATAGGAAAAAGGTTCAAAGAGAACAAATATGGGACCAACGCAGATATGTTGCTTGGCAACATACTCTGCATCACCCATTTATACGTGTGGACGCACATGGTGCTAGCATGTCCCATGTCCCATACAACTATTTTGGTGTTGTTAATCTAAGAATGCCGCTGGAAAATTGAAGCAATGCCACTGTTAAAAGTAAATTACATTTTTAATGAATGTTGTTTTAAGAGAATGTCTCTGTTAATATGAATCAATGCAACCGTTTTAGAAATGCTATTATCCTACTTTGTTTTCCATCAAGATAAGGTAGATGCTTCTTTTTGTCGCCGTATGTTTCATCCTCCTTTATTGGCCAGGAATTGTTTCCTTTTTTGACTCTGTTAAAACAGGGATATCTATTCAACTTGTTGCTATAGAGAACTTAAATGTCACATGGGTGACATTGCTTGATTTAGTTGAACTACACAAAACGAGATTGGATTTCCTCTTCGTGTTGGCAGATTCGTAGGTGATCTTGACTGCATCATGAAAGGTCAGTAACGGCCTTCATCCACATGATCGTGTAGTGTGCTTTGAGATGCTGTGCTACTTGTATTGGTACTGTTTTAAATAAATGTTGAATTGATGCTATTGAATTGCTATATTTTCCCATTAAGTGAACAAAAATATGACCAACCCAGACATGATGCTTGTTGCTTTATTACAACAAACTCTGCATCACCCCCTTTATAAGTAGATGGAAGCACATGGTAAAATTACCCCCTGGAACTTTTTATGTTTTTTGTTAATCTAATGCCACTGGTAAAATTAAGCAATGCCACTCTCAGAATTAACTACTGAATCTTAGTTTAAAACTGCAACACTTGTTAGGGATCGGCGGGAGTACCATTTCTGTTAGGGATCGGCTGGAGTACATGTTTAAGAAAAGTATTGTTGACATAATGTCTCTGTTATTATATATCAGTTACAGTGTTCTACAAATGGTACTATCCTGCTTTGTAGTTCTTTCTACATGTTTAACCAAGGTATTGTTAAGATAATGTCTCTGTTAATATGAATCAGTTGCATTGTTTTAGGAATGGTACTTTCTGCTTTGTCGTTCTTTATACATGTTGAAACAAGGTATTGTTAAGATAATGTCTCAATTAATATGAATGAATCACACTGTTTGAGAATTGCTACTCTCCTGCTTTATTTCCCATTAATATAAGGTAGATGTTTTTTCTTCTGGGAGTATAAGTCATCAAGCATTATTTCTCAGTAATTGTTTCCTTTATACCTATTGTTGCATACAGGGATATCAAAACTTCTGCTCGGTTCTATTTCAACTTTGATTTTAGTTGAACTGCACAAAAGGAGCCAATGTGTTTAAGGCAAACTGTTGCATTATTGGGCCCAGTTGGTCTTTCCACTTTGCAGAAAGAAGTAGTCACTGTTTGCGCTACATTACACAAGGAATGATCGAGAAGCTTTACAGAGTATTAGTAGACGCTGGTGACATGACTAGTCTGCAGAGAGCATGGGAAACTCAACAACACGTGGAGTGCAAAATTCACTCCACAAGGAAAGGTATGACCAAGTCAGTTGCCGACGCAGCTGTAACAAACGAGGTCAATATCGGCCTTCATCCACATGATTGTGCTTTGTTATGTTGTGCTACTTATATTGTTGTATTGTTTTGAATAAATGTTTAATTGAAGCTATTATATTACTATCTTTTCCTGTTAAGATAATGAAGATGATTATAGTTGTAAGCGTATGTTTAATCAACAAGTACCACTATTATATTCATCACGTTTTTTCTATATTTATGCAGACATGGATGCTCAGCGTGATTTCAGTGGAATTGCACAAAATATTCAGATGGTTCATGTCCTCCATAATACTTCATCATGCACAATACATCGAATGGTTCTCTAATCATTAGTCATCACCTTGAGCCACCGGACTATCTACTTGAATGGAGCTGCCAACGTGTTCAACGCCTTGCAACATATAAATACGAAATCCACCATGGTACCCAAGACATTGTTTGATTTCAGTGGAACTGCACAAAAAGATACGCTGGTTAATCTGGCTCCATGTGCCATTTCAATGTGCAAACTGATGACAAACCCTGCCCATCTGAATCGAGCTACCAACGTCTTCAAGGCAGAAGAATTCCCACAAGTTGAAGGGAAAGAACTCTGTCCAGCAGAATACTACCTTTAAGAAGAAGGGTAAGAAGAAAGACAAAAAGAGAGATGGCTGCTTTACTTGTGGTTCAGTGGAACACTGGGCAAACAAGTGCCCAAACAAGTACAAGAAGCCAGGATAGGACTCCAAGTCTGTCAATGTCACTCTAAGCAACAATGATGGGGCATCTGGGTATGGTAATCTATTTACCGTACTTTCAGTTTGTCAGTCCACCGATTGGTGGGTTGACACTGGGGCCAATATTCATGTGTGTGCTGATGTGTCTTTGTTTTCTTGCAACATATAAATACAAAATCCACCGTGCTACACAAGACATTGTTTGATTTAAGTGGAACTGCACAAAAAGATACGCTGGTTAATCCGGCTCCATGTGCCATTTCAATGTGCAAACTGATGACAAACCCTACCCGTTCCACAATCATAGGTATTACATATTTTGAATGGGGAAAGCTTGTGAAAGTTTAATCATTGATGTTAGCAAGAAGACATTAGTTTAATATTTTGGAATTGGAAAACCTTGTCAAATTTTGCTCATTGATGTTAGCCAGAAGACATGCATTTGATATTTTGGAGTGGGACGCCCTTTGCTATGAGCAGCATCGATCGTTTTTTCCTATTCCTATGTTCAGTTCAGAAGTAAATATTTACTCTGCTGAGATGCATAGTCACATGAATGTTGACTTATATAAGGTATTTTAATAGTTTGTTCTGAATGTTGTCTATGTAATGCCAAGCCTTGTGAGTTTGATTGCAAAGTTGAGCTTGGAATGCTGTGGCATGCGGCATCACGAGCTGTTCACCGTGCCTCCTGAGAATAATGCTTCATATTGTTTTGCATGTTGATCTAATGCCAGTGAATTGCATGTTAAGAAGATCATCCTCTTCTGTTGTTTCTGTGCTTAAGAAGTTCATCGTCTTATGTTTCATTCATAGCCTATACGACAACTCGGGTAAGTTATAGGTGAAACCATATGATCTTCCGACCAACTCATCATCTTAGGCCGTGATTGGATCGTTGTTTTCCAACCCAAACCGCTTGTAAAACTGACGCTTGTAAATAAAAGCAGATGGTCTTGGGCGAAGCGCTTGGTTGGTCGATTTCGACTGGTAAAATATACACTGGTCTCTCAAATTACACGCGTAACTCGCAGGTTTTCATTACAGACCTCGGGCCGTCGATTTCATTATGCCTGTATTTTACGCGTTGTTTTCCGTGACGAGTAAATTACACTTGTATCTTAATACATGTGTGAAACAATCCAGAGCTCCCAAGCGCGGCCTTACCGTTTCATGCCGGCTCAGTCTCTCGAAGGTGCTCATAGGTGTCCGATGATCCTGGCTTCCTGAATGAGCAGCGGGCGCTGTATCGAACCATCCGTAGGGCACGCGAGGCCCTCTCCGTCGTCCTTTGAGTTGTTGCGCTCGCTGTGGCGCCGAGCGTTGTCAACATGGTCAACGAACATGAGGAATCAGGAGATGACTTTACTTGGAGAGGATGACAGTAGGGACCCACCAGGGCCATAGCCGTACGTATGCAAGTTCCTCCTTATTATATACAACTATAATTTTTTTTGCTTCCTCCTGGTTTCCTGACATCACGGTCCCACACCATTGTCAACCTATATAGTCAATAAACGAGATAATTGCACAAGGAGCGGCCGACAGCTGGGACCCAGTAGCACGAGTAGTATTTCTTTTTTTAGGTGTAAGCGGAGTTTTTCTTGAGCAATGTTTTTGTTGTTGTTCAGAGGAGCAAGGTATCAATTGGGCGGGCTGTGGCCCGTCTAGCCCAAGCTATTATTTTATGTCGACCAAATATCCAGCCCAGATATTAATTTTTCAAGGTGAAAATGGCTAGCCCAGCTATACTTTTTTTGCGGAATACCCATCCCAGGTCAACTTGTTATTCTCCGCCCCGCTGGGCTGTAAATCTTTCCTAGGAGGGATGCATTAGGCCTAACAAGAAAATGGGCTTTAAGTAATAATAAATGGGATGTAATTATAAAAACTGGGTTGTAAATATACAAAACGCACCAAACAGGTAATTAGTTTCAAAAATATTATTTTTTTGAATTTGAAAATTTTAATTTCATTACGTATTGCGCGCGCAATATTTCATTAGATTTTTACCTAATACAAATTCATTTTGAAATTATATTTAATCTGACTCAAAATTTCGGGATAAAAATATTTTGGATCCCATCAAAATGTGGGATTTTTGGTTGAATTCTGTTTTGAGCGGTTGGTTGAAATTATTAATCGTTGTCCTGGCTAGAAAATGGGCTGTAATTTTAACAGACTGTAAATGGGTTGTAGTAAATTCCATTAGAATTCAGAAATGGGATGTACATTGTTACAAATCGCAAATGGGCTATATGTTCTCTGCCACAGATGTGATGCCTACTTGTGGGCCTACTATTTTTTTTTTGAGAATTATAGTCAGTGATGCGTACGGAAGGCTTGTGGGCCTACTAAGGCATACGGAAGGCTTTGTCAACTTATAGTCAAGACACGATTCTAGCAGCAGTGGCCATTGGATGTCCATCCAACGGCTGTAGTGCTTCTTCAATATCATATATTCTTGCTTCAGCCGCCCAAACCACCGTCGGTGGTACCGCCTGCTACCGCCTCCCATGGCCGGCTGTGCTGCCGCGCAGGCTTCATCGGCCCACCCTACTCCCAAACACCGTCCAGGCCATTCCTCTACTCACCAACACCTCCTGTTCTTCTCCGGCGACGGCAGCCTCACATCACAGCAGAACCAGTGAACCCTCGTACTCCCCTCCACGTGGGCATCCACTACTGTGTCTTCGCCGCCTCCGGGTCGTTCCCTTCCTAGGACTCGCCATCATTCACTGCGTTGGTTCTCTCGGCGCGGCGTGGTCAACTTTGTCAACAAACGACAGCCATCGGAAGAGGCATGTACGTGGAATGGCTGATAGTAGGGACCCACATGGCCCATGGCCGCACACAGCAAGTGCCCCCGTATTATGCGAAAACAAATAATTTCTCCCCCTGGCAGGTTTGACCCACCTGCTACATCTTCACACGCAAGGAAATGCTTCATTTATTACGCGGAAATAAAATGTTTCCTCTCCCTGACAGCTGGGACCCACCAGCTTTATTATGATCCTTTTCGTGAAAATATAGATTGTACCAAAGATGCTAAATAGTTTTCTTTTTATTCTAACTCGAAAAGGAAGAAATAAAAAAACAGAAAACATCTTCGCATGCAAGGAAGTGCCACCTTATTATGTGAAAAAAATTTGATTCCCCCTGCTAGCTGGGACCCACCAGATTTGGAGGCTGACTTGTCGGCCTACTAAGTTAACGCGTACG
The DNA here is from genome assembly GCA_011799875.1 of Thinopyrum elongatum. NCBI lineage: Eukaryota > Viridiplantae > Streptophyta > Magnoliopsida > Poales > Poaceae > Thinopyrum > Thinopyrum elongatum. The sequence continues at coordinate 373,147,854 of CM022303.1, read as the reverse complement.
CAGGGCCTTGTCAACTTAGTCAATAAATGATTCTAGCTGCATTGACCGTTGGATGTTAATCCAACGGCCAAGCTGCGTCTTCAACCTCTGGTCTTCTTGCTCCAGCCGCCCAAACCTGCGCCCGTCGTACCACCTGCTCCAGCCTCCCGTGGCCAGCTGTGCTGCCGTGCAGGCCTCACCGCCCGACCATACTACTACTGGCCAGGCCTTCCCTCTACTCACCCACACCCCCTGTTATTCTCCGGCGACGGCAACCTTACACCGCAGCCAAACCAGTGAACCCTCATACTCCCCTCCGCGTGGGCATCCACCTGCCTCGTCTTCCCTGGCTCAGCGTCGTTCCCTTCCTAGGCCTCGCCGTCGTCCACCGCCTGGGTGTTGTCCGCACGGCGTGGTCAACGTGGTCAACAAACGACATCCATCGGAAGAGTAGTGTACGCGGTGAGGCTGATAGATGGACCCACAAGCTACATCTTCACACGCAAGGAAGTGCCTCCATATTAGGCGTGAAAAAAATGAATCCTCCCACTGATAGCTCGGACTCACCATCAATAACTTCGCACGTAAGGAAGTGCCTTCTTATCCTCCCTGACAGCCAGGACCCACCTGGTCGAAGCGTACGTAGCATTGTCATTCTGGTCGAGAACGTGTACATACATACTGGTCGATCGGTCTCTCTGCAACGATGAACCGTGGCCAAGCAAGCAACGGCATGTGTAGTAGTAGAGCCCCCGACGTAGCAGTTCAGGCAGTCCCTTCTAAACCATGTACACGTACGTACAGCCACATGCCAAAAAATACAGCCAAGTACGTACATATGGGCGGGGTCTTGAACGCCCACTCGCGCATACGTACGGCCAGGGATCGTATACATGGAGAGGCAACGGACGGCAGTAACGGCGTCCTGTTCATCGGGCAGCCAACCGGCTAGGTCGGAATGGAGAAACAACATCCTGTTCATCGGGAGGCAACAGACTGGGTCGGAATGCGTCCTGTTCAACGGGAGCTAACCGGCTTGGACAGAACAGCCGAAATGGGGTCTGGCATTCCGCAATACGGAGGAAACAGCCTTCTGTTTGACCGGCTACGGTCGAAACAGGGGTCCTGTACATCGCGAGGGGTGTGGCGTACCGCAAAACAGAGGAAACAGACTTGTGTTGGAGCGCTATGGTCGAAACGGGGGACCTGTTCATCGGGAGGGGTGTGGCGTACCGCAAAACGGAGGAAACGGACTTGTGTTGGAGCGCTACGGTCTAAACGGGGGTCCTGTTCATTGGAGGGGTGTGGCGTACCACAAAACGGGACTCCACGGGCTACTGTTCACCCACCATCGACTTCCTTCAGCCTCCACATGCACTGTTCATCCACCGCGCCTTCCTCCTGCCTCCACCAACTACTGTTCATCCACGGGCTACTGTTCATCCAGCCCTCCACTGGCTACTATTAAACCAGCCCTCCACGGGGTCTTGTTCATCCACCCCCAAGCAGCTGCTCGGCTGTGGCGGCCTCCTCTCAGGGTCCTGTTCATCCAGCGACAACGGCCTACTACTACCAGCACGGGGTCCTGTTCATCCAACACCCACCGGGAACTGTTCATCCAACCCCAACCACGTATGTCTCGACTCGTTCAACCAACCCCCACGTTCACTGTTCATCAAGAGGCAGCAGGTTCGATCGGCTTTAGTAAGCAGCAGCAGCGATCGATCGCTCGCTCGGGTTCAGTAAGCAGCAGTAGCGAAGGAATAGCTCGGGTTCAGCTAACAGCCAAGGGATCAATCGCTCGGGTTCAGTAACGTAGCTAGTGCAATCGCTCGGGTTCAGTAAGCGAGCGCCTCGCTCGGGTTCAATTAGAGCCCAATGCCTCGCACACACGCGCGTACGTATACGAGAGAAAACGCGCAAACCTCCGTGCATCGCTCGGCCCCGACCACCCACCATAACCGGGAACTCCCCGAATTTTTCCTCGCCCTCGCTTCTACCACGATTTTTTCCGTCCTGGATAGCCCAAAGAATGTCATGCAGGTGCATCTCCGGCCAACCCAGGAAGAAAAGCCCATTTTCTGTCATGATTTTTTGTCATAGAAGTAGGAGCCCACCACATCTATGATGATACCGGGTTTTGTCACAATTATCGTCATAGAAGTGTCATAAGCATGACAGAAAAAATTCGTTCGGCCCAAAATGTCACGGATGTGTCTTTTATTTGTAGTGTCTACTACAGCAGTTACAGGTAACGGTGGCTATAACTCTACTTAGTGGATGACTTAGGATTCCTCGACCATTGCAGCTCCCACGACACCTTCATGTCCTGTATGTCCGAGTGGTAGTTCGTCCGCCGAGTGACGTGTGGTTTTCCGAGAGTTGCGGAGCCATCCGTGTGATCCTCTTGATGTATCATCGAATGCTAACACGGTCCAGAGACCTACCTATGATGATGATGGGCCCCTGTGGGTCCTAGATGATGGGCCCTTGACCTTACCTGTAATAGGTGACCACATCATTACATGGGCTTCAGCCCAAGTCACACACACAGGCGTGCTCCAGACGATCCGGGCGATCGTCCAGATTGTCCGGAGGTGTCGTAGATGCTGTAGGGGGTCCAGTTGTCCGGCTTGGCGTCCAGATGTTTGGGCTAGTTCAAATGATCCAGGAGCTGGTCTGGATGATCCGGCTTTGTCGAGGAGGCTGCTGTTGTTGGGATCTATGGTAGGGTGCATCGATTGCAAATTAAAATTTTCCTACACGCAAAACAACCAAGAACATGCTACGGGAGATGGATCGCAGATCGTTACCACTAGACGCGCAGTGCCGTGCAATGGAAGAAGAGTTGGGGCAGCGCGTCCGTGTGGATCGTCTCCTCCTTGTCCGATCTCCCTCGAACAGCCGATCGTCGGATCCCACGTACAGGTTTGCCAAAGCGGCGCAACTGCACCGCCTCTAACACTATCCGCTTGTGCAGGAGGAACACCATGCGGCGGACTGCTAGGTCCGATCAGACAACCGGCGGCGAGTGGAGGTGGCTATTCGCAACACTTGCAAACCCTAGTGACAACGCCGAAGCGATCAACCAAATGAGTGTGCCGCACCTCCACTTTATATAGGCATCCGTCGCGGGCTCAACACTAGGGCCTCGCACGGACCCTAAAGCCCAATGTCTGTTCGGCCAGGACTCGAGTCCGAGTAGGATAACATCCGACTCGTGGAATTGTGTCCAGGCTAATAGGTTCCTTCCCTTCAGCACGCGACCCCTTAGGTTCTAGTTCAGTTGGTCGCGAGTCAGATCACATCCGACTCGGCTAGTCGATAGTGGCCTCTAGCAAAGCATGCCAACACCAAGTGTCAAATGAAGCTGGTTAGGCAAACATGTATAACGTGTCACATTTCTATTCCCTTTGCCACACGATATATGTTGTCGGGCTCAAGGCGAGTCTGTCATCCTTGTGCTAGCCCGACCTCTTTCTCATTCCAGTGATGCCGACCACAAACTGGATTATCTCAAAATTCTAATTGCATGGCCATGCTTATCTTGATAGTATCACACGAGGGGCCCAAAGTATATCTCTCCTGATCGGAGGGGCAAATCCCATCTTGCTGGACCATGTCTCGCAGCATGGGTCTAGACAAGCCCGAAACCCACCTTTGTAACTACCTAGTTACAGAGTAGCGTTTGGTTGGCCCAAAGCAATTTTGTCACCATGCCGAGTACATGCGCCATCTCAGGTCTTAGGACATAGAACGTATGTTGTACTAGAGACTCACAGATGACATATCGTTGCATCTCATAGTTGGGTCTGTCCGTCTCGAACCTTATCTCGACTCGGATCTGACTACATCGAATCCGACCAGATCCTTCCGAGTCCATATTATCTGGTTAGCATCCAATGCTCCATGGCCAGTGAGACCGAGCCATCCACCGTGTCATATGCTAGTCTAGTTGGATGCGCATCCACACAATTCTTTCGACTAGGGACCTTTTAGGACAGTCATCATACAATGCATAATCCCACAAACAAGTCACATACGTGTTGATAGACATCATTGATAATGTCTAAGGACTATCTTTATTCATAATCACATAGGAAATATCATCATACATGATTGCCTCTAGGGCATATCTCCAACAGTCTCCCGCTTGCACTAGAGTCAATCAAATAGACATCATATGACCATAGCTCTAACGTGCCCCTCATGCTTGGGTTATGGAAGCGGCTTAGTCAATGGATCTGCAACATTTGCATGCGTGTGAATTTTGCATAATTCTATATCACCGCTCTTTACAATCTTTCGTATCAGGTGATATTTCTGATCTATGTGTCTGGTCTTTTGGTGGTTCCTCAGCTCCTTGGCTTGTGCGATGGCACCAGAATTATCACAATAAAGGTCCAGCAGTTTACAGAGGCTGGGAAAATACCAAGATCATCTAGAAAGTTCCGGATCCAAACACCCTCCTTTGCAGCTTCACAAGTCGCAATGTATTCGGCTTCTATGGTAGAATCGACCACCGTATGTTGCTTGGAACTCATCCAGCTCATTGCTCCTCCGTTCATGACATACACGAATCTAGACTATGGTCGACAATCATCTCTGTCGGTTTGGAAACCAACATCGGTGTAACCCTTTACGATGAGCTCTTCCTCACCTCCATAAACTAGAAACATTTCCTTAGACCTTTTCAGGTACTTCAGAATATTCTTCACCGCTGCCCAGTGAGTAACACCGGGGTTAGCCTGGTGTCTACTTGTAAGGCTTATTGCAAAAGCAACATCAGGCCTGGTACATATCATGGCATACATGATGGATCCTATTGCAGAAGCATACAGAATTCTACTCATCCTGCTTCGCTCATCAGATGTCGAAGGACTCTGAGTCTCGCTTAGCCTTATACCATGTGAGAGTGGCAAGAACCCTTTCTTTGCCTCACTCATGTTGAACCGCTTCAACAATTTATCTATGTACGTGCTCTGGCTTAAGCCGAGCAGCCTCCTCGATCTATCTATGTAGATCTTAATGCCTAAAATATACACTGCCTCACCAAGGTCCTTCATTCAAAACTTGCCATTCAATGATTCCTTGATCAAGTTCAGCATCAAAACATCATTTCCGATCAGTAGTATGTCATCCACATACCAGATCAAAAACAATATCGAGCTCCCACTTAACTGCTTGTATAAACAAGTGTCCTCTTCACTTTTGATGAAACCGAGACCAGTGACGACCTCATCAAAACGAATGTTCCAACTCCGAGATGCTTGCCTCAACCCATAAATGGATCTCTTGAGCTTGCATACCTTACTAGTGCTAGTCAGATCAACAAAACCCTTGGGTTGTATAATATACACGTCCCTGGTTAAATTTCTGTGAAGGAAAGTCATTTTAACATCCATCTGCCATATCTCGTAATCGAAATATGCAGCTATAGCTAGTATGATCCTCACCGACTTCAGCATCGCTACCGGCGAGTAAGTCTCATCGTAGTCAATTCCTTGAACTTGTCCATAACCATTAGCGACAAGCCGAGCTTTGTGGATCTGAACATTTCCATCCACATCGGTTTTCTTCTTAAAGACCCATTTGCAACCAATGGCTATTACGCTAGGCGGCGGATCAAGCAAGTCCCAGACTTGATTCTCATCCATGGACTTTATCTCGGATCTCATGGCCTCTAGCCATGCCTCGGAATCTAGGCTCACCATCTCTTCCACATACGTGGCCGGCTTGTTGCTTTCTAGCAACAATACAACACACACTCTGCGCAATCTTTTCAACCTTCGAGGTTCTGGTGCCGTTCCACTACAGGTTCCCTGACTGACTCCAGTCTGATCTCATCATCAACCGAGTCATCCTCGAGTGGTCCTCGAATTTTTTGAGTCAGACCGTCCTCCCACTAGCCTCCCGACTGAGAAACTCTTTCTCAAGGAAAACCCCATTCCGAGCAACAAACACTTTGTTCAGTTCCCGGTTGTAGAAGCTATATCCCAAGGTTTCCCTCGGATATCCCATGAATATGCATTTATCCAACTTGGGTGTAAGCTTGTCTAACATAAGTCACTTGACAAATGCTTCACAACCCCAAATCTTTAGAAAAGACAAACTGGGACTCTTACCGGTCCACATCTCATGTGGTGTCTCCGACTTGGGTGTAAGCTTGTCTGACATAAGTCACTTGACAAATGCTTCACGACCCCAAATCTTTAGAAAAGACAAACTGGGACTCTTCCCGGTCCACATCTCATGTGGTGTCTTGTGTACGGATTTTGATGGTACCTTGTTAAGTGTGAAAGCTGCAGTTTCTAGAGCGTATCCCCAGAATGACAAGGCTAAATCCGTTTTGCTCATCATTGACCCAACCATGTCCAACAAGGTCCTATTCCTCCATTCCTACATGTCGTTTCTCTGTGGCATACCCGGTGGTGTGAGATGAGGTACTATACCTCGGCTTTTCAGATGATCATCAAACTCTTGGCTCATGTACTCACCTCCATGATCTGATCGTAGAAGTTTTATAGTCTTGCCGAGCTGATTCTCAACCTTGTTCTGAAACTCTTTAAACTTTTCAAAAGTTTTCGACTTATGCCTCATCAAATAGACATATCCATATCTACTCAAGTCGTCGGTAAAAGTCATGAAGTACTGATAGCCATCTCTGGCAGTTGTGCTCATTGGACCACACACATCACTATGTATAAGTTCCAACAACTCGGACGCCCTCTCGCAACTCTTTGCAAAATGAGACTTAGTCATCTTGCTGAGCAAGCATGATTCGCATGTCTTGAATGACCCAAAGTCGGACGAAGTTAGGATCCCATCATCATGGAGCTTCTTCATGCGTTTCAGACTAATGTGTCCAAGCTGACAATAATAGAAGTATGTCGGATTTATCTCATTAGGCCTATGCATCTTGACATTCACGTTATAGAGCGGTTCCTATTCTAGATTCAATATAAAAAGCCCATCAACAATGGGTGCATAGTCGTGGAACATTCCATTCAAATAAAACGAACAACCATTGTCCTTTAAATTGAATTCATAACCCTAACTCATCAAACATGAGGCAGAAATAATGCTCCGACTAAGTGCGGGAATGTAATAACAATTATTCAATTCCAAAACAAATCCAGAAGGAAGCTCGAGCTGCATCGTGCCGACCTCCAATGCAGCAACTCTTGCTTTGTTGCCGACCCTGATATCAATCTCCCCTTGTGCCACACGCCTAGTTCTTACCAACCCCTGCATCGAGTTGCAAATATGAACAACCGATACGGTATCAAATACCCAAGAGCTACTAGGTATGTCAGCAAGGTAAATGTCTATAACATATGCAACATGTGTAGCTTTGCCTGAAGAAGCATTTCTGGCCTTCTTGCCATGCTCTGCAAGCCAGTTGCTACAGTTCCTCTTCCAGTGATCGGTCTCCTTGCAATGATAGCAAATGGTCTTCGAGTCCGGTCCCGACTTCGGCTCAACGGCGGAGGTTACCGTCTCCGTGCCCTTTGCCTTAGCCTTTTTCTTGGACCAACTCTTCTTGAACTTAGCCGGTTTCTGCACCATCAACACTTGATGCATGCCTTTCTTAATATCCTGCTCTGCCACTTTGTGCATCCCATGCAATTCAGTGAGCTTCTTATCCATGCCATGCATCTGATAGTTCAAGATGAACGTCCCATAGCTGGGCGGAAGAGAACCCAGAACTACATCAGTAGCCAGCTCATCCAAGAGCGGGAAACCCAACCGATCCAAAGCTTGCATGTATCTGATCATCTTAATCACATGTGGGCTCAGTGGATCACCTTCCTTCTGCTTGAAATCCATCAAGGATCACCAGACATTGAACCTTTCAGTCCTAGCCTGTGTCTAAAACATGCTCTTGAGACTCTCGATCATATCGTAAGCCTCAACATTTTTGAAATGTTGTTGCAAATCGGGCTCCATACAAGCCAGCATCAGAAGGCTGATCTCCATTGACTCATCAATGAGTTTCTAGTAGGCATTCTTGGTTGTGGCATTAGCATTATCGGCAGGTTCCTCTAGAAGTGGATCCTCTAGAACATGTTCCTTTTTATCGTGCTTGAGAACAATTCTCAAATTTCTATACCAGGTGGTAAAGTTTGTTCCATTCAGTTTATCCTTTTCAAGAATTAATTTCAATGCAAAGATGGGTTGAGCAGGTGGTGCCATTGATCTAGAACAGAAAATATTCAATCACTAAGCAATGTGTTTATGTAGAGTAATGCAAGCCTAAATAGAAATACTCCCACTGAAGTCAGCATCCCTCCGCAAACTCTCAGTGATTCAGGATCCGACAAGCGCATGCGACAAGTGAGCTTTAGCATCACTGCTAGCCAACATACCTATTCGGTAAGCATCTCCTTGCTAATCGTATCTCTATACGACTCTTGTCGGTCGGGTAGGTATCTTATACCCCGGCTCCCAACCTTCTTTGCCACAAGGCCCAAAACCGTTTTGATAGCCTTGTCAAGTTAACCAGATGTAGTGCATGTCCGTGTCCGACACGAACCCTTCAGTTCAAGGACACCTAGCAGCACCCCAATTTTATGAGCCCACTACTAGACGTACTTGACGTGCGAAGGTGCAACATCGAGGATGGCAATTCGCTTGATATTAATGAGGGATCATTCTACCATTTTAACATCCATAGAAACAAGAAGCAGAACAATCACATATAAACATATATTGTGATATAGTATGGCTCCTTCATGGATGTTCTTCCAGGTCGGCTCCGACTCCGATGACCATCTAGGAACTGCATCTTGTTTGTCTCGTCGAGACGCCAAGCCACCAATCTGATCTCTATTACCCAACTACTACAACAAGTAATGAATTTTACATAGAGTCACAAGTTGACATGCAGGTCGTTATACATTATAATGACAACTCTATGGCTCCTGCCGGCTGACAAATCATGACACGCATGCCATGTATAATTTACACACATGATCACATACACATGAGCCATACTATTCACATCAAACCTGCAAAACAAAGTTACATAGAATCGCAGTCTACCGGTTTGAGTGATCGTGTACGAAATAAAAGGCGCTACGCACACGACATTCTACCGGTTTGAGTGACCGTGTATGTTTTTGGAAATCACATATCCCATCTGTAGTCCGATCATGCTGATTTTTCTGATCTGACCGATCTTATCGATCATCGCAAATCCAATTCGGATTTACGTTTCACTATTAAGCCCGATGGCGGATACCGACCGGTAGGGGTAGGTTGTGTCACGACCTCATCTATTCTGATCATCAGAAAACATAGCCACGTCGATCCCCATGTGTAGTTGATCTCATCAACCGTGCACACAGCCGATCTCATAAATGACAACAGATCTCATATGCCGCCTCCACATATCTAATATGCATACGATCTGAAACCAAAACCTATAGCAGAGGCTCTGATACCACTGTTGGGATCTACGGTAGGGTGCGTCGACTGCAAAATAAAATTTCCTACACGCAGAACAACCAAGTACATGCTACGGGAGATGGATCACAGATCGTTACCACTACACGCGCAGTGCCGCGCAGCGGAGGAAGAGTTGGGGCAGCGCGTTCGTGTGGATCGTCTCCTCCTTGTCCGGTCTCCCTCAAACAGCCAGTTGTCGGATCCCACGTACAGGTTCGCCAGAGCGACGCAAGTGCACCGCCACTAACGGTATTCACGCGTGTAGGAGGAACACCGTGCGGCGGACTGCTAGGTCTGATCACATAGCCGGCGGCGAGTGGAGGTGGCTATTCGCAACACATGCAAACCCTAGTGACAACGCCGAAGCGATCAACCAAATGAGTGTGCTGCACCTCCACTTTACATAGGCATCTGTCGCGGGCTCAACACTTGGGCCTCGCACGGACCCTAAAGCCCAATGTCTGTTTGGCCTGGATCCGAGTCCGAGTAGGATAACATCCAACTCGTGGAGTCGTGTCCAGCCTCACAGTGCTAGCCTGACCTCTTACTCATTCCAGTGATGCCGACCACAAACCGGATTATCCCATAATCCTAATCGCATGGCCATGCTTATCTTGATCGGATCACATGAGGGCCCCAGAGTATATCTCTCCTGATCGGAGGGGCAAATCCCATCTTGCTGGACCATGTCTCGCAGCATGGGTCTGGACAAGCCCGAAACCCACCTTTGTAAGTACCCAGTTACGGAGTAGCGTTTGGTTGGCCCAAAGCAAGTCTGTCACCATCCCGAGTACATTCGCCAGCTCAGGTCTTAGGACATAGAACATATGTTGTACTAGAGACTCACAGATGACATATCGATGCGTCTCATAGTTGGGTCTGTCCAACTCGGACCTTATCTCGACTCGGATCTGACTAGATCGAATCCGACCAGATCCTTCTGAGTCCATATTATCCGGTTAGCATCCAATGCTCCATGGCCAGTGAGACCGAGCCATCCACCGTGTCATACGCTAGTGTAGTTGGCTGCGCGTCCACACAGCCCTTTCGACTAGGGACCTTTTAGGACAGTCATCATACAATGCATAGTCCCACAAACAAGTCACGTACTTGTTGATACACATCATTGATAATGTCCAAGGACTATCTTTATTCATAATCACATAGGAAATATCATCATACATGATTGCCTCTAGAGCATATCTCCAACAGCTGTAGTCTTTGCGCGCGGTAGCTGGATCATCTGGGCCGGGGTCCGGATCGTCCGGGACTTGGTCCGGATCATCCGGGCAGCCTCTGACTTGCTCGTTTTCTTCTCTGTCATCACGTTCCTCTTCCCTTCGTTTGGCCTTGCTCCTTAGCTAGCCCATGGCTAGTTCCTTGGTACCTGAGTATGCAATGTGTCTCCGCTTGAGGTAGTAGCCATGTCTCATGTGTTTCGAAATGGAATTGCGAGAGGAGTGATGTCACCTCGGTCTCGAGAGCTCTTGCACGTGCACATGTCATTGGTTCACTTGGCACTTGGGGAGACGAAGGTAGGTCCATGGGGATGACCTTGGGATGCTCCGCATCATCTCTGCCCCCCTTGGGAAAGATCCGACATCAGATCGAAATCCTCATCACCATGGCAGGGAGATAGGTCCGTGACGTTGAAGATGTCACTCATGTTATACTTGTCACGTGGGATGTTGATCTTGTATGCATTGTTGTTGTAGCGTGCTAGCACCTTGAAGGTTACGTTGGCTCGAGGTAGTAGCTTGGACTTTCGTTCATTGGGGAGGCGGTCCTTGTGAAGGTGTAACCACACAAGATCTCCAATGTTGAATATCATGTGTTGCCTGTTGATGTTGAGCTTGGTCGGGAATCATTGTACCTGGCGCTCGATTGTTTGCCTTGTATCTTCATGCACCTTCTTGAGATAGCTTGCGCGTGCACTCGCGTCCATGTTGATGTGCTCTTGTAGAGGTAGTGGTAGAATGTCCAATGAGGACAATGGATTGAAGCCATAGACGACCTCGAAGGGAGACTTGCCGGTAGTAGAGTGTCTTGCTCTTTTGTAGGCGTACTCGATGATGGGTAAGCATTCCTCACACTCCTTGATATTCTTCTTGATCAAGACTCGAAGAAGTGTAGATAGCGTTCAGTTGGTGACCTCTGTTTGGTCGTCGGTTTGTGGATGGTAAGCCGAAGAGAAGAGTAGCTTGATTCCCTAGCTTGGCGCATAGGGTCTTCCAAAAGTAGCAAAGGAACTTGACGTCGCGGAGATTAGCAACATGTGAAGCATCGTCTATCTTGTTGCATGGAATAAAGTGTGCCATCTTAGAGAAACAGTACACAACGACAAATAATGAATCTTTTTCCATTTTGAGTTCTAGGCAAACCAAGCACAAAGTCCATACTAATATCTTCCCATGGGTGATACAAAATAGGAAGTGGCATATAGATACCATGCGATTGAGCTTCTGACTTAGCTTTGCGACACGTAGAGCAACAGTTGGTGTAGCATGAGACATCACGAAACATCTTGGGCCAAAAGTAGTTCTTGGAGAGCGTAGCAAATGTCTTGTCTCGTCCAAAGTGATCCATAAGTCCTCCACCGTGAGCCTCTTGCAAAAGCAACAAACGAAGAGAAGACTCAGGCATGCAAAGTTTGTTAGCTCTCATTAGATAACCATCCTTGATGTAATAATGCTCCCAAGTGTTATGCGTTAGAAATTTTGCATAAGGAATGGCAAATGAAACATCATGCGCATATAAATCTTTAATGTGCTCAAATCCAATGACATTCAATTCAAGTTGAGTTACGAGCATGCATTTGCGGGATAAAGCGTCCACCACAATGTTTTCCTTACCTTTGATATACTTGATAACATAAGGAAATGATTCAATGAACTCACTCCATTTGGCAGGTCGCTTATTCAATTTTGTTTGACCTTTAAGGTATTTAAGCGTCTCGTGATTCGTATGAATGACAAATTCATGAGGACGAAGATAATGTTCCCACACATGCAAGACTCTCATTAAAGCATATAACTCTTTGTCGTAAATGGGGTAGTTAAGTTGCACTCCAGAAAGTTTTTCACTAAAGTACGCAATTGGGTGCTTCTCCTGAATCAACACACCTCCTATGCCATTACCACTAGCATCCCAATGCACTTCGAAAGTTTTATCAAAATTGGGCAATGCAAGTAATGGAGCATGGGTAAGCAAATTCTTAATCCCATGAAATGCGGTATCTTGGGATGGTCCACAAACAAATGATGCATTTTTCTTACTCAAGGCATGCAATGGTGATGCAATAGTGCTAAAGTCCTTAATGAATCGACGATAGAAATTGGCTAGGCCATGGAAGCTACGCACTTGTTGCAAGTTGGTTGGTTGTGGCCAAGGTTTAATAGCATCAATTTTAGCTTCATCTACGTGAACACCCTTAGAAGACACAACGAAACCCAGGAAAACAAGCTTGTCAACAGCAAATGTGCATTTCTCTATATTAGCATAAAGTCGCTCATTTCTAATAGTTTTCAAAATGGCTCTAAGATGGGCGACATGATCTTCTAGAGATTCGCTAAACACAAGTATATCATCAAAGTAGACCAGAACAAATATGCCAATGTATTTGCGAAGGACATGATGCATCACATGAATGAAAGTGCTAGGTGCTTCTGATAAGCCCATAGGCATGACTAACCACTCATACAAGCCAAACTTGGTTTTGAAAGTGGTTTTCCATTCATCACCCGCTTGAATGTGAATTTGGTAATAGGCACTTTTAAGATCCATATTTGAGAAAATGGTGGCTCCGCTAAGCTCATCTAGCATATCGACAAGGCGTGTAATGGGATGCCTATAGCGAATGGTGGTAGCATTTATGGGGTGGCAATCGAAACACATGCAAAAAAGTACCATCCCATTTAGGCACAAGAATAACCGAAATGACACAAGGACATAAGCTCTCACGTACATGCCCATTGTTAATGAGGTGTTGTACTTTCCTTTGTATTTCTTTGGTTTCTTCGGGGTTGACACGGCATGGTGCCTTTTTCGGTACAGGTGCGCTGGGGATGAGGTTGATGCGGTGTTCGATGCCATGACATGGAGGTAGTCCAGGTGGTAGCTCATCGAGAAACACATCCGTGAACTCCTGCAATAGATTAGACAACATTATAGGTAGATAGTGAGAGGTGTTAGTTCTTGCCGCTTCATCTTTGCACACAAGGACATAGTGAAGAACACTCGAGGGGCTTGCACACACATCTTTCATATCTCTTTTGGTGGCTAAAAGCACTAAGTTTTTCTTGTCGCTCATCATGGAGGCACTCAATTTTGACTTGTGGCGGCCACTCTCTTTTTGGTGCCTCACTCTCTCACTATTCTCTCCATGATGGATGGATGCTTGCTTGTCGGCGATCACTTGACTTGGTGACATAGGTCGTAGCACGTACTCCTTTCTCTTCATCTTTGTCGTGGGGGAATGCACGATCACCTATGGGGCAGGGTTGCCCCTTACACTACAGCAATCAGCTGATTTGCCGTCTACCATGGCAGACGGCAAAGGACCGGAAAGCGGGCGGCAAAGGGCTTTGCCGTCAGCCACGGATGGCAAACATGCCCGACAAAGTAAGCTACGGTAAACAGCTCATTTGCCGTCTGCTTTTGGCCAGCGGATGGCAAAGACCCCTTTGCCGTCGGTAGCAGACGACAAAGAACAGATGTTAGCCACGTTAGGTGGCTAACGGGAGGCTTTGCCGTCCGCCAGCTGACGGCAAACGTGCCCTCCCCTTTGTCGTCTGCCTTGTGACGTCAGCAGACGCGTCACTCCACCCAGTTCTTTGTCGTCTGCCACAGACGGCAAACCTCCCCAGTCTTTGCCGTCTGCCATAGACGGCAAAGTGACCAAATGGGTCAGCTACCAGGTTGCACAGGTTGCTGCCACGTGGCCTCTTTGCCGTCGGTGGCAGACATCCAAGGGCTCTTTGCCGTCGGTGGCGGACGGCAAAGTGCCTGTATTGTTTCTGTTTTTTCTTTTTTTTGATATATCCCTGCATTTTCAAAAGATATATATGATATATGTAGTTTCAACCTCATACATAGCCCATGTATCCAACATCTCGCAGTCCATCAATGCAACAGAACACATAGGGTATTAAATGATCCAATACATACATAGTTTCACGGAGTTCATCCATATATACATACATAGTTTCACATTGTTCATCAATACAAATGAAAACAAAAACTAAACACTAGCAGTCCATCAATGCTGCTTCCATGAAGTGAATCAAACCTGCAAAAATGGGAGTAAGAAAGTTAGAAGAAGAAGACTAGAAGAAGAAGAAGGCTAGAAGAAGAAGAAGACTAGAAGAAGAAGAAGAAGAAGAAGAAGAAGAAGAAGAAAGAAGAAGAATAAGGAGTAGAAGATGGAGAAAAAGGAAGAATTAGAAGATATTTTATTCTTCTTCTTTTCTCATCTTTCTTCTTCTCTTCTATCTTTTTATCCTTTTCCTTTTCTTTCTCATTCTCATTCTTCTTCTTTTATTCTTTCGTTTTCTTCTCTTTCTTCTTCTATTCTTTCTTTTTCTCCTCTTCCTTGTTTTTCTTCTTCTTATTCCTTATTTGTGTCATTTTAGAGCTAACTTAGGTACTTATCATTTTTAGCTAACTAAGCTTATTATGTCAATTTGGAGGAAAATATGGTAAGTATAGGTCATTTTTGTGCTAACCTAGGTGATGATGCCATTTTTTAGCCAACTTAGGTAAGTATAGCTCATTTTTTTATCTAACTTAGGTAATTATGCCATTTTGGAGGAAAATAAGCTAAGTATATGACATTTATGAGAGAACCAAGGTTATTATGCCATTTTTGAAATGAATAAGCTAATTATGTCATAAATGGACTAAATAAGCTAATTATGTCATTTTGGAGGATAATTAGCTAAGTACGTATTTTTTGGGGAAAATAAGCTAAGTATGTGGCATAATAGGGCTAACAAGCATGTACGAAGCTAAGTATGCATTTGTTAAGCAAAACACTAGAGAAAACTTACTGTCCTCACAACAAATGCGATCAAGATCGCAACTAAGGTAACAATTGATCCAACGGCATGATGATACCAAGCCTCATTATCAATGGCATATTTTCTAATCTTACTAATCTTCAAGCGCATTGCATCCATCTTCAAGCGCATTGCATCCATCTTGATCTTGTGATCATCGACGATATTGGCAACATACAACTCCAATTTCATCTTCTCTTCTTCAATTCTTTTCATTTTTTCTTTCAAATACTCGTTTTCTTTTTCAACTAAATTTAACTTCTCGACAAGAGGATCGGTTGCAATTTCCGGTTCACATACCTCCTAGATAAAAATATCTCTATGTCAACTTGATTGCCATAATTGTCATAAATGTGAAATGCAACAAATAGTTATAAAAGAGAATATACCACATCTGAATCATAAACCAGACGAGGGCCGATGGGGACGGATATCAAGACCATGGCATTATGTATAACAAACAATCATACAAGTAAGAAAATTATACAAGTAACTATATAAATCATACAATCATACAAGTAACTATATAAATCAAGTACAACATAAAAAATTGAATACCTAACATGAACTAACAATATATATATGTATATAATACAAATTGAATACCTAACATGAACTAATAATAATCTTGATCGTCGGGTTCAATAAATGCTCCGGGATCAATAAATGCATCATCATCATCACTATCATGAATGACGTGCTCATCGGGTTCAGCGGCATCAACATGTGGAAGGCCACCTTTATGTAATTGGTCAAGCATTGACAGGTCATCTGTAGCAGTAACCTCTTCTTGTTCCAGCTCAGGGGTGAAGTCGGATTCACTATCGCTGTCTACTTCAATGTTCTGGGGTGAAGTAGAGCATTTCTTGAAGCGTTTTTCGGAAAGATGTGTTTCTTGGAAGAATTCACCTTCATATGTGTCTGGGTTAATATGAGGTTCATAATCCTCTTCATTGTGGGGAGGTGGTCTACAACATGGTGGCACTTCATAAACGACATCCCAACCATTAAGATTTGGATCAGTTTGGCAGGCCCACGGTAGATAGAAAACTTGGGTCGCCTGTTGAGCCGTAATATACACATCGGGAACATCTAAATGGGTGCTTTGTTTGATTTCGACTAGCCCTATATGTTCATGAGTCCTTCTAGTCTCCTTCGGTTGGAACCAATAACATTTGAAGACTACGACGTTCGGTGGGTTTTCACCATAGAATAGAAGTTCATAAATTGCTTCAACTCTCCCATAATACTCGGTACCTCCATCACCAATAGCAGAGACACAATGATTTGTAGACTTTCGGTCGGCCATAGATAGCTCTTTGCCGAAGGTACGAAAGCGATACCCGTTGATGTCGTATTTGTCAAATGAGCGGACCTTATAGTCAAAACCATTAGCGACTTGTCTCAATTCGGCGTCCATAGACTCTGAATTAGCCTACAAGTTTAATACGAAAGGATTGTTGCATTAGCCGCAAATTGGACGAAGAAATGAGAATGGTATAATGGAAATTACCGTTTGTTTGAACCAACAGATTAAACCGGGAAAGCCGCCTCCTTGCTTTGCCAGAAGCTCATACTCTTTGATGGATTCCTTTTCGATCTCTGCTCCATCCGAGAATTTGGCGACGTATTGACTGTATCAAATATCTGGGAATAAGAGAATTTCAAAGGAATTAGAAGTTGCGAAACAATGTACCACGAGAACTTACTCGATGTATGGCCGCACTTCTGTTAGGTTGTTGAAGATATACAACGAAATGGTCCGCCATTCTTTGACATCCAACAATATTGGTTTCGAAGCACCGGCTGGTGCGAGATTCCCTTTGAATAGGCT
Source organism: Thinopyrum elongatum (assembly GCA_011799875.1). Classification (NCBI taxonomy): domain Eukaryota; kingdom Viridiplantae; phylum Streptophyta; class Magnoliopsida; order Poales; family Poaceae; genus Thinopyrum; species Thinopyrum elongatum. The sequence goes on along the minus strand of CM022303.1, from coordinate 373,130,535 downwards.
GAGGTTGGATCCACCTTTTTTAGGGTCGCTAGCATTGTACCGAGGCTTCGGATTGTGCAAATGACGATTTTTGGCTTCGTAGTGTGCTGTGACGAAGTTTGCCGCCTCCTCAGTAATGAATGCCTCGGCCATCAATGCTTCAATTCTACGTTTATTTTTACATTTTGCTCGGAGTGTCTTCTGAATCCTCTCAGTTGCGTAGCACCAACGATTTTGCACGGGCCCCCCCAATCTTGCCTCGGTCGGGAGATGCAAAATCAAGTGTTGCATTGGATTAAAGAAGCCCGGCGGAAAGATCTTCTCTAACTTGTAGATCAACTCCAGTGCCAACTCTTCCATTTCTTATAGCACAGAATGCGATAGTTCTTTCGCACAAAGAACACGAAAGAAATAGCTCAGCTCTGCCAGTACTAGCCATTCATCCTCAGGGATAAAGCCACGCAACATCACCGGCATTACCCGCTCAATCCATATGTGCCAATCATGACTCTTGAGGCCAAATATTTTCAATTTTTCAAGACTCGCTCCCCTCTTTAGATTCACTGCATACCCATCGGGGAACATCAACTGCATTTTCACCCACAAGATAATTTCCCTCATAGCTGGCCTTCCAAGATTGAACCATGCCTTTGGCTTCGTCCAGTTCCGCTTTCCTTACGGTTCTTGTATGTTTTGTAATGGTCTATCACATAGCGCCTCTTGATCGACTATAGCCTTAGTATTATCCTTTGACTTCCCCTCTATGCCGAACAATGTACCAAATAGGGCCTCGGCGATATTCTTTTTAGTGTGCATCACATTGATGTTGTGTGGGCAAAGGAGGTCTTTGAAGTAAGGCAGATCCCACAAGCATGTCTTGTGAGTCCAGGCGTGTTCTGAATTATACCCCTTGAAATACCCTAGACACTCTGGATCTGGCTCGAGAGTGTTTAACTGATCCAGGGTCTCTTGGCCTGTCAACGCAGGTGGTGCAGAGTTTTTGACAACTCTACCTTTGATGAAGTTCTTCCTGTCTTTCCTGAACTTATGGCGAGGATCCAGGAACTGTCTATGCAAGTCGAAGAAAGAAAACATGCGACCCACCTGCAGTCAACGAAACTCAAGAGCTGTCTTGCATGTGGGGCACGGGAACCTTCCATGCACACACCAGCCAACGAATAGCGCATACGCCGGCAAGTCATGCATCGAGTACATGTACCAGACACGCATTATGAAGTTCTGTTTGCTAGCGGTGTCATATGTCTTGAACCCATTATCCCAAGCTTCTTGCAATTCATTCTTGAGCGGCTGCATGTACACATTCATATTCTTCCTTGGATAGTTGGGCCCTGGATATATCAACGTCAGGAAAATGTTCTTTCTTTGCATAATCTGTCCGGGGGGGAGATTGAGTGGAATGACAAATATGGGCCAACAACTGTATTGGGTTGCCGTCAGACGAAACACACTGAACCCATCCGTGCTGATGGCGACTCGAGGATGCCTTGGATCTGCCATTTTTTGCTCATGTAATGCATCGAAGCGCTTCCACGCAGAACCATCCGATGTGTGTACCATCACAAGATTTCCATCTGCATCTAGTTCAGTTCTTTTGACCATTTTGTGCCATGTCATCTGTCTTGCCGTCTCTTCGACCATGAAAAGACATTGAAGTCTTGGTATGATTGGAAAATACCAAAGAACATTAACTGGGATTTTGGTCTGTGTCTTCTCACCCATACCGTTGTCTACCACAACATACCTAGAAGACTTGCAAATGGGACAATAGTTCAAGTCCGCATACTCAAGCCTAAATAAGGCACATCCTTTCTCACAGGCATGTATCTTCTCATAGGGCATCTTAAGTGCACGGAGGATTCTGTCCGACTGGTACTGGTTTGCAGGCATTACATGGCCTTTGGGTAGAAAGCGTCCAAATATTGTCATCATCGCGTCGTAGCATTCTCTGCCCAAGTTGAATTGAGCCTTCAGAGCCATTACTTGTGAGATGGCATCCAGCTGACAAAGCTCAGTGTGCTCGTGGAGAGGATGTTTTGAAGACTCCAACATTTCATTGAAGGCCTTTGCAGATTCCTCCATCTCATCGTCTGAATCCCGAGCATCATCAAAGTCTTGCACCAGGTCTTCCATCCCGATACCATGCTCGTCGGTGCGACGATGAACCACCTCAGATCTGGCACGTTGGGCAGACTCTCCATGAAATGTCCACACCGTATAACCGGGCGTAAAACCACTCTTCTGCAGGTGTTTGCCCATTTCATCCTCTATCCTCTTTTCCCAATTGTTGCACCGGACACAGGGGCACCAGGTTTTCCTCTGGCCATTTGCAAATGCGGCTTTCACAAACCCCTTGGTTTTTGTTAACCATTCATTGGTCATCTCTTTTTGACTAGTGTGACCGGTGTACATCCACGCACGATCACTCATCTTGGCTTGCCTAGCTATTGGACACACAAGAAACACATATATAATTCACCATGTATATATTCATCAGTTAATCTAGTTTGTCAATTTTATTACAATAGATGGATAGTGTGTAGCATATGCATCAAGTGGACCATCATCATCAGCACACGCATCATCATCATTAGGATCAGCATCATCACCTGCCTCATACTCATTGTCCTCATTAATAAGCATAACTTTCTTGTTAGGACAATCTCCCTTAAAGTGGCCTTTTCCTCCACATGTATGGCAGCTCATGTCTCTATTTCTTGCTGTAGACATATTAGAACTATTGGTACTTGTTGCTGGTTGTGGTGACTTCTTTGTATTGGAAATACTTGATTCTGGTTTACTAGAAGATGTACCACGAATGGAGGAATTTTGGGCTGGAGGAGGTGTAGTAGGAGATGTTCTGGAAGGGAAACGACTCCTAGCTGAATTTCTGGCTGCCATCCTTGCCTCTTCGGCTAACTGTGCTTCAGCCTCACGTGCATGATGTAATAACTCATTCATATCAGCATATTGGAGATGCCTCACAATGCTCTTGATTTTAAATTGCAAACCTGAAAGGAACCGCTGCATAGTTTGCTCAGGTTCCTCTCTCACACGAGCACATTGTAGAATCAACTCCATCTCCTTGTAATAAGCATCAACAGACATAATACCTTGCTTCAATTGCTCCAATTGATCATAGAGAGTATGAATATAATTTTTTGGCACAAATCTGTCCCGCATGACTTGCTTCATAGTTCTCCATGTAACAATTTCTGGATCACCATCTTGTTCTCTCTTGTGTGTAATATTATCCCACCAAAGAAGAGCATATCCATCAAAGCCAGAAGAAGCAAGTTTAATTTTCCTATCCTCCGTATATTCATGTAATCTCCATAGCTTCTCAATTTTCAGCTCCCACATAAGATATTCTTCTACATCTTCATTATCATGGGTGAAAACAGGAATAGAGAATTTTGGTTTGCCCAAACCATCATCCTCACGATTATTTTCAGGAAGTGGCACTCTCCTTGCGAGTGCAGGAAACCCACGGCCATGGACAGCAGGTCCTCGGCCACGATCAAGATCAACATTATTATTGACCTGAGGGGCTCTTTGTCGCACTAAAGTAGACAATTCTGCAATTTGGTTTGTGAGGGCTGTCAAAGACTCTTGCATAGTTGTCACAGATTCCTGCGTAGCAGTAGCATCTAATTTCAAGTCCACACGCTGCAACTCAGCTCTCCAATCCTCATCTGATTTATCAATTTGTCTCTTCAAATGATCACGCAAAGCTTCATACTCATTCCACTTCACCACCTCATCATGGCTCTTCTTTTGCTGCACATCAAAAGAATCACTAGAAGCCTCCATGATTAATAGGTTAGTGAAATAACAATAGGTGTAGGTGGTTTTCTCTCACAACTCACTCAAAACAGCAAATAAAATGTGTATCTTACCGTTCCAAAGTGAATAGAAATACTTACCCACCTAGTAGCAGGAACTATTGTGACTTGATGTGATGAAGAGAATACCGGGGGTTGTAGCTATCACAAGACAAAAACAGGGTATATGGTGGAGCTTGGTTGGAATACCTAACAACACCAATTTACAAAACCTATTTGCTGTTTGTGTGATACCAAAACTCACCAAGGAAACACACACAATTATGGAGACAAATGTGGCAAGCAACTATATGGATGAATTTGTTGCAATGCACTAGAAAGACACTAGCAATTAGCTCAATGAAAACAAACACAAGATTGCTCAAAATACTAGTTCAAACAGCAATATGAAACAGCTCCAAACTTGTAGCAACTATCACCAATTTTCGGGCCTGTTTTCTCTCTCTCTTTTTTTCACTCTTTTCTCTCTTTTCTCTCTTTTTGTATTTTGATATATATATCTCACGTACTGTAGCAATAGTAAATACAGTTCCGTCCAACAATCCTATTGAGCAGCCTGTTGAGCAACAATGTTAGCTAGTCTTATGGGTAAGGTACCTAAATTATTGCTGTAGAGAGGCTGTGTCTAGGGCTTCAGAAAGATCAGATTGAAAACCTAAGGAAAATTGCAAAGAAACACGGAAATAAGACACTAGGAACGGATCTGAGTCCAACTCGCACTAGGCGCGGTAGCGGTTTCGGTTTCGTTGTTTTTGTGCCGCGGCAGAAGTGGAGTCCGAGTTCGAGTAGGAGTAGGAAAACAACTCGGGTATCCAGTTTTTTTTTTTTGATATAGACTCGGAATAGAAAATAGCAAGAACTCGAACTAGACTTAGAACCCTAAACCTAACCTAAACCACACGACTCAAAAAGAGAAAAGGGAACGCAAAGATCAACACAAAACAGCAACTAGGTATGCAAAATTAGGCTGATCTAGGCTATGGCAATAATCTAACCTAATATTTTTGTGGGGCTTTTTCTGTATAGGATGAAAAACAACTAATCTATGGGATGGAAATTGCTCACCGAGGAAACCCAGTAATCTGATACCAAGATGATAAGGGGTGGCCCGATCTTCTCAATGAGCACTTGGTGAAATCGTGGATGAATGAATCTGATAACTTGAGTTTTGCTGAAAACTCTCCTGGCCGATCCCCGTTGCCAATGCAACAGCTTGCAACCCCTTGGATATTCTCAACTCCACACACGTGCACAAGTAGCCACCGACTACAAGTGGTCCTGTATCTTCTTATGCCCAGTGGAACAGTACATAACACGCAGAATTTGCAAAGGTAATACTGCAAGATGAATGCTTCTCGCAGTTCAACAAGAGGTTCTAGGGTTTATGTTTAATCGTAGTCTAACCTAATCAACTCGCAGGTCCTAGGTATTTAAGAGGAGGGGGTGTGGCCACAAGAGCCCAAACGCACCACCTTGTGGTCTGACTCGGTTTGGACTCAAACTTGGACTCAACCAGGGATACAAACCGACCCATGTTGGGTTCGGCCTAAAAGGACACGCAGGTCCATAAAATGACTCGTGACTTGTTTCTGTCACCACGCCCTGTACGAGTCGAACCGGTGATTGAGGCCAGACCCATTGGAAAGCTCTTGGAATTCCCTCTTCAAAAAGTGCTTATTTGCATTATTTGAACTCCGTATCAAGAAACCACGTCCGTTTGAAATTCAGGACTGCTGGCAGTCCGAACCGAATTTCTTGTCCTTTATGGCTCCACTTCCTCCCTCGCCTCCCTCGTGCTTGCCATCCTCATCAACGCTCTCCATTGCTCCTCCATTGCTTGTGTTATCAATAAACCTAATCATACATAAGTGCATAGATTTAGGTAGTATAAAATTCTCATTAAAACAAACATCATATTCAACTAAGAGTGAGTTCACCTGTTGCTCAAGTAACTTTGCACGAGCTCTTGTCATTGTTCCAATCCACACTTCATTGGGCTTGTCTTGAGGAGTAACATCATCAATATGAAAAGATGGTAAAGGACTAGGGATGTCCTCATAACGCTCTGCCTCACACGCCATGCCAGGAACGGTGGCGGAACTGATGGCCAGGGCCCAACTGTTGCTGAACTTCCCCCCAGCAGCAAACAAGATGGATGAATGGAGAGCTACCATTTAGAGCCTCATTGGTTTTGTTGAAGCCAACAAGTCACAGCGCGTGGAACCTTCACGGCGCCCGTAGGTGACACCAGTGGCACCCGCTGGCGGCGAAGTTGAGAGGACCACACCCACGATGCAGTCCCCTCCGCGGCATTCTGCTCAAGAGCAGCCACGGCGGACTCAGCAAACCCAGGACGTCGATGAGCTTAATGAAGCATCAATGGCCTCGTCCGATCCATGGCTCTAGCGGGATCAACACCAAGTGTTGAGAGACAGGAGGAAGGAAGACGCCTGCATCACCATTGAGCGGCGTCGCCTCGCGCCGTCAATCAGATAGGTGAACTGGAGCTGATGTTGATGAACCCGCACCTGGTGCTGGCAGGTACTTGCCTTACGAGGTAGGGTGCTCCGCCTTCACTCGCGAGCTGCGGCAAGTCCGTTGGCCATCGCTCGCACCTTCAAGCCTGACCTGCCGGAGAAGTACGATGGAAAACTGAACCCGGCAAAATTTTTGGGCATATATACGATCACCGTTCAAGCTGCCGGGGGAAGAGATGAGAAAGTGCTCGCCCACTACTTTCCATTGGCTCTAAAGCCTAATGTGAGGTCTTGGCTGATGCACTTGCCGGAGGATTCCATTTCCTCCTGGGCGGATCTGTGCAATGAGTTCATTGGTGCCTTCACAGGTGGCCATCAAGAACCAGGGCAACCCAGTGACCTGCAAGCCCTTCCAACAAAAGAAGAGGAGAGTTTGTGCAAGTATCTGCAAAGGCTCAGCCAAGTGCACCGCAACATCCCGAAGATACATCCAGCAGCTGTGATCGCCGCGTTCCACACGAATGTGCGCAATCATAGGATGCGAGCTAAGATGAATGTTCGGCTGCCCAAGATTGCTAATGAACTCTACACATTGGCAGACAAGTGCGCTCGTGCTAAAGAAGGGAGAAGACTTCCAGGGGAGGAGGTTGGTGTCGAAGTTGATTTGGAAGACGACGACACCACCACTGACGAAGACACCACCACCTAGGAAGAAGAACAGAAAGCGCAACAAGAAGCGTAAGGAGAAGGCAGTGATGGCCTTCGAGAGCTCTGGTGATCTTAGCATCGGCAAGAAAACAAAGACTGAGACGTCCAGCAAGGTGGCTGCTGCTTGCGCTGACTTCCGGGCAACAGCGGCTTCTGAGAAGACCGGCAAGTCTAACAGGCCATACTGCAAGATCCATAGGACCAAGGGTCACGATCTTCAAGATTGCAAGCAAGTTGAACAGTTGGTTGAGAAGCAGAAGGCTGAGTATGAAAGACGAGATCAAGAGAAAGGCCAGAATGGTGCTGGCAGGAAAGGCCGTGGTGGCTGCAATGGCCATCACGGCAAAGTCGACCAGCAGAAGGAAAAACCAGCCAAAGGCCGAGAGAAAAAGGAAAATGAAGACGACAATGAAGAAGAGGATGATGAGACCAGTGAGCAGGAGTTTCAGAGGGCTACTTAGGCAATGTGCATTGATGGGGGTGCATCGTTGCACTCCTCTCACCGCCAACTCAAGCAATAGGCGCGTGAGGTTAATGCGGCAGAACCAGTAGCAAGCGCTCAAGAGCCACTTAAGTGGTCCTGCACGCCCATCATCTTTGACATTGAGGATCATCCAGATCGTACTACTGTGGTCGGATGCTTGCCATTGTTTGTTTCGCCAACAATCCGCAACCTCAAGGTCACTAAGATGTTGGTTGACAGCGGGGTAGGGTTGAATTTGATCTCCCCCGATGTGCTTAAGAAGCTCTAAATTGCTGATGAGGATATGAAGAAGACAGGCACTTTCCAGAGGATCAACCAAGGGAGGAGCCAGCCAAAGGGAAAGATCACTTTGCCGGTAACATTTGGCATGGAAATAAACTTCAGGACTGAGAAGATTGTGTTTGATGTTGTTGAGCTTCCCCTGCTATTCAACGGGATCCTTGGTCGTCCAGCTCTGTCCAAGTTCATGGCAGCACCCCATTACGCGTATAACACTTTGAAGATGCCGGGCCCTATGGGAGTCATCTCCATTCCATCAGATAAGAGGGATGCAGTCATCTGCGTTGATAAGATGTATAGAGGCGCGGTAGCAGCAGAGGCCATCAAAACCTCAGCTCTAGACAAGGAGGAAATGAAAGCCAAGGGAACTGGCAAGGACAACGACAAGGACCCCGGGAAGCGCGTCTCTTCAGAGTGCGCCACGCCCGGCAACGACTTGCCAGAAGGTTCGACTAACAAAAGATCCAAGGCTGCTCCTCCTGCGACAAAAAAGGTTCTGGCGCGGTAGGATGGCACTGATGGTACTTTCACCATTAGTACCACTCTTGATGACAAATAGGAGAGCGCTCTCGTTGCCTTCCTGCGGACGAATGTTGATGTGTTTGCATGGCAACCTTCTGACATCCCCGGTGTTCCTAGGGTGGTAATCGAGCACCACCTTGCTGTCTGTCCTCACACCCATCCCGTCAAGCATAAAGTCAAGAAGCAGGCCTTAGAATGGCAGCAGTTCATTGCCGAGGAGATTAAGAAACTTGAAGCGGCAGGCTTGGTTAAAGGAGTGTTGCATCCAACTTGGTTAGCGAATCCGGTGGTGGTGCGCAAGGCAAACGGGAAGTGGAGACTTTGTATTGACTTCACAGACTTGAACAAAGCTTGTCCAAAGGACCCCTTCCCGTTGCCACGCATTGGTCAGATAGTTGACTCCACCTCAGGATGTGATTTGCTCTCCTTGATGCATACTCTGGGTACCATCAGATCTTCATGGCCAAGGAAGACGAAGAGAAAACTGCATTTATTACCCCATGTGGCACGTACTCCTTTGTGCATATGTCTTTCGGGCTAAAAAGTGCTGGTTCCACATTTGCAAGGGCCTTGCAGATTGGTTTTGAGCCTCAGCTGCACAGGAACATAGAAGCCTACATGGATGATATAGTGGTCAAGACCAGAGATAAGTCAACACTCATTCAAGATTTGGAAGAAACTTTTGCAAACCTACAAAAGATCAACTTGAAGCTTAACCCAGATAAATGTGTGTTTGGCGTTCCGTCCGGCAAGCTGCTTGGGTTCTTTGTGTCACAGTGAGGGATAGAAGCCAACCTCGACAAGATCAAGGCAACAGAACAGATCCAAGCTCCGAAAACCGTCAAGGATGTGAGGCGTCTGGCCGGCTGTGTTGCCGCACTAAGTAGGTTCACTTCAAAATCCGCTGAGCGTGCCCTACCGTTCTTCAAAATCTTGAAGAAAGCTGGTCCAATGAAATGGACTCCAGAGGCAGAGGCTGCACTGCGGGATTTGAAAGCTTACCTTTCCTCTGCTCCAACCTTGGTCGCATCTAAACCACAAGAGCCGCTGCTGTTGTATCTGGCAGCAATGAATCAAGTGGTTAGTGCTGCCTTGATGGCACAGAGAGAAGTGGATACCGAAGGAACTACTGCGGCAGGACTGCTCAGCGGTGAACCCACTCTATCCCTGGCAAGGCTAGATGGTAACGACGAAGGGGAATCACAAACATGTGGTGATAATCGGAAGGTGTTAGCAAGGAAAAAGACAGTGCTGCGACTAGTTTACTTTGTTAGCTCACTCTTGCAGTGGGCTAGATCAAGGTACTCTGGGGTGCAAAAATTGATCTTTGGCCTGCTTATGGCCTCGAGGAAGCTGCGCCATTACTTCCAAGCTCACGAGATCACAGTTGTGACCCGCCTTCCATTACAGCATATCCTGAGGAACCCCGAGGCCACCGGCAGGATAGTAGAGTGGCCACTGGAACTGTCAAGCTTTGCTTTCAAATTTGAAAGCACGACAACTATCCAATGTAGCGCACTAGCAGAATTCATAGCAGAATGGACGCCAATGCCTAACGAAGAGATTGTGGAGACAGTCCTCCCCGGCAAGGAGGCCCCCAAGGAATGGGTCATGTACTTTGATGGTGCTTTCTCGCTCCAAGGTGCAGGGGTGGGAGTTTTACTCGTTGCACCCACCGAAGAACACCTCAAGTATGTTATCCAGATGACTTTCCCATCGAAGATGCCACCAACAACATAGCAGAATATGAAGGACTCCTTGCCGGGCTCAGAATTGCAGTGGAGCTGGGGATAAAGAAGTTGAGCGTACACGGTGACTCCCAACTCGTTGTGAAGCAATTAAATAAGGATTACCAGAGCCCGCTGATGGAGGCGTACGTGGAAGAGGTAAGGAAGCTGGAAGAGCATTATGATGGGTTGCAAATAGAGCATGTACCCCATGCGGAAAACAGCATCACTGACCACCTGTCAAAGTGCGCTGCGCAGAAGCTTCCTGTGGAACCAGGAACTTTTGTGCTCCACCTAAGCCAACCAGTTGTTTGTCCATCAACATTGGCCAGGAAAAGAAGGAAACTCAACACTGGCAAACATTTCCCGGCAGAGCTCCCTGAAGCTGCTGGTGAGAAGGTTGCCGGGGGAGACACTATGCTCGTTGGCGAGCCGCTCTCTCTGGTAGAACCTCGAGTTCTCGCTGTCGAGGCTGGTGCTCCCATAGCAGAGGAGATGCCTTTAGTCCTCGTCGTCAAACCTCAGGCTTCGACATGGGCGCAACACATAGTCCAATTCTTGCAAATTGGAGGACTTCCTGATAATCCAAAGGAATCTGAAAAAGTGGCCCGCCAATCAAGTATGTACCAGTTTGTGGATGACACTCTGTACAGAAAGAGGCCAACTGGTGTGAAATTGAAGTGTATCTGCCAAGAAGTTGGACTAATGATGTTGGCAGAAATTCATGGAGGTGTGTGTGGCTCACATCTAGGATCAAGAACACTTGTCGGAAAAGCTTTCCGGCAAGGATTCTATTGGCCCACCGCCCTCCAGGATGCAACTAAGCTCGTCACCAAGTGTGAAGCATGCCAGTTCCACTCCAAGAATATTCATCAGCCAGCTCAAGCCCTTCAAACCATCCCTTTATCATGGCCTTTCGCGGTTTGGGAGCTCGACATCTTGGGCCCCTTTCCCCGTGCTACTGGGGTCTTTGAATTCTTGTACGTGGCAATCGACAAGTTTACAAAGTGGCCTGAGGTAGAGCCAGTGAGAAAGGTGACGGCGCAATCGGCTATCAAGTTCTTTAAGAGGTTGGTGTGCCGTTTTGGAGTACCAAACAGAGTGATCGCCGACAACGGCACCCAATTCATAAGCCACGCCTTCATGCAGTACATCCAGAGCCTTGGAAGCAAGGTCTCTTTCGCTTTTGTTGCTCACCCCAAGAGCAATAGACATGCTGACAGTATGAATGCTGAAGTGATGCGAGGGCTCAAGACAAGAACTTTTGATAAGCTGCGAAAATGCGGCAAGCACTGGGTTGATGAGTTGCCGATGGTTCTTTGGTCAATCAGGACGACATCAAATCGAGCTACTGGCCAGACTCCCTTCTCCCTGGTATATGGTGCAGAAGCAGTGCTCCCCACGGAACTCATGTATGGGTCACCTCGAATACTTGCCTATGATGAAGTAGCGCAAGAGCAGCTATGGCATGACGATGCTACGCTCCTTGAGGAAGACCGTCTCAGGGTAGCTGTACATGCTGCACGATAGCAGCAAGCCCTGTGCTGCTATCACAACCGCAGGGTTCACACCCAGATCCTTGAGGAAGGTGACCTTGTCCTTAGGCATGTTTAGTCCGCCAAGGGTTCAAACAAGTTGACACCAAGATGGGAAGGCCCTTACCGGGTAGTACGTGTCACCAGACCTGCGCAGTCCGTCTGGAGACCAAAGATGGCATCCCAATGCAAAACTCATGGAATATTGAGCATCTTTGTAAGTTCTACCCGTAAGGTGCGATTGCCGTGCCCTGCCCCAGCAACCTGTTTTGTACAAGCATAGTCCCCGGGACTTGCAACCCTTTGTACAAAGCCAGGCGCAGACCCTGTGCATAGTTAAATAAAATGAAGTGCTTTTGTACAACACTTGCATGCATGCATTCATATTTGCTTAAGGCATAATCTTATCATGATTATGATAGTTTTTAAGTAAGACAGCTGACATGCAATTGAGGATTATGTGCTACTTTCCTTTCTCCTTTTCCTCAGATAACAACAGAAGGATTTTATCACGTATAAATCCCCGGGAAGAAGGATGAATACGGGCCTGAGCGCTAATCCCCAATAACCCCTCCTTATCTAAAATGTTAAGTAGGGCAGCAAACAGAGATAAGTTCATCCTGTCACTCCATGTTATATTAACGTATGATAAACTTGTATGTAGGGAAACCTTGTTTCCTCTGCCATCTTTGCTCCCATCCTTTGATTCGAGTCCACTCGATGAAGCTGGTTGTAGCAACTTTTGGGAGAGGATAACTAAGGGCTGGCCTTCAGTTACGCCCCTAACCCATTTTTTTAGCCCATCAGGAAAAGGTTTGGTAGCAGCTGTGATGAAGGCTGGCAAGATGTCTTGCTAGGAAAACATCGTTTACTTATGAGTAATGAAGACTCATCCTTCAGCATGTTTAAAACACATGCACGAGTATCCGGCAAACACTTTTTTCCATTAATATGTAGATAAACAAGTATAGATCATACGAAATACAAACATTGGTAAAGGATTACATAGTCTTAATTAAAATTTGGCAAGTGCCTACACCTTTTGATTCGAAAAAGAAAGTGCCCCGTAATGCCTTTCTTGTCCCTCTCCTCCTAGGAGTTGCATCGAGAAGAAAAGAGGGCAAAAGGAGCGCCTGGGCAGAAGCCCAGCCTGATCCTGTCAGGACCAGTGGGACGCAGCCTGACAAGATTGGGAGGGCGACGCCCCAACAAGGAAGAAGAGGCCAGGGACGGAGAGAGAGGCAAGGCGATGCCCTGGTCACCCCCACCAAGACCAGAGCAACGCCGCAAGGCGGGAACACCGGCAGGGAAGACGAAGCCGGAGTCCACGAGGAAGCCTACCAGGGTCCAGCTGGAGGAAGCGGTGACGTCCAGGCCATGCACCCCTGGCAAATCGCTCTGCGGGGGGTCCAGCTGTAGATGATGGTGCTGTCGGCGCCTAGCTGACGGTGACAGTGCATCCGGTGTTCAACCGGAGTCCAAGTCATCGTCTTCATGCTTGACGACCGGCGGCTCCTCGTCACCATCTTCACCATCAGTGTCCTCATCGTTGTCGCTCGAGGAAGATCTTTCACCATCGCTCGAGCTTTTCGCGCAGCACCCTAAGCGAGCACCTGAACGCCCGAAGACTTTGATGGAGTGCAAATCGGCCTCCATCAGCTTGAAGTGAAGAACATGCCCTTTCGCAAGGCTATGGGAATGAGAAAAAGTCTTCCACGCACGACGGAGAAGCATGACATGAGGTACAGGGTAATCAACATCCACCCAAGCGGCTGATCAACCTCCATCACCCTGGCAAAGGGACGAGGAAGCCGTAGGCGGCAGCGCGGGGGCTCGCGCAGCCTGACGATGAACTCCAACGCCGTGTCCCCCACGTGACCCTCCATCGGAGTCGGAACGGTTGGGGGAGGCGCGGCCGGTGCACCACTGCACCCACCTCTGCCTCGAGCGCACCGTTGTCCTCGCCCACACCCTGCGGCTTCACCTTGGGCACTAGATCCTGCCCCCGCAGCCGCAATGGGGAAAAAAGCATAGTGCCTATAAGAAGCCGTCGTCGCTACCATCAGAGCCCGAGCCCGGCCCCTTCCTCTCGTCATTGTGGAAGAAAAACCAGAAGAAAGGAGGAGGAGATGGCTCTCCACTCCTGTGAGGGTGGCTGCCCCACTCCTCCAATCCAGCCTCTCTGTGCCCCTGGCGGCGTCCAAAATCGTAGGCCACCCCACTACGCCAATCTAGGGCGCTGTGTTTTCTGTCAAGGCGCATGATTCCGTGCCCTGCGCGTCCACCACCAACCCCGCACAATGCATGCGGCACGCGTGGCGGAAATGGCGGGCGTAGTGGGTGAAGTAAAATGGCAATTACCCCTGGTTCACGGGCGGGCACCCTCGTTGAGCCCCCTTGAACGTAGGCGCCCTCTGGCCTACAACATGAACGAACCCGCATCGTTTGGGTCCTGGAGGTCTCAAGGTTGGCCCGGGGGACTAACTCAATTTCAGGTTAATGAAGAAGCAAAGAAGATCTCAAAAACGCGGGTACCCACCGTGGTAGGGTCAGTACGTGCGCCTGTGCATTAATTGGGCCTGCCTCAACGATGCCCGACGACAGGTATGGACCAGGCCCGGGGGCTCCTGTCGGTGCAACAAACATTCATGTTTGCTGCCCGGACTCATGCACAAGCGTGGTGTCGATCATACATTCAGTACCTGTGCATAACACAAAAGAGAAGCCAGAGAAACCACTCTTCGTGAGATCAAGGAGAGCATTAAGAAGATCAAGTTGACAGGATATCACCTCAGGAAGGCTTCCCTGGCCGGGCAGGAGAGCCTGGTCAGGTCGAAGCCACACCTGAGGGACTAGACCAGCTCGCCCCGGCAAGGCTTCCGGGGCCGCCAAGTTCAGGGTCCGCTAGGCTCCTTGCCCGCAGGCCCCCCCAAGACGCCACCGCTCCACCTCATCACACGCAAGTCATCAATCAGCACGGTGTCAAGCTCTCAAGTAACTAGGTGTATCCTGTCACGCACGTGGCAGCATGGTGAAGAGGCAATTAGCTTTATTGACACCCTTTCAGAAGGCATGTCACTCTAATAAGGAGAAGATGGATAAGCGGCGCGACAGGCTTGCCGGGCTTCAACCTCAGCATGACACCTAGCAAGTGCATTTAATGCACTTTGTCCTAACTGCCAGAGTTAGGTATGATAGCACTATTAGCTATCTAATCATACTCAAATGACTGTTTTGCCACTTCGGTCGCCCCTTAAGCTATAAAAGGAGGCCCGAGGTAACCTAGCAAAGGGTGGTTGGAACTTTAGATCCCATAGCACTTGTACGCGTGCGCTGCTCTCCCCGAGGCTTCCTTGCCGGGCTTGAGCTCACCGTGTCTTCGTGTTCCTCCGAATCAATCCACCACAGCAGGAGTAGGGTTTTACGCTGCAAAGCAGCCCGAACCTGGGTAAAAGAGAGTTGTGATAACCGTGCTGCCCCTGTCGTTTCTGCTCTTTGTACAATGTGACCGTCCCCTCGCCGAACCACAAAGGGGCACCCATGCCCCATAGGTGATCGTGCTTCCAAGCCGACAACAACTTATTCGGGTAGTTAAGAAGGGACAAAATTACAATGGTAACCTTCATGTATAAAGGAAGAAACATAAGTAGAAAAACTGTTGTCCTAATTCCAAATAAGGAGAAGGAAGGCATTCATATTTACTCTCAAGGATAATTCAAAAATGATATTTTTGTGACGCTTGAAAATCAATCATGGTCATGAGAATTGGTGATGCAAATGAAAGCTTGTAAATTGGCCTCAACTATGATTATCACCGAAACCTAGTTTCTTTCGTGAATTCTTCAATAGCAGCTGCTCTAGGAACTTCTTCCTTGATAACCACCTAGCGATAAAACAAAGCACTTGTGTAAATTTAATTTGCTGCAATTTATGTGTTTTCAAAATGGAACACCGATTTTTAGCAATCAATAATGAGCCAACTACATCATAGGTCTTATTAAGTAGTACAAGAAACCCATAAAATGGACACCAAATGTCGAATGATAAATAACCTAAAGATATGCCACGTGTTGAATATGTCAATCTTGGATGTTGGAAATAGAATAGAAGCAATTAGCCCAGCGGAATTACTGTCATGACTATTTGTTGTTATGAAAAAACAACCCTTATATAGAAATACAACTTTTATGGTGGAATTAACAGGGATAGTTAAATGAAATCTGGAGCAATATCATGTGCAATGTTGAGCGTAGCTTCTACAAATGCACTAACATTCTTACTTACACACAATATCATGTGTAATGCATCCTCGGATGCACCCTTGTTTGACATGAACCGAATATGTGAGGGACTTTCAATATAAACATTGGTGAAGAAATATGTTAAATGAAAGTGTGAGTAGTGGGGGGGGGGGGAAATGCCATCTCTCCATGGTTTTCTCTTTCTAAACAATTTTTTTCCTGAAATCATATGTGGGCAATTGAAAATCAAAAGAAGCTCAAATCAAGCAACAACACAGTTTAATCAACTCGGCTATAATATATTCCTGCACAGAACATGAAATGTGATGTGAATTACATGCGAAAATTATTGTAAAGCTTACTGAATTGGATTTCCGTGGGGACTATATAATATTATATATATATACATGTATAGGAATCACACACAAACAATAGTATGATAGTGGCGTGTTACCTTGTGCACGTTGGCCTAAAATGATCCAATAATGTTCCTCGGATCTTGTAGTAGAAGTAGTAGCTTAAAATAGAAATGTAGGATGAATTAGCATCCCATTATTGGTCCGAACAATTGTGTGAACGATCGCCACCCAATTACAACTACAAAATTTATTAATTGTCAAGATGGTCTGCTCCATGATAAGTTTTAGTATCTCTAGCAAACAATAAGGCACAATGAACTAAAATGTAACAGTTATATCTATTGGGCAGCCAAGCATAAAAAAGAACATATGACAGAGAGCCAGATTGCCTATTTGTGGAAAATGTGTGCCTTGTAAGGACACGGTAAAATATATTGCCTTGGCAGTAGGTTATTTTTTGGCGGCACAACTTTGGAAATAAGCACAATGTACATAAGTAATTAATTTCAGATGTTTGCTAACCTAACATATTTAATTGTATTTTGATGGTTGTTAGCCGTTGGATAAAAGTTGTAAAATCTTTCTTTACAATGGACAGAAACTTGAACCAAAGGTTTAATGTATGAGTTAAATAACTCAAGAGAAACCTCTTTGCCATTGGATTGTCTATATAATCTAGATTCCTATGCATATATAGTGATCCTATAACAGATTTATCATATGAAATATGAACCAATGGATGCATAATAAGAGGGGTTCACACTAAAATTAGTTGTGCCCATTAACATATCGGGAATCTTGTGATGATCCAACAATTATGTATATAAGTTACACATGAGACATTATTCTTTGTAAGTTGTAGCCTGTAGAAATATGATAATTTTATAGATGAAGGTTGCACATCTACTCATTTAGACCCAGAGTGATGTACCATGGAGAGGGCAGCTCTACTGCTCTATGAGGAGCTTCTGTGTGTCAGCACCAACCTCTAGGAATAGCATCCATGCTGCAAAAGTTAAAAGAAACAAATCACAAACTGCATATCACTATGTGAAGAGATTTATAATAAGAGCATGTGAAAACCTTTAACATTCCGCCTTGGAACATCAACATAAATCTATGCACACTATATGTCACTCCCTCCGCTCTAAAATAAGTGCCGTGGTTTTAATTCAAATTTGAACTAAAACTATGACATTTATTTTGGATCGGAGGGAGTATTTGTGTAGCTTAGAATTACTACGAATGAACTCACAGTATTTTGGATCGGACAATCATACAAAACTGCGATGCAACAAAACCGAGGCTCGTCACCAAGAATCCAAGATACGACGATAAAAATAAAAATATACTTACAGCAAAGCCCACTCGAATGAACTCACAAAAGTAGCTTAGAATTACTATGATTTATGTGTTGGTTCAGTTATCATATATTTCCCTATGATTCAGCAATTGACAATTCTATAACAAAAAATTAATTGTACGTACTACCCGCATATAATAAGTAATACTACTCTATAATGTCTTCCTGTTAATTAATGATTTGTGTGACGGTTTTCTTGTCATAGTTTTCTCTCTTATTCAGGTACTAACAAATGATTTTTACACTAGGAAATTAACTGTAGATACTTCACGCATATATAACAAATAATATTCCAAAAAGTTTTGAAGTTAATTAATGTGCACATCACCGAAAACTGAAGAAAGGATAACTAAACATATACTAAAAGTTATTAAAAAAGGTTCATGTGTAACTCATAAGAAGACTAATCTGCATTGACCAAAACTGAAACTCTTTGAAATATGTAGCCAATACCAGAAGATAAGAATCTAGTTTCTAGCAAATACCATCTGTGAAGTTATATCAGTAGGCCATGACTACACCTAATGAGAATCAGCTCCATTTTTCTGTTGGAATGACAAAATTGATGGAAGAACTGAATATTAGTACAACCAAATATGGAATGCATTGGCAAGAAATCTAGGTTGGTAATGTGCTGCAGGTAAATATCAATGCCTCAACATGGGATTAGAGATGAATTGCATGAGTACAAAATATCTAGTTCCTAAAAAATCATTGGGGATTCTGCTCTGTATTCAATTGGCTAGATAATATACCAAAAAATATAAGGATACGGTGGGTGCAGCTGAGAGATGCAGGAGCTATAGGCAAGGAACTCAAATGGTGCTGAAGTCAATAACCCTGCCATTAGTCCTTCATATAGAGTTGCATCCTTAGATACATCGATGTCCTCTTAATTTGCTACAAACTTCCATGCATATTCTACCACTGCATCAATCAACATCTATCATGGGATCCTATATCGTCTACGGGACATCATAGATTATCGATCCTAGTTTGATCAGAACATGGAAACTAAAAATTAAAAGGCTGCAGCAAAACAGGATCAGACAGAGCTTGTGTTGGATGATATACCTTTTTCTAAATCGATCACAAATTGGAGTTGAGAACGGCAGTTGAGGAGGAGGTTGCAGGGGGATTTGTTTTATTTTCCTTTTTTTGTGACAGGCAGCCTATCGGGACAACTCAGGATGGAGGGATGCTCCACCTACGACACCGTAACTTATATTCATTTGACGGTGATGGTTCCGGATATCTTATCGGCAGATTCAACGGTTAATTAGGCACGGCTTCTACGATTACTGTGGAGGCTCGATTAGTGCCTCCAATTAGTAAAGACAAGATATGGCCTGAGATGATTCCCGCAGTTACTGATACGTCCATTTTGCATCATGTTTTTATGTTGATAATTATTGCATTACGGACTATTATTACACATTATAGTCCAATTCTCATACCTTTTCTCTCTTGTTTTACAAGATTCACATGAAGAAGGAGAATGCTGGCAGCTGAAATTCTGGACCGGAAAGGAGCAAATCTGAGATCCCTATTCTGCACAAATCCAAATGTCCTGAAACTTCATGGAGAATTATTTTGGAATATATAAAAAATATTGAGCGAAGAAATACCAAGAGGGGACCCACTAGGTGGCACAAGCCTGGGGGCGCGCTCTAACCCCAGGGCGCGCCCCCTGAGCTTGTGGGCCCCCTGGCCAGCCCCAGGTGCCCATCTTCTGCTATATGAAGTGTTTTGACCTAGAAAAAATCAAGAGGAGACTTTCGGGATGAAGCACCACCGTCTAGAGGCGGAACCTAGGCAGAAGTAATCTAGGGCTCCGGCGGAGCGATTCCATCGGGGAAACTTCCCTCCGGGAGGGGGAAATCGAAACAATCATCATCACCAACGATCCTCTCATCATGGGAGGACCAATCTTCATCAACATCTTCACCAGAACCATCTCATCTCAAACCCTAGTTCATCTCTTGTATTCATTCTTTGCCTCAAAACCTCAGATTGGTACCTGTTGGTTGCTAGTAGTGTTGATTATTCCTTGTAGTTGATGCTAGTTGGTTAATTTGGTGGAAGATCATATGTTCATATCCTTAATGCTATTCAATACCCCTCTAATCTTGAACATGAACATGCTTTGTGAGTAGTTACTTTTGTTCCTGAGGACATGGGAGAAGTCTTGTTATAAGTAATCATGTGAATTTGGTATTCGTTCAATATTTTGATGAGATGTATGTTGTCTTTCCTCTAGTGGTGTTATGTGAATGTCGACTACATGACACTGCTACTTCTTGAGCTTCCATTGGTTTTTCCCTTGAAGAGGAAAGGGTGATGCAGCAAAGTAGAGATAAGTATTTCCCTCAGTTAAGAACCAAGGTATCAAATCCAGTAGAAGATACAAGCAAGTCCCCAATCTATGCACCTGCACAAACAATCAAACACTTGCACCCAACGTGATAAAGGGGTTGTCAATCCGTTCATGGTCACTTGCAAGGATGAGATCTAATAGAGATAGATATAAAAGATTAATAAAATGTAAAACAAAATAAAAGTAAATAAATTGCAGCAAGGTATTTTTGGGTTTTTTGGTTTATAGATCTAAAAATATATGATGGAAAATAGACCCGGGGGCCATAGGTTTCACTAAAGGCTTCTCTCTTGAAGGCAAATAATACGGTGGGCGAACAAATTACTGTCGAGCAATTGATAGAAAAGCGCAAAGTTATGACGATATCCAAGGCAATGATTATGCATATAGGCATCACGTCCATGTCAAGTAGACCGAAACGATTCTGCATCTACTACTATTACTCCACATATCGACCGCTATCCAGCATGCATCTAGAGTATTAAGTTCATAAAGAACGGAGTAACACCTTAAGTAAGATGACATGATGTAGAGGGATAAACTCAAGCAATATGATGAAAACCCCATCTTTTTACCCTTGATGGCAACAATACAAATACGTGCCTCGCTACCTCTACTTTGTCACTAGGTGAGGACACCGCAAGATTGAACCCAAACTAAGCACCTCTCCCATTGCAAGAAGAACCAATCTAGTTGGCCAAACCAAACCGATAATTCGAAGAGAAATACAAAGATATCAAATCATGCATATAAGAATTCAGAGACGATTCAAATAATATTCATAGATAATCTGATCATAAATCCACAATTCATCGGATCTCAACAAACACACCACAAAAGAATATTACATCGGATAGATCTCCAAGAACATCGAGGAGAACATGGTATTGAGAATCAAAGAGAAAGAAGAAGCCATCTAGCTACTAGCTATGGACCCGTAGGTCTGACGTAAACTACTCATGCTTCATCGGAAGGGCAATAGAGTTGATGTAGAAGCCCTCCGTGATCGAATCCCCCTCCGGCAGGATGCCAAAAAAGGCCCCAAGATGGGATCTCATGGGTACAGAAGGTTACGACGGCGGAAAAGTATTTTGGTGGACGCTTCTGGTCGTTTGGGAATATTTCTGAATTTATAGGCCAAAGATTAGGGTTGGAGTACTCCCGTGGGGCCCACAAGCCAGGGGCGCCCCCCCAAGGGTGCGCCCTGAGGGCTTGTGGAGCCCTCGGGACTCTTCTGACTTCCTCTCCAAGTCCTACATGTGTCTTCTGGTCCAAGAAAAAATAATCGTAAAGTTTTATTCTGTTTGGACTCCATTTGATATTCCTTTTCTGTAAAACTCAAAAACAAGGAAAAAACGGAAACTGGCACTAGGCTCTAGGTTAATAAGTTAGTCCCAAAAATAATATAAAATAGCATATTAATGCATATAAAACATCCAAAACAGATAATATAATAGCATGGAACAATAAAAAATTATAGATACGTTGGAGACGTATCAAGCATCCCCAAGCTTAATTCCTGCTCGTCCTCGAGTAGGTAAATGATAAAAACAGAATTTTTTATGTGGAATGCTACCTAACATATTTATCCATGTAATTTTCTTTATTGTGGCATGAATATTAAGATCCATAAGATTCAAAACAAAAGTTTAATATTGACATGAAAACAATAATACTTCAAGCATACTAATAAAGCAATCATGTCTTCTCAAAATAACATGGCCAAAGAAAGTTATCCCTACAAAATCATATAGTCTGGCTATGCTCCATCTTCATCACACAAAGTATTAAATCATGCACAACCCCGATGACAAGCCAAGCAATTGTTTCATAATTTTGATGTTCTCAAACTTTTTCAACTTTCACGCAATACATGAGCGTGAGCCATGGATATAGCACTATAGGTGGAATAGAATATGGTGGTTGTGGAGAAGAAAAAAAGAAGGAGATACTCTCACATCAACTAGCCGTATCAACGGGCTATAGAGATGCCCATCGATAGATATCAATGTGAGTGAGTAGGGATTGCCATGCAACGGATGCACTAGAGCTATAAGTTTATGAAAGCTAAAAAAGAAACTAAGTGGGTGTGCATCCAACTCGCTTGCTCACGAAGACCTAGGGCAATTTGAGGAAGCCCATCATTGGAATATACAAGCCAAGTTCTGTAATGAAAAATTCCCACTAGTATATGAAAGTGACAACATAGGAGACTCTCTATCATGAAGATCATGGTGCTACTTTGAAGCACAAGTGTGGTAAAAGGATAGTAGCATTACTCCTTCTCTCTTTTCTCTCTTTTTTATGTTTGGGATTCTTTGGCCTCTTTTATTTTTTTGTAAAGTCCGGAGACTCATCCCAACTTGTGAGGGAATCATAGCTTCCATCATCCGTTCCTCACATGGGACAATGCTCTAATAATGATGATCATCACACTTCTATTTACTTACAACTCAAGAATTACAACTCGATACTTAGAACAAAAATATGACTCTATATCAATGCCTCCGGCGGTGTACCGGGATGTGCAATGATCAAGAGAGACATGTATAAAAAATATGAATGATGGCCTTGCCACAAATACTATGTCAACTACATGATCATGCAAAGCAATATGACAATGATGGAGCGTGTCATAATAAAACGGAACGATGGAAGTTGCATGGCAATATATCTCAGAATGGCTATGGAAATGCCATAATAGGTAGGTATGGTGGCTGTTTTGAGGAAGGGTATATGGCGGGTTTAATGCACCGGCGAAAGTTGTGCGGTACTAGAGAGGCTAGCAATGGTGGAAGGGTGAGAGTGTGTATAATGCATGGACTCAACATTAGTCATAAAGAACTCACATACTTATTGCAAAAGTCTATTAGCTATCAAAACAAAGTACTACATGCATGCTCCTAGGGGGATAGATTGGTAGGAAAAGACCATCGCCCGTCCTCGACCGCCACTCATAAGGAAGACAATCAATAAATAAATCATGCTTCGACTTCATCACATAACGGTTCACCATACGTGCATGCTACGGGAATCACAAACTTTAACACAAGTATTTCTACCAATCCACAATTACTCACTAGCATGACTCTAATATCGCCATCTTTATATCTCAAAACAATCATAAGGAATCAAACTTCTCATAGTATTCAATGCTCTTTATATGAAAGTTTTTATTATATCCCTCTTGGATGCCCATCATATTAGGACTAAATTCATAACCTATGCAAATTAACATGCTGTTTAGAGAGACTCTCAAAATAATATAAGTGAGGCATGAGAGTTCAACAATTTCTATAAAATAAAGCCACCGCCGTGCTCTAAAAAGATATAAGTGAAGCACTAGAGCAAAATTGCCCAGCTCAAAAGATATAAGTGAAGCACATAGAGTATTCTAATAAATTGACATTTCATGCATGTCCCTCTCAAAAGGTGTGTAAAGCAAGGATGATTGTGGCAAACTAATAAGCAAAGACTCAAATCATACAAGACGCTCCAAGCAAAACATATATCATGTGGTGAATACAAATATAGCCTCAAGTAAATTTACCGATAGACGAAGACGAAAGAGGGGATGCCATCCGGGGCATCCCCAAGCTTAGATGCTTCGTTGTCCTTGAATATTACCTTGGGGTGCCTTGGGCATCCCCAAGCTTAGGCTCTTGCCACTCCTTATTCCATAGTCCATCAAATCTTTACCCAAAACTTGAAAACTTCACAACACAAAACTCAACAGAAAACTCATTAGATCCGTTAGTATAAGAAAATAAATCACCACTTTTTGGTACTATTTTGAACTCATTCTTTATTTATACTGGTGCAATATCTACTGCATTCCAACTTCTCCATGG
This sequence comes from Thinopyrum elongatum, assembly GCA_011799875.1. Classification (NCBI taxonomy): domain Eukaryota; kingdom Viridiplantae; phylum Streptophyta; class Magnoliopsida; order Poales; family Poaceae; genus Thinopyrum; species Thinopyrum elongatum. The sequence goes on along the minus strand of CM022303.1, from coordinate 373,106,770 downwards.
TTCATACCCCCCGATACTACCCATAGATTCATTAAAATAAGCAAACAACACATAGAAAATAGAATCTGTCAAAAAGAGAATAGTCTGTGAAGATCTGAATTGTTCTAATACTTCTGTAACTCAAAAAATTCTGAAAAATTAGAAAAATAGAGGAAATTTGTATAAAAATATTTTGTAACAAATTTAGTGTTTTTCCATGCTCTAGTGAAATTAAACAATTCTGTTACTGGCCACAAAAGTTTATGTTTTTCAGCAAGATCAAATCAACTATCACCGTAAGCCATCCCAAAGGTCTTACTTGGCTCAAACACTAATTAAAACACCAAAACACAACACAATTCATCGGATCTCAACAAACACACCACAAAAGAATATTACATCGGATAGATCTCCAAGAACATCGAGGACAACATGGTATTGAGAATCAAAGAGAGAGAAGAAGCCATCTAGCTACTAGCTATGGACTCGTAGGTCTGAGGTAAACTACTCTCGCTTCATCGGAAGGGCAATAGAGTTGATGTAGAAGCCCTCCATGATCGAATCCCCCTCCTGCAGGATGCCAAAAAAGGCCCCAAGATGGGATCTCATGGGTACAGAAGGTTACGGCGGCGGAAAAGTATTTTGGTGGACGCTTCTAGTCATTTGGGAATATTTCTGAATTTATAGGCCAAAGATTAGGGTTGGAGGACTCCCGTGGGGCCCACAAGCCAGGGGCGCCCCCCCCCCCCCCCAGGGCGGTCCCTGAGGGCTTGTGGAGCCCTCGGGACTCTTCTGACTTCCTCTCCAAGTCCTACGTGTGTCTTCTGGTCCAAGAAAAACATCGTAAAGTTTTATTCCATTTGGACTCCGTTTGATATTCCTTTTCTGTAAAACTCAAAAACAAGAAAAAAACAGAAACTGGCACTGGGCTCTAGGTTAATAAGTTAGTCTCAAAAATAATATAAAATAACATATTAATGCATATAAAACATCCAAAACAGATAATATAATAGCATGGAACAATCAAAAATTATAGATACGTTGGAGACGTATCAGACACTTCACCATGATTTGGGTCTAGGGGAAGGCATTGGGAAGTAGCAATTAGATGATGGATTGCTAGAGTGATAGGAGCTTAAACCCTAGTTTATGCGTTGCTTCGTAAGGGGCTGATTTGGATCCACATGTTTAATGCTATGGTTAGATTTATCTTAATTCTTATTTCGTAGTTGCGGATGCTTCCGAAAGTGGTTATTCATAAGTGGGAGGCTTGTGCAAGTAAGGACAGCACCCAAGCTCTGGTCCACCCACATATCAAATTATCAAAGTAGCGAACGCAAATCATATGAGCATGGTGAAAACGAACTTGATGATAATTCCCATGTGTCGGGGTAAACAAACAGGGGTGCATGTTTCCCCTGACTTGTGCACGGATAGCAAACCACCAGTCCAGCAACCCCCGGCATTCAAGTCCAGACCAAGCAAGGAGAAATCAGCTCTTTGAGGAATCAAAGGGAGGATCAAGAAGACCAAGACAAGCTAAACGAGCCAGACACCACTAAGAAGAAACCTCCCTTGCCGGGCAGGCAAGCCTGGCAAGGACGAGGTTGCCCCGAAGACAAGTCTCAAGACCACGCCGGCAGGCTTGCCGGGGACGCCAAGGGCGGCCTACCCCGCCAAGGCTCCACCGCTCCACCTCACAACGAAGCAAGTCATTGATCGATGCGGTGTCAAGCCCCCAAGTGACTAAGTGGCTGTTATTTGACACATGGCAGCCACTTCCAGAGGGAATCACCTCCAAATGATACCCGTCCTGAGACGTGTCAAGCAAACAGGCGAAAAGGTGGCCAAGCGGCCCAGCAAGGCTTGCCGGGCATGCCACGATGTGACACTAAGCGCCGCATTTAATGCGCTCTGCTATATCCACAGAGTTAGGTATGATAGCACTGTTTGCTATCTAATCAGTACACAATGACTAATTTGCCACTGTGGTGACCCCTTAATCTATAAAAGGAGGGCCATGGCAACCATAGAAAGGATTCAGACCCCTGTACGTTCGTACATGCGTAGCTGCTCTCGTCCCGAGGCATCCTTGCCGGGAAAGAGCGTTGCGTTTCCACCACTATCCACCATCAATCCAGCAAAGCAGGAGTAGGGTTTTACGCCTCGCGGCGGCCCGAACCTGGGTAAAATTGCCCGTGTGATCTCTGCCGTGCTGTGCTATGCTCTCCGCTCTTTGTGCGATGTGCTCATCCCCCCTGCCGAACCACAAGTGGCTGATGGCCCCATAGGTGGCCTTGGTTTCCCACGACAACTTTGGCGTGCCAGGTAGGGCGGCAGCGCTTGCGCTAACCCGAGAGTATACGCTGTGCGTCATCATCATCATCTGCTTCATCAACGGCTTCGTCATCTATGACGCCCAAGAAAAGGCGGGGAATGGTGGGGGCGGAGAGGAGGAGCGAAACCGCTCCCCCGCTTACCCCATTCGATCCCCATCGCTCCCTTCCGCCGCGGCCGCAGCAGCGCTGAGAACCAGTAATAGCGGAGGCAGGCCAACCCCAATGTATCAGGCAGCATGGTCACCATGCAGGCCCTGTCCAGGGGAAAGGAACAAAGTGTATAGATACAAGGTTTCTCTCTCCACCACTCGCACTTATCGATAATCGAGCCAATCTGGGTTTTAGCATCGTCAATGTCGATGAGCACCGCGCGAAACTCGGTTCAGCATTTACCCTGCTTAGGGAAATCCTGAGTGAAGCACTGGTGCGAATCCATTTGATTGATGCCCCGACAAGTGTGCTCCGACAAGGCCATCCGCATTAGCGTGACTTTTATGCCAAGATGCCACCAGATTGTTTAAAAGTTATGAAGTGGAGGAGAGAGAAACCGATCATGCCTTGCACCATGTTCTGCCGCCCGCAAGATTCATGCATTTTCTCTTACCGGTCCCTACCGGGAACCGGAGAACAATGCGCGTGACAACTATCCTTCCAGAGTTTGCGAACGTGGCAAGCTGTCGCAGCCAAAGGGAGTGGAAGGAAGCTAAGAAAAGAGCTAAGTTTACGCAATCCTTGCCCAGTTATAAGATTAAATTTTTTGCATTTGTTTATCCCTTGGACACCAAGGTGTTCGTATGATGAAATCCATCATATGGACGGCACCTTAATAGTTTTTGTCCGCACCCACACTCTGTTCTGAGCCCGCTCACAGAATGGGTAACAATGTCAAAACTGTTAAGGAAAAACCTGCCGGGACGTATCTTCGTCAAGATAACTGCTAAAGGCCCGACCCTTGCAACAATCACGGCAATACGATAGCGGCAGGCATCCAAAATACTCACGAAGACTAATCATACGAGCACCGACGGGTAACCTCTAAAGGGAAAAACATGCAGTCAAAATTAAGTAAAAGCATTTGTTCCACACAAGCATACACAGTACGGTGTCTAAACACAAGACAAACATCATGTTTTGTTACGGGACAGCGCAGGGGCAAATATAATTCAGGGCCAGGCCTAGAGACCTCGTGGAGTGGTGGGGACGCCAAGGACCTTGTCGGCGAGAGGGGAGGCCTTCTCTTCAGCAGCCAAAACATCAGCACCCTCCGGCGGCTTCTTGAAGCCATCAACAAGGTTGAGATCCGGATGGCGGCAGGTGATGTTGCTCAGAACCATGAAGAGGGCATTACGGGCAAGCTTCCAAGATTCAGTCGCGAAGCGGCCGGCCCTTCCCTCTTCATGCACCTTTAGCTTCTCGATCAGCTCATTAATGAAGACCCCTAGCTTGACGCTGGGGACCTCATGCTTGCTGGCTGAGTAGACTGGCCCATCCATGACCATCACTGCAGTTTGGACAACGAGGCGCTCGGCGATGTCGATCAGACTCTTGTTTCAAAGATCGACCTGCCGGGTGTGGTTTGCCAGCTTGTCCTCTGCGTCCGTTCAGAGTCGCCTTACAGTGTCCAAATCCTTCACCAGCTGATTCTCGTGAACCCCACTGGATTCTATCAAGCTCTCCAAGGTGCCAATCCTGGCCTTCAGATCTTCAATGGTGCCGTTGGCAGTCTAGAGGCCTTGGCTCTTGGAGGAGAGCCGCGATTGTGTATCCTTCAAAAGGATCTCTTCTTTTTGCGCCTCCTCCTTGAGGGTCGTGGCCTCCTTGGCGCTCCCGACAAGCTCTTCATTCAGCTTGGCCACCTGTTTGTCGAGGTCGGTCTTGGCAGTGGACGCAGCGGCAAGGTCATCAGCGAGCTTCTTCAGCTTGGTACCAGAATCAGCAGTGAGGGCATCCAGGGCGGCCTTGTGCTTGTCCTCTAGCTCCTTGGTGCGCTGCTGCACGAGGGCTTCCAGATCGTCGTCCTTGGCGCGGAGAGTGGCCTCGAGCTTCTCCTCCTGAGAAGAGATGTCCTACTCCTTGGCGTCCAGAAGCGCCTTGCGCTCCGCCATACGAGCCTCCTGGGCAATGACGTCCTCCCTCGCCATCGAGATTGCCTCTTGCTGCCTCATTAGGGCCTGGAACTGCTTGTCGTGCCAGTCGCGCAGCTCGTTGCCTTTGTCCCTCAGTTGATGGTACACCTTGTTGGCGGATTTGCGCTGCTCCTTGAGCACCTGCCATTTCTGGCTGTGCCAGCCCGACATCTCCTTAATGCCTGCCGCCATGGACTCTAGGAAAGATAAGTCCATTGCGACAGTGACAGAATCGTCTGCCTCATCGACCCCCTGGTACAGCGATGCCAGAATGCGCTGGAGTTCTTCATCAAGTTCTGTGCTCGTCGCCATTGACGAGCCGGGGGCTCCGAGCCCAGGCTGCGCCAGCACCAGTGCCAACTGGCTCGAGGCTGGCGGCGAGGCCCCCACCGCGGTTCCAAATGAGGGGAGGGGGTCCATGGTTTGGATGGGGATTTTCTCCTCGACCGTCGCCCTTGCCCCTGGCACGCTGTCGGAGGTCTGCTCCATCTCCATCGGGGGCTCATGATCATTCCCGGCAGCATGTCCCTGCCCCTCCGCGGCAGCGATCTTGGCAGCTTCATCCGTGGCGTATCTCCCTATGCTGGCCACTTCCAGCAGTTTAGGCTCTTTGGCCTGAGGGACTGCAAGCGGAGACCACAAGCAATAATAAAGAAGCAGAAGTATTAGAGAGCCAGAAGCATGGGGCGAGATGGTAAAAGAAAAGTAGGAGCAGAAGAGCAATAAATTACCCAGAGAGGTCTCCTGGGTGGAAGCTTCAGTTTCCCCGGCAACACTAGTTACCGGGCCGTGATTTTCGTCCCCTTCTGTGACAACCACAACATCATCCTGAGCAAGCTCTCCCATGGAAGCCATCGTCGGGGGCTCCTCGACTCGATCGGCGGGCGGGGTAAGCCCTTCTTGAAGGGGCTCGCTATGGGTCGTCCCTCCTTCTCCTACAGCCGAGAAGGTTGGAAACTCTCCTGCGTCACTCCCCACGGGAGGGGCCAATCCTGTGCTCTAATGCCGGGGGCTGAGCTGGGGGCTTGGCAATGGGTCGTTCGTACTGCTCCCCGCCAGGCCCGTGCCCTCCATAGTCTTTGGCAACACCACACGCCTGAGCTGCTTGGTCCGGTAGATGAGGGTCTCACCTTCCTCCTCCTCCTCTCTGACGAAGACGACAAGCAAAGGTCAGTCAGCAAGCAAGATGATATGCAGGAAAGGCGAAGAGGAAAGGAAGTTGCTCTTTCTTACTCTTCGTCGATGAGCATGGAGCTCAGCTCAAACTCCATGGGCGGCGAAGGCGCCCTGCCTCTCTTTTCGGGCAGAGGAATGGAGCTTCCCAGCAACTTCGACCCCAGCTATGGCGCAGGGGGCTCCCAAGAAGACGAGCTATGCGAGGAGCTCGAGCCAGACTGGGAACTGGAGTCAACCCCCACGGCTGCCAATTGCTTGGCGGGTGAGGTCCTAGCCTCAGAAAGGCGCAGAGATTGCCGGCGTGCCGCCTCTGGTTTACTGCTCTTGGAGGAGGTCTTCTTCACCTTCTTGATGGCCGGCGTAGGGTCGGGAACCACTCCTCGCTGGTTAGCTGGCCGCCTTCGGGGACGCGGGTCCAGGACTGGCTCTGGGGCTTGAGGGCCTGCCGCTAGCCACTCCTCCCCCTCGGGCTCCTCGGCCTCCTCAACTCCCTCTTCCTCCTGGGCCTTTGCCGCCGTGGCGTATAAAGCCTCGATCTCGGAGGGCTCATCCCTGGCAAGCTCGCCCCCGACAGGGTCGCCCCCGGCAACCTCCTCCGTGGCTTGCGCCTCACTTTTGCCATGGGAGGAACATTCGTCCTCAGCCTCTTCCTTTCCCTTCGATGCCTTCCCGTCCTTCGCCATTGCGGCAGCTGGAAATGCCCTGTCTTCTTCAAGCCACTTTTTGATATACGCCTCCTCCACCTTGGAGGTGCGCTTGTACATGTTGGTTTCCACCCTGGTAGCCCTTTCCACCAAGGTGGAAGACCATGCAATCTCTTCGTTGAGCTCGGGCAGCTGCCAATCACTCGCAACTCCCTGAGCATTGCAGTCTGGCATCCATTTCAGAATCTGGTCCTTGGCAGAATTGATGTTCAGTGGGATGACATTCGCCGGCAACTTGAATGGCCCAAGACTGCCGAACAATTGCTCACACAGCCAAGCATGGTCGTAGACTGACAAATTGTTGGACAGGCCAGGAAGCAACCTCATCCTATCTGCAGCATCTCCATACTGCCAGGCAAACCTGTCCCTCTTCTACAGCGGCGCAATACGACAAAGGAGGAAGTCGGCCCCCACATGACCGATAGTTAGCCCGGCAGCCTTTAGGCGGGTTATCCTGTTTATTGCCAGGCGGAGCCTGTCATCAGTGAGGCCGACTTCCCGCCAATCGTGGCCGCGCTCAATGCACTCTGTCCGCACTTGGCAGAAACTGGGGCCTCCTTGTCTTGGATCCAGCAACAATCCGGCCTCCACTCCTCCCATCTGCCACGCTGCTGACCAGGGAGGTAATCCCAGTTTTCCCTCACCACCCGTGGTATCCAACTTACGTTCCCGGAAAGGTGAGCTTTGTTCTCCACCCGCGGGACAAAATAGTGCCTGAACAAATCTACATTTGGGGCAAACCCAACGAAGTTCTCGCACAAATGGGCAAAGATCGCCATGCATGCCATTGCATTTGGCGTGAAGTCCAGAAGATGGAATCCATAGATCACCATCATTGCTTCGAAGAAATCCAAAAAGGGAGGGCAGAGGCCGCAAATGAAGTACGCACAAAAGAATTGATATGAATCTAGCGGCTCCTGTTACCCCACTGCTAGAACCTTGGGTGCACCATGCCCCTTCGGGACCTCCCTCCCCCACAGGTATCCATACCTGGCTTCCAGCACTTCGCCGTCCAGATTTGATGGAAAGAAAATGACGTCTCCCCTCTGCTTCTAGTCCAGCGCCATTGCTCTCTTCTTGCTCCCCTCAGCCACCGTCGTCTTCGCGGCGGCCATCCGCTTCCCCTTGAGAGCAGCACTCTTCTTCCCCATCTCCTCAGCTTGTGGTAGGGGTGGAAGAAAGTTGGATGGGAATCGGTGGCGAGTATGGGTGAGGAAGGGGGCGGTTGTTTGGCTTGCGGAAGAAGATGATGGAGAGGCGAAACAGACGATGGATGAGCAGTACCCTTCCGCGTCTTCCTATCTTATGGAAAGGATACGGGGGAGGGTGCGACTCTTCAGAAAGTTACCATTTTACATTAACTGCTGCAGCCCCATGACTCCACGACCAGCGGTATTTACGCGAAGTGGACGTCGAATTGACTGGTCATCATGGCAAAACCGCTGCACGCGCAGCACTCTCTCACCACGTGTTCGTGCACCGTTTGGGGCCTAACCCAACGTGCCCAGCGACACATATGGCTCAGGCCTGGGGGCTTCTGTTGGGGTAAACAAATAGGGGTGCATGTCTCCCCTGACTTGTGCACAGACAGCAAACCACCGGTCCGGCAACCCCCGACATTCAAGTCCATACCAAGCAAGGAGAAATCAGCTCTTTGAGGAATCAAAGGGCGGATCAACAAGACCAAGACAAGCTAAACGAGCCAGACACCACTAAGAAGAAACCTCCCTTGCCAGGCAGGCGAGCCTGGCAAGGACGAGGTTGCCTCGAAGACAAGTCTCAAGACCACCCCGGCAGGCTTGCCGGGGATGCCAAGGGCGGCCTACCCTGCCAAGGCTCCATCGCTCCACCTCACAACGACGCAAGTCATTGATCGATGTGGTGTCAAGCCCCCAAGTGACTAAGTGGCTGTTATTTGATAGATGGCAGCCACTTCCAGAGGGAATCACCTCCAAATGACACCCGTCCTGAGACGTGTCAAGCAGACAGGCGAAAAGGTGGCCAAGCGGTCCGGCAAGGCTTGCCGGGCATGCCACGGTGTGACACTAAGCGGCACATTTAATGCGCTCTACTCTGTCCATAGAGTTAGGTATGATAGCACTGTTCGCTATCTAATCAGTACACAATGACTGATTTGCCACTGTGGTGACCCCTTGAAATATAAAAGGAGGGCCATGGCAACCATAGAAAGGATTCGGACCCCTGTATGTTCATACGCGTGTAGCTGCTCTCATCCCAAGGCATCCTTGCCGGGCAAGAGCGCTGCATTTCCACCACTATCCACCATCAATCCAACAAAGTAGGAGTAGGGTTTTACGCCTCGCGGCGGCCCGAACCTGGGTAAAACTTCCCGTGTGATCTCTGCCGTGCTGTGCTATGCTCTCCGCTCTTTGTGCGATGTGCTCATCCCCCCTGCCAAACCACAAGGGGCTGATGGCCCCATAGGTGGCCGTGGTTTCCCACGACACCATGTGTCCTCGGGAGCACTTTGCCTTATATTAGAGTTCGTCCAAGCTTGTCCTTTGCTATAAAAAGGATAGGCCCACCTTGCTGCACCTTTGTTACAATTGTTACTTGTTACCCGTAATGAATTACCTTCCACCAAACAATTTTTTACCGATATTTGTAGTGCTTACAGAGAATGCCTTGCTGAAAACCACTTGTCATTTCCTTCTGCTCCCCATTGGGTTCGAAACTCTTACTTATCGAAAGTGTAGCGCTCAAGATGTGATTCTATCCCAATCACGTGATGAATTCATGACTGGGGCACAACCGCATTTCGAGCGCATAACAAGGTGGATATCATTACAACATACCATGTACTGAATAGATGAGAATACCAGATAAAGGCTTGCACTTGGCACAAGCTACAGCATGAATACATCAATACATACCAATCATCATACAGAAGAGCAGGATCCGACTACGGATGAAATCAAATGAAAAATAAGAACGACATCCGCCCTGCTAATTCCAAGCTCCCGACCTGGATCCTATCCCTTGATCAAAGAAGAAGAACATGCAGAAGAAGAACTCCAAAAGCAAACATGCGTCGCTCTCATGTCAAAGCTTTGCTTTACCTATACCTACAACTGTTGTTGTAGTAATTTGTGAGCCATGAGAACTCAGCAATGCCATTACCATGGGTATCGAGACTAGCAAAGCTTAATGGGTATGGAATGGATAAGTGGTGAGGTTGCAGCAAGCACTAAGCATTGTATGGTGGCTAACTTATGAGTACAAGAGTAAGAAGAGTAACTACACATAATGGTCGCAAACTAGTAATGATCAAGAAGTGATCCTGAACTACTTACGAGTCAAACATAGCCCCACCGTGTTCTCTTCACAGACTTCCTCAGAAAAAGACGATCACGGTTACAAACGCGGTTGGTGTATTTTATTTGAAGTTCAGTGTCAAGTTCTCTAGAACCGGATATTATAAATTTCCAAGTCACCCGTAACCACGGGCACAGCTCTCGAAAAGATTAAACTCTGCAGGGGTGTCCCAACTTAGTCCATCATAAACTCTCACGAGCCGCTGAGGAATTTCCTCAATCTCGGGACTACCCGATCAAGCTCGGAATCCCAGTGCACAAGACATTTCGACAATGGTAAAACAAAACCAGCAAGTCCTCCCGACGTGTCGACACGGCGATAGGAGTTGCGCGTATCTCGTCTTAGGCCACGATCGGATGGGTCATGCTACGAGTAAAACCAATCCTCGAGTTTCCCCATGGTGGTCCCACAGGTTGCCCGGTTTGGACCAACACTCATGAGGAGCACTGGCCCGGGTTGTTGATTAATTATCCTCGGGTGCTAGCCGGTCCCTATGCAAGTTTTAGTTGTTATTAGGCAAATGGTAAAACCAAGTTTGGGCCTTGCTGGAAGAGTTTTATTCAAAGCGAACTGTCAAGGGGGGCCCATAAACTCCGACCGTGTAAGGAACGCAAATCAAGGAACATAACACCGGTATGACAGAAACTAGGGTGGCAAGAGTGGAACAAAACACCAAGCAAAAGGCCGAGTCTTCCACCCTTATGAAGTATATAGATGCATTAATTAAATAAGAGATATTGTGATATCCCATGATATCCATGTCCCAACATGGAACAACCTGCACTGCACCTGCAACTAGCAACACTATAAGAGGGGCTAAGCAAAGTGGTAACATAGCCAAACAATGATTTGCTGGGATGGTGGAAAGGTTAGAGGCTTATCATGGAAATTTGGGAGGCTTGACAAACAAGTGGTAGGTAGCACGACATAGCGATAGCATGGAGACAAGTAGCAAGCAAAGGTAGTAGTGGTATCTAATGTAACAATCATCTTGCCTGAAATCCCGCTAGGAAGAAGACCGAATCCATGAAGTAGACGAACGGGCGTAGTCGAACGAATCCTCACAACCACAATGTAAACAGAACTATCAAGAAGAAGCACAATTGGAAAGAAGCAAACAACATGGTAAACACACAAGCATAACCATGGCATGATGCACAAGCAAGTACGATGCATGTCCGGTTTAATGAGGCATGGCATGGCAAGGTGCAACAAGCAATATTATAAATTAAGTGGAGCTCAATATGCAACGAGTTGCATATCGACGAAACGCCACATTCATTTATTTAGTTCTCTCCCATTTATGTACATGACAAGATTAAATGTTGGTTAACATGGCAAGAGGTGAAGCATATGTAATCTACCTAGCTAGGCAAGTTTAAATGAGGCCGGAAACAACAAACAACAATTCCGGAAAATCCCCATATGCATTTTTCAAAATTGGTACTGTTCTGCCTAAAACCATATTTTATTGTTGTTAAACATGCAAAGTAAGTGCACCAAGTTAATCTATACATTTTTCTACCCCATTTACATATAAAGTTTATTTAATTTGGAGCTACGGTTATTTAGTTATGAAATAAACCATTTTAACATGTCATTTAGCAAATTAAATGCAAACATCATTTTAAACATTTTTAACATGGGTGAAAGTTGGAAGTTATGAAACTACATGAAATTCTAAGCATTTTACATATAAAGTTTGTTTTAATCCGATGCACGGTTATGAAGTTATTATATGCATGAACATTAAGGGGTTTTCTGAAAAACTGCAGTTCCTGGATAAATCCTAAAATCGTCCAGAGGAAAAAAGCACATGTAGGGACGGAATAGAGCACATAGGGGTGGGTGTTTCTCACCATGGGCCAAGGCCCGAGTCGGTGAGGTGGCTTTGTGGCTGGGTGAAGAAGAGGCAGCTGGGCCGGCGGGGAAGCAGCTCTGCCGGCCCACGAGCAGGCGGTCGAGCCCTCTCGCTCGATCTAGTCCACGAGAGAGGTGCTCGGTCAAAGCGGGGTGGCCTCGCTTGGCCAGTCGAGCAGGTGGCTGCTTTCGCTCCAGGAAGAAGAGCAAGGCGGCGCTGGGACTTGAAGCAGCGGGGCACTGGGCATGGACGGGTGACGGAGATGGTTAGGAACGGGCTGCGCGGATCCGGGTTACGGGTGCAGGTGATGAAGCTCAATGCGGAGGAGGTTCCATGGGGCGGCGGCAAACATTCTCTGTTCCAACGATAGAGAGTTTTAGAGAAAGAAAAAGAACTCGGGGAAGGAAAGAAAGGGATGTCGCGATGCGCCTTGCTAATCGGCCGTCACGTGGCAAGGACGTAGAGGGCGCGGGGAAGTAGAGACCCACCAGATCCTGGCGGAGCACGCCGGCGGCGATGTCGGTCGGTGGAGAAGCATGAAGCGGCCACGGCAATGAAGCAGAGGAACAACGCCATGGCGCGGCGACGGGAGCTCCTGTTTGTTCTGTACAGAAAGAGGCAGAGGACTGAGAGAGAGGGGGAAGGAGAAGGAGAGGAAAACAGGATGGGGAGAAGAGGAAAGGCAGGGCGACGAGGTCGGCCTAGTCTAGCGGTGGTGCACGAGGAGTTTCTCCTCGAGAGCTCCTGGACGAGGAGTCCTAGTGGCTGGGGTCACTGGCGAGAGGAGCGGCGAGCATGAGGGAGCGAGAGGATCGCGGGGCCTCTGCTTGCGGGAGGCTGGGAGCGAGGCTGTGGCCATGGTGGATGGATGGATCAATGGAGAGTAGTGGTTGGGCGCGGAAGCAGAGTAGCAGGTGGGTGGATTGGGAGGGATCTTGAGGTAGAAGAGAGAGTGGCGGCAGAAAGGATGGATGTATGGGACAGCCGCCCGAGATTTTAGGTTTAGGCTGTTATTTATAGCAGATGGATTTTGCTTAGGTGCCATTTGGTCCAGCCTATTTTAATCGACGGCCTGAGCTAAACAGGTCAGGGTAGTCCAAAGAATAAGCCGAAGATGTTCGGGGATGTTCGGGATTGATCCGGATTCACCGGTGACGACTGAGCGGTTCGGGTTCGGGGCAGTTTCGGACGCACGCGAGGGGGTCTGACAAAAGGCCACAGAGACAAGGGGGTTTGGTGGGCTCAGAGAAGACAGAGAAGAGAGCGGTCCAGCTGATCTGAGAGGAGGTCAACATAGATAAGGAAGAAGCGGCAACTACGATCGGATGCAAGTTTTAAGAAAACATGCGGATGCAATGCGCATGATGCGATGATGAATGCAACAAACAATTAAAACACACGACGACAACGAAATACATGGAAGGCTTCTGAAGCGTCGATCTTGGGCTGTTACAACACTTCCCCACTTACAAGAGATCTCGCCCCGAGATCTAGGGATGAAAAATGGAGAGAAGAGGTAATACCAAGTTGCTTCTTGGACAAATGAGTGAAATCAAAGACCCTTCGAGGTTGCAAGGACATAAAGAATTCACATAGAAGATGAACCAATTGAAAACACTCCGTTAAACAAGAGGGACAAGGAATACGATGAGAACAAAGAGCTCATGGGATAAGATAGGCTTTGGAGCCACTCCGGGTAAATCGAGATAGACAAATAATAAGAAAGAAAGAATTCAAACATCACTCCAGTAGAAAAGAGGAACAAGGGACACCACAAGAACTTGAAGATTGCAAAGACATGAATCAAAAGCTCAAGGATCACGAAAGAATTTAAAACCACTCTGGTTGAAAAGAGAAGCGAGGGATACAAGAGAAATTGGGCAGCACTCCATTTGAAAATAGAAGGAAAAGAACATGATCTTAACAAAAGAAGATGATGGGTCGAAGAGAGCAACATCACAATGCCTCCGGAACAAATGAAAGAGTGGAATGAAAAGAACGGAGAAGAGAACAACAACTTCTACCACAAATGAATTTGAAAAGCATCCTTACGCATAACGGTTGAATGAAGTTGTTGGAAAATCAACAACAAAAAGAATAAGCTTGTTGTGGGCTTATGGAAAACATCTCAAAACTGAGGTGAAATTCTGCCACTAATGAAAACAATTGCTTGCTTGATATCAATGAAGAGATGAAAACTTCTTTCGTCGAGAGGACAGGAGAAAACTTGGATCATTGATAAGCACCAGAAATAGCAACATTCCTTAGGGAAGGCTTTAGGTGAAATATAACCCAAGATAACTCCAACAAAGAAATTGCTCAGTTGAAAACATCTCATGAACAAAGAGAAAATGATGGTTTTAAAATATCTCATTCCTGTCAAGTTGTGAATCATGAAACATGAAGGGAAATTGTCAAGAATGACATAACACCACCTCAAAAGATAAGGTAGAAAGAATTGCACTTCGGAATGCAAGATGATGAATGCTTGAGCTCCTCCAACAAGGATCTTGAAGAACACTTCGCGAATGAAACAAATCTTTGATGAACCACCATGAAGAAAAAAAACTTCATGAAGGACTCCAGTAGGAAAAGAAATGGTAGGAAGGAAGTGAAGGTCCAAAATTGCGATGATTTAGATGTAGCTTCACGATGAAATCATTGAAAAGAGCTTGGAAATCTGGAAGAAAAGATGAAGCACTTGAAACCGAGAATTATTCCTCGTGAACAAACTCCGAAGGAAGGAATTAATCACTTGGATGAAACAAGAATAAGAATTATGTTATGCGTATCCATCATCAGTTTAAATTGATGACAAGCAATGGATTTGGCATACTACTTATTCTCATTGAAAAAGTATTGATATAGGTCAAACTTGGGAACGTCTTCAACGAGTCACCAGTAGGATTTTTTTTGGAAAGAACGAATTAATTGATATGATAACAAAGGAAGAGGAATCTTGCATGAACCACTGTAAGAATTAAAAAGAACGAATCACCGGGAAGAATTCGAAAGCGAATGAAGATACTTGAGGGAATTTAGATACAAGAGAACGAAGAGATCATGAGCTGACTAAAGAATACTTCAACGATCCATCGGTAAGAATTGGGGAATAAGAGCTGAAAGTTGAGAACGTTCTGAAATGATGGCCTCTAGAGAATCGAGAAGGAAAGAACTCATGAAATGCTTCGGATAGGTATGAAAAGAATTTCTCACAATCGGAAATGATTTGAGAGGATGGAACCAAGCTTGAACCATGAATCTTCGAGAGAACGGAAAAGATTTAAGAGAAATTCTTCTTCGGTCTTCAAATGCTGAGAATGACGACGAGAACCACCATGAAGAATTTTTTAGATACTCCGGAAGAATGAAGAATATAAAGGTTGAACCAACGATGAAAAGAATTTGAAAGTGACCTTGGAGAAGGCATATGACTGATGGAATCCATTCTTACGTCACACTTTGAAAAAAATTTAGAAGAGTTAGGTAAGATCCTGTAAAAAGACCTGTGGGTTATGGGTCCACTTAAAACAAAGAGCGTTCAAATGACTGCTTTAAAGAGAGATTGCACCGGTTGATTTAAATGGCTTGAATGAGATAACAACCTAGAAATAGCTTGAATGAATTAAGAATGGAAACCTGAATCTTCTGAGATATCTTCTACACTCCGGATATGAATAGAGAGAGGTGAATAAATAAGAGAGCCTTGGATAAGAAATTCCAACATGGGAAAACATGTGAAACGAAAGGAAGAGATATGATCAACACCGAAGCTTGAATTTAGTCCACCGGAGAAGAAAAGAAAACGAAGAATGATGAACTTGAAGCTCGTGAGCATCTTCATGAGGGATCACCGGATTGAAACTTGAAAGAAAAGGATGAAGAGACCTTGCATGAATAAAAGGATAGTTGATTTAAAAATCTAGCTCCATGAAGGAAAAGGGTGGGAGGGTGGGAAAA
Organism: Thinopyrum elongatum; assembly: GCA_011799875.1. Lineage (NCBI taxonomy): Eukaryota > Viridiplantae > Streptophyta > Magnoliopsida > Poales > Poaceae > Thinopyrum > Thinopyrum elongatum. The sequence continues at coordinate 373,091,289 of CM022303.1, read as the reverse complement.
CAAAGACAACTTGAGATGGGCAAAACAAACAAATCCTCAGACTTCTCAACGGCGCTCGTATGGAACAACTTGAAGAGAAGTGCACCGGTTGGAAAAGAATTTAGATGACAATCTCGATGATCGAGAAGGAATAGCACTCCCATAAATAATATGAGAACACCGCTTAGAAAAGGTATTGAATCAACACTGGACATTGAAGCAACTCGAATACCACAACTCAAAATAAAACAAAGGATTGGCTTGCAGAATAAGCCAGAACAAATATGTGATAGAGATTTCCCAAATCCCATATCATGCATCTGTCGGAAAGATTTTCTGAGTAACTGCTTGAATTCCCACCTAGGAACTTCCGCAATTTTCTGGTTATGCAATCTGGTCCAACGGATAGAAGGAGCAAAAATAGTCACACAACTCCTAGCAGAATTGTACGCTCCAAATGTATCACATCCATCAACACATAACCAAGAAAACCTCGGAAACTCATGTACCTCAGACCTTCAAAAACAACAACGATACTAGTCATGGAAGATCATCTGTGCTTTCTCCTCAGTACCGGGGATAAGCCACGGCACTATTTTCCACCATGAAAAGTATGGCAGCGTTTAGATATCGGCGTCCTCTGGTATTCCGGAATTGAAACGATATGCACTGTGACAAGACAACCTTGGAGTTCAACTCCGCTAGACACCACCCTAGATAGGAGGCACCAAGACAGAAATCCGTCACACCGATATCGCAATAATTCCAACAATACCCACATGATCCTAAAAAAATGGGGAAGAAGAGTAGAATCAAAACAATTACGTCACAATTCCTCACCAAAGCGACGAAGGGGATAAGGAGTAAAAAGAATTCCTACTCTCTGATATATAACTGGACTCAAAATAGTTTTTTTTCTATACTCGACAACGGCAATGGTTCGACCAATCAAGGGGGGCTCCTGCGGTCAGTAAGGCTCTGATACCAACTTGTAGCGCCCAAGATGCAATTCTATCCCAATCACGTGATGAATTCATGATTGGGGCACAACCGCATTTCGAGCGCATAGCAAGCTGGATATCATTACAACGTACCATGTACTGAATAGATGAGAATACCAGATAAAGGCTTAAACTCGCCCAAGCTACATCATGAATACATCAATACATAGCAATCATCATGCAGAAGAGCAGGATCTAACTACAGATGAAATCAAACAAAAAAGAAGAACGACATCCACCCTGCTAACCCCAGGCTCCCGACCCGGATTCTATCCCTTGATCAAAGAAGAGGAATAAGGAGAAGAAGAACTCCAAAAGCAAACATGCATCTCTCTCACGTCAAAGGTTCGCTTTACCTGTACCTGCAACTATTGTTGTAATAATCTGTGAGCCACGAGGACTCAGCAATCCCATTACCATGGGTATCAACACTAGCAAAGCTTAATGGGTATGGAATGGATAAGTGGTGAGATTGTAGCAAGCACTAAGCATTGTATGGTGGCTAACTTACGAGTACAAGAGTAAGAAGAGTAACTATGCATAACGGTCGCAAACTAGTAATGATCAAGAAGTGGTCCTGAACTACTTACGAGTCAAACATAACCATGACATCATGGTTACACTATCTGTTTAATTATAAACTTTGGTCCTTCGATTTCATCTGATGTACTGTTCTTTCAATTACTCCCCTATTTGCATGTTACCATATTCTTTAACCATCTTACCATTTTCTGCAGTACACCCCTTGCTTTGCAACAACATTTGTAGTGCACAATCTTGCCCTTTACATAACTAAAGACTGCCGGGATGTCATATTGAACACAAACCATGGATTTACCATCGTTGCTTCTGTAAGACTTGATGAACATGGTCACCCCTATTTTGGAACGGGCCTTTGGACAGAAATTTCTAAGTTTTATGTAGTGAAAGCTGGCACTAAGATTGCACTGCACATAAAAGAGCCTGGTCATGACATATATGCTAACTTCCCCGACGATATCATCCGTCCAGACTTTGTTTGAAATAAGTGTTCTTTTCAAGTATCTGCATGCTGACTTACCTAGCAATATCAAAGGAATTATGTAGTATTTAAGCAACCAATTGTTATTCCATTTTCTTACTCTCTTCCTACCTAGTAACTTCTAGTTACCAATACACTTTTATTTTGCCCTGTCTTAACTAAATATTCCCTATACTCCCACTTCTATCAGAAAGCACCGTCAACGAGGAAACTTTGGAGGTGGACGACGAGGATGCCAACAAGCGGAGTCGGGTCAAGCAAGAACCGCAAGCGACTCCGGCAGGCCTAGACTTCATCAGCAGCCTCCCCGATGATATGTTGATAGTTATCATCTCCCTGCCAATAAAATATGGGGCACGGACAACCGTCCTTTCTCGGTGGTGGCGCCCCCTATGGTACTCCACCCCTCTCGACCTCATCGACACCCACAAGATCTGCCATGGCTATCGCAAAAGCTTGGACGCATCATCCCAGATCCTCGGCAGGCACCATGGCCAAATCAGAGGCCTTATCATGGGCAAGTTCTATTCCAACGGCAAGGACCGAGCCAAGCTTGACGAGTGGTCCCGATCCCTGGCCCTAGATCAGCTCGAGGAGGTCAGTTTTAATGATGGGCATATGCGCTTGCTAACAACGTTTGCGCTCCGCCTCATGCCCACGCTGCGCCTTGCCAGGTTAATGAACAACCATTTCCCCTCGATTAATGACGCGCCCACTCTTTTTCTACCATGACTAAAGCACCTCGAGCTTGTTGTCATCTGCATCCCAAAGGATGACATGGAGCGCCTACTCCACGACTGTACTGCACTCGAGTACCTTCGTCTTCAGGCGATCAATGGGTTGAGTAGCTTCCACATCACCTCCATGACTCTCCGGACTACTTATGTGTGTTGCTGATGTTGCAACAAGGGATCACATAAGGTGTATCACAATATGATCATTGAGGACACACCTTCACTTGAGAGATTACTCGTAGTTGATCAACAAGGTCCAACAAGAATCAATGTCATTTCTGCGCCGAAATTGACAGTGGTGGGCTACTTGTTATTAGATCCACACCCGTTCAGGTACAACAGTCGCCTTCTTCCACTCCTTGAAATTAACATTATTTCTAATTTTGAAGATGTATGTTCGTATATCATCCAGAAAATAATTCCGACAAGCTTGACCACGAATCTGCGCACAGTGAAGGTCTTGGCACAAGAATCTATCGGCCCCAACCTGGACCAAGTTGTTAGTTTCCTGAGATGCTTTTCGTGCCTGGAGAAGCTATATATCGAGGTGATGCTCCTTTCCTATTAAATGTTAACCACAAGGGAGTTCATTTTTGGTACCTTTTCCCAAATTTACAATGACAATGTACTATGATTTCTGAAGGAATTTTTGAGGATTCTAGTACATACATGTTTTTCCCCATATTGGTTGCTTGATTCATATGGTTACAATCCATAAGCATTTATCCTTTTGATTCATCTATACTAGTTTTCATAGGAAATTTCCATCCACTCCAACCTCTTGTGAAGAAGCCTACATTTTTCTAGATTGTAATCAAATGCCCATGTTAATCATGTAGGATCGAAGATGGCACGTCACTCTATTAGTGTATTTAGAAATCCTGCAAACCAAATAGGCCTGTAGTAGTGTTCTAAACTGCATGTAGGCACTAATACGTTCTCTCCTTTTGCAGATAAGATTAGGCCCGGTGGTGGGTAATGTGATACAATAAAATAATCACATCGAATGCCTTGATCTGCATCTCTTAGAAATTTCTTGAACTCTTACCGAGGGAACTTACCGAAGATTATATTCGCCAAGTTCTTTGTTGTCACAGCAAAGGTGCAAAAGGTAATGAGGTTAGCCCTACATTTATTTCGCAAAAATGAATGGTTTGTTGATCAGCACCGCCGGCTACGGCAAAATGGAAAAGGCTCCGAAGAAGATGAATTTCATTTTGGAACTTCAGATGACAGAGTAAACAGAAGTCATTATGTCAAGCCCATACATTACTTATCAGTGGCTGATCCCTTTGCAGAAATGATGCGGTTTCAAAACAAGCCTTACAAGTGGTAATATCAGTTTGAACCTCTCTTATGTCCATGTTCAGCTGATCAGTGCGGACGTCTACAGCTCCATGAGCTGAATTTTATTTCTAATATCAGTTTGAACCTTGTATTCTTCGAATTTGAGCCATATAACTCTCGAATTTGAACCGTGTAATATTTCGGGCTTTTGTGGTACAATCGTTGAAATGGCATCGTATGAGACTCGTATATTGGTAGTACTATTTTGACCTTAATATGCAATGGACATTGATTTTATTTACCATTCTCGAATGTGTTTCCCCTGTCGATCTCATCGCAAACGATCTGTATAGCTTACTCGGCTGCGATCTTCGACATTATTGCACACAGTTGGTTTCATCAACTGTGTGCCCTATAGAGCGCAGAATTAATTATCACACTCGAGTGTCCATCAGTACCCTTCTGTGTAACTTTAACCTTATCACCTATAGGTAAACTTATGGTCGAAGTAATTCCACACACTTCATTTTTGCAAAGCTTTTTGCCAATAATCACGCATGATTTGCCCCTCTTCTAGCCGGTGCATGGCCAAACTAGCCGGGCAGGATGCTTGCAGTGTTGCGCGCGGTAACCTGGGCAGTTGCACGGGAACATGCTCACCAATGATACATTTGGTGCCTCTTCGAGCCCACGCGTGGTCAAACAAAATGAGTGTGGGGTGCTCAAGCATGCACTGGTGTGACACCCTGGATTTTGCCCATTTCTTTTTTCTTTTTATTTTGGTCTGGATTTGCTTTTCTGTGGCTTAGTAGTCCTGAAACCTGGAGAGATCACCCTTGATTCCTCTCCCAAGTGGCTTGCCAACCTCAAAATCATCCCAAGACCTTGTCATTTCCATCTTGGACCAATCCCAATATTCTTTTCTTGGGAATATTCCTTTTTCTATTAAAGGAATAACCCTGTCAGCTCTGAGTTGTGAAGCAGCTCATATTTCTATCATTCCCAAAATTCCCAAATAATTCTCATAAATCCTTTGGGACATATCTTATCCAGATATGTCAAAATATTCCTTGCCATGTCCAAAAATAATCTACCAAAATTCCTTTTCTGATTCTGCCCTAGTTGTCAGTTTGTGAAGCAAGTACCCTTTATATTGGCCTACTTGCTCTCAAACTTTTTGGGCATTCTTTCCTATCCATATCATTGCCACATGCCAAAATTCAACTTTATTTGGATATTAAATCTCTCTTGGCTAATTTCCAAAGTTTCTGGGCAACTAGAATCTTTGTGAAGCAAGTGCTAGCTAGGAGTATCCAAATGAGTTGAAATTTTACAAGCATATTCATATGCTCAAATAATGACTCTCCACCAAGTTTCAACCCTATATAGTCATCTATGTGAGCAGAACATCAAATCTTAGATTCTGGTCATATTTTTCAGTTGTGAAGCAACTATATTTTATATTGCTTAATTTAATCTGAAAATTTACCAGGACATCCTCCTATCCATATTATCCATCTCCACAAAGTTTGGGCTCAATCTATCAAGCCATTTTTCCTCAGTTTCTTTTCTTAGATTCTGGTCAGAGAGGACCATTATGAAGGAAGTGCCACTTTGGCTTGTCCAAATGGCATGAAATTTTTATGGAAACCTCATATGAACAAATCATCCACCTATGCCCATTTTCAGCTCAAGTAGCCACTTCATGTGAGTGCCACTTCAAGACTTGTCAATCTGGTCAGTAGAGGCATTTGTACAGCAAGTGCTATTTGTACTCATCCAAATGAGCTGAAAATTGGCAGAGATGGTCATCTTAGTGTTTGATCACCCGGTGCGAAACATCAGAGTTTCTCTCCTGCTCAAGCTCTCTCAGTTCACATCAAGCAGTTTGCTGTTCCAGATAAGCACTGCCAGCTGAGGTCAACTCAGGCGCCACTGTGATTGTTTCTTTCCTCCTTGACCCTATTCGGTGAATGACTGATCAACCTGACATAGTTTGGTCAACTAGTACACGTGGAATCGCCGCGTTCACGCGGTGACCACGGGTCAAATCAGCCAACAGCGCGCTCTAGAGGTCTCGGCGCTGTACTCGTCCGATTCCTTCTCTCCCTCGATATTTCTTCATGTCCAGCAGCTTCTCCTTGGTCCATTCTTCACTCTGGAACTCTCTTACCCTCCGATTTCTTCTCCCCTACGCCACGACGAGCTCTGCACTGTTCGGCACGTGACATGCGCCGTCGTCTTCCTCTGTCCCCTTCTCCTCGATTCCTCCCCCGAACCTCCTCGGCCTCGCCTGGGTTCTCCCCGTCCCTCCTGGATCCTCCTGGAGTCCTCCCCCTCCTCCAAGAGAGCTCGGGAAGCACCGAGAACTGGCGTACGTGGCGCCACGGCTACGTTCTCCCCCCCCCCCTCGCCGCCGCTATTTAAGCCCCCGAGGCCCTCTGTCCTTCACCACCACTCCCCCCCTCCCACCACTACTCCTCCCCGACCCCTTCCCGAGGCTCCAGGACCTCTCCTCGCCGCAGATGGCCGCCATGGCCGACCCGGCCCTCCTCTCAAATTCGCTTGAGCCAAGCCCCCTCTCCCCCTTCTACCTCCACCTGTGGATTCCCCTTGTTCCGGCGGCCCTTCCCACCTCCTGGCCCCCTCGCCGGAGTGGCCGTGGCTGCGTGCCCAAAATCCGACCACCGCCGTGTCCTGCCTCCGTGGCACGCCATCGTTCCGCCCTCCCCGGCGCCTGCCCCCTCTCTGGACGGGCGTGGCGCGCCTCCCTGGTCCCTCCGGTGGCCTCGCCGGATCCGGGGACTGCCGGAGCCGTCGGGGGGCGTCGCCGGCCGAGCCCCTCCCCTGCCTCCTCTGTTTTGGCCAGGGGAGCGAGGGAGAAGACGACGATCGGCCAGGCCGGGCCCTTTTTTTAAAAGGGGGGAAGCCGTGGGCCGGCCCAGCTGCAGCAGCCGCTGCGTGGCCCAGCTAACCCCAGGCCTTGGCCACTTTCGGCCCAAGGCAGCCCCGGGCACGCAGTTCTTTTTTTCAAAAACTACTGAGGACCCGTTTGTAAAGACTTTATTTGCAGATAGGTCCTCGGGAGAAAAACCTTCACAACTTTTTCCTCGAAACTCCGATCGAGGTGAATCCAACGCCCACGTCTTCGTCTCATCGAGCCCGTTCCGATGGTGTCATTCTCATGCTGTGTTGACACAGCAGAAATGACCATTTTGCCCTTGCCGTAAACAGCCCCTACGGGAGGGAACTGTTTCCGGCAACCGTCTCCGCGGCCTCTCCGCACTCCTTTCTGATGATTCCTTCATCTCCAGGCAAGCCACAACCCTCATCTGCATAATTGCAATGCAATATCATAATTACTTTAATAGCAAGAATGTTATTTGTAGCATGGATTGGATTATGACACGCATGAGTAGATGATGAATACCGGATTGTTAATGACTAGTAGTTTACCCACTCGTTGAGGTTATGATGTTGAGATTACCGTCTATGATTATTTTGGGATTTCATCCGGCATTTGTGGATATGAACTAGTAGCAGTAGCCTAAGCATGCCGGTTATTGGATTACTATGATATCGGAGTATCAGCTGTGACAGAAAGATTGTTCGGGGATAAGATGCCTAATTTGACCAACTAAGTTAACTTGATGAAACAACCTGGTAATAAGTGAACTTAGTTGGTTGATCGAGAGTCACCTGTCCGGGCTTATTCGTGCAGCCACATTTGCCGGTATGGGACGGCCTTGACTTGGTCTGATCGCGTGCTCTTCCACCGGTACCTCCAAAGAGGGAGGGTTATGCGCGCGCGCTACCCTGGCCCGGTAGGCGGCGATAACCCTGTGAGCCCAGTTGAGTTATTGGATCCAGGTCCCCGTTTGGGACAGTTTGTTTGGCCAGGACGCTGGCAGGTGTCTTGAGGACACGGGGCCACCCAGGGCTTGACTCCAAGAAGGAGTATGATTGCCGGTCGTACGATGGAAGAGTCACGGGTCAGTCGGGTTTCGTCGGAACGTCGTTGGTCCACCCGAATGGGAGCACGAGGCCATGAGTTCCGTGGTGTGGGTAAAGTGTACAACCTCTGCAGAGTGTTAAATCTATTCGAATAGCCGTGTCCACGGTATTGGACAGCCCGTCCAGACCTCTATAGGAGATCAACCGTTATAATGACAGTGATAAGGAAGGAACTCATCTGAGTATGGTAACAGTTGGATATCATGCCATGGGCAAGTATTGGTAATGATCTCGAGGATGATCGTTGGATGTTCTTGGAGTGATCATGAGTTGGTCACCAGAATGCAGGAAGAGTAGCTTGTTATTGCTCATTTCAACCATTCCTTCGGTAACAATAAATCTTAACTTAATCTTGATTGTTGTGATGTTGTCTTGCCTTAATGCTGATGTTTGTTGTGAGCTTGCGAGTACATTCAAAGTACTCACCTGGCGTGTCATGCCAGTTTGCAGGTCATGCCATGACTGCTTGTTTGTCGAAGATGTTGATTGCGCGAGCTAGGATACACGTTCTAGCCAGAGTCCCTGCGGAGTGGAGTCCATCACCGCCGACGCTGTTCCGCTGTCGAGAGATACTCCGCCTCCTCAGGTCGATCCGCTGTTAGCATAGAGCTATTTTGAGCAGGCGTAGTGTCGCCGTGTTGATGTAATCTTTGTAACCATATTTATAGCAATAAAGAGCTGATTTGTTCTATGCCAACAGTGCCGTATTCCAGTGGACTTGTCCCTGGGACTGGAATACGGGGCGTTCCGGTTTCCTCTGAGCCGGGGTGCCACAACTGGAATCCTCCGCTATGAACACGGTGAGAAGACGTGACGATTACAAGCTGGCCGGCCCCCATTTATTATAGCGGCCATTTAACCCTTGTGTCCCTTCAACATTTCGATCGCGCCCCAGTATTGCAAGAAGCACACCCATGACGAAAAATTCTTAGAGGGTATCTTGCGCGGCTCCAATGGCGCTCTGACCGGCTGCCGACGACAAGCAGCAGTTCACCATGCATGCGGTAGTGGACACACACAGAAGGTTCACGGAGCTCTCGGTGGTGTACACCAACAACACGGTCTGGGTGGAGCACTCCATCCACACCATGGAGTTGTTGCTTGCTGTGGAGAAGTACAAGGTGGTCAGGTTCGACCTCGAGTACAACCGCGCTCGTGTCGGGTCTCGTCACAACGTCACCGTCGCACAGATGTGTGTGCGCAATCACGCCGTCGTCTACCACTACTGCCTGGGCATAAGGCCTTGCGAGCATTTCGCCAGGTTTGTCAACAGCCCCCACTACATGTTCGCTACGGTGGACATCACCAATGATGTAAGGGTGCTCAAGAATTTGGACATCGCCTGCCAGAATCTTGTCGACATCTAGGGCCAATACAAGATCCGGGGTAACAAGAAGCATGAGAAGGACTCACTAGTTCACCTCGCCGAGGCCATCATCGACCCCTACTACAGAGACATGAAGGATTCCTGCAACAAGGACAAGCGTGCCTATGTCTCAGACTGGATGGAGAAACTCGACAAAGCTCACGTCGTGTACGCGGACAAGGAGGCATACACGAGCTACGAGATGTATAGGCAGATTGTTGACATGAGGAAGTGCCTCCTTCCCCAAAACGGCCAGGGATCCAGCCGGAAGCAGAGCAATGGCAAGCATCGTCACAACAAGAAGTAGATGATTAGGTGCTGTTTCTCCTAGTTTAGTATGCATGTAATTGCTTACTTTGGTTGCACCCCTGGTTGGTGCAGCAAGAGGATCTTGGCTTGCGCCGGACCAGGCGTTGTCGCCCTAGTGGCTGCACTCGCCGGTGCGTCGAGGAGGTGGGTTTTGTCCATCCGCACCGCCCCCGCCATTGTTGCTATGCTCGCCATAGGGTCGAAGAAGATGACCGTCTCCAGCACCTCCACCTCCTACTCCCGCCGCGATTGGCGTGGCGACCGCGCGGCCTGCACCGATCATTCCAGTCGCGGCGTTCGCGCTGTCCGCACCGGTGGCGCTGCCTGTGCCCCCCGCGAACGCGTGCGAGGGAGCTCTGGAAGTAGAGGGTTTTGTTATCGTGGTGCCCTTCTTCTTGGGCGCCATTGATGATGAAGCTTGATGAAATCAACACGCAATCTGCTGACTCCGGTTCACGCCAGTGATGCCCCCCTACCTGGTATGCCAAAGATGTTGTGCGTGAACAACCATCTATGGGGCCATCTAGCCCCTTTTTGGTTCATCAAGGGAGATGCACAAGCGCAAAGAGCAGAATCAACAGAAGACGCATGGGTTTTACCCAGGTTCGGGCCTCCTTGAGGTGTAAAACACTACTCCTACTTTGTATATTAGGTGTGTGTGTGAGAGCACAAGTACAAGGAGCACTTCCCCGGCATGGTGCAGAGCTAGAGCAACTACACGTGCAAGTTGTGCAAAAGGTCGATCAACCCTTGTAAAAGTTACCCTGGCCCTCCTTTTATAGCTTACGGGGTTAGCATAGTGGCAAAACAATAATTATATGCTGATTAGATAGCAAACAATGATATCGTACCTAACTCTGTCGGACTAGGACAAAAGCATTAAATGCTCTGTTAGGTGTCGTGTGGAGGAGGAGCCCCGGCAAGGTTGCTACACTACTCTCCCAGCTACCTCCTATTATCTTGACACGCCTTCTAGATGGGTGTCATTAAAGGTAAATCTTCTTCCAACATGCTGCCACGTGCCCGAGAAATCCTACCTAACCGCATGCGGGCTCGACACCTCATCGATTAGTGGCTAGGGGCTCGATGAGGTGGAGGACCGACGTCTAGCGAGAGCTTGCCGGCCAAGGCGCTTGCCGGGCCTTCGCCTTGCCGGCTCGGCCTTCCCAGCAAGGGTTGCTTTTGGTGTTAATCTTGATGCTTTGACTCGTTCTTCTCTTCAACTAGGTCCAACAACTGGGTCTTGAATCTTGGTCTTAGTAATCCCCTGCAAGTCTTGGACAATAGGGAAGCTGCTATTTGTCTGTGCATAAGTCAGGGTATAAAATACCCATGTTTTATACACCGACAATGCATGACCCTTTAGGTTCAAGTCGGCTTGGTCGCAGGTCGGATCACCTCTGACCTGCTCGGTTGGTAGCAGCCTCTAGCAAGACGTGCCAATCACCAAGTCGACAATGAAGCGAGTTGGCGAACATGTACAACATGTCACACTTTTCCCTTTGCCACACGATATATGTTGTTGGGCTCAAGGCGAGTCTGTCATCCTTGTGCTAGGCTGACCTCTTTCTTGTTCTAGTGATTCAGACCACAAACTGGATTATCTCATAATCCTTGTCGCATGGCCATGCTTATCTTGGTCGGATCACATGTGGGGCCCAGAGTATATCTCTCCTGATCGGAGGGACAAATCTCATCTTGCTTGACCATGTCTCATAGCATGGGTCTGGACAAGCCCAAACCTACCTTTGTAACTACCGAGTCACGGAGTAGCGTTTGGTCGGTCCAAAGCAAGTCTATCACCATCCCGAGTACATGTGCCAGCTAAGGTCTTAGGACATAAAATGTGTGTTGTACTAGAGACTCACAAATGACATATCGCTGCGTCTCATAGTTGGGTCTGTCCGACTCGGACCTTATCTCGACTCGGATCCGACTATGTCAGATTCGATCAGATCCTTCCAAGTGCATATTATCCGGCTAGCATCCAATGCTCCATGGCTAGTGAGACCGAGCCATCCACCATGTCATATGCTAGTCTAGTTGGCTGCACATCCACACAGCCCTTTCGATTAGGGACCTTTTAGGACAGTCATCATACAACGCATAGTCCCACAAACAAGTCACATACTTGCTGATACACATCACTGATAATGTCCAAGGACTATTTTTATTCATAAACACATAGGAAATATCATCATACATGATTGCCTCTAAGGCATTTCTCCAACAGTCTCCCACTTACACTAGGGTCAAATAAATACACTGTATGCCCATAGCTCTAACGTGCCCCTCATGCTTGGATTGTGGAAGCAGCTTAGTCAGCGAATCTGCAACATTTGCATCTTTGTGGATTTTGCATAACTCTACATCACCACTCTTTACGATCTTTCATATCAAGTGATATTTCTGATCTATGTGTCTGGTCTTGTTGATGCGGAGCATCCTTCCATCATCCCCATGGACTCTACACCGACACATCAAGCACCATGTGGACCTCTGACAAGAGCTCGAGCACGCACCATTGAAACGAAAGGATAACTCACTCCTACTCGAGATCGATATGGATGTAAATGGAACTTGGATGCTACCTCACCAAAACATGCTATGCATCATTAGGTACGAAGACCAACGCCACCAAGCAGCTAAGGGACACCCCAAAGGAGTAGGAGAAGCAACCCAAGGATAAGAGGAAGGAGAAGGAGCCCAAGAAGATGAGGACAGCACCTCCCAGGCAACCCCATGTGCACGGGCCCTCCAGACCCCGTGTCCACGGGCCAACCAGAGAGCTTCGGTAGCTGAGATGCGCACCCTCGTGTGCACGGCCCCAGTACCCCGTGCGCATGGGCCCTCACTGTTGTAGCACCCCGTGCGCACGGGCCCTCACTGTTGTAGCACCCCGTGCGCACGGGCCTCCCAGCTTTCGGCTGTGGGCGCCCTTTCTCGCCTCCCAAGTCGTCCCCTTCCTCCCTCTAGCTATATATTTTGGGTCTAAGACATTTGTTAGGGTTAGCAAAGTATATGTGAGACATTGATAGAGCTTTGCTCCTTCTACCACTCCTCTTGGAGATCAAGACCTCTTAGGAGAGGATCCCAAGTGGATATCAGGACCTCCTATTGGACAAGACTACATTCAAGACCTCACCTCCTTAGGGGTGGGAAGAACCTTACCTTTGTGCTTGTTTCCTTGGATTGTTCTTGTATTCTTGTGGATCTCAACTATGATATATTAGTGGATGTGTGATTGTGTTTTGTTTGAGTGAATTTCCTCTTTGTGTTCTTGTGTTCATCCCCTTTTCCCCTCAAAGTGTTAAAAGATCTCCACTTAGGGTTCCACCCTACAACATCTTGGAATCATGAGCCAAGGTTGATTCACATCTTGGAGTCCCTACCCCTCATTTTCTAGCCTAATTTAGTTGCTTTTTGTCCCAATTAAAAAATCGCCACAAAAATAGCCCCAAAGTTGTTCTTGCAATTTGTTGGATCTTGTGAGATTTTGTTGATTTGGTCAACGAATTTCATGTTTGACAAGTGGGTCTACCCCTTACCACCATCCCCCATCCATCCCACCATTGCTTTTGGCCGAATGTTTGAAATTCTCCATGGATCCGAATGTGTTCTTGCGCAGCAGAGCACCCCGTTCACACGGGCCATCAGGACCCCGTGCAGATGGGTTTCAATTACCCCATGCACACGGCCCCTCCAGTACAGTCCGGCCACTCCACATTTCACCTCTTTTTGGAATTTTACGTCCACCATTCGCTTTCCGCACTGCTCCTCGTTGGTGTTTGAGCTTTGGAGTTGCAGTTCACCAGGTCCTAAGGTGTTTCGGCTACTTATGCATGGTTCGACTTCAACATCACCGCCACTCGTAATCCCCTCGGACTCCACGTCGACATCGGCCACTTCATCCTCATACTACCGTAAGCAAGGATGGTAACCTCGATGACATCTTAACATCATTCCTTGTCATTAGATTTGATAGCCTCAAGCAACTTTGCGTCACTTACCCATCGAGACTAGCAAGTTGAGAATTGCCGGGCCACGCTATTTGTGCATCTTTAGTGATACGTCTCTCCCGTGCATATCATACCTCATATTCTGGCTCGCATATCAAGCATAGTGGCATAGTAAAAAAAGACAAAAAAAAGCTTTTAAGCAAAAGAAAAGAGAAACAAAGAGCTTGTAAGCAATAGTATTGAGCCATTTTGCATAGTTCCATCATCTTGGTCAATACATACATAAGCATACTTCGGATGGTAGACGGCCCGTTTCTCTCATAGGTTGATGCACGAGCGTGTCTAGCCCATTTGAGCAATCGAGCTAGCGTCTCTCTAGTATCCGTACAACAAGAGCAATCGAGCTAGAGTCTCTCTAGTATCGTGAAGGAGTTCTTGACGGATCGCTTGGCACCGCTCCAGTCGCACTCGAAGCCCATGTGGGAGTACCAGGGTGCGAGGGACGACATAAGGTTGTGCCCTGGCAGCCTGACACGCGACGAGCTAGACGCAGACCTGATCGCCCTGCTTGGTTGCATTCCGGAGGACATCCTAGAGGCCTATGCCCTGTTGTACCGCCGCGACGACAGGGAGGCTTTGGTCGCTGCCATGCCCGCTTTCAACGACCTGGGGCTCGAGCTGCCCGTCGACCCTGATTCCCTCGTGGTGCTGTCCTCCAGCAACAGCGGCGGCGAGGAGGACTCGGAGGAGACCGAGGACGATGACCTGGGTGGGGCATCCCCTCCGTCGCAGCGCGAGCTTCTCCACGCCCTCGAGGATGACGACGACGCTGAAGATCCTCCGGCCGTGGACTCCCCACGCTCTGCTAGGGTCCTCAGGCGGTCAAGGCCCACTCCTCGGACCACACGAGCATCTGGCCAGGTGGCCTTAGGGAAGGGCGTGGCTGTGCCCCCTTTGGAGGGCTCCCCATGCTCTAACAGGGTCGTTGAGGTGTCGGTCCCGTCTCTGTCCGACTCGCAGTCGAAGGACAGGGCAGCCCTCTCTGGGGCGGACGTGGCTTCACCGGTCATGGCCCCCCAGGGCGGCCTCCTCACCCCTCCAGGCAACGGTGCCACGACAGGGCCTGCCAAGGACCACTCCGCCCTCCCTCGGGACGCAGCCAAGGCCATGCCGAGAGAGGGCGGGGGCGCATCGGCCTCCGCCGAAGAGGAGAAGAAGAGGAAGTGGGTCGCGTCTGATGAGTAAGTGACCTACCTTGCTTTCTGACCAAGCATAGATTGCGCATGTGCTCACATCACCTCCCCTCTTGACAACCAGAAGCGGTGGCGTGGCGGGGAAGAAGAAGAAGGTGAACATTGTGCCGAAGGGGCCCTCCGTCATGAGGGCGCCCTCAGTTCTCGGTCGCGGCGTGGGCGGTCGAGGGGGTGTCCAGCGTCGCCCTGGCGCTGTGCTTGGGCATTCGGGCGTTGCTTCGCCCGGGCGCTCGGGCACGCCAGCCCCGCCAAGTGCCTCGCCCGATCGCTCGAGAGAGCAGGCCATAGGCACCTTGGCGATTCGTCCTGCAGCGCCGCTTGGCACAGCCACGGCGCCTCTGGCCTCAGGACAGGAGGTGGTGACCTCGACTCCTCCTGCCGCTCCGGTCCCTACCTCTGGACGGAATGACGCGCACCTCGCGACGCAATCTCATGTGACCTCGTCACTTGCGGCCATGGTGCTTGATTTGGCCACCTCCGGTAGTGAGACGCAAGAATCGGCCACGAAGAGCTGTCAGGAGCCCCCTGCGCCTCTGGCGGCGGGCACCCCGTGTCCTCCAGCCGTGACGGTGCCAGCCCAGGATGTCGCGGCAGTTCCTCCATGGCCAACCCTTGAGCTCATGGCCTACGATCCTCTGATCAGGTGCGGGGCCCTGACTGATGCCCGCACTGCGCTCGACCAGCTCACAACGGACCTGTAGGACTCTGATGACCGCCTCAAACAGGAGCGCCTAAAGCTCGCAGCAGGGTGGCGCGATCTGTCCTCGGCCAGTAAGGCGACCAAGGACCGGGCCGAGGCTCTTGCCACCGAGAGCAAGAAGGAAGCCGACAAGGCAAGGTCGACCCGTGATGCGGCCATTGCTGAGGCGAGGGTGGCCGCCAAGCACTGCGACAAAGCGGAAGCCACCCTGAAGGTGATCCGAGAAGAATAGGCCACGCGCGTGTGCCAGCTCCAACAGAGGGAGGACGACCTTAAGGCTCGCAAGGCGAGGCTTGTGGATCGTGACTCCACACTGTCGAGGGTGACCGCTGATTAGGCCGCAGAGCAAGACCGCCTGGCCAAGCTGAAGGAGGGGGTGGTCGAGGCCTAGAGAACCCATGCCGAGCACGTCTGCAAGGTGATGGCCCGACTGGACGACAGGGAGAAAACCCTTGCCGTTGCCGAAGGGAAGGCGGCCGCAGAGCATGATGCCTTCCCCTCCCTCGAGCTCAGGGCTCGCCAAGTGCTGTGATCCATCTGCAGGGGAGGGTTCAAGGAACCGCTCGCGACCCCTGAGGGCGGCTACACCAGGCTCTCCTCCAAGCTCACCGAGGAGCTCGAAGGCGCCACCAGCAAGGTGGACTCCATCCTGGAGGATGAGTACCGCGACCTCTTCTCCACGGCCGCGACGCGTGTCTTCAGCCACCTTTTCCTTCGCTACCGCGTCTTCGGTTTCGGCATGGTGATAGGTCTGGTTGCTCTCGAGTCCCACGCCACTGTGGTGGCGGCCATGAAGGACCATGTGGACGTGTTGCTAAAGAAGTTCACCTGCGCCCTTGACGTCGAACCCTTGGCGGCCGGGGCAAGCGGTAGCGACAGCGACGACGGTGGTGACAACGACGTTGAAGACGATCCCGCCGCGGCCGAGGCAAGTGGCGGCGATGGCCATGGCAACAATAATCCTTCCTCCTAGAACTTATCCTGCAACACTTATCATGCCTCGTGGAGGCGTAAGACTTTGTTTGAATTTCCAACACATTCGGTGCCTGTAATAATTGTTTGAACTCCGTGATTTCCTTTACGGGCTTGGTTTCCTTCTTGCTTGTCTTTGTGCTCTGCGTCGGCAGGGCCCAGCCCCGTGCATACCTCGACCACCGTTGAGATGTCCGGTCGCGGTGCCAAGACGAAACCAAGGGGCGAGGGGCTACATGACTACTGAGGCCCCTGAGTCACGGTGCTCAGGGGTCCCCCGTGACGTGCGAGTGGCCCTCATGAAGGAAACATGGGCGGCGGTGAGGTTATTCCAGAGCTCTTCATACCTTTCCTCATCAGCCTTTGCCTGGGAGGGACGCGAGAAGACCAGGTACCAGGGACCTGGTGAGGTGCCGCACGCCGGGCCTGACCCGAGTGTTGGCACCGTGTCCATCCCCCTCGCATGTGCATCTCAGTGGAATGTTGCACGACAGGGCCGCGTGAAGAGCCAAAAGGTCATCCTGAGGTTAGTGCAACCACTGGGGTGCCCTCAGTTCTTTATCCACCAGTGCGGAGCATGGGGCTTCCACTTGGGCGTGGGCATAGCCGCTGTTGGACCGTTTCGTCCGCCAGCGCGGAGCATGGGGCTTCCACTTGGGTGTTGGCATAGTCATTGTTCGACCATTTCGTCCGCCAGCGCGGAGCATGGGCCTTCCACTTGGCATGGATAGGGAGCTCAGTGTTAGAGTCTCCGGGCGTGTACAACCCTATTTCGTTCGTACACATGACTGGCATGGCAGAACTTTGAGGAGGTGTATCTGGGCACTCATGAGCTAGCGCAGGACTCAGGAGGCCCTACCTCAAGGCGGGTTGTGCCTGAATCTTCTGGTGCGGGGCACACTTATGCAACCTGTGTGATGGGGGCAGCCTGCGCCCAGTGAACCTCCGGAGGTCATCGCATGAGAAGGCCGAACACCAAGGACCCATAGGAGGTGACGTGAATGGGGCCGGCCTGCCAGACAGAGCTTCGTTGCTTGGGTTTATCGACACTGCAGGGACGTACCCAAGCACAGGCGCCGTGCCAGTCTTCCCATGCAACAACCCGAGGAAGGACATCTAGCGCACGGCTCCCATGGCAGTGAAGCGCCGGACTACGGTCGAACGAACCGGGCCGCGCGCCCCAACTCACCCATTCGCGATTAGCTCATGCGAGGACAAGGCACAAAGGACTCCGGGAGGGGACGTGCACGTGAGCTGGCCCGCGAGACAGAGCTCGATCGCTTGGATTTAGCAACGCTGCAGGGACGAACCAGGGCACAGACATCGTGCCAGCCCTTAATCATGAGGCGGTCGAGGGTGTGGTTGTGAGGGCGCGACGACATTCATGGCGACGAAGAGCTCATCATGCAGGTTGGAATATTGAGGAAATTTTATCAAAGGCAGAGCCAGTTCTGATACATGCGCAAAACGATACAGCTGCAGGGGCGGGACCTGACAGCTTGAGGATAATGTAGCTCGAGGGGCGCCCTCAACTGAACAAACCAAAAGGTCACCTGGCACGATTGTTGTAGAAGCATCACGATAGCTGAAGATGCGTGCCGTGGAGATTGCTCCTCATGAGTCAGGCGGCTCCAGAAGCCTGGGGGGCCCGCGAGGCCCAGGGGGCTCACGAGGGTCCAAGACCTCCTGAGATGCGACCGCCTGGCCTCGTGAGATGCCATAGCACGCTGCGCCAGGCGCTGGTACGAGGCGCCCACGTTGAGCAGGCCAAACGGCATGCGGACGTAGTTGCAGGGTAGCCCCCACTCTGGCCGACGTGTGATGACCAGAAGAGGTCCTGCGAAGCGGCCCTGTTGAGGCCCGGGATATTGACGCAGACGTGCAGCTCGCCACCCGCGTCGGGGGCAGCAGCTGCAATGGCGGGCCACGCTCGCCGCGCATGGTTTGCGCCTCCTGAAGCTCCTCGATCGCCTTGGTTATGAATTCTCGTGCCCCTGGTGCCTCGCGCCGTGCTCCTTGCTCGTGGGGGCGCGCATCAAAGCACGCCTCCAAGTGGCGCCTGAACACCTTCCTTGTCGCGCTGGTCAGGTCAAAGGCTCTCCAGACAGAAGCCCCCAAGCCCATCCTGAGGGAGCACCGGGCGCGCCTTCCTATGCGGGAGGAAGAGGCGCCCCAGCAACGGGCGCGGAGCCTGAGGCGATATCAGCAGGTTTCTTGGTCTCCGGACGGCTCTTATGGAGAAGCTGCTTCTTCTTCACGGGGGTGGCCTCGGGAGGTAGGATGTCACCTTCATCATCAGAGTTCTCAGCCGCCGCGGCACGGTAGGCATGCTCAAGAGAACAAATCGCGTTCTTCTCGTCGCAGGCGACCGTGATGACGTCGCTGCACCCTGGCATCTTGAGGACATTGTAGCCATGGGGGGTTGCCGCCAAGAACTTGGCGAGAGCGGGGTACCCGAGGATGGCATTGTATGGGAGGCCGATGTGGGCGATGTCAAAGTCGATGAGCTCGGTGTTGTAGTTGTCACACTTGCCGAAGGTGACAGGGAGATGCACCTGCCCCAGGGGGACGGTGGAACCGTTGGTCACCCTGGAGAAAGGCCTGGTGGGCAGGAGCTGGTAATAGCGCATTTGAAGCATCTCGAAGGTCTCGACAGAGAGCACGTTGAGACCAGCACCGCCGTCGATGAGGGTCTTGGTGAAGAGACATCGCTGATGGTGGGTGTGCAGAGCATGGGGAGCGCGCCCACAGTAGCCACGCACTTGAGGTGATCCTTGGAGTCAAAGGTGATGGCATACTGCGACCACCTGAGGGGGTGCGTGGCCTTAAGCCTCGGGAGGGCTGTGTTCACCTCGCGGGAGAACTTCTTGAAGATGCAGTTCGAGGCAGGTGCCTGGGCACCGGCAAGGATGCAGGCAATCACGCAAGGTTCTTGGAAGCCCCCAGCTCCATCGTCCTGATGGTTGTCGTTGTTCCTTCTTGATGGTGGTGGTAGCGGCGAGAGGCCAGCATTGTCCTGAGGACGGGCCTCACGAGGCTGATCACGCCGGGGGTCATCACGAGGCTGGTCACGCCAGCGATCCTTGCAAGGCTGGTCGCGCCAGCCCTGATGGGTGTTGTGGTTGTCCCAGCGGCCTCCATCGTGGCCTCCTCCATAGCCATACCCACGGTCGCTGCGCTCGGGGCGCAGCCCAAGCGCTCGTCCTGGAGCGCCCTGAGCTCCTGGCAGTCGTTGGTGTTGTGAGTGTGAACATTGTGGAAGACGCAGAAAGGGTGGTTATCCTTGGTTGGTTCGTCGCGGTCGTAGCCCCGCTTCAGCTCTAGCTCGGCTGCTAGCACGGTGGGGCCCTTGCGCTTTGCCTCCTTGGCCTTGGCCTTCTTCTCTTCGGGATCGACATCAGGGAGCTTGAGGAGGGAGAGGCGGCCCTCTTCCGCCCTAGCGCACTTGTCCGCCAAGTTGAACATCTCCAGCGCCATGCATAGGCCATCATGGATGGCGAGCTCCTCGCTCATCTTGATGTCCGTGACGCCCTTGGTGAACGCCGAGATGATGGCTTCGTCCGAGGCTTTCGGGATCTTGAGGCGAACGTTGGTGAAGCGCTCGATGTATTTGCGGAGGGCCTCGCCCGGCTGCTGCTTCACGCGCCGCAGATCATTGACGGTGAGAGCACGGTCACGGGTCCCCTAGAAGTTGGCGATGAAACATTCGCGAAGCTCATCCCAAGAGGAGACCGACCCCTCAGGGAGGTGCAAGAGCCAGGAGCACGCGCCGTGCTTGAGAGCCATGGGGAACAAGTTCGCCATGACCTTGCCGTCGCCGCTCACCGCCTTGATGCTGAGCGAGTAGAGCTGGAGGAACTCTGCAGGGTCAGGGGTACCATCGTAGCGTGGGGGCAGGTCCGGCTTGAACTTGCCGGGCCAAACGACACGGCGCAGCTCCGACGTGAAGGCTCGGCAACCTGCCGTGCTTATGGGCGCAACCTGCACGAGGGGAGCACGATCCTGACGCCCATGCGCTGCAACCCCCAGAGCTGCCCGGTCTTGGTGCTGTCGTGGCGGTGCGGGGAGCGCATGCGTGTCGTACTGCGACTACTGCACCACCTAGCAGCTGGCTTCATCTCGCGCTGGCGCAGGCGCCTCACGCGGCGGGTCACGCAGACGTGCGTCGCGCCTGGGCTCGGGGTCGGCGTTGCGCAGAGGAGGAGGCAGAGGCGCACCATGAGCCACGTCGCCCGCATGGGAGGGCAGGGGACGGAGCGATTGGGATGGCGCCGGGGCCTCCCCGACGGCGTTGACGTGCTCGGTGATGCGGCCTAGCTAGGTGCCATAGCCCTCGTTGGCGGGGTGATAACGCAGGAGCTCGCGCACCATGAGCAATGCGGCCTACGCGTTTGCCGGCCCGTGACTAGCATGGGAAGATGACGCCGTGACGGGGGTGAGGGAAGGAGTGGCGGTCCAGCCATCACGCGGCACGGAGTGTGGCAGCAAAGAGTCCTGCCGCTCATGAGCAGTAGGGTCGGTGGCAGCATTAGCTGTAGGAGAAGCGGAGCGGCGTGGAACACCGCGGCCCATAGGCGCCATCTGGGCGACGCGAGCAGCCCGACGCTCGGCGCGAACTCGGCGGGCATCGGCCATCGGAGCGATGGAGCAGGGACGAAGCGAAGCGAAAGGGAGTTTCGACACACCCCTACCTGGCATGCCAAATGTCGGAATAGGGGCTCCGCGGACCCAATAAGGTTCGATCTCTGGGGCGTGTACAAAGATCTAGCCTAGTTGTAGCCTCAAGCTCTTCACTCCATGGCTTGGCCTCGTCGAGTTCGTGCGAGCGGGGAAGGAAGGAAACGACAGTTTACCCAAGTTCGGGCCACCTTGCGGTGTAAGACCCTACTCTTGCTTTGTGGTGGATTGGCCTCACGAGGAGGTTGAGGATGAACTAGTACAGTGGGTGAGCTGCCTCGCGAGGGCTCAGGGGATGAGAATGAGTCGATCCTTCTCTACGATGGAGGCTAGCCAATATTTATAGTGGCCTTGGTCCTCTTCCCTCATAGCTTAGGCGAGAAGGGATTCCACAACGGCCAATTTGAAAGTGGACAAGAGGTACATCTTATCCTGATGAAAGGTGGTCTTCGCCTGCAAAGCTTCTGGCCATGACGCAGTGGTGGGCTCGGTGATGACATCCGTCCTGCCGAGCTCGTGGTCTTGGTCTTGTTGCATCGGAATGGAAACCTTTGGGGGATCCCTCGGGAACCCGCGCTGGTCCTTGCCTCCTTAGCACCAAAGAGGAAAATGTCCTCCTCTGCGCCCGCTGGCGCCCGCTTGGCCTTGGTCGTCATGGCTCACATCACTGCAAGCCTCGTGAGGCGGGGTACCTGCATAGAAATCTCCACTCCTCGGGAGGGAGGCTCGGGGAGCTGCCCCACGGGAGGTCTTGGCGCCGTTTGCCTCGCGAGGCCGGGGGGGCCTCGTGAGGGCCTTGCTCGCAAAGTCTTGTAGCTGGGCCGCACCGGGCCGTCGACGGGGTGGCGCACTGGGCTGTAGGCAGGCAAGTCTGGGTACCCCCGATTCCAAAACGCCGACAAGCGTCTTTATGCTAACATGGAGAAATGCATTTTTGGTGTTGACAAGTTTGTTTTCTTAGGCTTTGTTGTGTCTTCTAAGGGTGTTCATGATGATGAGTCTAAAGTTGAAGCAATTAAAACTTGGCCACAACCCACTAATTTGCAACAAGTGCGTAGTTTCCTTGGTCTAGCCGGCTTCTACCATCACTTTGTTAAAGATTTTAGCACCATTGCATGCCTTGAGCAAGAAGAATGCACCCTTTGCTCGGGGACCCTCTCAATCTACCGCATTTGAAGATCTCAAATCTTTGCTTACGCATGCTCCAATTCTTGCATTGCCTAATTTTGACAAAACCTTTGAGGTCCATTGTGATGCTAGCAGTAATGGTATTTTTGGAGTTTTGATGCAAGAAAAGCGAGCCATTTCATATTTTAGCGAAAAACTTTCCGACGCTCAACTTAACTATCCCTTCTATGACAAGGAATTATATGCTTTAGTGCGAGTATTGCATGTTTGGGACCATTATCTTTGCCCACATGAATTTGTCATACTTACCGATCATGAGACACTTAAATACCTTAAAGGTCAAACCAAGTTGAACAAACAGCATGCTAAATGGAGTGAATTTATTGAATTTTTTCCTTATGTGAGGAAGTACATTAAGGGTAAAGAGAATGTTGTGGCGATGCCCTTTCCCCCAAGTGCATGTTGGTTACTCAACTTGAATTGAATGTTATTGGCTTTGAGCATGTTAAAGATCTATATGCACATGATCCTTCATTTGTGATTCCTAATGCCAAATGTCTTGCTAACACTTGTTGGGAGAACTATTACCTCAAGAATGGCTATCTTATGCGTGGTAACAAACTTTGTGTTCTCGAGTTGTCTCTCCATTTGTTACTTTTGCAATAGGCTCACGGTGCAGGACTTATGGGACATTTCAGGTGTGACAAGTTCTTTGCCACAATCTCTTCAAGTACTTTTGGCCCAAGATGTTTCGCGACATTGCACGCTTCACCAACCGGTGCTCTACATGCCGCAAAGCTAAGTCCCACACTCAATCTCATGGTTTACATATGCCACTACCTATTCCATATCAACCATGGGAAGATATTAGCATGGATTTTTTTCTTGGATTACCTAGGACTCAAAATGGCAAGGATTCGGTATTTGTTGTTGTGGACCGATTCTCTAAAATGGCACATTTTAGCCCATGCAATAAGATAGATGATGTTTCACATGTTGCTAATCTCTTTTGTAGGGAAATCTTGAGGTTACATGGAGTGCCAAGGACAATCGTGACGTCAAGTTCCTAAGCTAATTTTGGAAGACACTATGCGCCAAGCTCATCATCAAGCTAATATTCTCGACGGCCTATCATCCTCGAACCGATGGCCAAACGAAAGTCACCAGCCAGACACTATCTACTCTCCTACGTGTGTTGATCAAGAAGAACATCAAGGAGTGGGAGGAGTGCTTACCCATCGCTGAGTACGCCTACAATCGTGCAAGACACTCTACTACCGGCAAGTCCCCCTTCGAGGTCGTCTATGGCTTCAACCCGTTATCACCTTTGGACATCCTCCCTATACCGCTCGAAGAACGAGTGAACATGGACGGAAGTGCAAGAGAAAGTTATCTCAAGAAGGTGCATGAAGATACAAGGTCCACGATCGAGCGTCAAGTACACCGCCTCGCCACCAAGCTCAACATCAACAAGACCCCAATGGTGTTCAAACCGGGCAATCTAGTATGGCTACATCTCCACAAAGACCGCTTCCCCAACGAGCGCAAGTCCAAGCTACTACCACGAGCCGATGGACCCTTTAAGGTCCTAGCATGCTACAATGATAATGCCTACAAGATCGACACCCCACACGACAAGTACAATGTAAGTGACATCTTCAACATCAAGGACTTGACTTGATACCATCGTAATGAAGATCATGATCCGAGGACGGATCTCTCCCAAGGGGGGGATGATGCAGAGCATCCTTCCATCATCCCCATGGACTCTACACCGACACATCAAACACCACGTGGACCTCTGATAAGAGCTCGAGCCCGCGCCATTGAAACCGAGGTGAACTCACTCCTACTCGAGATCCATATGGATATAAATGGAACTTGGATGCTACCTCACCAAAACATGCTCTGTGTCATTAGGTACGAAGACCAACGCTACCAAGCAGCTAAGGGACTCCCCAAAGGAGTAGGAGAAGCAACCCAAGTCAATGAGGAAGGAGAAGGAGCCCAAGAAGATGAGGACAACACCTCGTAAGCGACCCTCGCCGCTTCGGTAGCTGAGACGCGCACCCCCGTGTGCACGGCCTCAGGACCCCGTGCGCATAGGCCCTCGCCGCTGTAGCACCCCGTGCGCACGGGCGTGTACCTTGCACACGGAACCCCCATGCACACGGGCCCAACATACCCCGTGCGCACGGGCCTCCCAGCTTTCGGCCGTGGGCGCCCTTTCTCGCCTCCCAAGTCGTCCCCTTCTTCCCTCTAGCTATATATTTCGGGTCTAAGACATTTGTTTGGGTTAGCAAAGTATATGTCAGACATTGATAGAGCTTTGCTCCTTCTACCATTCCTCTTGGACATCGAGACCTCTTAGGAGAGGATCCCAAGTGGATATCAAGACCTCCTTTTGGAGAAGACTACCATCAAGACCTCACCTCCTTAGGAGTGGGAACAACCTTACCTTTGTGCTTGTTTACTTGGATTGTTCTTGTTTTCTTGTGGGTCTCAACTATGCTATTCTAGTGGATGTGTGATTGGGTTTTGTTTGAGTGAATTTCCTCTTTGTGTTCCTGTGTTCATCCCGGTTTCCGCTCCAAGTGGGAAAAGATCTTCACTTAGGGTTCCACCCTATAACACTTGTAGTGATTCCTCGGCTCCTTACCTTGTGCGATGGTACTAAAATTATCTCAATAAAGTTCCAATGGTTTTACCACGGCTGGGAAAATACCAAGATCATCCAGAAAGTTCCGGATCCAAACACCCTCCTTTGCAGCTGCACGAGCCGCAATATATTCGGCTTCTATGGTAGAATTGGCCATCGTATCTTGCTTGGAACTCGTCTAGCTCACCGCTCCTCTATTCATGGCATACACAAATCCGGACTATGATCGATAATTGTCTCTGTCAGTTTGGAAACTAGCATCGGCGTAACCCTTTACGCAGAGCTCCTCCTCACCTCCATAAACTAGGAAAATTTCCTTAGTCCTTTTCAGGTACTTTAGGATATTCTTCACCGCCGCCCAGTGATCTCACCGGGGTTGCCCTGGTATTTGCTTGTTAAGCTTATTGCAAATGCAACACCAGGCCGAGTACATATCATGGCATACATGATGGATCCGATTGCCGAGGCATACATAATCCTACTCATCCTGCTTCACTCATCAGATGTCGAAGGACTCTGAGTCTCGCTTAGCCTTATACCATGTGAGAGTGGCAAGAACCCTTTCTTAGCCTCACTCATGTTGAACTGCTTCAACACTTTATCTATGTACGTGCTCTAGCTTAAGCCGAGCAGCCTCCTCAATCTATCTCTATAGATCTTGATGCCTACAATGTAAACTGCTTCACCGAGGTCCTTCATTGAAAACTTTCCATTCAATGAATCCTTTACCGAGTTCAACATTGAAACTTCATTTCCGTTCAACAGTATGTCATCCACATAGAGGATCAAAAACACTATCAAGCTCCCACCTAACTGCTTGTATAAACAAGCGTCCACTTTGCTTTTGATGAAACTGAGACCAGTGAAGACCTCATCAAAATGAATATTCTAGCTCTGAGATGCTTGCGTCAACCCATAAATGGATCTCTTGATCTTGCATACCTTACTATTGCTATTCGGATCGACAAAACCCTCGGGCTATACCATATACATGTCCTTGGTTAAATTTCTGTGAAGGAAAGCCGTTTTGACATCGATCTGCCATATCTCGTAATAGACGTATGCATCTATAGCTAGTACAATCCTCATCGACTTCAGCATCGCTACCGGCGAGTAAGTCTTGTCGTAGTCAATTCCTTGAACTTGTCCATAACCTTTAGCGATAAGCCGAGCTTTATGGATCTCAACACTTCCATCCACATCAGTTTCTTCTTAAAGACCCATTTGCGACCAATGGTCGTTACGCCAGGTGGCGGATTAACCAAGTCCCATACTTGATTCTCATCCATGGACTTTAACTCGGATCTCATGGCCTCCAGCCATGCCTCAGAATTTGGGCTCACCATCGCTTCCACATACGTAGCCAGCTCATCACTCTCTAGCAACAAAACACCACGCACTCTGCGCAATCTTTCCAACCTCCGTGATTTCAGTGTCGCTTCTGGTATGGGTTCCCTGACCGACTCCGGTATGATCTCATCACCAGCCAAGTCATCCCCGAGTGGTCCTCTAACTTCTTCGAGTCGGACCGTCCTCCCACTGGCCTCCCGACTGAGAAACTCTTTCTCAAGGAAAACTCCGTTCCGAGCAACAGACACTTTCTTCTCTTCGCAGTTGTAGAAGCTATATCCCATGGTTTCCCTCGGATATCCCACAAATATGCACATATCCATCTTGGATGTAAGCTTGTCCGACATAAGTCGCTTGACAAATGCTTCACAACCCCAAATCTTTAGAAAAGACAATCTGGGACTCTTCCCGATACACATCTCATGTGTTGTCTTGTCTACGGATTTTGATGGTACCCTGTTAAGTGTGAAAGTTGCAGTTTCTATAGCGTATCCCCAGAATGACAAGCGTAAATCCGATTTGCTCATCATTGAACGGACCATGTCCAACAAGGTCCGATTCCTCTGTTCTGACACACAATTTCTGTGTGGTGTACCCGGAGGTTAGAGCTGAGGCACTATACCTTGGCATTTCAGATGATTATTAAACTCCTGGCTAATGTACTCACCTCCATGATCAGATCGTAGAAGCTTTATAGTTTTGCCGAGCTGATTTTCTGCCTCATTCTGAAACTCTTTGAACTTCTCAAAATTTCCGACTTGTGCCTCATCAAATAGATATATCCATCCCTACTCAAGTCATCAGTAAATTCACGAAGTACTAATAGCCACCTCTAGCAGTCGTGCTCATTGGACCACACACATCACTGTGTATAAGCTCCAATAGCTCGAACACCCTCTCGCAACTCTTTGCAAAATGAGACTTAGTCATCTTGCCGAGAAAGCACGATTCGCATGTCTCGAATGACCCAAAGTCAGACAAAGTTAGGAGTCCATCATCATGGAGCTTCTTCATGCATTTCGGACTAATGTGTCCAAGCCGGCAATGCCAAAATTATGTCAAATTCATCTCATAAGGCTTATGCCTCTTGACATTCCCATTATAGACCGGTTCCATTTCTAGATTCAATATAAAAATCCCATCAACAATGATGCATAGCCATGGAACATACCATTCAAAGATATCGAACAACCATTGTCCTTTAAATTGAATTCATAACCCTGACTCATCAAGCATGAGGTGGAAATAATGTTTCGACTAAGTGCAAGAATGTAATAACAATTATTAAATTCCAAAATAAATCCAGAAGGAAGCTGGAGCTGCATCGTGCTGACCTCCAATGCAGCAACTCTTGCTTTGTTGCCGACTCTGATGTTAATCTCCCCTTGTGCCACACGCCTAGTTTTTACCAGCCCCTCCATTTAGTTGCAAATATGAACAATTGATCCGGTATCAAATACCCAAGAGCTACTAGGTATGTCAGCAAGGTAAATGTCTATAACATATGTAACAAGTGTACCTTTTCCTGAAGAAGCACTTCCACCCTTCTTGCCATGCTCAGCAAGCCACTTGCTACAATTCCTCTTCCAGTGACCAGGTTCCTTGCAATGATAGCAAATGGTCAACGAGTCCGGTCCTGACTTCGGCGCATTGGCAGAGGTTACCATCTCCATGCCCTTTGCCTTAGCCTTCTTCTTGGACCAACTCTTCTTGAACTTAGCCGATTTCTGCATCATCAACACTTGATGCGTGCCTTTCTTAATATCCTGCTCTGCCACCTTGAGCATCCCATGCAATTTAGTGAGCTTCTTATCCATGCCATGCATATGATAGTTTGAGATGAATGTCCCACAGCTAGGCAGAAGAGAACCTAGAACTGCATCGGTAGCCAGCTCATCCAAGAGCGGGAAGCCTAACCGATCTAAAGCTTGCACGTATTTGATCATCTTGATCACATGCAGGCTCAGTGGATCACCTTACTTCGGCTTGCAATCGATCAAGGATCACTAGACGTTCAACCTTTCAGTCCTAGCCTGTACCAGAAACATGCTCTTGAGACTCTCGATCATATCGAAAGCCCCAACATCTTTGAAATGTTGCTGCAAATCGGGTTCCATACAAGCCAGCATGAGGCAGCTGATCTCGTTTGATTCATCAATGAGTTTCTGGTAGGCATTCCTGGTAGTGGCATTAGCATTATCGGCAGGTTCCTATGGAAGTGGATCCTCTAGAAAATGTTCCTTTTTATCGTGCTTGAGAACAATTCCCAAATTTCTATACCAGGTGGTAAAGTTTGTTCCATTCAATTTATCCATTTCCAGAGTTGATTTCAATGCAAAGTTGGGTTGAGCAGTTGGTGCCATTTATCTACAACAGAAAATATGCAATCACTCATCAAAATGTTTATGTAGAGTAATTCAAGCCTTAAATAGAAATACTCCAACTGAAGTCGACATCCCTCCACAAACTCTCAGTGATTCAGGATCCGACTAGCGCATGCGACTAGTGAATTTTAGCATCACTGCTAGCCAACATGGCTATCCGATAAGCAACTCTTTGCCAATTGTATCTCTATTCGACTCATGTCGGTCAGGTAGGTTTCTCATACCCCGTCTCCCAACCTTCTTTGCCACAAGGCCCAAAACCATTTTGATGGCCTTGTCAAGTTAACCTGATGAAGTACATGTCCGTGTCCGACACGAACCCTTCAGTTCAAGGACACCTACTAGCACCCCAATTTTATGAGCCCACTACTGGATGTACTTGATGTGCGAAGGTGCAACATTAGGAATGGCAAACATGCTTGATATTAATGAGGGATCTTTCTACCATTTTAACATGCATAGAAAACAAGAAGCATAACAATCACATATAAACATATATTGTGAAATAGTATGGCTCCTTCATCGACATTCTTCCAGGTCGGCTCCGACTCTGATGACCATCTAAGAACTCCACCTTGTTCGTCACGACGGGACGCCAAGCCACCAACTTGATCTCTGTCTTCCAACTACTACAACTAGTAATGAATTTTACAGAGAATCACAAGTTGACACGCAGGTCATTATACATTTGACAAAACATGACATGCAGGCCATATATAACTTACACACATGCATCACATACACATGATCCATACTATTCACATCAATCCTACAAAACAAAGTTATGCATAGAATCGCATTCTACCAGTTTGAGTGATCATGTACGAAATCTAAGGCGCTATGCATACTGCGGTCCAGCTAGCCAGTTAGCAAGCAGGGTTCGAAGGGGCAGTGCCTGACGTTTTCGGAAATCACAGATCCCATCTATACTCCGTTCACGCTGAATTTTCTAATCTGAACGATCTTATCGATCATCGCGAATCCGTTTCGGATTTATGTCTCATTGTAAACCCCGATGGCGAATACCGACCCGTAGGGGTAGGCTGTGTCACGACCTCATCAATTCCGATCATCAGAAAAAATAGCCACATCGATCCCCATGTGTAGTTGATCTCATCAACTATGCACATAGCTGATCTCCAAAACGACAACAAATCTCATCTACCGCATCCACATATCGAATATGCATACGATCTGAATCTAAATCCTATAGCAGAGGCTCTGATACCACTATTGGGTTCTACAGTAGGGTGCGTTGACTGCGAATTAAAATTTCCTACCCTCAAAACATCTAGGAACATGCTAACAGAGATGGATAAAGGATCGTTACCACTAGACGCACAGTGCCGTGCAGCGGAACTAGAGTTGGGGTAGCGCATCCAGAGTCATCTCCTCCTCATCCGATCTCCCTTGAACAGTCGGTCGTTGGATCCCATGTACTGGTTTGCCGGAGCGGCGCAAGTGCACCGCCTCTAACAGTATCCGTGCATGCAGGAGGAACGTAGTGCGATAGACTGCGAGGTTCGATCACACAGTCGGTAGCAAGTGGAGGTTGCTACTTGCAACACATGCAAAGCCCTAGTGAAAGCACCAAAGCGATCAACCGAATGAGTGTGTCACACCTCCACTATATATAGGCATCCGTCGCAGGCTCAAGACTTGGGCCTCACACATACCCTAAAGCCCAAAATCTAATCGGCCTGGATCCGAGTCCGAGAAGGATCACATCTAACTCGTCGAGTCCGATCTGGCCTCACAGCTGGTTCCTTCCCTTAAGCATGTGACCCCTTAGGTTCAAGTCATCTTGGTCGCAGGTCGGATCACCTCTGACCTGCTCAGTTGGTAGCGGCCTCTAGCAAGGCATGCCAATCACCAAGTAGACAATGAAGCCGGTTGGCAAACCTATACAACATGTCACACTTTTGTTCCCTTTGCCACACAATATATGTTGTCGGGCTCAAGGGGAGTCTATCATCCTTGTGCTATCCCGACCGCTTTCTTGTTCCCGTGATGCCGACCAAAAACCGAATTATCTCATAATCCTTGTCGCATGGCCATGCTTATCTTGGTCGGATCACACATGGGGCCCAGAGTATATCTCTCCTGATCGGAGGGGCAAATCCCATCTTGCTCGACCTTGTCTCGCAACATGGGTCTGGACAAGCGTAAAACCTACCTTTGTAACTACCCAGTCATGGAGTAGCATTTGGTTGGTCCAAAGAAGGTTTGTCACCATCCCGAGTACATGCGCCAGCTCATGTCTTAGGACATACTCCCTCCGTTCCTAAATATAAGAATTTTTTAGAGATTTCAATATGGACTATATACAGAGCAAAATGAGTGAATCTACACTCTAAAATATGTTCATATACATCCGTATGTAGTTCATATTGAAATCTCTAAAAAGACTTATATTTAGGAATGGAGGGAGTAGAACGTATGTTGTACTAGAGACTCACAAATGACATATCGCTGTGTCTCATAGTTGGGTTTGTCCGACTCGGATCTGACTATGTCGGTTCCGACCAAATCCTTCCGAGTCCATATTATCCGGCTAGCATCCAATGCTCCATGGCTAGTGAGACTGATCGATCCACCACGTCATATGGTAGTCTAGTCGGCTGCGCATCCACACAACCCTTTCAACTAGGGACCTTTTAGGATAGTCATCATATAATGCATAGTCCCACAAACAAGTCACATACTTGCTGATACACACCACCGATAACGTCCAAGGACTATCTTTATTCATAAACACATAGGAAATATTATCATACATGATTGCCTCTAGGGCATATCTCGAACAACCTTACTGGTCACTTTTGGTACCGAGCTGAACTACAGGGCCAAGAAGGTCGTTTTTTACGTTGTCAAGATGTCGTTGCCCTACAATGGCATTCTTGGTCGTCCGGCCATGGCAAAGTTTGTGGCGGCATTGCATTACGCCTATAATACTTTGAAAATGCCGGGACCGATGAGCATCATCACCGTCCACTCCGACAAGAAGGACGCAGTTATCTGTGCCTACAAGCTCTACTGGGAGGCAGTGGCAGCATCTGCCGACAAGGCACCTGCTCCTGCCGGTAAATGTCCTGGGGGAGGAAAGAAGAAGAAGACCAGCAAGACCTCCGACAAGGACTCCGGGAAGTGCACCTCTTCGGAGTGTAGCGTGCCCATTGATGACATACCGGAGAGCTCTACCAGCAAGAGCAAGAATACCAAAGCCTCACCACCTGCTACGAAGCAAGTCTCTGCAAGGGAGGATGGCACTAGTGGTACTTTTACCGTGAGTGCTACCCTTGATGGGAAATAGGAAAGCACGCTCGTTGCCTTCCTGTTTGGGAATATCGATGTGTTTGCACGGCAACCATCAGATATCCCCAGTGTTCCCATGGAGGTGATTAAGCACCACCTTGCTACCTGTCCTGATGGAAGATCCGTCAAGTAGAAGGTCAGGAAGCAGGCTTTAGAGGGGCAAGAGTTCATTGCCTAAGAAATCCAAAAACTAGATGCGGCATGCTTGGTCAGAGGAGTGCTACACCCAACTTGGTTGGCATACCCTATGGTCGTTCGCAAGGCAAATGGAAAGTGAAGTCTTTGTATTTACTTCACTGACATAAACAAAGCATGCCCAAAGGACCCCTTTCCGTTGACACAGATTATCAGATTGTGGACTCCACTGCCGGCTGTGACCTACTCTCTTTTCTTTATGCCTACTCTAGTTATGATCAGATCTTCATGGCCAAGGAGGACGAGGAGAAGATGAGATTCATTACTCCATGTGGTACGTACTCTTTTGTACGCATACCTTTCAGATTGAGTATCGGAGCAAAATTTGCAAGGGTTGTGCACATTGGTTTTGGTTCTCAGCTACACACAAATGTGGAAGATTTAGAAGAGACATTTGCAAACTTGCGCAAGATCAACTTGAAGCTCAACCATGAGAAGTGTGTGTTTTGTGTCCTGTGCGGCAAGCTTCTCGGGTTCTTTATATCTCAACGTGGAGTTGAAGCCAACCCCGACAAGATCAGAGCAATTGAGCAGTTGGAGGCAGCAAAGTGCATCAAGGACATGAGGCGTCTGGCTGGTTGCGTAGCAGCTCTAATCAGGTTCATCTTCCAGTCAGCTGAGCATGCCTTGCTGTTTTTCAAAATCTTCAAAAAGGCAGGTCCAATGCAATGGACCCCTGAAGCAGGGGCTGCACTCCAAGACTTGAAGGAGTACCTCCCCTCTCCACCATTACTAGTTGTGCCAATCCCACAAGAGTTGTTGCTGCTATACCTAGCACCAACCAATCAAGTGGTTAGTGCTGCACAAGTGGCCGAGAGGGAAGCCGAAGACAAATAGATAGCAACCACGAAGCCTCAAGCCGACAAGCTAGAATCTTTTCTGGCAAGGTCAGGTATCGACAACCCAAGTTCAATGCAAGCAAATGAGACAGAACAGCAAGTTGTGAAGAAGAAGAAGATGATGCAGCGCCCAGTGTACTTTGCTAGTTCCCTTCCCCATGGGGATAGGTCAAAGTACTCCGGTGTGCAGAAGTTACTGTTTGGCCTCCTTATGGCCTCAAGGAAGCTGCACCACTACTTCCAAGCACATCAGATCACCGTCGGCACTCGCTTTCCATAGTGGTGCATCTTGAGAAATCCAGAAGCCACTGGCAGGATAGTGGAGTGGGCGTTGGAGCTGCCGAGCTTTGATTTGAAGATTGAAAGTACATAAAAAATAAAAATAAACAGAGCCTTGGCAGAGTTCATTGTGGAATGGACACCAACTCCAGACGAAGAAATACCAGAGACCTTGCTTCCCGGCAAGGAAGCACCCCAAGATTGGGTCATGTACTTTGACAGTGCTTTCTCGCTCCAGGGTGCCGGTGCTGGAGTGCAACTTGTAGCACCCAGCGAAGAGCATCTCAAGTATGTAGTTCAAATAAAGTTTCCCCGGGAGTAGGCCACCAACAACACTACTGAGTATGAAGGATTGCTTGCCGGACTCCACATTGCAATCGACCTTGGCATTAGAAAGTTGATCATCAGACGTGACTCGTAGTTAGTGATGAAGCAAGTGCATAAGGATTACCAGAGCCCGTTGATGGAGGCATATGTGGATGAAGTGAGGAAGTTGGAAGCGCACTTTGATGGTCCATGGGCAAAGCATGTTCGTCGCGCCGAGAACAGCATTGCCGATGAACTATCGAAGCATGCCACCAAGAAATTACCGATGGAAATAGGTACCTTTGTGCTCCTTCTGAATCAACCTTCAGTTGCACCATCGACGAGGCCAACCAAGAGAAGAAAGTTGAATTCTAGCGAGTACTTTCCGGTAGAGCTTCCTACAACCATCGGGAAGGAAGTTGACGGAAACAACCAGATGTTTGCCGGTGAGCATTAGGCTCTGGCAGGGCATGAGGCCATTGCCGTCGACACAAGGGCTCCCATGGTGGAAGAAGATGCCTTTGGTCCTTGTCGTCGAGCCATAGGCTCCGGCATGGGCACAACAGACCGTCCATTACATTTAGACATGTCAACTTTTGGATGAACAAGAAGCTAAGAAAGTAGCCCGCCAATCAAGTATGTATCAGTTTGTTGATAGCATTCTATACAGAAAGAGGCCAAATGGTGTGAAATTGAAGTGCATCTGCCGAGAAGATGGAAAAAAGCTGCTGGTAGAGATACATGAAGGGGTGTGTGGCTCCCATATCGGGTCCCGCACGCTTGTTGGCAAGGTTTTTCGTCAATGTTTCTACTGCTGACGGCCCTTCAAGACCAAGTGGTTGTGGTAACAGGGTGCAAAGCGTGCTAGTTCCACGCCAAGAACATTCATCGGCCAGCTCAAGTTCTTCAGACAATCCCTCTCTCCTGGCCCTTCTCGGTCTGGGGGCTCGACATCCTCGGCCCCTTTACCCATGCTATCGGGGGCTTTGAGTACTTGTACGTGGTGATCGACAAGTTCACAAAGTGGCCTGAGGTAGAGCCAATGAGAAAGGTAACAGCACTGTTGCTTGCTTGTATCTGCGTTGGTATTTCCCTGAAGAGGAGAGGATGATGCAGCACAGCAACGGTAAATATTTCCCACAGTTATGAAACCAAGGTTATCAATCCAGTAGGAGAACCAAGTAACACTATGTAAACAGCACCTACATACAAACCACAGAAACTTGCAACCCGACGCGTAAGAGGGGTTGCCAATCCCCCCTCGGTATTGAGATAGATTAAATTGTATGAGATTGGATAAATAGATCAGGCAAAAGCACAAAATAAAATAAATAAATAAAAAGTGCAGCATGGTATTTTTGGATTTTTGGATTAATTGATCTGAAAATAGTATGATATGAAATAGACCCGGGGGCCATAGATTTCACTAGAGGCTTCTCTCAAAAAAATAGCATACGGCGGGTAAACAAATTACTGTTGGGCAATTGATAGAAAAGTGAATAATCATGATGATATCCAAGGCAATGATCATGTATATCGGCATCACGTCCAAGATTGGTAGACTGAAATGATTCTGCATCTACTACTATTACTCCACACATCGACCGCTATCCAGCATGCATCTAGTGTATTAAGTTCATGGAAAAACAGAGTAATGCAATAACAACGATGACATGATGTAGACAAGATCTATTCATGTAGGAATAGATCATATCTTTTTATCCTTAATGGCAACGATACATGCGTGTCATGTCTCCTTCTGTCACTGAGATTGAGCACCGCAAGATCGAACCCATCACAAAGCACCTTTTCCCATGGCAAGAAAAATCAATCTAGTTGGCCAAACCAAACCAAAGTTTCGGAGAAGAAATACGAGGCTATAAAGATCATGCATAAAAGATTTCAGATAAGACTCAAATAATATTCATAGATAGAACTGATCATAAACACACAATTCATCGGATCCCAACAAACACACCGCAAAAAGTCATTACATTAAATAGATCTCCAAGAATATCGTGGAGAACATTGTGTTGAAGATCAAAAAGAGAGAATAAGCCATCTAACTACTGCCTACGGACCCGTAGGTCTATGGTGAACTACTTCACGCATCATCGGAAGGGCAAGGGTGTTGAGGAAGAACCCCTCCAGGATCGTTGACCCCTCCGGCAGAGTGCCGGAGAAGGCCTCTAGATTGGATCTTGTGGTTCTGGAACTTGCGGCGGCGGAAACTATTATCTCTCGACTCCTCTAGGGTTTTTGTGATTTTAGAGTATTTATAGAGCTGATAGTCGGTGGTGAAGCCTCCCGTGGGCTCCACTACCCACCAGGGCGCGCCAGAAGCCTTTGGCGCGCCCTGGTGCCTAGTGGGCCCCACAGGCCTCCTCCCGTGCACTTCTTTGGCTCCCTAGGTGTCTTCTATCTAGAACAAAATCTCCAAAAAGTTTTGTGGTATTTGGACTTCTTTGGTATTAATTTTCTGCGAAGTAAAAAACTAGCAAAAACAACAACTGGCACAGGGCACTATGTCAATAGGGTTATCCCAAAAAATGATATAAACTTGCTAGTAAATGAGTATGAAACATCCAAGAATGATACTTTAATAGCATGGAACAATAAAAAATTATAGATATGTTGGAGACGTATCAGCATCCCCAAGCTTAATTCTTGCTCGTCCTCGAGTAGGTAAATGATAAAAACAGAATTTTTGATGTGGAATGCTACCCATCATATTTATCACATATTCTTTTCTTTTGTAGCATGGAATTTGGACTTTAGATGATTCAAAGCAATAGTCTATAATTTGACATGAAGAACTCAATCCTCAAGCATATCAACAAGCAACCATGTCTTTCAAAATATCAACACTAAAGAAAGCTATCCCTAGCCCATTATGCTCAATCATCGATCCATCCACGAAACACACTCAAATATTAGCTACATCCAATGCTCAAGCATGATAATAGTGCTCCCTAGTTGGTGCTTTATTAGAGAAGATGGAGACTCAATAAAAATAAAAATTGCATAAAAGTAAATAGATAGGCCCTTCACAGAGGGAAGTAGATATTTGAGCTCAAAGCTTAAATTGAGAGATAAAATTGTTTTGAGAGGCATGTTTTTCCCGTCAACAAAAACGACCGAGAATTCCCAATACTTTCCATGCTAGATACATCATAGGCAGTCCCCAAACATAAAATAAAGTTTATTCCCTTTTTCCACCATTCTTTCACAATCCATGGCTAGCCATATCCACGGGTGCCTTCCATACCAACACTTTCCAAGGAATTTATTATTGACAACATAATGTAAATTTCTTTTTCAATTCGGGACTGGGCATCCCTATTACCGGCCATACTCTCGTGCCATGACAAGTGAATAAACACTCATCCTGAGAATAACACATCTAGCATGGAAAAATATTGGCCACCCCTGCCGCTTCATGAGCAGTACGGGCACACAAAAAGGAAATTCATTTTGAAAATTAGAGTTGGCATATACAACTTTACTTGGAACGACATGGAAATACTGCATATAGGTAGGTATGATGGACTCATTTGGCACAACTGGGTATAAGGAGTTTGGATGCATAGGTAGTATTCCCACTTAGTACAAGGAAAGGCTAGCAAATAGATTTAGAAGCAACCAACCAAAAAACAAAAATGATCAGGAACGAGCATTAAACATAACTAACACCGAATAATGCACCATAAGTAGGATATAACTTCATTGCATAACTATTGACTTTCGTGCTTCCATAGGGAATCACAAACCTTAACACCAATATTCTTACTAAAGCATAATTACTCACCAACATGACTCACATATTACTGTCTCCATATCACAAAACTATTGCAAGGAATCAAGTTTATATTCTCCAATGAACTTCATGATAGTTTTTATTATCCCTCTTGAATATCTATCACTTTGGGACTAGTTTCATACATTACCATTGCTCTCTCAAACAAATTTAAGTGAAGGACAAGAGCATAAATATTTCTTCCAAATTTTCATCTCTCAAAATAATATAAGTGAAGCATGAGAGGGTTTCTTCGAAATTACTAACTCCCAAAATAATCTAAGTGAAGCATGAGAGCATATTTCTTCGAAATTAAAGCACCACCATGCTCAAAAAAGATATAAGTGATGCACGAGAGCAATTCCATAGCTCAAAAAATTTAAGCGAAGCACATAGAGCCATTCGAATAAATCATAGCATAATTATGCCTCTCTCAAATAGGTGTGTCCAGCAAGGATGATTGTGAAAAACTAAAAAGAAAAATAAGAAAAGACTCATATAATACAAGAAGCTCCAAGCAAAACTCATGATATGTGACGAATAAAAATATAGCTCCAAGTAAAATTACCGATGGTCGTTAGAAGAAAGAGGGGATGCCTTCTGGGGCATCCCCAAGCTTAGTTGCTTGGTTCTCCTTGAATATTACCTTGGGGTGCCATGGGCATCCCCAAGCTTAGTTGCTTGGTTCTCCTTGAATATTACCTTGGGGTTCCATGGGCATCCCCATGCTTAGGCTCTTTTCACTCCTAGTTACTTCATCCATCATGATCTCACCCAGAACTTGAAAACTTTAATCACACAAAACTTAACAAAAACCTTTGTGAGATCCGTTAGTATAAGAAAACCAATCTTTGCTTTAAGTTCTGTTGCAAACCATTCATATTTTGTTATTGCATTATACCTACTGTATTCTAACTTTACCATGGGTAAAACTCCCTGGTATAGTCCATAGATTGATCAAAATAAGCACACAATGCAACAAAAACAGAATCTGTCAAAAACAGAATAGTCTGTAAATATTCAAATTTACTCATACTTATATAACTCCAAAAAAGCTGAAAACTTAGGACAACAGAGGAAATTCATTTATCAATCTTGTGTAAAAACTTCAGAGTTTTTCGTCGCTCCAGTGATTTTTAACAATTCTGCTACTGGACATAAAAGTTTCTGTTTTCCAACAAGATCAAATCAACCATCACCCAAGCCATCCTAAAGGCATTACTTGGCACAAACACTAATTAAAACATAAAAAACACTATCATAACAGAGGCATAATTGTGTAAACACACAAAAACAGAAGCAAAACAGGAAAAAATATTTTGTTCATTGGGTTGCCTCCCAACAAGCGCTATTGTCCCTAGCTAGGCATAATGCATGAATTCAAGTATTGTCATCTTTCATTTTTGCTATCTTTGTAAGAGTTTCCTCAAACCCGGGAGGCTCTTTACGCTTCTCATTATTCTCAGGAAAAGAGACCATCTTAAGATCTAAAATATCCAACCACTTATTACACAGAGTAATCAAAGTATTCATGCGATTGAGGTTTCCACTAATATGTTTGAGGGGTTCATTAGACTTTTGCAACTCAACCAAATTTTTCTGTAGATCACCCAATTTGTCTAATATTTGAATCCCTTCTAGCGTAAAAGTAAATCCCTTTTTTGGTGGTGGAACTTCTAATATTCCCTCTATTATTTCATAGGCGACATTATCATCAATCTCAACAAAATTCCCTTTAGCGGCGAAATTCAAGAGTTTTCTATGATGCATGGTTAAACCTATATAAAAATTACAAAGCAAAATCTTTGCATCTCCTTTTATATTGCAGATGTGATAGGATTCCATTAGCCTATACCAAGCGTCTTTCAAATTTTCTCCTTGCTTCTGTTTGAAGTATAGAACTTCAAAATCTGGTGACAAAGGAGGGGTAGTCATGTTGACGAGATGACCACAACAAAAGGGCAAACAAAAAGAAGGCAAACGAAAAAGAAGGTAAATAGAAAGGCAAATATTTTTGTGATTTTATGAAAATGTTTTAGAAGTGGGGGAGATGAAAACGAGAGGCAAATGGCAAATAAAGTAATTGCAAGGAGATAAGAGTTTGTTCGTAGGAACCTGATAGATGTTGATGATGTCTCCCTGGCAACGGCACCAGAAATTCTTCCTGATTGCTTGTATCTGTGTTGGTATTTTCCTGAAGAGGAGAGGATGAGCAGCACAACAACGGTAAGTATTTCCCTCAGTTATGAAACCAAGGTTATCAATCCAGTAGGAGAACCAAGCAACACTATGTAAAGAACACCTGCACACAAACCACAAAATCTTGCAACCCAACGGGGTTGTCAATCCCTCCTCGGTATTGAGATAGATTAAACTGTATGAGATTGGATAAATAGATCTAGCAAAAACACAAAATAAAATAAATAAAGAAAAAGTGCAACAAGGTATTTTTCGATTTTTGGATTAATAGATCTAAAAATTATATGATATGAAATAGACCTGGGGGCCATAGATTTCACTAGAGGCTTCTCGCGAGAAAATAGCATATGGTGGGTAAACAAATTACTGTTGGGCAATTGATAGAAAAGCGAATAATCATGATGAAATTCAAGGCAATGAACATGTATATAGGCATCACATCCAAGATTAGTAGACCGAAACGATTCTGCATCTACTACTATTACTCCACACATTGACCGCTATCCAGCATGCATCTAGTGTATTAAGTTCATGGAAAAATGGAGTAATGCAATAAGAACGATGACATGATGTAGACAAGATATATGTAGGAATAAACCCCATCTTTTTATCCTTAATGGCAACGATGCATGCGTGTCATGTCTCCTTCTGTCACTGAGATTGAGCAGCACAAGATCGAAGCCATCACAAAATACCTCTTTCCATGGCAAGAAAAATCAATATAGTTGGCCAAACCAAACCAAAGTTTCAGAGAAGAAATATGAGGCTATAAAGATCATGCATAAAAGTGTTCAGAGAAGACTCAAATAATATTCATAGATAGAACTGATCATAAACTCACAATTCACCGGATCCCAGCAAACACACCGCAAAAAGTCATTACATCAAATAGATCCCCAATGACATCAAGGAGAACATTGTATTGAAGATCAAAAAGAGAGAGGAAGCCATCTAGCCACTGCCTACGGACCTGTAGGTGTGTGGTGAACTAATCATGCATCATCGGAGGGTCAAGGGTGTTGATGAAGAACCCCTCCATGAACGTTGACCCCTCCGGCAGAGTGCCGGAGAAGGCCTCTAGATTGGATCTCGTGGTTCTGGAACTTGCGGAGATGGAAACTATTTTCTCTTGACTCCCCTAGAGTTTTTGGGATTTTAGATACTTATAGAGCCGGTTGTCGGTGGAGAAGCTTCCCGTGGGCTCCACTACCCACCAGGGCATGCCAGGGGCCTCTGGCGCGCCCTGGTGCCTAATGGGCCCCACGGGCCTCCTCCTGCGCACTTCTTGGGCTCCATGGGTGTCTTCTGTCCAGAAAAAAATATCCAAAAAGTTTCGTGGCATTGGGACTTCGATTGATTTTCTACGAAGTAAAAAACAAGCAAAAAACAGCAACTGGCACTAGGCACTATGTCAATAGGTTAGTCCCAAAAAATGATATAAAGTTGCTAGTAAATGAGTATAAAACATCAAAGAATGATACTTTAATAGCATGGAATAATAATAAAATATAGATACGTTGGAGACTTATCAACTGTCAGGCGCCAAGTTCTTCAAAGGACTAGTTTGTCGTTTTGGTGTGCCCAGTCAGGTGATCACCGACAATGGCACATAGTTCACGAGTCACGCCTTCACGCAATGCTTTCAAGACCTTGGTAGCAAAATCTATTTTGCATCAATTGCTCATCGGAGAAGCAATGGCCAGGTCGAGAGGGCAAACACAGAAGTGCTGCGAGGACTAAAGACAAGGACATCAGATTCGCTACACAAGTGTGGAAGAGGTTGGATTAACGAGTTGCCAACAGTTCTTTGGTCACTCAGGACGACACCAAGTGGATCCACTAGCGAGACACCATTCTCCCTAGTCTATGGTGCAGAAGCGGTGCTCCCCACAGAACTCACATACGGGTCACCTCGAGTGCAAGCTTTTGACGAAGCTAAGAAAGAGCAAATGCTACATGATGATGTTGTGCTCCTCGAGGAAGATCGTCTCTGGGCTGCTATGCTTGCTGCATGCTACCAGCAAGCTTTGCGCTACTATCATAGCCGCAAAGTGCATGCTAGGAGCCGCGAGGAAGGTGACCTTGTTCTTCATCGGATTCAGTCCATGAAGGCATCAAACAAGTTGACACCAAAGTGGGAAGGACCTTACCGGGTAGCACAAGTCACCAGACCTGGCGCAAAACTGAAGATGGCACTTCGGTGCGCAACTCATGGAATATTGAGCATCTTCGCAAGTTCTACCCGTATGGCATGGTTACCGGGCCCCCCAGCAAGCCCTTTTGTACAAGTTTGTTGGCAAGACATGTAATCCTTTGTACAAAGCCAGCACAGACCCTGTGCATAGTGAAATAAAGATAAGTGTTTCATAGCCCTTCGTCAAATACATATATGTTTCTACATGTTGTATGCAGGGTTGTGTTACATTTTGCCTTGCACGAGATGTTTAACGAATCGTCAAGTTTTACAGCCTCCTCTTTTCTCTTCTTTCTTTTTCTAAAAGAACAGAAGGGTTCCTCGCGTGCAAGTTTCCCAGGGGGAGTGACGGTATGGGTACCACAAGTGATGTTGAAGTTATCATTCTGTGACAAGAAGTACAA
Source organism: Thinopyrum elongatum (assembly GCA_011799875.1). Classification (NCBI taxonomy): domain Eukaryota; kingdom Viridiplantae; phylum Streptophyta; class Magnoliopsida; order Poales; family Poaceae; genus Thinopyrum; species Thinopyrum elongatum. The sequence goes on along the minus strand of CM022303.1, from coordinate 373,048,969 downwards.
CAAAGAAAAAGCTAAGTTGAAAAACTTTGAAACAAATTCTTTGTTCTAGTTGCAGTTCTTCCTTCAACGATTTTTACCTTTGTATGAGAAACTTGCAGGCTAAGGAACCGTGTCGCAACCAGCTGTGCTCTTACTTTGTTTCGAGTCTGCTCGACAACTTAAGTAGTTGCATTGTGACCGTCAAGTGTGACCTTCCTGGCAGCGGCACTTCCGGCAAGCTGCTAAGGACATGTTCCTCAAGCGCTCGCGGCAAGAGTGTGTGCACCGGCAAGTTTCCGACAAGCGTAGGGAACAAAAATCATGCGAAGATAGAATAAGACAAGGAGGATAGAACACAACCATTCATCAGACAACAAGTTATATTACATCAAAAGGCAAATGCAGTTCTAACTTAACATAGGTCTGTCTTTTACATGTAATGCACTCACAACCAATGGTACAACGAAGGAGTTAGTTCTTGCGCTGGCCTTCGGTTTTGGGGATCTCGCGGACCTTGTTGGCAAATGCCATGACAAGCTCTTCGGCAGCCTTGGTGTCTGCTCCCTATGGCAGGCTCTTGAAGGCCTTGGAGATGTCGATGCTGGGATTCAGGTACACAGGTTTGACGATTACCTTGAAGAGGACGTCCCGACAAAGCCTACAGGACTCAGTGGCAAGATGTGCAGCTCGGGCCTCCTATTGCTTTCCAACGCATCGACTAGACTTTCGAAGAATAGGCTGAGCCTGGCGCTGGCGGCATCCCATTCATTGGTGGAGAAGCGAAACTCCGGCAAGCCCATGGAGGATTACTGTGCAGTGAGATTTTTTGCGGTCACCACAAGACGGTCGGTCCAAAGTTTGTATCCACCTTTGAGCTCATTGAAGAAGTTGGCGACGCTCTTAAGTAAGGCCTTCTCATTTTGGAGATCCTTCGACAAGACCTTCTCGCGCTCCTTGGCACCTTCAAGAGCTTTTTCTATGTTGGTCAGCCTCAGCTTATGGTCATCAATGACGCCATTGGCCTTAGTGAGCTCCTAGTTCTTGACAGATATTGAGGTTTGCGGCTCCTCCAAGGCATGAGCTGTCTTTTCTCTATACGCTTTGAGTGTCAGGATCTACTTGTTAATGGTGGCAAGATCTTCCTCCAGTTTCTTCATCTTGCCATCCAGTTCATTCTTAGCAGCCTCTGCGGCTTCGGCAGCATTGATGGCTTCTTGGATCTTGCCAGCATGCTCTGCAGCTTGAGCTTTGATTGCCTCTTTGTGATTCTGCTCGAGCTCCTGGGACTATTGCGCAAAGAGGGCTTGGACCTCTTCATCCTTGCCACGGAGTTTGGCGGCAAGCGCGCTCCTCATGAGCGGCAAGCTCTTCTTCATGAGTGTTGAGACCAATACTATGCTCTTTTAGCTTAGCATCTTCTTCCGCTATCCTTTGCACGGTCCCCTCTTGTGTGTTGTCGGCCTCAACCTTCTCCAAGATAAACTTGTCCCACTCGATGGCGAGATTCCTTTGGCGGTCCTTCAGGTCTTGGAGGCTTTCAGCGTACCAAATCTGTGTCTCCTCCACACGCTTCTTGAACTCCTCTTCTGCCTTGCTGATGATGGCTACCCTGGAGTCCAAGCTCTCTGTTCGGTTGCAGTAGTGTGCTGTCATGCCCAATATGCGATCCTATCCTAGAGGAACTCAAAGGTCCCACCAAGGATGGAAGCGCATATTGAAGACACTTTGCAAGGTCGATATCACTACATCGTACCATGTACATAATAGATGGGGATACATACAAAGGCATACAATTGCCACATGAATACATCAAACATCATACAGAAGAGCGGCATCTGACTACGGATGAAATCAAATGAAAAACAGAAACAACATCCACCCTGCTAGCCCAGTCTGCCGACCAGGAACCTATCCCAAGGTTGACAAAGAAGAAGAACTCCAAACACAAGCAAGCATCGCTCTCACATCAGATCATCACATTACCTGTACCTGCAACTATTTTTGTAGTAATCCGTGAGCCATGAGGACTCAGCAATCCCATTACCATCGGTATCAAGACTAGCAAAGCTTAATGGGTATGGAATGGATAAATGGTGAGGTTGTAGCAAGCACTAAGCATTTTATGGTGGCTAACTTACAAGTACAATATCAAGAAGAGTAACTACACATAATGGTCACAAACTAGTGATGATGAATAAGTGATCCTAAACTACTTACGAGTCAATCATAACCCCACCGTGTTCTCTTCCCAAACTCCCTCGAAAAGAGACGATCACGTTTACGCACGCGGTTTGTGTTTTTTAATTTGTGTTTAGTGTCAAGTTCTCTACAACCAGATATTATAAATTTCCAAGTCGCCACATAACCGCAGGCACGGCTTCCAAAAAGATTTAACCCTGCAGGGATGCTCCAAAAAGTCCATTATAAATTACCACGCGCATCCAATGGAACATCCTCACACCATGTTAACATGATGCTTACGATAAGGAATCCCGATGGACCTGGCTCTCGTCAAAGGTAAAACTAAACCATCAAGACCTCCCGACGTGTCGACAATTGCCGTGGGTGAAAACGATCACCTATGGGGCCACGGGCCCCTTTGTGGTTCGGCGAGGGGAGATCATGTTGCACAAAGAGCGGAGGCCATGAGGCAGCATGATGATGTGACTCTAGTGGTTTTTACCCAGGTTTGGGCCGCTGAGAAGCGTAAAACCCTACTCGTGCTTTGGTGGATTGGATGGAGGAACTCGAAGAACACGTAGCGCTCAAGCCCGGCAAGGTGGCCTCGGGGAGAGCTGCTACGCGAGTACAAGTGTGCCAGGGTCCGAATCCCTCTCTAGGTTCCCTTGGACCTCCTTTTATAGCCCAAGGGGTAACCACAGTGTAAAAACAGACATTATCCTGTGATTAGATAGCTAATAGTGCTATCATACCTAATTCTGGCACTTGGGACAAAATGCCATAAATGCTACCTTAGGTGGCAGGCGGGGGGTGCATCCCCGGCAAGCTTATTTCGCTGCTTAACCATCTTCTGCTTATCATGTTGACACACCTCTGGACGGGTGTCAAATAGGTGTGATCTGTCTTCCAACAAGCTGCCACGTGCTTAATGAGTGCCACTTAATCACCTGGAGTGCTCGACACCGCATCGATAAGTGACTAGCGTCGAGGTGCGATGGAGCATTGGTGTCTTGGTGGCGGGTTTGATCTTTGGCGGCCCCGGCAGGCTTGCCGGTGCAATTCTGGACTTGCCTTTGGGGTGGTCTCGACCCGGCCGGGCTCTCCTGCCCGGCAAGGGAGGCCTTCCCAAGGTGATATCCTGGTGCCTTGTTCTTCTTAATGCTCTCCTTGATCTCACGAAGAGCGGCGTCTCTGGTTTGGCCTTGCTTTATATGTTGGTGTTGGGCGTGCGATCGTTACTACGCCTGTGTATGAGTCTGGTCAATGAACGCGGATGTTCGTTGTACCGACAGGAGCCCCCGGGCCTGGCCCACACGTGCTGCTGGGCATCGTTGGGGTAGGCCTCAACAAATACACAGGCGGACACGTCGACCATGCCGCAACGGGATCATGTCCTTTTTGATATCTTCTTTGCTTCTTCATTAACCTGGAATTGAATCAGTTCTTGGTTTCCCCGCGAGTCATGCAACACTTAATGTCATGGGGCTTCCCATGTAAGGGCTAGGGGACGCCCACATTCGTGGGAAGTTAATTGAGGTGTTCGCGCACGACCCCGGGGGAGGGGGAGGTAACTGCCATTTTACTCCCTCCATCATGCCTGCCGTTTTCGCCACGTACGTTGCATGCATTGTGTAGGGTAGGTAACGGACGCGTAGGGAACGGGAATGAGTGCCATGGAAGAAAGCAGGGCACCACAGATTGGCGCAGGAGGGTGGTTGGCGAATCTGGACGCTGTCAGTGACACAGGCGAACCAGATAGGCGAAGTGGGGTGGTTGCCTCCCCGGTGGGGAGGAGCCAGCCCCCAGCCACACTCTGCTATAAAACGAGGTGCAGAGGTGATGGGAGGATCTCACCCATGCATCCTTCCTCCTTTTCTTCTCGTGCCCTTCCTCCATCATGGTGAGGGGAAGAGGGCGCGGTAGAGCTCCAGCAGCAGTGACGAGGGCTTCCTCTCGGTACCGTCTCCCTGCCCCTGCTAGGAACGCAGGGGCAGGATACAGTGCACAAGGCAGAGCCGCAGGGCGTGGTCGGGACCGGGGCGGTGCTCGTGGCCGAGGGGGACGCGGCGGTGGCCCGGCCACTCCTTCTCCAGCCGCTTCATCTCTGCTGGAGGGTCATATTGGAGATACGGTGCTGGAATTCCTTGTTAGGCTGGGCGAGCCCCCGCGTAGCCGCCTTCAACTTCCTACCCCTTTTGCAAGGGTGATGGAGGTTGAACAGCTGCACGGGATTGAAGCTACATAGGAGGGGTTGCTGTAATGGCAACATGCGGGTGGACGTGGAGCTCCCCGCACCTCATGTCATGCTTCTCCGGCGTGGTTGGAAAACCTTTGCTCGTGCCAATAGCTTGGCGGAGGGGCATGTTCTCCATTTTAAATTAATGGAGGCCGACCTGCTCTCCATCGCTTCGGGCGCTCGGGTGCTCGCTTAGGGTGCTGCGCGCAGAGCTCAGCCGATGACGAAAGCTCCTCCTCGAGCGACAGTGACGAAGAGGACACAGACGGCAAAGGCGATGGCGCCGAGTGGGAGGACGGTGGCTCGGAGTCCAGCTAAGTGTTGGATGCACCGTCACCGTCAGCTAGGCGTCGGCGGCACCATCATCTGCACCTGGCCTTCTCCCCGGCAGAGCGATTTGCCGGGGTGTTGGGTGTGGATGCCTCCGTCTCCTCCAGCTGGATGCCGGCAGGCTTCCTTGTGGACTCCGGCTTTGTCTTCCCTGCCGGTGTCCCTCCTGCCGCGTTCCTCTGGTCCTGGCGGTGGTGACCAGGGCATCGCCTAGCCGCTCCTTCCGTCTGTCTGGCTTTGCCGTCGCCCTCCCGATCTTGTTAGGCTGCGTCCCGCAGGCCCTGACGGGGTCAGGCTGGGCTTCTGCCTAGGCACCCCTTTTTCCCTCTTCACCTCCCTCTGTAGCTCCTAGGAGGAGAGGGACAAGAAAGGCATTACGGGGCACTTATCTTTTTTCAATTTAAAAGATGTAGGCACCTGCCAAACTTTAGCTTAAATTATGTAATCCTCCATCCACTCTTGTACTCTGTATGATTTGTACTTGTTTTATCCGCATATTAATGAAAAAGGAAATGCCTGCCGGGTACTCGTGCATGTATCATGTCCATGCTGAGGGATAGCCCCTCAATACTTTCAAGTAAACAAGGTTCCCCGGCAAGATACCTTGCCGGTCACTTCCATTGCTGCCGCCGGACCCGGCCTGACGGGTTGGGAGCATGGAAGGAAACCGGCCCCTCACCAATCCCCCCCCCCCCCCCCAAACGCCACTCCAACCATCCTGACTGAAGTAAACTTTCGAATCAAAGGATGGGAGCACGGATGTTGATGGCGGCAAGGTTTCTTCGTGTACAAGACTTTCATACATGGACGTACTTGTGGATGGGGAGGAAAACTTATCTGTGTTAGCTGTCCTTCCAATCGCTCCGACAAGAAGGAGCTGCCGGGGACCGTTATGCTAGGATGCTCTCACTTTTTCCCTTCGAGGAGTTCATCTGCGGCAGGAGCCTATTAACAATGCAGGGGAGAAAACAACAGCATACGATCCAACTTAAATGGATTGGTTATCATAGCAAGGTCATGCTTAAGAAAACATGCATGCAAGTTTATAAGCGCTTCGTTTTATTATCTTTGCACAGGGTCTGCGCCTGGCTTTGTACAAAGGGTTACATGCCCATCGACAATGCTTGTACAAAAGGTGGTTACCGGGGGCTGAGCCTGACAGCCGCGCCTTACAGGTAGAACTTATGAAGATGCTCAATATTCCATGAGTTTTGCATTTGGATGCCATCTTCGGTCTCCAGACGGACTGCGCCAGGTCTGATGACTTGTACTACCCGGTAAGGGCCTTCCCACTTCGACGTCAAGTTGTTGGAACCCTTGGCAGATTGAACACGCCTAAGGACAAGGTCGCCTTCCTCAAGGCTCCGGGCGGGAACCCTACGGCTATGATAGTGGCCCAAGGCTTGCTGGTAGCGTGCAGCACGCACAGCAGCCCGGAGACGATCTTCCTTAAGGAGCACAACATCGTCATGCCATAGCTGCTCTTGCTCTACCTCGTCGTAGGTAAGTACTCGAGGTGACCCGTATATGAGTTTCATGGGGAGCACTGCTTCTACCCCATACACTAGGGAGAAGGGAGTCTTGCCGGTAGCTCGATTTGGTGTCGTCCTCAGGGACCAAAGAACCGCTGGCAGCTCATCAATCCAGCGCTTGCCACATTTCTGCAACTTATCGAAAGTTCTTGTCTTGAGCCCACGCAGTACTTCAGTATTCATCCTCTCAACCTGTCCATTGCTCCGTGTATAGGCAACAAAGGCGAAGGAGACCTTGCTTCCAAGGCTTTAGATGTACTACATAAAGGTGCGGCTCGTGAACTGGGTGCCATTATCGGTAATCACCCTACTGGGTACTCCAAAATGGCACACCAATCCTTTCAAGAACTTGAAAGCTGATTGTGTGGTCACCTTCCTCACTGGCTCCACCTCAGGCCACTTTGTAAAGTTGTCGATAGCCACGTACAAGAATTCAAAGCCCCCGGTAGCACGTGGGAAGGGGCCCAAGATATCGAGCCCCCAGACCGAGAATGGCCAGGACAAAGGGATCGTCTAGAGAGCTTGAGCTGGTTGATGAATGTTTTTGGAATGGAACTGGCAGGCTTCACAATTAGTGACTAGCTCAGTTGCATCCTGGAGGGCTATGGGCCAATAGAAACCCTGCTGAAAGGCTTTTCCGACCAGGGCTCTCGATCCAATGTGGGAGCCACACACACCCTTGTGTATCTCTGCCAACAGCCTTAGCCCATCTTCCCGGCAAATGCACTTCAATTTCACACCGTTTGGCCTTTTTCTGTACAGTGTGTCATTGACAAACTGGTACATATTTGACCGTCAGGCTACTTTTTCAGCTTCTTCTTGCTCTTCGGGAAGTTCTCTTGTTTGAAGGAAATGGACTATGTGATGCGCCCAAGTTGGAGCCTGTGGCTCGACAACTAGGACTAAAGGGACCCCCTCGTTCATGGGAGCGCTCACCTCGACCGCAAGAACTTGTGGTTCCGCGGGAGGGTGCTGCTCACCAATCGAAGCGGAGTTGTTCCCGGCAGCCTCTCTACTAGCGGCTTCGGGAAGTCCTGCCGGGAGATACTTGTCGGAGTCCAACTTTCTCCTTTTTCTTCCCATTATTGAAGGGGACACTGATGATTGAGTTAGATGGAGGACAAAAGTCCCTGGTTCCACAGGGAGCTTCTGCGCGGCGCACTTTGACAAGTGATTAGCAATGTTATTTTCCGCACGCGGTATGTGCTTTGCTTGCAACCCATCAAAGTGCTCTTCCAGCTTCCTCACCTACTCCAGATATTCCTCCATCAACGGACTCTAGTAGTCCTTATTGACTTGCCTCACCACGAGTTGTGAGTCTCCACGGATGATCAGTTTCTTGATTCCCAACTCCACCACAATTCTGAGTCCGACAAGGAGCCCCTCATACTCAGCAGTGTTCTTGGTGGCCTTCTCCTGGGGAAAGTGCATTTGAGCCATGTATTTGAGATGCTCTCCAGTGGGCGCGACAAGAAGTATGCGGCTCCGGCGCCCTGCAGTGAGAAAGCACCATCAAAATACATGATCCATTCTTGAGGCGATTCTTTGCCGGGGAGAACTATCTCTGGTACTTCTTCATCTGGAGTGGGTGTCCATTCTGCAATGAACTTCGCCAATGCTCTGCTCTGGATAGTTGAGGTGCTTTCATATTTCAAGCCAAAGCTTGATAACTCTAATGCCCACTCAACTATCCTCCGAGTAGCTTCAGGGTTCCTCAATATGCGCTGCAGTGGGAAACGGGTGACAACTGTGATCTCGTGGGCTTGGAAGTGGTGGCACAGCTTCCTCGAGGCCATGATGAGGCTGAAGATCAGCTTTTGCACTCCAGAGTACCTTGATCTGGCTCCCTGTAGTAGGGAACTGACAAAGTAAACTGGTCATTGTACCACTTTCTTCCTTGTCGCGGTCTTGGGGTTGCCTTCTATGGCTTGCCCTACCTCCCCCTGGTTTGTGTTATGTCCTGCCGCGGGTGCTTCGGTTCCTTCTCCAGAGGGGTCACTTGTTGCGGCTGCTTCCTGTTCCACTTCTCGCTGATTCATTGCAGCTAAGTATAGCAACAACGGCTCCTGTGGTTTAGGCGCGACTAAGGTGGGAGCAGATGAAAGGTAAGTTTTCAGGTCTTGCAATGCTGCTTCTGCCTCCGGGGTCCACTTTACCAGGCCGCCTTTTTCAAGATTTTGAAAAAAGGTAAGGCACACTCAGCAGACTTGGAGATGAACCTACTCAGGGCGTCAATGCATCCAGCCAAACGCCTTACGTCCATGACAGTCATGGGTGCTTGTATTTGCTTGATTGCTCTGATCTTGTCGGGATTGGCTTCTATTCCCCGTTGAGACATGAAGAAACCAAGGAGATTGCCGGATGGGACACCAAACACACACACTTCTTGGGGTTCAGTTTCAAATTGATCTTGAGCAAATTTGCAAAAGTCTCGTCCAAGTCTTGAATGAGTGTGGATCTATCCTTGGTTTTGAGCACGATATCATCCATATAAGCTTCTACGTTTCTGTGCAGTTGGGGTTTGAAAGCAATCTGTACTACCCTTGCGAAAGTGGATCTGGCGCTCTTTAACCCGAAAGGCATACGCACAAAGCAGTACGTGCCACATGGAGTTATGAACGCGGTTTTCTCTTCATCTTCCCTGGCCATAAATATCTATGGTACCCGGAGTATGCATCCAAAAAGGAAAGGAAATCACACCCAGAGGTGGAACCAACAATTTGGTCAATGCGCGGCAGGGGGAAAGGGTTCTTCGAGCATGCTTTGTTCAAGTCAGTGAAATCAATGTAGAGCCTCCATTTCCCGTTTGCCTTGCGCACTACCACTGGGTTTGCTAACCAAGTTGGATGCAGCACTCCCCTGACCAAACCAGCTGCTTCAAGTTTCTTGATCTCCTCGGCAATAAATTGTTGCCGTTCTAAAGATTGCTTTCTGACCTTCTGCTTGACGGGCCGAGCGTGAGGACAGACAACAAGGTGGTGCTCGATTACCTTCCTGGGAACACCGGGGATGTCAGATGGTTGCCAAGAAAACACATCGACATTCGCCCGCAGGAAGGCAACGAGCGTGCATTCCTATTTGTCATCAAGGGTGGAGCTGATGGTGAATGTACCGTCAGCGCCATCCTACCTCGCCGGGACCTTTTTCACAGCAGGTGAAGTAACCTTGGGTCTCTTGCTAGTGGAACTCTCGGGTAGGTCATCAACATGCGCGACGCACTCCGAAGAGGCGCGCTTCCCGGAGTCCTTGCCGGCATCTCTGCTAGCCTTCTTTCCCTTCTTTGTTTCCTTGGCGGGAGTTGTGGCTTCTGCAGCCTCAGCTACTACCGCATCCCGATACATCTGATCCACACATATGATTGTGTCTTTCTTATCTGATGGAATGGAAATGATACCCATTAGTCCTGGCATCTTCAAGGTGTTGTAGGCATAGTGGGATGCTGCCATGAATTTTACCAGACTTGGGCGACCAAGAATTCCATTGTAAGGCAAAGGAAGCTTAACAACGTCGAACACGACTCTCTCAGTCCGATAATTCAACTCTCCGCCAAATGTCACAGGCAATGTAACCTTCCCCTTAGGCCAGCTCCTGCCGGGGTTGATTCCTTTGAAAGTGCATGTAGCCTTGAGCTCCTCATCGTGGATCTGCAGCTTGCCAACCACTTTGGGGAGATCAAGTTCAACCCAGCCCCACCGTCAACTAGCATCTTTGTTATTTTGAGGTTGCAGATTGTAGGGGAAACCAACAACGGCAAACACCCAACCGTAGTGGTGCGGTCAGTGTGATCCTCTTCGTCAAAGATGATAGGCGTGCGGGACCATTTAAGTGGCCTTTGGGAGTCTGCGGATGGCTCCATGGCATTGACCTCACGCGCCCACTGCTTGAGTCGGCGATGAGAGGAGTGCAAAGCTGCACCCCCGTCAACACATATGGCTTCGGTTGCTTTATGGAATTCTTGCTTGTTGGTTTCTTCCTCATCCTCTTCATCACTCCCATCCTCTCCTTCTTTCTTTTCACGGCCTGTAGGAGGTTTTTCCTTTTGCTGTGGGGCCTTGCCGCGGGAGCCTCCTCTACCGCCATAGCCTTTCTTGCCAGCACCCTCTTGGTCTGTCTCCCTGTCACGCTTCTCGTATTCAGCCTTTTGTTTCTTAACAAGCTGCTCAACTTGATTGCACTCTTGGAGATCATGACCCTTGGTGCGGTGGATTTTGCAGTATCGCCCATCGGACTTCCCGGCTTTCTCTGCCGCCGCGGCCTCCCGGCAATCAGCGCACGTGGCAGCTCCCTTGCTGGGGGCCTCGGTTTTGGCCTTCTTGCCGGTACTGAGATCACAGAGCTCTCAACAGCCAATACTGTTTTCTCTTTGCGTTTCCTGTTGCGCATCCGGCTTCTCCTCTTCGGGTTGGTGGCCTCGTCGTCATCCTCTGAATCAATCTCGACGCCAGCCTCCTCTCCGGGGAGTCGCCTTCCTTATTTAACCTGAGCACACTTATCCGCCAAGGTACACAATTCGTTGACGGTTTTGGGTAACCAGACGTTCATCTTGGCTCGCATCCTCCTGTTGCACACGTTCGAATGGAACATGGCAATCGCAGCTGCTGGGTGTATCTCTGGGATGTTCCGGTGCACTCGACTGAACCTCTGTATATATTTTCGCAAACTCCTTCCTTCTGCGGAAGGACTTGCAAATCACTGGGCTATCCAGGCTCTTGGTGGCCACCCGTGAAGGCGCCAACAAATTAATTGCACAAGTCAGCCCATGAAGAAATGGAGTTCTCCGGCAGGTGCATCAGCCATGATCTCACATTTGGCTTGAGCACCAAAGGGAAATATTTGGCGAACACCTTTTCATCTTTGCCCTCGGCAGCTTGAACGACAATCGTGTAGATGCCCAAAAACTCTGCCGGGTTTAACTTTCTGTCGTATTTCTCCGGAAGTTTAGGCTTGAAGGCTCGGACAGATGGCCAGCGGACCTGCCGCAGCTCACGAGTGAAGGCAGGGCACCCAACCTCGTAAGGCAAGTACCCATCGACACTAGGCGCGGGCTCATCAACTTCTAGGCCATTGCGTCTGTTAGATTGACGGTGTGCCTCCCGACGATGCTCTATGGTGACGCACGCGTCTTCCCTCTACCGATCTTCCAGGACCCGCCGCTGATCCTGGTAGGTTTGCGGGCCATACGAGGCCATCGACATCTCATTGGGCTCGTTCACACATTGAGTTTGCTGAGGCTACCTCTAGGCTTGCTGTCGTGGAGGGGACTGCACCATTGGTGTAGCACCCTCGACACGGCCATCAGCCCGGGCCACCGTTGTCATTCGTGGGCATGGCGACGGCTCTGCATGCTGCGATTTACCGACTTCGGCAAAGCCAATTAAGCTCTAGATAGTGGATCTCCACTCATCCATCTTATCAGCCGTTGGAGGGAAATTCAACAGGAGTTGGGCCCGCGCCATTGCTTCCGAGGCCGTGCTTGGCATGGCTAACGAGGCAGACCACGACGTCGCTCGACTCCTAGCTGAACCAGCAGGAGCGTCGCCGTGTTCTTGCCGTCGTGAATCGATCGCCAAAGCAGTCTGGCGATGAGTGGGCCGCGCTTGGGGATCCATAGCCCTGTTCGGCGCCCCGCCCCGCCCTTCTTGTTCTGGGCAAGGTGCACGCCTTGCCGCCGCACCCATGGGGGGCGCAGCTAGAGGGTCGCGGCTTGCACCGGAGTGGGCATCGCTATTGCGACTGTGCCCGCCAGTGCGGCGGGGAGGTAGAGACTGGGTGTTCCCACCACCCACGGCTTCTGGGCCAAGCTCGCCAGGATGCTGCTGATGCTGCCTAGCCCCGTCGTCTCCTACTCCAGCTTCGGCCACGGGGGACACAACAACGGTGCCGCCTAAGCCGGTTGCGTCACCCACGGTACCCGCCTCGTCCAACGCCGCCGCGGCAACTACGGCGTCCGCGGCCACGTGCGAGGGGGCCTTCGAAGTGGAGGCGTGTCACTGTGTTTTTTCTTGGGTGCCATGGGCGGAGAAGACGATGATGATGAAGATTGACGCGCTGTTCACATCTTCGGGTTCGTGCAAGTGACCCCCCCTACCTGGCGCGCCAAAAGATGACATGGGTGAACATGATCACCTATGGGGCCACGGGCCCCTTTGTGGTCCGGCGAGGGGAGATCACGTTGCACAAAGAGCAGAGGCCATGAGGCAGCACGACAATGTGACTCTGGTGGTTTTTACTCAGGTTCGGGCTGCTGAGAAGCGTATAACCCTACTCCTGCTTTGGTGGATTGGATGGAGGAACACGAAGAACACGCAACGCTCAAGCCCGGCAAGTTGGCGTTGGGGAGAGCTGCTACGCGAGTACAAGTGTGCCAGGGTCTGAATCCCTCTCTAGGTTGCCTTGGACCTCCTTTTATATCCCAAAGGGTAACCACGGTGCCAAAACGGACATTATCCTGTGATTAGATAGCTAACAGTGCTATCATACCTAACTCAGACACTTGGGACAAAATGCCATAAATGCTACCTTAGGTGGCAGGCGGGGGGTGCATCCCCGGCAAGCTTATATCGCCGCTTAACCATCTTCTGCTTATCATGTTGACATGCCTCTAGACGGGTGTCAAATAGGTGTGATCTATCTTCCAATCACCTGGAGTGCTCGACACCGCATCGATAAGTGACTAGCGTCGAGGTGCTGTGGAGCATTGGTGTCTTGGCAGCGGGTTTGATCTTTGGCGGCCCGGGCAGGCTTGCCGGGATAATTCTAGACTTGCCTTCGGGCGGTCTCGACCCAGTCGGGCTCTCCTGCCCGGCAAGGGAGGCCTTCCCAAGGTGATATCCTTGTGCCTTGTTCTTCTTAATGCTCTCCTTGATCTCACGAAGAGTGGCGTCTCTGGTTTGGCCTTGCTTTATATGTTGGTGCTCAGCGTGTGATCATTAGTACGCCTATGTATGAGCCTGATCAATGAACGCGGATGTTCATTGCACCGACAACGATCCTGATAGGAACCGCGTATCTCGCTCTTAGGACATAGCGGATGAGCTATGGTTATAGCGACCAAATCCATGAGTTGCCCCGGGTGGCGCCACAAGCTGCTCTAGTTTGGACCAGCACCATCAGCATTGGCCCACATGTATTATGTGGAATTAAGAATCCTCAGATAGTGCTGACTCCCTATGCAACTAATTATTTATCAATATTATTATGTTGGCAAATTTTAAAACCAAGTTGGGTCTTGCTAGAGGAGTTTTAGCCTAAGCGAATGGTAAGGGGGGCCCCATAAAACCCCACATGTGTTAGCAGCGCTCATCAAGGAACATAACACTGGTATGACAGAAACTAGGGCGGCAAGAGTGAAACAAAACACCAGGCAAAAAGCCAAGCCTTGCACCCTTTACCAAGTATATAGATGCATTAATTAAATAAGAGATATTGTGATATCCCATGATATCCATGTCCCAACATGGAACAACCTGCAAGTGTACTTGCAACTAGCAACACTATAAAAGGGGCTCAGCAAAGCATTAACATAGCCAAACAACCGTTTGCTGGGCTGGTGGAAGGTTAGAGGCTTATCATGGCAACTTGGAAGGCTTGACAAACAAGTGGTAGGTAGCGCGACATAGCGGTAGCATCGAGACAAATAGCAAAGCAAAGATAGTTGTGATATCCAGGATAGTGGTCATCTTGCCTGAAATCCCGCTCGGAAGAAGATCGAGTCCCTGAAGTAGATGAACCAGTGTAGTCGAACGCCTCCTCACAATCTCAACGTTACCGGCACTATTGAGAAGAAGCACAACTGAAAAGAAGCAAGCAACACGGTTAACACACAAGCATAAACCTGCATGATGCCCAATCAAGTATGATGCATGCCAAGATCAAATTTTGTTTCTCATGGCAAGAGATGATGCAGAAAGAACCCCACATCAAAGCAAGTTTAAATGAGGCCGGAAACAACACATAACAATTCTGGAACTCCCGATATGCAATTTTCGAATTTGATACTGTTCTGAATCAAACACAATGTTAAATTTGTTAAACAATAAGTTAAATGCACCATGATAATCTACATGTTTTTCTAGTCAAGTTACATATGTAGATCATTTAATTCGGAATTACTGTCTAGAAGATATAAGCAACACAAGTTTAACATGACATTGATGCAAAATGCATGCAAATATCAACCACAAACACTCAAATCAAGAATGCATCATGACAACATGAAACTACATACAATTCTAAGCAAGTTTCATATAGGACATGATTAAAATGGACCAACGGTTCGACACATATACACAAGGCAAATTCAACTAACAATCTGCCCAAAATAGCAACTAGCCATATTGCAAGCATCAAGTCAACATGCTACAGGAACCATATGGGCACAAACTTGATATGCACTTATATTAGAGTTAACATACTTCAATTCATCCTTGAGGTTCAGGTTCATAAGCATCATGGTTAATTTACTATAATCCATGCAAAATGCAATGTTCTGCTACAGATTAGGACTTGCTGGAAAACTGGGCATATGCATGAGTAGAGTTAATATGATGGCATGTTGGAGTCAAAAAATAAATATTCTACAGTGCTTGAACATGGCAACCAAGGGCATGGTATCAAAGTACACATTTCATAGAGCAAAACTCATGAAGGAACAATGTACATATGACTTTTGGATTAGTGGCAACCATCATGGCAAGTTTGAATGTTTTAACAGTTTTCTACAATTACATCAGGATGCACTTCTGCAACGACAATTAACACACAAAGATGCACTCTAACATGGATGCAAATGTCACAATCATGTAGAGCACAGAGACTAGATCAACTTTCATATATATATATCATCTCCATATGATGAACAGGGACAAAGATATAGCCATCACAATAATGCATGATGTTTTTTTCCAGACAAAGGACTTGACCAAAAAAATGACTTAAGTCTGGGGATAGGACGCAATATAGCTATGCATCGCTCAAGGCGAGGGTTAGGCGGGCTTGCTCACCTCGGGCCCGTGGGCCGGCTTGATGCTGGTTGTCAGGTCGTGGTTCAGGCGGTCCGGGGCGGGCCGTCCGGTTCGGTCGAACCGGCCTGTTCAAGGCGGAGTCAGAGGCGAGTCAGGGCAGGCCAAGGACATGGCAGCGGTGGTGCTCTCCAGCAAGGTGACGACATGGCAGATGCCAGCAGGGTGGCGCGAGCGGCGGTTGGAGGCCAGAGAGGCACAGTCCCGCACGGATCCTGTGGGGATGTGGCCGGGGGCGGCCGGATCCGGGAGGGCGGTCCCATTCCTGTCGAGGAACGACGACGGCGACGGTCACCAGTGGCGGGTGGAGCTGGGTGCCGACGAGGTCGAGGCGGTGGCGGTCCATGGATCAAGAGAGAAGTTATGGTAGAAGGAAGGGAGCAGGGGCGAGTAGGGAGGGGAGCGGTGGTGGCACCTGGTCGCTGGTACTGCTCCGGCGTGGTCCGGCGAGGCTCACGGCGGCGAGCAGATGGGGCGGCGGGGCTTGCTCCCCTGTCAGGCTGCAACCTACAGGAGCCTGAAGATGCACAGTGTGGTCCCCTATTTCCGAGTGCCTGAAGATACAAGAGTCGTTGATCATCCATCTGACGACTCACCACCTAGTGTAACGGTTCACCGCATAGGATCCATCTCCAGCCCTTGATGCTTCATTGGACGGCCCTAGTTTTCAGCCGTATTGCTGTTCACTTTCCGAAAAGTAGTTTTGCCTTTCTATTGCTACTTTTCTTCAGTTAGCGTTGTAATGGCTATATAGCCACTATTTCCCTTCGTTCTGGGCATTATCATTGTAATTGGGTTGAACCCTAAAGCCGCCTGTGGCGTGCTGCACTACTTTCCCCTTTTCTGAAGCAATACAAACCCTATATCAACCCCAATTCTTCTCTAAATTCGTGATGTTCTAGTGTTAAATTTAGTAGATCTTCATCAAGTTCCTGACAATTGGTACCGAGAGCCAGTCTTTCCTCGGAGGCGTTGTTGATTTTGGTGTGGAGGTTGGTTTTGGCTGTAAAATCCCTCTCCGTGCTCGAATCCGGCGGCGGCAAGTTCAGGAGAAGGCCGGAGTGGCAGCGTTCGGGTACAGTCAGAATTACAGGCTGGTTGCGTGAGATTATTCCTCGGGTGGTAAAACCCCAGCTCCTATGATCTAACCGTGTACCATCGGAGGTGGCCGCAGGCGGCGGTGTAGGCGATGGTGACGAGCTATTCAGGATCCCTCCCTCCCATCCCACCCCTGTTCTCGTGTGGTCCTCTGTAGGCATTTGTAACCATGACAGGGCCGGCAGAGTCAATAACAACGGCGAATCAGCAACTATAGTCGTTGGAATTAGACATCGACCATGAAACGCTTATGTACCTTAAGGGTCAAACTAAGTTGAACAAGCGTCATGCTAAGTGGAGTGAATTCATTGAGTTTTTTCACTAGGTCATCAAGTACATCAAAGGGAAAGAGAATGTTGTGGCGGATGCGCTTTCCCGCAAATGCATGCTTGTAACTAAACTTGAATTGAATGTTATTGGCTTTGAGCACATAAAAGACTTGTATGCGCATGATCCTACTTTTGCTATTCCTTATGCCAAATGTTTGATGCATACATCTTGGGAACGCTATTACATCAAAGATGATTATCTTATGAGAGCTAACAAACTATGTATTCCCGAGTCTTCTCTTCATTTGTTACTTTTGCAAGAATCTCATGGAGGAGGACTTATGGGACACTTTGGACGAGACAAGACCTTTGCTACGCTCTCAAAGAACTACTTTTGGCCCAAGATGTTCCGCGACGTCTCACGCTTCACCAACCAATGCTCTACATGTCGCAAAGCTAAGTCTAAAGCTCAATCCCATGGTCTCTATATGCCACTTCCTATTCCATATCACCCATCGGAAGATATTAGTATGGACTTTATGCTTGGTTTGCCTCGAACTTGAAATGGCAAAGATTCCGTGTTTGTTGTTGTGGACCGATTCTCTAAAATGGCTCATTTCATCCCATGCAACAAGATAGACGATGCTTCACATGTTGCAAATCTTTTTTGTAGGGAAATCTTGCGCGTACACGGAGTGCCCAAGACTATCGTATCGGACCGCAATGTCAAGTTCCTTAGCTACTTTTGGAAGACACTATGCGCCAAGCTCGGAATCAAGCTCTTGTTCTCTTTGGCATACCACCCACAAACCGATGGCCAAACGGAGGTCACGAACCAGATGCTCTCTACTCTCCTCCGCGTGTTGATCAATAGGAACATCAAGGAGTGGGAGGAGTGTCTACCCATCGCCGAGTACGCCTACAACCGGGCAAGACATTCGACTACCGGCAAGTCCCCCTTCAAGGTCGTCTACGGCTTCAACCCGTTGTCCCCATTGGACATTCTCCCTCTACCACTACAAGAGCGCATCAACATGGACGCAAGTGCATGAGTGAGCTACCTCAAGAAGATGCATGAAGATACAAGGCACACCATCGAGCGCCAAGTACAAAGACTCGCGACCAAGCTCAACACCAACAAGCAACCCATGATATTCAACATTGGAGATCTTGTGTGGCTACACCTTCGCCAGGAACGTTTCCCAGACGAACGCAAATCCAAGCTTCGACCATGAGCCGATGGACCCTTCAAGGTGCTCGAACGCTACAACAACATTAACGCCTACAAGATTGACATACCACGTGACAAGTACTCCGTGAGCGACATATTCAACGTCAAAGATCTCACTCCCTACCATGGTGATGAGGCTTTCGATCCGAGGTCGGATCTGTCCCAAGGGGTGGGAGATGATGTAGAGCATCCTATGGTCATCCCCATGGACCTCCCACCGTCTCATCAAGTGCCAAGAGGACCAATGACACGAGCACGAGCTAGAGCTCTCGAGACCGAGGTGACATCTCTCCTTACTGATATTCCATATGATCCACTCGAGACATGGCTACAACCTAAGTCCAGAATGTTGTGCATGATCAGGTACCAAGAAGGCCCTCTCGAAGATGCATGTGTTGACGGACAAGTCCCCAAGTTCACAGATGAAGAGGAACAACGGAAGGAACCGGAGAAGTCCCCAGGACCCGGACATCCAGCCCCAAGCCCCACACATCCGGCCCCTGGAGCATCAACCACAGCCGCCGCCCACCAGCCAAGGCTACAGGGCCCGGACTTCTAGCCCAGTCCCGGACATCCGGCCTGATGCTCGGAAATCCGGCTCCTCCTATCCAGAGAGCAACCAGAATCGGCCAAGTCAGCCCGGACATCTGACCCTTCGCGAGCCGCCGGACATCCGGCCTAATGCCCGGAAATCCGGCGCCCCATCACAGAAGATAGATCCTGCCAGCCCGGAAATCCGGCCGTAGCGCCCGGACATCCGGCGCCTCGGGAAAGCCCGGATATCCGGCCCGACACCCGGACGTCCGGCTCCATCTGTCTGCGCACAGTAAAGGGCCAAAGCCCATGTATCCCTTCGCCCCCTAGACTATATATACTCCCTCTCCCTCACGTTTTAGGGTTAGAATTGGTTTATCTCATTTCAGAGATAGAGCTTTGCTCATCCACTTGATACTTTCTCCATCAGAGACTGCGGCCTCTACGAAGAAGATCCCCCAAGTGGATTCAAGACCCCTCACGGGAAGACCCCTCAAGACCTCCTCACAGAGAAGAACTACCACCTCTTGTGTCGTCCTTTGTTGCTTTGCATATTGTATAACCCTTTATGTTCCTGGATCCAGCACATGTGTGATCGTTTCCGTTGATTTGAGTGTTTCCCCTCGTGTTCTTCGTGCTCTTCGTAGGATCCTCTCCATTTCGTGAAAGATCGGCCTTAGGGTTTCCACCCTACATCACTTTCATCTTCCTCGGATTCAGGTAAATAGTTGCTGTCAACCCCGTCGAAGAGATCGTCAATGTCTTCATCCTTGGGTATTCCCATTGGCCTGTTTTGCCACTCTGGAGAGGCTTGAATGTCCTCTCCGAGGTCATTGGCGTCACCCGATGTAGCGCCGTCATCGGCGGTGCCCGTTCTAGGCCCGCTTGGGCCGCCACTGGTGCCTCTAGGGCGTTGGCGATGATGTTTTGAGGGGTTTTGGGGAGTATCAACCATGTAGACATTGTACGTGGATGTAGCAGTCCATCTACCCGTATAGGTCGATGTGATGGTCGTTTCCGGTGTGGTGTCGGCATCTTCGTCCATGTTGGTGGCCTCTTCTGATGCGTAGTCCAATACATCGGTTAAGTCATCGACGGTGGCGACTAGATGGGTGGTGGGTGAGATGTAAATTTCCCTGTCGTCGGCTTTAAGTCCTAGCTTGTTACAAACCGAGGTTTGGTCATCTGAGATTGACATCCTCTGAATGCGATCCAGCATCCCATTGAGGTGAGAAAGATCCTCGGGATTCAGGACCTAGCACAAGGCAGGGCAGATCCGAAGTGAGGTTTGCGGGTCAACCAAGGCACCCTCGAGACATTAGCCAAGCTGGATTGACTCTGGGCCGCCGACAAGAGAGGTCGGATCTGAGCTTGACACTGAGTCTGTGCTTGGGCTTGTGTCGTGGTCTAGGCCTGGCTGGGAGACAGATTTCATGTTCGAGTCGAGGCCAGGCGTGATGGCCGTCGGCTCCATATCTAAGGCTGGGCCCACTGCAGGATCCTATCCGAGATTCGGATCGGAGGTCAATTCCAAGGTCGAGCCTACGGCGGCCGAGGGGCTCTTGATCCGACCTGCTGTCCATCTAGAAAGAACAAGCTCACCGCGTGAATCCGCGGTGTATTCTAGGCTTCCGAACGTGAAAACTTGGTTAGGTGCGAAATTCTCAACATGGGTGAGATGCCCTACTGAATCAGCATGCAAAACGATGCTGCCGAACGTGAAGAGCTGACCCAGAACGAAGATGTCCCCGCAGCTAGTGTTGCAGTTGATCTGCAGACGAGCCATTGATCTCTTTCTGACCGCACAGCGAAACTCTCAATGAAAGCACCAATGTTGGTACTGAAACCAGCAGACCTCAGGGTAGGGGGTCCCGAGCTGTGGATCTCGGGTCTATGGATAACAGGGGACGAAGGAGACGGTATTTACCCAAGTTCGGGCCCTCTCGAAGAGGTAATATCCTATGTCCTGCTTGATTATATTGATGATGATGATGATGTATCGAGTACAGGCGTGATCAACCTCAAGATCATAAGTAATGTCCTAACCCTAAGGCTAGGTGGTTGCAATTGTGATCCTCCCCATATGGACTAGACCTCCTAGTTTATATAGACACTGGGGGTACCTAGGGTTACACATGGTCGATTGCCAATCTAGGGTTACATGCGCCACCGAGCCGATGCAGGTCTTGGAGTACACGTCAAGTCTTCAGTAGAGTCCATCCTGATCATGCCGAAGTATGAGGCTTCCGAAGTCCCTCCTTGGAGAAATGTGTTGGGAAACATATTAGAAATCAAAAAAATTGCACCTACGATTACCCAAGATCAATATGAAGATGTATAATGGGTTGGGATCACGATCATTACCATCACCGAGTTGCAGAAGAAGAAGAACATGTTGGTGTAGATCATACTTGGAGTCCCTCGAAACATCGATGAACGATCCCTCATACCGTCCACGAACAGTCCCTCGAACCGAAGACCGAAAGCACGGCCTCTCTACTTGGTTGCAAGCGTGCAGCCTTCACGATGCGGCAACGCCTCACCGTCCAGAGCTAATCGTCATCAGAGAATTAGAGGGAGGAGATTAGGACTACATTGAGCTTCTAATTATGAGGACAATAGGATTAGTCTAGCTCTAATTAGTCAATGAGGACCAACTAAAACTAGAACTAGAGGAGGCTCCAAAACTTGTATGTCCAAAGGGTGAAAATCCTCTAGTATATATAGGTTGTAGGGGAGAGGAGGGGTGCCACAAGGGGAGGGAAAGTCCCTCCCCTTTGGCTGGTCAAGGTAGGGGGAGTTGGACTCCTCCCCCACTCTAATTCGGCCCCCTTCCTTAGGGAAGGGAGGCACTTTCCCACTTGGGCCTTTTTGGCCCAAGTTGCCTTCCACCTCTTGGCCTTTTTAGGACCGTTGATATTTAAATTAAATACAAATGTTCTAAATACTTCTAGACCATTTTATATATTTTTTAACATCTCTAAAATCTTTTTCCACCTATATATAATTTATCAGTGATACCCGGTATTACTCGATATTCACCGAAACCCTTCCGGTGACCCTGAAACGCTTCCGGATCCTCTCGGAACTATTCTGTATATTCATGAAATAATTCCACAACTATATTCTCATGACTCTCATCCTACTAACACTCAACAGATCATGATTGCCTTAAGCTTATGCCCCGTAGGTTTGGTAACTCACAGACATGGATGAAAATTGTCCGTTCAATGACCGACAGCGGGACCATGGACGTCCGTATTGGTCCCTGTGAGTACAAATGATATTCGAGTGAACCTTTGGCTATCATGTGATGTTCCCTTTGCTTCACGATACTTCAGAAAACCCGAGATGCATCGGTATCCTCCTGATTCATCACCATGCTCACTATACCGAAATCCTCATTACCGTTTTTGTTCTTATTTCTCGTTATTGTGTTTCGGCATCCCCGTAACAAAGTCACGTGTGTCTGGCCAGACAATGATTGATGTTGTCACACCAAGAGGGCCCTAAGAATACCTCTCCATCGCCGGAGGAGCAAATCCCACTCTTAAGCTATCAAGTCACTTGTCAAACTTTCCGATGAACCTGTAAGTTTTCCTTATGATCATCGTGTTACAGGTGATGTTTGAGCAACCCCAAAGCCCATCGTATGGTACGAAGTGACCATGATACTCTCATGGTTTAAGGAGCAAAATCACACGTTAACACTCAATGTTATTACAATTGATTATAGATGATATTATCTCAATTCATAACAAACAAGTTTGGGTCAATTCAATATGACCGTTCTTCCAATGTCATAAACTCAATGTTGTTTTTAGGACTATCGTTACACTTAATGATATCCTAAGATCCGGAAAACATGATCACCAACAACACTTGAGCTAGTCTTAGAGGCGAGACTTGGAACCTTTATTTTATCCGTTTATCATTTCACATGTGCATATGAGTTTTCCACTGAATCGCATATTCCAGGATCATAGCAGTTATAACATGAAATATAAATGCTTAATTATGAATATGGAAATATAATAATACAATATTATTGCCTCTAGGGCATATTTCCAAAAAAATGGTGGGCCATAAGTTCGGCCCATGGACTGTGGGCTGACTAGGTCGGTACCCCCTAGTCCAAGACACCGTCACATAGAGTTCACCACAGCATAACAACATACTAGATAGATCATACTACTATGAATGCAAATGACGACATATAGAATAGGCACAAATTAATCTTACAACTTACCTACATCTCTCACACCTAGGGGGAATCACTCACACATCATAAGAGGGGAATCAATCGCAATGAAGATAAAACCCATGAAAACCATATCGATAATACCGTGAAGATCCACAATAAGATGAAATGGATAATTCAAATAGTCTTGATCTCCAGATGAGATTGAGTAATGTTACAATTGTTCTCCCAATTGGAATTCCTATTACAATAATGAAAGGGATGATGATGATGGAGATGAAAGAACCAAAGACTAAGAAGATCTTCGAAAGTTCTTTAGATCCTCCCTTCTCTTATTCTGGTGGTGTGGGGTGGCTATGGTTCTCCTCCTCCCTCGGGACCTTCACAAAAATTGCTTGTATATACATGGTGGAGCTGATGGCAGTCCATACGACCGCTCATGTGAGCACTTGCGGTCGTATGGAACACCGTCTTTTACTCTGGTGTGTCTGTTGACATCCGTTTCTTCTGGAAAGTTGCTCCATTTTGCTTGATTTGCAGCAATCTTCTTTGGTTTCCTTCCATAGCTGATATTTCCTGCCAAATATTGAGAAAGTTGATTTTCTTCTCTTTTGAGGGATTAGCATTAGAAATATCCGAAGAGTAATAAGAATTCCAGTGAAACCAAGCAAAAATCACTACTAAAACATCACAAATTCTCGAGCCATCAGTCCATTACTGGCCACGTAACTATCTAAAAGGGAACAACAAAAAATAAGAGGAGCTAACTAGTTAGGGAGAAATTTTTTATGGAGAAAGGAAGTGAATGTGTTTGAGAAACAAGGACTACCAATACTCTTGTAGGCAAAAGTTACTGCTGGCGTTTAAGGACAAGGCACACCAACACTATACTAATCACCTACAACGTGCATAGAAATCCAACGCCACCACTTTCTTGTGACTGGTCAGTACAACTAGACCCACCAGTTGTGTCGTGTTAGAAAAAACAATGCCAACGTTGTAAAGCTGACGTACCAGATATGTCATTTCTCTACTAGCATGTGCTATTTTAACTAGTTAATGAGCTTAGCATGTATGTTCTTTAGCAGTCAATAACGTGGCAATAACTTTGCACATCTTTTTTTGAAAGAAGTTAGAGCTTTATTCATTAGAAATAACCATTACATTGTTTATGAGAATTGGTACGATATCACTATTTGCCTCCTCGAACCATTTAGAAGTGAACGAGCTAGCCAATTTTGCAAGTTCATGAGCAACGTTGTAAAGCTAAATAAAAACATTTTGAGAGGCATACTTTTCTCACCAACGAAAACGACTTAGAGCTCCCAACACTTTCCATGCTAGATATATCATAGGCGGTTCCCAAACAGAAAATAAAGTTTATTCCTTTTTCCACCATTTCTTTCACTTCCCATGGCTAGCCGTATCCACGGGTGCCCTCCATACCAACACTTTCCAAGGAATTTATTATTTGACAACATAAAGTAAATTCATTTTTCATTTCGAGACTGGGCATCCCTAATACCTTTGTCGTACTCTCGTGCAATGACAAGTGGATAAACACTCATCATGAGAATAACACATCTAGCATGCAAAATATCGGCCACCCCTCACCGCCTCGCGAGCGGTACGAGCATACAAAAGAGAAATTTATTTTGAAAATTAGAGATGGCACATACAAATTTGCTTAGAACGGCATGGAAATACCGCATATAGGTAGGTATAGTGGACTCATATGGCAAAACTGGTTTAAAGGGTTTTGGATGCACAAGTAGTGATCATACTTAGTGCAAATGAAGGCTAGCAAAAAGATTGAGAAGCGCCCAACCAAGAAATGAATAATCTCGTAAGCAAGCATTAAGCATAAGTAACATCGAATAATGCACCATAAGTAAGACATAATTTCATTGCATAACTATTGACTTTCGTGCTTGCATAGGGAATCACAAACCTTAACACCAATATTCTTACTAAAGCACAATTACTCATCAACATGACTCACATATTATATCGTCATATCTCAAAACTATTACAAAGAACCAAGTTTATTTTGTCCAATGATCTTCATGAAAGTTTTTATTATATCCTTCTTGGATATCTATCACTTTGGGACTAGTTTCATATGTTGCTTTTAATAAGCTCAAACAAATATAAGTGAAGAACATGAGCATAATATTTCTTTCTCTCAAATTAATCTAAGTGAAGCAAGAGAGAATTTCTTCAAAATTTTACTAACTCCCAAATGAATCTAAGTGAAGCATGAGAGCATTTCTTCAAAAAATAACAAAGCACATCGTGCTCAAAAAGATATAAGTGAAGCACTAGAGCAATTCCAAGGCTCTAAAAATTTAAGTGAAGCATAGGAGCAAGCATATCATAGTTTTTGGCTCTCTCAAAAAGGTGTGTCCAGCAAGGATTCAGGACTAAAAAATAAAAAGCAAAACAAGAAAAGACTCAAATCGTACAAGACGCTCCAAGCAAAACTCATAATATGTGATAAATAAAAATATAGCTCCAAGTAAAATACCGATGGTCGTTAGAAGAAAGAGGGGATGCCACTCGGGGGCATCCCCAAGCTTAGTTGCTTGATACTTCTTGAATATTATCTTGGGGTGCCTTAGGAATCCCCAAGCTTAGCCTTTTGCTAATAGTTATTCCTTCATCCATCGTAATATCACCCAAAACTTGAAAACTTCAATCACACAAAACTCAACAAAACCTTCGTGAGATCCGTTAGTATAAGAAAACAAATCACTACTTTAAGTACTGTTGCAAACCCATTCATATTTTATTTTTGCATTATATGTACTGTATTCCAACTTTTCTATGGCAAAAACTCTTCAAAGAAAACCATAGAATCATCAAAACAAGCACACAACGCAAAGAAAACAGAATCTGTCAAAAACAGAACAGTCTGTAGCAATCTGGATACTTAGAATACTTATGTAACTCCAAAAATTCTGAAAAATTAGGAAAACGTAAGAAATTTGTTTATTAATCTTCTTCAAAAAGAATCAACTCAAAATCACTCTTCTGTAAAAAATAAAAAATATTTTCGTGAGCACAAAAGTTTCTGTTTTTCAGCAAGATCAAATCAACTATCACTCAAATCACCCCAAAGGCTTTGCTTGACACAAACACTAATTTAAACCACAAAAACACATCTAAACAGAGGCATAATTGGGTATTTTATTGAAAACAGCAAGAAAACCAAAAAGCAAAAAGATACAAGTTGGGTTGCCTCCCAACGAGCGCTATCGTTTTACGCCCCTAGCTAGGCATAACGCAAAAGATCTACGTGTTGTCAACTTTGTTTCGAGATCCATAAGATGCCCTCATGATTGATTCATAAGGTGGCCTAATTATTGTCCTAGGGAAGTGCTCCATACCCTTCCTTAGTGGAAATTGAAATTTAATATTGCCTTCTTTCATATCAATCACGGCACCAATAGTATGTAAAAACGGTCTACCAAGAATAATTGGGCAAGACGGATTGCAATCAATATCAAGAACAATAAAATCTATGGGCACATAATTCCTATTTGCAAGAATAAGAACATCATTAATTCTTCCCATAGGGTTTTTAATAGTAGAATCTGCCAAGTGCAAATTTAAAGAGCATTCTTCAATATCGATAAGACCAAGCACATCACACAAAGATTTAGGAATTGTAGAAACACTAGCACCCAAGTCACATAAAGCAAAACACTCATAATTTTTAATCTTGAATTTTATAGTAGGTTCCCATTAATCATGTAATTTTCTAGGAATTGAAACTTCTAATTCCAACTTTTCTTCAAAAGCTTTCATCATACCATCAACAATATGTTTAGTAAAAGCTTTATTTTGTTCATAAGCATGGGGTGAATTTATCATGGATTGCAACAAAGAAATACAATCAACCAAAGAGCAACTATCATAATTAAAGTCTTTGTAATCCAAAATAGTGGGCACATCACTAGTTAAAGTCTTGACCTATTCAAACCCACTTTTATCAAAATTTTCAACAAGATTTTCACCCTCCAAATTATCGGGACGCCTTCTAGCTAAAGTTGACTCTTCTCCAGTCCCTTTATCATCAACCTTAATTTTACTAAACAAGGAATCAATATAAGAAACACCAATCATTTTAAGATCTTCATCGCTTTTATGAAAGCAATCACTAGAAAACGCTTTTTCTAAAAATTCTCGTCTAGCTCTAAGCATAGCGGTTCTTTTCTTACTTTCATCCATAGAAACATAAAGAGCTTTAATAGATTCCTCAACCTTAGGCACAAAAAATTTCATCTTGAGATTTTCCACATCATGAGAAATTATATCAATACTTCTAGACATATCATCAATCTTATTCAGCTTTTCTTCGATTGTAGCATTGAAAACCTTTTGAGTATTGATAAATTCTTTAATATTATTCTCAAGATCAGAGGTATTCCTATTATTATTATAAGAAGGATTACCATAGGAATTACCATAATTATTAGAGGAATTACTAGGAAAAGGCCTAGGATTAAAATTACCTCTATAAGCATTGTTATTAAAGTTGTTTCGCGAAATAAAGTTCACATCTATGGCATCACTATTTTGCTCAATCAAAGTAGACAAAGGCATATCATTAAAATCAATAGGAGCATTTTTATTAGCAACCAACTTCATAAGAGCATCAACTTTTTCACTCAAAGAATTTATTTCTTCTACCGAATTAACTTTTTTACTAGTAGGAGCCATTTCGGTATGCCATTGTGAATAATTTGCCATGATGTTATCTAGCAATTTAGTAGCTTCACCCAAAGTAATTTCCATAAAAGTACCCCCCCACTGTGGAATATAAAAGATTATGAGAAACAAAATTCAATCCCGCATAAAAAAATTGTATGATCATCCAAAGATTTAACCCATGAGTTGGGCAATTCCTTAGCATCATTTTCTTCCTTTCCCAAGATTGTGCAACATGCTCATGCTCAAGTTGCTTGAAATTCATGATCTGGGTTCTAAGGGAAATGATTTTCATGGGCGGAAAAAACTTAGTAATAAAAGCATCCTTGCACTTATTCCAAGAATCGATACTATTGCGAAGCAAAGAGAAAACCAAATTTTTGCGTAATCTCGCAAAGAAAACGGAAATAATTTCAACTTCACAACATCATTGTCCACATCTTTTTTCTTTTGCATATCACATAATTCCACGAATGTGTTAAGATGGGATGCGGCATCCTCATTAGGAGTACCGAAAAACTGATCTTTCATAACAAGATTCAACAAAGCAGTATTAATATCACAAGTCTCCGCGCTAGTGGCGGGAGGAGCAATCGGAGTGCTAAAAAAATCATTGTTGTTGGTATTTGAGAAATCACACAACTTGGTGTTCTCTTGAGTCATGGTGACTTCGTAACAAGATTGCACTCAAAAACAGATCTGACGAGAAAACGGTGAACGAAGAAAAAGGCGAATAAAACGAAAAAAAATTGTGAAGTGGGGGAGAGGAAAACGAGAGGCAAATGGCAAATAATGTAAATTGCAAGGAGATGAGATTTGTGATTAGGAACCTGGTTGATGTTGATGATGTCTCCCCGGCAACGGCGCCAGAAACTCCTCTTGATGTCTGCTAGAACTACGTCGGTTTTTCCCCAGAGAGGGAGGGATGATGCAGCATAGCGACGGTAGGTATTTCCCTCAGTGATCAGACCAAGGTTTTCAAACCAGTAGGAGAACCACGCAACACCACGTAAACAGCTCCTGCACACAAAGAATAAATACTTGCAACCCGACGTGTTAAAGGGGTTGTCAATCCCTTTCGGGTAACGAGATAGATAAAATTGTAGTAGATTGGAAGATGCAAATAAAAGCAAATAAAATTCAGCGAGGTATTTTTGGGTTTTTGGATAAATATATCTCAAAATAAAAGTTGCAAACAAATAAAAGAGCGAATAGCAAAATACATCTTGAAGGCAAATATATTAAAGAAGAGACCCGGGGGCCGTAGTTTTCACTAGTGGCTTCTCTCGAGAAAAATAGCAAACGATGGAAACAAATTACTGTTGGGCAATTGATAGAACTTCAAATACTCATGACGATATCCAGGCAATGATCATTATATAGGCATCACGTCCAAGATTAGTAGACCGACTCCTGCCTGCATCTACTACTATTACTCCACACATCGACCGCTATCCAGCATGCATCTAGTGTATTAAGTTCATGGAGAAATGGAGTAATGCAATAAGAACGATGACATGATGTAGACAAGATCTATTTATGTAGAAATAGATCCCATCTTGTTATCCTTAATGGCAACGATACATATGTGTCGTTTCCCTTTCTGTCACTGGGATCTAGCACCGTAAGATCGAACCCATCACAAAGCACATGTTCCCATTGCAAGAGAAATAGATCAAGTTGGCCAAACAAAACCCAAATATCGGAGAAGAAATACGAGGCTATAAGCAATCATGCATATAAGAGATCAAAGAAGACTCAAATAACTTTCATAGATAAAAAGATAGATCTGATCATACACTCAAAGTTCATCGGATCCAAACAAACACACCGCAAAAAAGAGTTACATCATATGGATCTCCAAGAGACCATTGTATTGAGAATCAAACGAGAGAGAGAAAGCCATCTAGCTACTAACTATAGACCTGAAGGTCTACAATGAACTACTCACGCATCATCGGAGAGGCACCAATGAGGATGATGAACCCCTCCGTGATGGTGTCAAGATTGGATCTGGTGGTTCAGGAACTTGCGGTGGCTGGAATTGATTTTCGTCGACTTCCCTAGGGTTTCTGGAATATTGTGTTATTTATAGAGCAAAGAGGCGGTGCGGGAGGCCCCCGAGGTGGGCACAACCCACCTGGGCCTGCCTGGGCCTCCAGGCGCACCCTGGTGGGTTGTGCTCCCCTCAGAGCACCCCCCCAGGTGCTTCTCCGGCCCACTGCATGTCTTCTGGTCCAAAAAAAATCCACAAAAAGTTTCGCTGCGTTTGGACTCCATTTGGTATTGATTTCCTGCGATGTAAAAAACATGCAGAAAACAGCAACTGGCACTGGGCACTATGTCAATAGGTTAGTACCAAAAAATGATATAAAATGATTGTAAAACATCCAAGAATGATAATATAACAGCATGGAACAATAAAAAATTATAGATACGTTGGAGACGTATCAATGCCCATCTTCTGCTATATGATGTGTTTTGACCTGGAAAAAATCAGAAGGAAGCTTACGGGACGAAGCGCTGCCGTCTCGAGGCGGAACCTGGGCAGAACCAATCTAGGGCTCTAGCGGAGTTGTTCTGCCGGAGAAACTTCCCTCCGGGAGGGGGAAATCGAAGCCATCGTCATCACCAACGATCCTCTCATCGAGAGGGGGTCAATCTCCATCAACATATTCACCAGCACCATCTCCTCTCAAACCCTAGTTCATCTCTTGTATCCGATTTTTGTCTCAAATCCTCATATTGGTACCTGTGGGTTGCTAGTAGTGTTGATTACTCCTTGTAGTTGATGCTAGTTGGTTTATTCGATGGAAGATCATATGTTCAGATCCTTAATGCTATTCAATACCCCTCTGATTATGAACATGAATATGCTTTGTCAGTAGTTACGTTTGTTCCTGAGGACATGGGAGAAGTCTTGTTATAAGTAATCATGTGAATTTGGTATTCGTTCGATATTTTGATGAGATGTATGTTGTCTTTCCTCTAGTGGTGTTATGTGAACATAGACTACATGACACTTCACCATGATTTGGGCCTAGGGGAAGGCATTGGGAAGTAATAAGTAGATGATGGGTTGCTAGAGTGACAGAAGCTTAAACCCTAGTTTATGCGTTGCTTCGTAAGGGGCTGATTTGGATCCATATGTTTCATGTTATGGTTAGATTTATCTTAATTCTTCTTTCGTAGTTGCGGATGCTTGCGAGAGGGGTTAATCATAAGTGGTAGGCTTGTCCAAGTAACGGCAGCACCCAAGCACCGGTCCACCCACATATCAAATTATCAAAGTAACGAACGCGAATCATATGAGCATGATGGAAACTAGCTTGATAGTAATTCCCATGTGTCCTAGGGAGCGCTTTGCTTTATATAAGAGTTTGTCCAGGCTTGTCCTTTGCTACAAAAAGGATTGGGCCGCCTTGCTACACCTTAGTTACTTTTGTTGCATGTTACCCGTTACAAATTATCTTATCACACAACTATCTGTTACCGATAATTTCAGTGCTTGCAGAGAATACCTTGCTGAAACTCGCTTGTCATTTCCTTCTGCTCCTCGTTGGGTTCGACACTCTTACTTATCAAAAGGACTATGATAGATACCCTATACTTGTGGGTCATCAAGACTCTTTTCTGGCGCCGTTGCCGGGGAGTGAAGCGCCTTTGGTAAGTGGAATTTGGTAAGGAAACGTTTATATTACGTGCTGAAATTTACTGTCACTTGTCACTATGGAAAATAATCCTTTGAGGGGCTTGTTCGGGGTATCTTCACCTCGACCGGAAGAGCAAAGAGTTGCTCCTCAACCTACTGCACCTACTAAAAATATTTATTATGAAATTCCTTCGGGTATGATAGAAAACTGCTAGCTAATCCTATGGAGGAGATGGAACATTACATCCCGATATGCACCTGATTTATGTCGATGAAGTTTGTGGATTATTTAAGCTTGCAGGTTTGCCCGAGGATGATGTCAAGAATAAAGTCTTCCCTTTATCTTTGAAGGGAAAGGCATTGACATGGTATAGGCTATGTGATAATATTGGATCATGGAACTACAACCGATTGAAATTAGAATTTCATCAAAAGTTTTATCCTATGCATCTGGTTCATCGTGATCGGAATTATATTTATAATTTTTGGCCTCATGAAGGAGAAAGTATCGCTCAAGCTTGGGGGAGGCTTAAGTCAATGTTATATTCATGCCCCAATCATGAGCTCTCAAGGGAAA
Source organism: Thinopyrum elongatum (assembly GCA_011799875.1). Classification (NCBI taxonomy): domain Eukaryota; kingdom Viridiplantae; phylum Streptophyta; class Magnoliopsida; order Poales; family Poaceae; genus Thinopyrum; species Thinopyrum elongatum. The sequence continues at coordinate 373,017,416 of CM022303.1, read as the reverse complement.
TTATTATTCAGAATTTTTATGCTCGGCTTTCTCGTAATGATCAATCCATGCTCGATACTTCTTGTACTGGTTCTTTTATGAAGAAGGATATTGAATTCAAATGGGATTTATTGGAAAGAATTAAATGCAACTCTGAAGATTGGGAACTCGACGAAGGTAAGGAGTCAGGTATAAACCTTAAGTTTGATTGTGTTAAATCTTTCATGGATACCGATGCTTTTCGTGATTTTACCACTAAATATGGACTTGACTCTGAGATAGTAGCTTCCTTTTGTGAATCATTTGCTACTCATGTTGATCTCCCTAAGGAGAAGTGGTTTAAATATCATCCTCCCATTGAAGTAAAAGTAGTAGAACCTATTAAATTTGAAGAAGAAACTATTGCTTATAATGTTGATCCTATTGTTCCTACTGCTTATATTGAGAAACCACCTTTTCCTGTTAGAATAAAGGATCATGCTAAAGCTTCAACTATGGTTCGTAATAGTAATATTAGAACACCTACACCCCCTGAACAAATTAAAGTTGAACCTAGTATTGCTATGGTTAAAGATCTCTTGGTCGATAATATTGATGAGCATGTTATTTATTTCTGTGGTGAAGCTGCTAGAATTGCTAAACCTGATATTAAAGATAAACATAGACCCATTGTTGGCATGCCTGTTGTTTCTGTTAAAATAGGAGATCATTGTTATCATGGCTTATGTGATATGGGTGCTAGTGTGAGTGCAATTCCTTATACCTTATATCAAGAAATTATGAATGATATTGCACCTGTTGAGATAGAAGATATTGATGTTACTATTAAATTTGCCAATAGAGATATTATATCACCAATTGGGATTGTTAGAGATGTTGAAGTCTTGTGTGGGAAAATAAAATACCCTACTAATTTTCTTGTTCTTAGTTCCCCTCAAGATGATTTTTGCCCCATTATATTTGGTAGACCTTTCTTGAATACTGTTAATGCTAGGATAGACTGTGAGAAAGAAATTGTTACTGTAAGCTTTGGGAATGTGTCTCATGATTTTCATTTCTCTAAATTTCATAGACAACCCCATGATAAGGAATTGCCTAGTAAGGATGAAATTATTGGTCTTGCTTCTATTGCCATGCCTCCTACCGATCCTTTAGAACAATATTTTCTAGATCATGAAAATGATATGTTTATGAATGAAAGAAAGGAGTTAGATGAAATATTCTTTAACCAAATGCCTATCTTGAAACACAATTTGCATGTTGAAATCCTTGGAGATCCTCCTCCACCCAAGGGTGATCCCGTGTTTGAACTTAAACAATTACCTGATACTTTGAAATATGCTTATCTTGATGAAAAGAAGATATATCATGTTATTATTAGTGCTAACCTTTCAGAGCATGAAGAAAAGAAATTATTGAAAACTCTGAGGAAGCATCGTGCTGCTATTGGATATACTCTTGATGATCTTAAGGGCATTAGTCCCACTCTATGTCAACACAAAATTAATATGGAGCCTGATGCTAAACCAGTTGTTGATCACCAACGATGGTTAAATCCTAAGATGAAGGAAGTGGTAAGAAATGAAATACTAAAACTTCTGGAGGCAGGTATAATTTATCCTATTGCTGATAGTAGATGGGTAAGTCCTGTTCATTGTGTCCCTAAGAAGGGAGGTATTACTGTTGTTCCTAATGATAAGAATGAATTGATTCCACAAAGAATTGTTACAGGTTATAGAATGGTAATTGATTTTCGCAAATTAAACAAAGCTACTAGAAAAGATCATTACCCTCTACCTTTTATTGATCAAATGCTAGAAAGATTATCCAAACATACACATTTTTGCTTTGTAGATGGTTATTCTGGTTTTTCTCAAATACCTGTGTCAAAAGAGGACCAAGAAAAGACCACTTTTACTTGCCCTTTCAGTACCTTTGCTTATAGACGTATGCCTTTTGGTTTATGCAATGCACCTGCTACCTTTCAAAGATGTATGACTGCTATATTCTCTGACTTTTGTGAAAAGATTATTGAGGTTTTCATGGATGATTTCTCCATTTACAGAACTTCTTTTGATGATTTCTTAAGTAACCTTGATCGAGTTTTGCAGAGATGTGAAGAAACTAATCTTGTCTTGAATTGGGAGAAGTGCCACTTTATGGTTAATGAAGGTATTGTCTTGGGGCATAAAATTTCTGAAAGAGGTATTGAAGTTGATAAAGCTAAAGTAGATGCTATTGAAAAGATGCCGTGTCCTAAAGATATCAAAGGCATAAGAAGTTTCCTTGGTCATGCTGGTTTCTATAGGAGGTTTATTAAAGTCTTCTCTAAAATTTCTAGGCCTCTCACTAATCTCTTGCCAAAAGATGTTCCCTTTGTTTTTGATGATGATTGTGTAGAAGCATTTGAAATACTTAAGAAAGCCTTGATTTCTGCACCTATTGTTCAACCACCTGATTGGAATCTACCCTTTGAAATTATGTGTGATGCTAGTGATTATGCTGTTGGTGTTGTTCTAGGACAAAGGGTTGATAAAAAATTGAATGTTATTCATTATGCTAGTAAAACTCTAGACAGTGCCCAGAGAAATTATGCTACTACTGAAAAAGAATTTTTAGCGGTTGTTTTTGCTTGTGATAAGTTCATATCTTATATTGTTGATTCCAAAGTAACTGTTCACACTGATCATGCTGCTATTAAATACCTTATGGAAAAGAAAGATGCTAAACCTAGACTTATTAGATGGGTTCTCTTACTGCAAGAATTTGATTTGCATATTATTGATAGAAAGGGAGCTGAGAACCCCGTTGCAGACAACTTGTCTAGGTTAGAAAATGTTCTTGATGACCCACTACCTATTGATGATAGCTTTCCTGATGAGCAATTAGCTGTTATAAATGCTTCTCGTAATACTCCATGGTATGCTGATTACGCTAATTACATTGTTGCTAAATTTATACCACCTAGTTTCACATACCAACAAAAGAAAAAGTTTTTCTATGATTTAAGAAATTACTTTTGGGATGACCCACACCTTTATAAAGAAGGAGTAGATGGTGTTATTAGACGTTGTGTACCTGAGCGTGAACAGAAACAGATCCTACGCAAGTGCCACTCCGAAGCTTATGGAGGACACCATGCTAGAGATAGAACTGCTCACAAGGAATTGCAATCCGGTTTTTATTGGCCTACTCTCTTCAAGGATGCCCGTAAGTTTGTCTTGTCTTGTGACGAATGCCAGAGAATTGGCAATATTAGTAGACGTCAGGAAATGCCTATGAATTATTCACTTGTTATTGAACCATTTGATGTTTGGGGCTTTGATTATATGGGACCTTTTCCTTCCTCTAATGGGTATACACATATTTTAGTTGCTGTTGATTATGTTACTAAGTGGGTAGAAGCTATTCCAACTAGTAGTGCTGATCATAACACTTCTATTAAGATGCTTAAAGAAGTTATTTTTCCGAGGTTTGGAGTCCCTAGATATTTAATGACTGATGGTTGTTCACATTTTATTCATGGTGCTTTCCGTAAAATGCTTGCTAAATATGATGTCAACCATAGAATTGCATCTCCATATCACCCCAGTCTAGTGGTCAAGTAGAATTGAGCAATAGAGAGATTAAATTAATTTTGCAAAAGACTGTTAATAGATCTAGAAAGAATTGGTCTAAGAAACTTGATGATGCATTATGGGCTTATAGAACAGCTTATATAAACCCTATGGGTATGTCTCCGTATAAAATGGTTTATGGAAAAGCATGTCACTTACCTCTAGAACTAGAACATAAAGCTTATTGGGCTATTAAAGAGCTCAACTATGATTTCAAACTTGTCGGTGAGAAGAGGTTATTTGACATTAGCTCACTTGATGAATGGAGAACCCAAGCCTATGAGAATGCCAAGTTGTTTAAAGAAAAAGTTAAAAGATGGCATGACAAAAGGATACAAAAGCATGAGTTTAATGTAGGTGATCATGTTTTGCTATACAACTCTCGTTTAAGATTTTTTGTAGGAAAGCTTCTCTCTAAATGGGAAGGTCCTTACATTATCGAGGAGGTCTATCGTTCCAGTGCCATTAAGATCAACAATGCCGAAGGCACCAACCCGAAGGTGGTAAACGGTCAAAGAATCAAACATTATATTTCAGGTACTCCCATAAATGTCGAGACGAATACTATCAATACCGTAACACCGGAGGAGTACATAAGGGACACTTTCCAGAACATTTCAGACTCCGAAAAGGAATAGGTATGTGGTACGGTAAGTAAACCAACTCCAAAACTGTTCTAATGGCAATTTTTCTCCGTTTTGGAATATTTAAAAAATTAGGAAAATTAAAAGTAGTCCAAAAAGTACACGAGGAAGCGACAAGGCAGGGAGGCGCGCCCCCACCCTTGCCGCCACCTCGTGTGCCCTCCGGACTCCATTTTCTTGCACAATACTTCTTTTGGGCGGTAAAAATTCATTATATAATCTCCCGAAGGTTTTGACCACCGTACCAAGGCAAAATCTCTTGTTTTTGTTTTGAGTTGTTTCTGCAGCAGAATTAGAGCAAGATGTCTTCGCAAGAGTCGATCGGGGAGAGTCGTGTCTCTCACCCGACACCGATCCCAAGAGCAAACAGTGAAGCTGATCACTTTGGGCAATCAACGGAGGAAGAGATGGAGGCCGACCTGAAAATAGTGGATGCCATGGAGGAGGACCAAGAAGCTACCTCTCGGCTTCAACCTGGAGCCATGCTGGAGGAACTTCAGAGCTCAGCAATACCTAATTCGGTCATCCCTCCCAATGCTAGATTTCTATCTTATGAAAATATGAAAAAGAGTGTTGCTTTTTCCCCCGCAGCTATGAAACATCCATGGGTGATTGGAGCTCTAGCCGTCACGGGCAAACTTCGCAAGTAAATAATGGATCTTAAGCAGCAAAATAATAAGCTCGAGGAGGAGAATCGCACCTTAAGGGGCATCATCGCCAAGAATATCACCTCACCACCTCCGAAGAAAGAGATCTAAATACTTGGGTATGGGCACTCCCCTTGGCAACTGCCAAGCTTGGGGGAGGTGCCCCTGTATCGTATCACCATCACATCTTTACTTTTATCATTTTTCTTAGTTCGATCCTTTTGGTTATATCTTGATCTAGTAGAATAAAGTTTTAGTATGATCTAGCTTTGAGTTTTGTTTCGAGATCTATCTATGTAATCGAGTCCGTGAGTTATATAATAAAGAGTAGTTTTGAGTTGAGAGCTTTGCTTTCTTGCTATGATCTTGAGGGAATAAATAAAAAAAGATCGTATAATGATCTTAAGGAGAGTAATGACTTCACATATAAAGAGTCTGATGAATAAAAGTTGTTGAGAGTTGACAAACATAGTTTTGGTCATTGTTGCAATTAATAGGAAGTAATAAAGAAAGAGAGGTTTTCACACATAAATATACTATCTTGGACATCTTTTGTAATTGTGAGCACTCATTAAAATATGACATGCTAAAAAGTTGATGTTGGACAAGGAAGACAACATAATGGGTTATGTTTTCTTTTATTCGAATAGAAGTTATAGTGTCTTGGATCCTCCAACATGTTTAGCTTGTTTTTCCCTCTTGTGCTAGCCAAATCCTTTGCACCAAGTAGAGATACTACTTGTGCATCCAAACATCCCTTAAACCAGTTTTGTCATGAGAGTCCACCATTCCTACCTATGGATTGAGTAAGATCCTTCAAGTAAGTTGTCATCGGTGCAAGCAATAAAAATCGCTCTCTAAATATGTATGATCTATTAGTGTGAAGAAAATAAGCTTTATACAAACTTGTGATATGGAAGAAATAAAAGCGACGGACTGCATAATAAAGTTCTTTATCACAAACGGCAATATAAAGTGATGTTCTTTTGCATTAAGATTTTGTGTATCCAACAATAAAAGCGCATGACAACCTCTGCTTCCCTCTGCGAAGGGCCTATCTATTACTTTTATCTTCTACCTTTATACAAGAGTCATGGTGATCTTCACCTTTCCTTTTTACACTTTTTCTTTTGGCAAGCACTATGTGTTGGAGAAGGATCCAGATACATATATCCACTCGGATGTAGGTTATCATAAAGTACTGTTGTTGACATTACCCTTGAGGTAAAAGGTTGGGAGGCGAAAACTATAAGCCCCTATCTTTCTCTGTGTCCGACTGAGGCTTCGAACCCATAAGTATCGTGTGAGTGTTAGCAATTGTCAAAGATTAAATGATAGTTGAGTATATGGACTTGCTGAAAAGCTCTTGAATTGGCTCTTTCCGATGTTATAATAAATTGCAATCGCTTCAATGACTGAGATCATAGTTTGTTGGTTCTCAATGAAATTTCCGATTCATACTTTACCTTGTGAATGAATTGTTACTTTAGCATAAGAAATTATATGAAAATATTTGTTGCTATTCTAAAGATGATCATGATGCCCTCATGTCCGTATTTTATTTTATCGACACCTCTATCTCTAAACATGTGGACATATTTTTCGATTTCAGCTTTCGCTTGAGGACAAGCGAGGTCTAAGCTTGAGGGAGTTGATACGTCCATTTTGCATCATGCTTTTATATTGATATTTATTGCATTATGGGCTGTTATTACACATTCTAGCACAATACTTATGCCTTTTCTCTCTTATTTTACAAGGTTTACATAAAGAAGGAGAATGCCGGCAGCTGGAATTCTGGACTGGAAAAGGAGCAAATCTGAGAGACCTATTCTGCACAACTCCAAAAGTTCTGAAACTTCACGGAGAATTATTTTGGAATATATAAAAAATTATTGGGCGAAGAAAGCACCTGAGGGGACCAACCAGGCAGCCACAAGGGTGGGGGCGCGCCCTACCCCCTGGGCACGCCTCCCTGCCTTGTGGGCCACCTGGCTGGCCCCCGATGCCCATCTTCTGCTATATGATGTGTTTTGACCTGGAAAAAATCAGAAGGAAGCTTACGGGACGAAGTGCCGCCGTCTCGAGGTGGAACCTGGGCAGAACCAATCTAGGGCTCCGGCGGAGCTGTTCTGCCGGAGAAACTTCCCTCCGGGAGGGGGAAATCGAAGCCATCGTCATCACCAACGATCCTCTCATCGAGAGGGGGTCAATCTCCATCAACATCTTCACCAGCACCATCTCCTCTCAAACCCTAGTTCATCTCTTGTCTCCGATCTTTGTCTCAAAACCTCATATTGGTACCTGTGGGTTGCTAGTAGTGTTGATTACTCCTTGTAGTTGATGCTAATTGGTTTATTCGGTGGAAGATCATATGTTCAGATCCTTAATGCTATTCAATACCTCTCTGATTATGAACATGAATATGCTTTGTGAGTAGTTACGTTTGTTCCTGAGGACATGGGAGAAGTCTTGTTATAAGTAATCATGTGAATTTGGTATTCGTTCGATATTTTGATGAGATGTATGTTGTCTTTCCTCTAGTGGTGTTATGTGAACATCGACTACATGACACTTCACCATGATTTGGGCCTAGGGGAAGGCATTGGGAAGTAATAAGTAGATGATGGGTTGCTAGAGTGACAGAAGCTTAAACCCTAGTTTATGTGTTGCTTTGTAAGGGGCTGATTTGGATCCATATGTTTCATGCTATGGTTAGATTTATCTTAATTCTTATTTCGTAGTTGCGGATGCTTGCGAGAGGGGTTAATCATAAGTGGGAGGCTTGTCCAAGTAAGGGCAGCACCCAAGCACCGGTCCACCCACATATCAAATTATCAAAGTAACGAACGCGAATCATATGAGCATGATGAAAACTAGCTTGACAGTAATTCCCATGTGTCCTCGGGAGCGCTTTGCTTTATATAAGAGTTTGTCCAGGCTTGTCCTTTGCTACAAAAATGATTGGGCCACCTAGCTGCACCTTAGTTACTTTTGTTACTTGTTACCCGTTACGAATTATCTTATCACACAACTATCTGTTACCGATAATTTCAGTTCTTGCAGAGAATACCTTGCTGAAAACCGCTTGTCATTTTCTTCTGCTCCTCGTTGGGTTCGACACTCTTACTTATCGAAAGGACTACGATAGATCCCCTATAATTGTGGGTCATCATCTCTACACTTGTATTAGGACTAGAAAAGATGTTGGATTTGCCAACACTGACCATCTGACCCGAGGCTGTGCAATACAAATCTATAACTGATTTCAGCATTTTCCCACTTTGCAAATTTTCTTTCATAAGGATTAAACAGTCATCAGCAAAGAGAAGGTTAACAGGTGGAGCGTCTCTGCATGCCTTTACTCCTGAAATATTTCCATTTCCTTCTGCATGCATTAATAGGGCAGTGCGCCCCTCTGTGCATATAACAAGAAAAGATAAGGAGACAACGGGTCTCCCCGCCTCAGACTCCTGGTAGGTTAATACTTTCACTTTCCTCTGCATTAAACAAAATTTTGTATTCAACGGTGGATACGCACTTCATAATAAAATTTACCCACACCTCGTGGAATCTTTGAGCATAATCTCCTTCAGAAAAGTCCATCAGACACTTTTGCGCATCTTTTGATCTTGTCCGGTGTTATTTTTGCAAAGTTGCCAAATGTGATAGATCAAGCCCTTCCAAGAGAGTAGATAAGGGCAACTCCAACGCAGGACCCCATCCTATCCGCGTCTGTCCGTTTGGGCCCAAATGGCCGGACCGCACGGCCCAACGCGCGACCGTATCCGCATTTCCTGTCTATTTCATGTCCGGCCTGCCCCATTTCCGGCTCAAACTTGCGTCCGCTTTGCGGCCACACGCACGACGAACGGACGCCCACGCGCCTATTCCACGTCCACCTCGGGCCCGCGTGGCAGCCGCCCACCTACCAGCCATCACCCACATTTATGGCGTACGCGTGGATGGCCCTGCCTAGCAGCCACCCCTGATGAGCGGTTGCCATCCTTTTTAATCTGGAAGCCGTGGACCGATGGGAGTCCACACTTCCCCACTCCGGCGATGTGTGCCTCCTCGAAGCCCGACACACTCAGCTTATCCAAACCCTAGCTCCACCTCGCTGCCGGTCACCATGGGATGGCACTGGATCTCCTACAGCAAGGGCAGGAACGACCACGAGGCCGGCTCTTCCTCCGGTAGTCGTCGTCGCCACTCCACTCTGATGTCTACTACACAACTTATTCTTGTAGACTCGTGTTGGGCCTCCAATCGCAGAGTTTTGTAGGACAGTAGCAATTTTCCCTCAAGTGGATGGCCAAAGTTTTATCAATCCGTGGGAGGCATAGGATGAAGATAGTCTCTCTCAAACAACCCTCCAATCAAATACAAGAAATCTCTTGTGTCCCCAACACACCCAATACAATGGAAAATTGTATAGGTGCACTAGTTCGATGAAGAGATGGTGATACAAGTGTAGTATGGATAGTAGATATAGGTTTTTGTAATCTGAAAATATAAAAACAGCAAGGCAGCAAGTGATAAAATAGATCACAAATGGTATTGCAATGCTTAGAAACAAGGCCTAGGGTTCATACTTTCAGTAGTGCAATCTCTCAACAGTGCTAACATAACTGAATCATATAAAAATCCCTCAACGTGCGACAAAGAGTCACTCCAAAGTTCTTATCTAGCGAAGAACATAAGATGAAATTGTTGTAGGGTACGAAACCACCTCAAAGTTATCATTTTCGATCAATCTATTGAGCCATCCCTAAAAGTGTCACAAACAGCCCTAGAGTTCGTACTAGAATAACACCATATGATACACACCAACCAACTCTAATGTCACCTAGATACTCGAATGTCACCACAAGTATCTGTGAGTTGATTATTCGGTATGCATCAAACAACTTCAGATTCATAATATTCAATCCAACACAAAGAACTTCAAAGAGTGCTCCAAGGTTTCTGCCAAAGAAAGAAGGACAAAAACATGTATCAACCCCTATGCATAGATTACCCCAATGTCACGATAATCCGCAAGTTGAATACCAAAACATATATCATGTGAATCAATAGGACACCCCATTGTCACCACGAGTATCCATATGCAAGACATACATCAAGTGTTCTCAATTCAAAAAGTATTCAATCCGATAATAGTGAAACCTCAAAGGTAAAAACTCAATTCATCACGACAAGATAGAGAGGGAGAAACACCATATGATCCAACTATATTAACAAAGCTCGTGCTACATCAAGATCGTGCCAAATCAAGAACACAAGAGAGAGAGAGAGAGAGAGATCAAACACAAAGCTACTGGTACATACCCTCAGCCCCGAGGGTGAACTAATCCCTCCTCGTCATGGAGACTGCCAGGATGATAAAGATAACCTCTGGTGATGATTTCCCCCTCCGATAGGGTGCCAGAGAAGGCCTCCATATGAGACCACTTCGGTATAGAGGCTTGCAGCGGCAGAGCGGAAGTTCTAGGTTTCTTTCTGGGTTTTTTGATATTTATAGGAATTTTTGGCGTTGGTTTCATGTCAAGGGCGCCCACGATGGAGCGATAAGCCTGCCACGTGCGCCTGGGGGAGGGCGCGCCCCTTAGGCTTGTCGCTTCCTTGTGAGTCTTCTGGTCCTTACTCGAAGCTTCGAGGGTCTCTTTTGGTCCATAAAAAATCACCGTAAATTTTCATCCCAATCCGAGAACTTTTATTTCTGCACAAGAAACAACACCAAGGTAGTTCTGCTGAAAACAGGGTCAGTCTGGGTTAGTTCCATTCAAATCATACAAAAACCATATAATTTTTTTGTGAACATGGCATGAATACTTCATAAATTATAGATTCATTGCAGACGTATCAGCATCCCCAAGCTTAATTCCTGCTTGTCCTCGAGCAGTTAAATGATAAAAGAAATAATTTATGAAGTTTGAATGCTAGCGTAGTGCATTAGTTTGATCAATGATAATTTCAATCACTTTTCCTAGCATCATAACAACAACTTTCTCATAAAACTCATGATAATAATGTAGTAATCAATTCACATGTTATGGTTCAAACAATGCATTCTCTTGAAACTTAACAACCTATGTTCTTAGCCACCAAACAATTTCAATGCATCTTATTTTCAGCAAAGTCTAAGTAAGAGCTCCACATGCTCAATTATCATATAGTCTTCTATGATTGCTAATACTCAAAGCATATTTTTAGAACAAACGGCATCCATCGAACACAGAGAAAGATAGGGGCTTTAATGTTTCGCCTCCCAACTTATTTATCATAGAGATAATTGTCAACAATAATAAATCATGATCAAATATATTTGAATGGGCATATGTGCCTGGATCTTTCCCCACCACATGATTCTTGCCAACTAAATAATAGATTGGAAAAAGAAATTGACTCAACAAAAATAAAATTAATAGAAAAAGTAAGAGATGAATACATTTTGATAGGCATGCCTTCGTAGAGGGAAGCACGGATTTGCAGAGGTGCCAGAGCTCATTTCTTAAAGCAAAGATGAATACATTTCGAGAGGCATGCCGTTCCTGTCAACGTCACGACCGAGAGTTCTCAATATCTTCCATGCTAAACACATTATAGGCGGTTCCCAAGCGGAAAGGTAAAGTTTACTCCCCCTCAACCACTGAAACACAAGCCACGACTAGCCGAATCCTTGGGTGCCCTCCATACAATCAACTTTCCGAGGGAGTTTATTTCATTATTATTTTTCGTTTTGTCATGGGACTGGGCATCCCAATTACCAACTTCTATCGTGCAATGATAAGTGAATAAACACCCATAGTGGGAATAACCCGCTTAGCATGGAAGATACTGACCACCCCCTACCGCTCCATGAGCGGTACAAGCACACAAAACAGATGCTTATTTGAATGATTGGAGGTGGCACATGCAAATTTACTTGGAACGACAGTAATACCGTATATAGGTAGGTATGGTGGACACTCATGGAAGAAGCTTGGCTCAAGGATTTTGGATGCACAAGCAGTATTCCCGCTTAGTACAAGAATTCGGCTAGCAAAAGATTCTAAACAACCACCACATGTTCGAGGATCCATAACAATATAACTTCGATGCAAAAATACCCAAACATAACTCATTACGTTGTCTTCCTTGTCCAACTTCAACTAATTTTCTCAAGTGAAAATAATTAATGGGTGTTCACAATCATAAAAGATGTCCAAGATAATATATTTATATGTGAAAGTTCTCTTCCTTATACTAATCATTCATGAATTGCTTGTATGACCAATATTGTGATTGCCAAGCTTCAGTAGATTTTACTATCTAAACACAATGTCAAACTACTACTAGGCATGATACAAGCATATGAAGCACATATAATTTCAACTTTGTGATATTCAATTCATTCAACAATTTACACTTAGGATATAAGTGAAGAACGAGAGTAAATGACAAACTACTCCAAAAAGATATAAGTGAATATCAAATGAGTAATTAGATAATTAAGTAGCTATGTGAGGACTCTCTCTCATTTAAAACTTTCAGATCTAAGTATTTTATTCAAATAGCAAACAAATGTAAAAGGACACTCCAAGGATAGAACATATCATGTGAACAAGTAAAAACTTAGGTTCAACCAATACTAACCGATAATTGTTGATGAAGAAAGGTGGAATGCCTACCGGGGCATCCCCAAGCATAGATGCTTGAGATTTCTTGGAATATTAAATTGGGATGCCTTGGCCATCCAAGCTTCAGCTTTTGTGTCTCCTTAATTCCTCATGGTTTCCCTAAATCTCAAAAACTTCATCCACACAAAACTCAACAAGAACTCATGAGATAAGTTAGTATAAATCAACGCAAAACCTTATTATTCTCTACTGTATCAAATTACTAAAATTATAATTTAACATTGCATACTAAATGCCTCTGCATATTTAATACTCCCATCCTCAAATAGAATCATTAAACAAGCAAACATATGCAAACATAATATCAATCTGTCTAAACAGAGCAGTTTGTAAAGGAGGAATAAATATTCATACTTCTTTAAGTCCAAAAATTCTGAAACATTACCACCCTGTAGAAAATTCGTTGTAGCATACTGTGTCAAAATTTCAAGATTTTATCACGTTATGACTTTTCTGAAGAATTCAGACAATAATAGAAAACTTTCTGTTTTCAAACAGCAACTCATATACTTGCAAACCGAGCATGGTAAAGGCTATACTTGACACTTTTGAAATAAAATACACCAACATTATTCTAAATAACAGTAACTAGACCTCAACAAAAGAAAATGATGCTCCAAGCAAAACACATATCATGTGATGAATAAAAATATAGCTCTAAGTGAGGTTACCAATAATGTTAAAGACGAAAGAGGGGATGCCTTCCGGGGCATCCCCAAGCTTAGTTGCTTTGGTATTCCTTGAATATTACCTTGGGGTGCCTTGGGCATCCCCAAGCTTAGGGTCTTGCTACTCCTTACTCTCCTCATATCCATATCTCGCCCAAAACTTGAAGACTTCAATCACAGAAAACTTAGCAGAACTTCGTGAGATAGGTTAGTATGATAAAGAGCAAATCATTATCGTTGGTACTGGCAAGACAAGATAAAAAAATTCTCACATAACGCCTACTATACCCTATCATTTCTACAATTTATATTGACCAATATAAGCCATAGAAGCTAGAAAACAAGCAAACTATGCATTGAAAACAGAATTTATCAAAAAATAGAATAGTCTGTAATGATCTGAACAACAACCATAATTTTGCAACTCCACAAATTCTAAAAAATTAAGAAAACATAGGAAATTTGTATATCAATCATGTGTAAAAAAATCAGAATTTTTTGGTGCTCTGGTGATTTTAAACAATTATGTTACTGGAGGCAAAAGTTTTTGTTTTTGCACAGAATCAAGTCAACTATCATCCACACTATTCCAAAGGCTTTACTTGGTACTTTATTGAAATAAAAACTATAAAACATGATTACTACAGTAGCCTAATCATGTTAACACACAAAAACAGTAGGTATAAGTATTGGGTTGTCTCCAAACAAGCGCTTTTCTTTAATGCCTTTTTAGCTAGGCATGGTGATTTTAATGATGCTCACGTAAGAATAGTAATTGAAGCATGCAAGAGAGCATCATGAATCACATGGCAAGCACATTTAAACCTAACCCTCTTCACATGCATAGGGATTTTGTGAGCAAACAATTTATGGGAGCAAGAATCAACTATCATAGGAAGGCAAACAAAGCATGACTTTAAAACTTTCAACACATAGAGAGGAAACTTGATTCAGATATGTAGAAGCATATATTCCTCTCTCATAATAATTTTCAGTAGCATCATGAATGAATTCAACAATATAAATATCGCATAAATCATTCTTTTCATGATCTACAAGCATAGAAAATTTATTACTCTCCACATAAGCAAATTTATTCTCATTCGTAATAGTGGGAGTATCATATGAAACCTCTTCCAAAATAGTGGATTCATCATTAAATAAAGTCATGACCTCTCTAAATCCAATCTCATAATTATTACAATAAGATTCAACACCCTCCAAAATAGTGGGATCGTTACTTCCTAGAGTTGACACTCTTCCAAACCCACTTTCATCATTATAATCGTCATAAAAAGGAGGCATGCAATTATCATAATAAATTTTCTCATCAAAACTTGGGGAACTAAAAATATCATCTTCATAAAATATAGCATCCCCAAGCATAGGGCTTTCCATATCATTAGCATCATGTATATTCATAGAAAGCATAATAACAACATTGCAATCATGCTTATCATTCAAAGATTTTATGCCAAACATTTTATTGAATTCTTCTTCTAACACTTTGGCACAATTTTCGGATTCATCATTTTTAAGAAAGACATTATAAAGATGAAGCATTTTTGGCAACCTTAATTCCATTTTTTGTAGTTTTCTTTTATAAACCAAACTAGTGATAAAACAAGAAACTAAAATATACAATTGCAAGATCCAAAGATATAACTTCAAGCACTCACCTCCCCGACAACGGCGCCAGAAAAGAGCTTGATGTCTACTACACAACTTATTCTTGTAGACTCATGTTGGGCCTCCAAGCGTAGAGTTTTGTAGGATAGTAGCAACTTTTCCTCAAGTGGATGACCTAAGGTTTATCAATCCGTGGGAGGCGTAGGATAAAGATAGTCTCTCTCAAACAACCCTGCACTCAAATACAAGAAATCTCTTGTGTCCCCAACACACCCAATACAATGGCAAATTGTATAGGTGCACTAGTTCGGCGAAGAGATAGTGATACAAGTGTAGTATGGATAGTAGATATAGGTTTTTATAATCTGAAAATATAAAAACAACAAGGTAGCAAGTGATAAAACAGAGCACAAACAATATTGCAATGCTTAGAAATAAGGCCTAGGGTTCATACTTTCACTAGTGCAATCTCTCAACAGTGCTAACATAATTGAATCATATAACAATCCCTCAACGTGCGACAAAGAGTCACTCCAAAGTTCTTATCTAGCGGAGAACATAAGATGAAATTGTTGTAGGGTACGAAACCACCTCAAAGTTATCTTTTCCGATCAATCTATTGAGCCATCCCTATAAGTGTCACAAACAGCCCTAGAGTTCGTGCTAGAATAACACCATGTGATACACACCAACCAACTGAAATGTCACCTAGATACGCCAATGTCACCACAAGTATCCGTGAGTTGATTATTCGATATGCATCAAACAACTTCAGATTCATAATATTCAATCCAACACAAAGAACTTCAAAGAGTGCCCCAAGGTTTCTACCCAAGAAAGAAGGACGAAAACGTGTATCAACCCCTATGCATAGATTACCCCAATGTCACGATAATCCGCAAGTTGAATACCAAAACATATATCAAGTGAATCAATAGAACACCCCATTGTCACCACGGGTATCCATATGCAAGACATACATCAAGCATTCTCAAATCCAAAAAGTATTCAATCCGCTAATAGTGAAACCAAAAAGGTAAAAACTAAATTCATCACAACAAGATAGAGAGGGAGAAACACCATATGATCCAACTATATTAAAAAAGCTTGCGGTACATCAATATCATGCCAAATCAAGAACACGAGAGAGAGAGAAAGATCACACACACATCTACTAGTACATACCCTCAGCCCCGAGGGTGAACTACTCCCTCCTCGTCATGGAAACCGCTGGGATGATGAAGATGCCCTTCGGTGATGATTTCCCCCTCCGGCAAGGTGCCAAAGAAGTCCTCCAGATGAGATCGCTTCGATACAGAGGCTTGCGGCAGCGGAGAGGAAGTTCTAGGTTTCTTTCTAGGGTTTTTGGTATTTATTAGGAATTTTTGGCGTTAGTTTCACGTCAAGGGTGCCCACGAGGGAGTGACAAGCCTGCCACGCGTGCCCTGGGGGAGGGCACCCCCCCAGGCTTGTCGCTTCCTAGTGAGTCTTCTGGTCCTTCCTCAAAGCTTCGGGGGTCTCTTTTGGTCCATAAAAATCACCGTAAATTTTCAGCCCAATCCGAGAACTTTTATTTCTGCACAAAAAACAAAACCACGGTAGTTCTGCTAAAAACAGCGTCAGTCCGGATTAGTTCCATCAAATCATACCAAAACCATATAAAATTGTTGTAAACATGGCATGAATACTTCATAAATTTAGATATGTTGGAGACGTATCAGACGACTCCACCTCCACCTCCACCACCTGCACCTTCGGCACCCGCATTTCACATCGCACCGCCGGCGGCCGGACCTTGCCTAAGGCCGCACGTCAAGGCGGAGGTTTGCAAACGTTACTGGGATACGGGCACGTCGCTGCCATGGGCCGACGTGCTCCTCCCCAATAACTGGCATCTCTCCGCCGATCGGGTGCCTATCCCACCGATCCTGGTGAGCGGCTGCGTGAAAGTACAACTAATCCCCGGGTGGTTTTGGTAATTCATAACAACATATATCTCATTGAACTAATATCCATTCAGGTCAAAGATTTCAGGAAGTTCAATGATTGGCATGGCAAGGACTAGTGATTTTGGACCCCTCAAAATGCTCAGGACATGGATTGGCAAAAGCTCAAGACTCTACATTTTTGGTTAAGTGATCCAAGATCACATTGAGTCAATAGGAAAGCCAATACTATTTGTAGCAACCCGACCCAAATGGATCGAAGTCTTTGTGCTTAAGTGTCATCCCTGGATTGGTATGCTGACACACAGAGTACTCGAGGATTTATAACAGAGTTCGATCACATGTAAAAAGTAACGTAAGTACTATTACCTCAATCCATATAGCGGAAGTAACAACAAAGTTGTGGAGTCCCAATAACACCAACGGCAAGGTTGAGTGTAGACATCGTAACCCTAACGTATCACTTACTCGTCGGATAATTCATGCAACATGAGACGTTACAGCCGTGTAGGTCAGTACATTGAATGTACTGGCAATTTCACACCATAGTATAATAATGAAAATGTCTATCACTATATGCATATTTGGCTGGTGGAAGCTCTAAGTTTTATTTTTGCATAAAGCTAATTTTTTTCCTACAACAAGGGAATAAAGTTTTATTTTACTACCAAGTATATGCCATTATTGAGAAGGTTCCTCCAACTCAATCCCAAAATTCCCAAGTTATTAATAACTCAATTCATTAATTATATAAAGTGATGAGATCAACCAATAATTCACTACTAGACAATCAAATTTGTCCATAACCGAGGACACGGCTAACCATGATTAGTTTATACACTCTACAAAGGTTTGCACACTTTTCCCCACAAGACTCGGCCTCCTCCATTGAATTCCTCGCACTGCCTGGTGTTTGAATACCGGATGATCGAGACATAGTCTTTCCAAAGAGGTCCCCTTAACTGATAGATAGGCCGGTACACCTACAATTCCCCTACATCTGCTAGCCTATCATGGAAAGGTTTCCCACAAGTTACTCAACTACGCCATAGCCCATAATGGCTTGTGGCTGCACACAGAAGTTTCTAGCATGAAATATCATATGATCCCTTTGAGCCTGGATGGCATTCCATAGGGTGATCTCACGGGTTCTCCGGGATCCCCTAGGGCAAGCACTGGATTCTCCAGGTGCCCGGGCAAGCCACTGGTTTCTCCAGGGTGCCCCAACCATTCCACCCAGAGTTGTGTTAATGTTGCCACCTTAAGGTTAACCCATAATTATTATTCTTCTCCTAAAACTTGCATGAATCACACATAGCACCCCGTCTACAAAAGCATGGCTAGGAAAAACTAACTTAACAAGCATGATAATTCCCGGGGTGTTGTTTCAAGGATCATGGGTTCCTACCCCAATGAATTACTACCATAACGACAACCTCAAATCCTACTGATGCAAATATTTGGGTGGAACTAATGCATAGTAAAACATAGGTAGTAAAAGTATGGTCAAAGTGTGAACTTGCCTTGTACTATTGATGAAGATTCTTAGCACTCATAATCATGATAGTTCTACTCGTCACACTCCGATTCAATCTATCGTAAGCAAGCAATTATAACCACGCATAAGCAATTACTCAATGATCAAAAGAAACCAAATAAAAGGCTTATGAAACTCTAAAAAGAAACAAATAAAATTTTCTATACAGAACATATTTTTAACAGTAGCAAAATTATGTGATTTTTATCTTAACAGAAAGTACATGTCAAGAGCTTCGATTTGCAAAAATAATCAATTAAATCGGAGTTACAAAACTCAAGTTATAGCCAAAACAATTTTAAATTGAATTTGATCAAATTCAAATTTTAAATCTGTCAAAAATATTTTTGGTTGGGTCCTCTGGATAGATGAGAATTTTATGAACCAGTAGGAAAAAGAATCACTAAATTTGGAGTTATAGATCTAAAGATATGCTAAAAGAAAAAAAAGGGTTTGAATCTGAAATTGCAAAGGCTAATTAGAGGCCAAACATGGCAATGGTGCCACGTGGTGAGCTCTGAGTGGCTGCGGTTGTCTGTCACGGGCGGGTGGCCGATGGTTAGTGATTTTGGCGGGTGCAATGGTTTAGGCGAGAAAAACCGAGGCGGCTCGGTTTAGTTAAACCGGATAAAATCGGAGTACCGGTTGGAAAAGAAAAAAAAATCTAATCTAATCTGGACTGTAGAAGCATGATCAGATAGGCGAGAGGGAGCGATGGCTTACCGCGGTGGTGGGCGTCGACGTCGCCGGAGAAGAAGGCGGCGGCGGGGCTCGGGCATCGGCGACGAGGTTTGTAGTGGCCTTCCAGCTCGGGCAAAACCACGGGGAGGCACGTCGCGACGAGGGGAAGGCGACGATGGTGAAGATGATCATCTGCGGCGTCAGAACGGCGCGGGACGCGGCGGTGCTGCTCTGGCGAGGTTCAAGATCAGACATCGGTGGTGCTCCGGCGGTCCTTCGGCTACGGCAAGGGCAACGGGGCCTGCGACACGTAGTGGCGGAGCGGATGGAGGTGTCGGCAGTGGGTAACATGGGCTAGGAGAGGCGATCATGGGTGGCGGACTTGCGGTGGTGCGGGGAACTTCGACGAGATCGCGTTCGAGCGAACGGATGGGTCTTGGGCTTCGGTTTTAGATGAAAACAAGGCCGGAGCTCGGTATTTATAGGAGGGGATGCTTGGGCGAGGGGTTCGGGTAGAGATAGGGCCCCGGGTGAACTTGAATGAGGAGGCGGTGCACGACAGTGCGTGATGCGACCTCTCGCCGCGCGTGCGGAGGAAGAAGAACGGGCGGTCCCCACCTAGCAGTGATCGCGAGGGAGGGAGAGACAGATCGGGCGACCGAAGCCAAGGGGCTTCGCTCGCTCGAGCGGGCGGTAGGCCGAAAAGCCAGATGGGCCGACTGGCTGGCGCTCGGCCTAGGGCACGCTGTTTTTTTTTTTTGAAATAAACAAAGAGGGAAAAAGCCAGAGAATAAATATAGAGATAATTTTTTCCTATACAATACATATATCAAAATTCTTAAAATAAAACAATGAAAAATATGAACTATTTTTCATAAGCAAATAAATTACTAAAAAAATAATATTTTTTATAATAACTTCAAATTGGATTTGAATTTGATTTTCAAATCTTTTGCAAATTGCTTCTGTTTTATTTTTTCAAATTCTTTTGAAATCTTCTCTGAATTTTGAAGGGTCATGTTTCCTCCACTCAAATATTTTCTATTTCAGAGAATTTTGGGATGATTTGAAATTCCAACATAAGAGAGAAAAACTCCAAATAAGTTTGAAAGCGGTACTCATCACTCCCCACTCTATTTCATAAATTTTGAAGAAGTCATATATCTTCTCTCATGAAAATCCTTGAGTGGCATAAAGCTTCTGAGTTTGAACTAGTTTCAAATGGAATTCAAATATGTTCAAAACCCGTTTTTATTTCAATCAAATGGAAGAAGTCCTATTATCTTCACTTTAGGGTTTGTTTTGAATTTAATTTTTGAATTCCATGGAACCAAAAGCAAGAATGGAAGTTTGGGAAAGTCCTTTTATTCCCTCTCATTTAGCTTTCAAAAAGTTTCAAATTCCACTCAATTTCACACAAGAAATCACACAAGCAATCATTCTTACTTAATTAATATAACATTCCAAAATTTAGATTTTTGGGATGTTACAAACCTACCACCCTTAAAATGAATCCCGCCCTCGAGATTCAGAGAGGCTAGCAAGAAATAGGTTAGGTTCGGGGGTCTCCTCAAAATCAATCAATTATCACGAAGGTCTGGGGTGCTACCACCCTTAGAAGCATGGTTACGGTTCCATCAAAACTCATATACTCCATCCTTCTTGTTGACAGGGTCGGTCTTCTCAAGTCTTCAGGATAATTCCTACTCTGGGGCTCTCCCGGTAGGGGTATAACCTTTTCCTCAATTCTTGTGTCCTTTTATCTTTGTAAGGTTTTTTTCTGAGACTAGGTCTTCGTAGTTGACAGGTCTGGCGCCAATACTAAACAACTATCTATATCTCATGGTGGTCATCAAACAATTTGAGTAGGTCCCTGCAGAAAATGGGTCTGGGCTTCATTCTCACTGTATGACCTACGGTTGGCACAACTGCCTTGTACAAGGGAAAATCGTCATACCATTCTAAGGTTTAGACAAGGTTTTTATATCATCGTCTCTCTACTATGGGTAAGTCACTCAAATTTACCATTCCAAATAGCAAGAGCGAATGATAAGAGTAAGTCGGTATGGTGATCAATCCATTCCACACCCAGATCATTACCTTGTATATGGTTTAGCGAATCTCGCATTCTAACACGCGATCATCCTCACAAGCATTACAAAATTTCTCTTGTCGGCGAACTACGTTCGGATAACTCCATTGATTCTGCAAGCCAAACAAACATCTATCATTTCTTTCATCTCTCAGGGTTTGCATAAACTCCTATAAGATCGTCTGCTGATAAAGTCATATCTTCTTCCAGGGTTTTTCCTTCAGCAAAAGTGTGCTTGCTTCTTGTCAGGTCCTGGGGCCTATGGGTTATGGCCCATCTCATCACTTGTAAACCTTGAACCCATCATCAGGTTGCAACTGATCATTATTCCAAGTTTCCAACATCCGGCTTCCTTGGCATTCTTAAATCCATCAAATTGTAATGTATCCCTTCCTTCTGTTGGTGCAAAACTAAGATGTAATTACTCAGACTCATCATTGACTTGTCCATTTCAAGGTCTGACGTAGCTAACTACTAGATCTTTTATTCGGGTAATGGTGTTGGGTTCTACCACCCTTAAAATGAAAAATACTAGTTTCTTCAGAATCTTATTCCACGTATCATGATTTCACTCCTTGCCTATATATTAACAACTCATAAAAGTCCAAATCTATACCAACGATGCCAACTTTATTGATTCTCAAATTATTACAATCTACTGCATTTCCCTTACATGCCTCAACTTAACCTTTCCCAATATAATAGTGTTTCTACTACACTTACTGCATATTTTTTTACAAACCCAACTATTTAGCACAAGTCTCCTTCTCACTGGGACAATCTCTGGCAAAGTTCCTGGCTTCCTTACAATGGAAATATATTACTTCTGACAAGTCTTGAGGTTTCCTTGTGATTGCATAGCCTCCTTGGGTCCCCGGCTTCCTTTTTGGGCATTAGCTGGAGTAGTGCCCTGGTTCTTTGCACTTGAAACATATGATATGACTCAGGTCCTTCTTTGTAGAAATTGGGTTGTTCTGGGGATACATTCTGTTTCTCTTCCTGGACTTATCCATACCAATCAGGGCTTCTATTTCCTGTGGGTCATACTCTACTTCCACAGTCGAGAATTCTACTAAATACTCCTTCGGACAATACTGTCCTTCTTCTCCACATGAATAACATGACTTGGTGTAAAGTTTAATTGGGTCTTCTTCGGGTGTGTCCTCCACATCTTCCTTCATCATAGGTTCTTGTAAAATTTCCACGAGAGCTTCTTTCATTGCTTCCTTCTTCTGCTGGATAGTCCATTGTACATGGGGTAAATGTGACACTGAGCAGGGTAGTGGGTAGTTCCTTCACACAAGAAACAAGTAATCTGCCTAGTTGGGCATTCTTCAGCTAGGTGATTTTCTTCACAATGAGGGCATTCATCCTTGTGTTCTTTATGGTTGTGTCCTATCTCTCCACAAAGCTTGCATGCACAAGGTTTCTTCATATCATTTCCACCAGGCTTCAGTTTCTGGGACACAAGATGAGACCTTAGTAGAGTCAACTTAAATTCTTCCCAAGTGGTTGCTCCTTGCCATCCGTTGATAGCTTGGTACATCCTCCACCAAGTAACAACACCTTTTTCAAAGTACTGAAGAACATGATGGGCCATATCCTTTCCGGCTATAGTGTTATTCTTCATGTGATCTTCCACGTTCCGAATCCATTGGTCCGTCTCCAATTGAGTCATTGATCCAGAAAATATGAGTTCATCTCCATTCATCATCTATTGGGTCCAAGGGTTTTGGGTAAGGACGAGATAAGATTGGAGAGGGAGGGAGAGAGAAAGATACACATACAATCAAATGGCACAATAGCTAAAATATGGAATAACTCCACACATTCATTCAGTTCAATCAATCCTATAGTACCGCCACTCACATAAGTTGGTATGGTCAGATACTCTAATCGCAAAAGCGTTTATCTTTATTCACTCATGGTGGGCTACAACTAAACTAGCTTCTTCATGTCTTGTCCATGTCTCCACTCGGCTTCTTCTGATCGTGCTTGATCTTCTCAAGTTCTTCTGCCAGATCATCTCTGTTGACGCGAAGTCTCTTGTGACGTCCTTGAATATCCTGGAGTTACGTTCGTAGCTTCTGGATGTCAACATCCTTGGCATGAGCCATGGTCCTACTATCCTTCAGTTCCTGATGAATCTTTGGTATCTCGAGGTTTTGCTCCTCCAGCTTGGCTACTTTCAGCTTCTGGGTCCTTAGTTCTTCACGAAGTGCTTCCTTGTCAAATAAGGCTTCCAGTAGGCACATCTAAAGATTTTCTATGTAATATTCTAGATATTGGGGATACACCAGCAGAGGTGAAAACTTCATCTTTTGCTTATTTGTCAAGGCGATAGGTGCTCTATCAGTTTTCTGTCATCCAATCCTTCCAAAGAAGTGTTTGCTTAACTTAGCACGGTGACGATAGCACAAGCGGGCGATAGCATCATGGATAGCCGTGTTTATGCCCATGTCTCTGCCATGAGCTATCATTCCGTAGTTGATATCTCCTGTCTTGGGGTTTTCTTGACGACCAAAAACTTGAGTCTTGACGCTCCATGTTCCGGTCTTCCTCTGACACACCTTGATCTCGGGTATCGGCAGCTTCAACAGTCGGACAAGTTCCATAAGGGCTGGACCACAGGGAAAGTCTTCGTAGTGTTATCTTTGGTTCAGGGTGACGCTCTTCATCTAAAATTTTGAAGCCAGGGGTTTTTCAGCAAAGAATTTCAGGAGGGTACAGGAATAACTTAAGTGGATCCTATCAGAGCCTTCCTAAGTCATATCAATCTGGGAATTCTCGAGAGACTTCAAATTCATAGAGTCTTCGGGGCCTTCGGCCGTTGTAGTTTCAATTATTCTGATGCACGGTGAAATCCTCTTTATTCTGAAGTGGTCTCAGTTGTCCGATATCTTGTCCTTCTCGAAGTGGTCTCATCAGTTGAATCTTCGTGTGGTCAAAAGGGGAAATGCGTATAGTCTAACTATTTGAGGTGAGAGGAAATATTTGGTAAAGCTCTGAAAAGATGAGAGTTAAAGGATCTTTTTTTGAAAATAAAGTTTTAACAAAAATATTTCCTAAGGGCTTGCTAGTTTCTAGGGGTCACGTCCTACAGTCAACATGTGCTCTGATACCATCTTATAGTGACCCGACTCAAATGGATCGAAGTCTCTGTGCTTAAGTGTCATCGCTGGATCGGTATGCTGACACACACAGTACTCGAGGATTTATAATAGAGTTCAATCACATGTAAAAAGTAACGTAAGTACTATTACCTCAATCCATATAGCGGAAGTAACAACAAAGTTGTGGAGTCCCAATAACACCAATGGCAAGGTTGAGTGTAGACATCGTAACCCTAATGTATCACTTACTCGTCGGATAATTCCTGCAACATGAGACGTTGCAGCCGTGTAGGTCAGTACGTTGAATGTACTGGCAATTTCACACCATAGTATAATAATAATAATGTCTATCACTATATGCATATTTGGCTGGTGGAAGCTCTAAGTTTTATTTTTGCATAAAGCTAATTTTTTCCTACAACAAGGAATAAATTTTTATTTTACTACCAAGTTTATGCCATTATTGAGAAGGTTCCTCCAACTCAATCCCAAAATTCCCAAGTTATTAATAACCCAATTCATTAATTATATAAAGTGATGAGACCAACCAATAATTCACTTCTAGACACTCAAATTTGTCTATAGTCGGGGACACTGCTAATCATGATTAGTTTATACACTCTGAAGAGGTTTGCGCACTTTTCCCCACAAGACTCGATCTCCTCCATTGAATTCCTCGCACTGCCTGGTGTTTGAAGACCGGATGATCGAGACATAGTCTCTCCGAAGAGGCCCCCTTGGCCGGTACACCTACAATTCCCCTACATCTGCTAGCCTATCATGGAAAGGTTTCCCACAACTTACTCAACTACGCCAGAGCCCATAATGGCTTGTGGCTGCACACGGAAGTTTCTAGGCATGAAATATCGTATGATCCCTTTGAGCCTGGGTGGCATTCAATAGGGTGATCTCACGGGTTCTCTAGGATCCCCTAGGGCAAGCACTGGATTCTCCAGGTGCCCGAGCAAGCCACTGGTTTCTCCAGGGTGCCCCAACCATTCCACCCAGAGTTGTGTTAATGTTGCCACCTTAAGGTTAACCCATAATTATTATTCTTCTCTCAAAACTTGCATGAATCACACATACCACCTCATCTACAAAAGCATGGCTAAGAAAAACTAACTTAACAAGCACGATAATTCCCGGGTGTTGTTTCAAGGATCATGGGTTCCTACCTCAATGAACTACTACCATAACCACAACCTCAAATCCTACTCATGCAAATATTTGGGTGGAACTAATGCATAGTAAAACATAGGTACTAAAAGTATGATCAAAGTATGAACTTGCCTTGTACGGTTGATGAAGATTCTTCGCACTCATAATCATGATAGTTCTACTCGTCACACTCCGATTCAATCTATCGTAAGCAAGCAATTATAACCACATATAAGCAGTTACTCAATGATCAAAAGAAACCAAATAAAAGGCTTATGAAACTCCAAAAGGAAACAAATAAAGTTTTCTATACAGAACATATTTTAACAGTAGCAAAATTATGTGATTTTTATCTTAACAGAAAGTTCATGTCAAGAGCTTCGATTTGCAAAAAGAATCAATTAAATCGGAGTTATAAAACTCAAGTTATAGCCAAAACAAGTTTAAATTGAATTTGATCAAATTCAAATTTTAAATCTGTCAAAAATATTTTTGGTTGGGTCCTCTGGATAGATGAGAATTTTATGAACCAGTAGGAAAAAGAATCACTAAATTTGGAGTTATAGATCTAAAGATGTGCTAAAAGAAAAAAATGGGTTTGAATCTGAAATTGAAAAGGCTAATTAGAGACCAACCGTGGCAATGGTGCCATGTGGCGAGCTCTGAGTGCCTGTGACTGTCTGTTGCAGGTGGGTGGCCGATGGTTAGCGATTTTGGCGGGTGCGGAGGTTTAGGCGAGAAAAACCGAGGTGGCTCGGTTTAGTTAAATCGGACAAAACGAGAGTTCCGGTTCGAAAAGAAAAAACAATCTAATCTAATCTGGACCGTAGAAGCATGATCGTACAGATGAGAGGGAGTGATGGCTTACCACGGTGGTGGGCGTTGACATCGCTGGAGAAGAAGGCGGCGGCAGGGCTCGGGCGTCGGCGGCGAGGTCTCCAGTGGCCCTCCGGCTCGGGCGAAACCACAGGGAGGCGCGGCGTGACGAGGTGAAGGCGACGGTGGTGAAGATGATCGTCTGCAGCGTTGGAATGGCGCGGGACGCGGTGGTGGTGCTCCAGCGAGGTTCGGGATCGGACATCGGTGGTGCTTCGGCTACGGCGTGGGCACTGGGGAGTGCGGCGGGTAGTGGCGTAGCGGATGGAGGCATCAGCAGTGGGTAACAGGGGCTAGGAGAGGCGAGCGTGGGTGGCGGACTTGCGGTGGTGCGGGGAACTCCGGCGATATTGCGTTCGAGCGAACGGAGGGGTCTTGGGCTTCGGTTTTAGACAAAAACCAGGCCAGAGCTCGGTATTTGTAGGAGGGGATACTTGGGCAAGGGGTTCGGGTAGAGATAGGGCTCCGGGCGAACTTAAACGGCGAGGCGGTGCACGGCCGTGCACGACGCGGCCTCTCGTCGTGCGTGCGGAGGAAGAAGAACGGGCGGGCCCCGCCTGGCAGTGACCACGAGGGAGGGAGAGAGAGAGATCGGGCGACCGAAGCCAAGGGGCTTCGCTCGCGCGAGCGAGCGGTAGGCTGAAAGGCCAGATGGGCCGACTGGCTGGCGCTCGGCCTAGGGCACGATGTTTTTTTTGAAATAAACAGAGAGGAAAAAACCCAGAGAATAAATATAGAGATAATTTTTTCCTAGATAATACATATATCAAAATTCTTAAAAGAAAAAAAGAAAAATATGAACTATTTTTCATAAGCAAATAGATTACTAAAAATAATAATATTTTTTTGTAATAACTTCAAATTGGATTTGAATTTGATTTTCAAATCTTTTGCAAATTGCTTCTGTTTTATTTTTCAAATTCTTTTGAAATCTTCTCTGAATTTTGAAGGGTCATGTTTTCTCCACTCAAATATTTTCTATTTCAGAGAATTTTGGGATGATTTGAAATTTCAACATAAGAGATAAAAACTCCAAATAAGTTTTGAAAGCGGTACTCATCACTCCCCACTCTATTTCATAAATTTTGAAGAAGTCATATATCTTCTCTCATGAAAATTCTTGAGTGGCATAAAGCTTTTGAGTTTGAATTAATTTCAAATGGAATTCAAATCTGTTCAAAACCCCTTTTTATTTCAAATGGAAGAAGTCATGTTATCTTCACTTTAGGGTTTTTTTTTAATTTAAATTTTGAATTCCATGGAACCAAAAGAAAGAATGAAAGTTTGGGAAAATCCTTTTATTCCCTCTCATTTAACTTTCAAAAAGTTTCAAATTCCACTCAATTTCACACAACAAATCACACAAGCAATCGTTCTTACTTAATTAATATAACATTCCAAAATTTAGAATTTTGGGATGTTACACTATTAATGGGTGATGAGGTTTGGATCATGATTTATTTGCTCAAGTGCTTAGTGATATTGCTCCAAAACCCTCAGCCACTTTCTCTGTCCAAAACTCTACATTCCAACTAGGCCCCACCGAAACTTCTCTATCCAGACCCACCAAGTTCATCTGGACACTGCCATAGCCAAACCCTAACAAATTGGTGTCACCGGTATGGTTCTCGGCCACACCGGGATGGCTTGCCCAACTCTCTGTAACTTGTTGCAATTATTTTGGTCCCAACGAGTTTTGTAATCGGTCACACCGAGATGGCTTGCCAAACCTTTTGTAACTAGTTGCAATTATTTTGGTCCCATCGAGTTTTGCAATCGGTCCCACCAAGATGGCTTGCCAACCTTTCTGTTGCCTTATTGCTTCATTTTGGTTCTACCGAGTTGATACAATCGATGCCACCGAAACGAGGCCTGCCTTTGCCATTGCACATCGGTCCCTCCAAGTCGTTTCCAGTCGGTCCCACCGAGACCTCCAACGTTCATATCTTTTACACAGGTCGGTGCCACCAAGATTTCTGATCGGTGCCACCGAGTTGGGTCAAAAGTGTGTAACGGTTGGATTTCGTGTGGAGGCTCTATATACCCCTCCACCCCTCTTACCCAGTAAGAGAGCCATCAGAACGTGCCTACACTTCCACTACTCATTTTCTGAGAGAGAACCACCTACTCATGTGTTGAGATCAAGAGATTCCATTCCTACCATTTGAATCTTGATTTCTAGTCTTCCCCAAGTTGCTTTTCACTCAAATCCTTCTTCCACCATAGCCAAATCCGTGAGAGAGAGTTGAGTGTTGAGGAGACTATCATTTGAAGCACAAGAGCAAGGAGTTCATCATCAACACACCGTCTATTACCTTTTGGAGGGTGGTGTCTCCTAGATTGGTTAGGTGTCACTTGGGAGCCTCCGACATGATGTGGAGTTGAACCAAGAAGTTTGTAAGAGCAAGGAGATCGCCTATTTTGTGAAGATCTATCCGAGTGAGGCAAGTCCTTCATGGACGATGACCATGGTGGGATAGACAAGGTTATTTCTTCGTGGACCCTTTGTGGGTGGAGCCCTCTGTGGACTCGCGCAGCCGTTACCCTTCGTGGGTTGAAGTCTCCATCAACGTGGATGTACGATAGCACCACCTATCGGAACCACACCAAAAATCTTCGTGTCTCCATTGCGTTTGCCTTCTCCAAACCCTTTCTTTTACTTAAATGTCCAATGTCTTACTTTCTGTTGCTATTCTATTAGAATTGCATGTGTAGGGTGTTCCTTGACTTGCCATAATTGTTAAAATCTGCCTACAACTAAAATTGGAAAAATGTTAGGTTTTATTAGGTTAAGTAGTCTAATCACCCCTCTCTAGACATACTTTCGATCCTACACTGCGCCCGACGCGAGGAGATCGCCTGCCGCCACGCCCGCCTACCGTCGGATCTCGTCAACGACTGGAGGTACACAACGAGCTCACCTCTACGTGACACCTGGCTACGCGATGAGCACTGTAACACCCCGTGTATTAAGCTACAGTAATCACCCTTTTGAGTATGCCATGTCATCATTATCAACAGTGCTTAATCATCATTAGTATCATATCTCTTTTCAAATTCAAATTCAAATGGAAATTCAAACTGAAAGTGGAAAATAAAATTTGCTCAAATCAGAAAACAAATTGTTCATTAAATGGTAAATAATCCAAAGACAATTCTAAAATTATATTCAACATATACTAAATAAATTAAGTGACTCTAACAGCAACAAAACAGAAGTATTTAATCCTTTTATAATCTAATAAAATCCAAATGAAATCATGTGGGCTAAAAACCTTTTTATATCAGTGTCAAATAATGCACTATTAATATTTGGACCAGTCTCATATTTTACAAAAGTTATTTGAAATATATACAAAAGAGAAAATAGTAAAACAAAAAGAAATAAAGAAATAAAATAAAAGAAAAACCCCACGGCCCAACTGGGCCTCGGCCCAGCTGGCCGGCCCAGCTCACCACCCAGGCCTATTTGGGCCTCCCCAAAAGCCCCCACCAAACCCTAACCCACCGACACCTCCTCCCCCCTCGCTCACTTCCCCCCTTCCCCTGATCCAGGTCGCATCGGGGCTCGACGCCGTGCCGCCGCCCGCCGTCGCCGGAGCGCTTCGCCTCCCCGATCTCCTCCTCGCCGGACTACCCCAGGCCTCGCCGCCCTTCGCCTCAGCAGCGCCAGTGAGCGCCCCCTCCTCTTCTCTCTACCCACTCACGCGAGCCCGTCCCGGCTTTCGCCAGCTCCGCCCATGCCTCCCCGTGGCCGCACCGCAGCCGCCCGCTTCGCACGCCCCCCCTCCCGCCCGCGCGCTGCTCCCACTCGAGCGCGCCCGCTACCGCGCCCGCCTCGCACTCGCCGCGGCCTCGCCTCGCTCGGCGTCGCCTGGCACTACCCTGCTCGCCGCCCCGGTCCGCGCTCAGGCGCGCGCGCCGAGCCGCGTCACCCCTTCCCGCTCGTCGCTCGCCCATGCTCGCCTTCGACCGTGGCTGCGCGCCGTCATTGTCGTCGTTGCCGGCGGCCCCCACGTCGCCAGCCACTGCGGGTCGACGCGCGCCACCGCCCCCGTCCCGTAACCGCTCCCGGTTGACCAAAAGGTCACCGGAGCAGCGAGTCCGGCGCCCCGCCGTCGCCGTGGCCATGCCCCTCGCCCAGCCGTGGCCATGGGCCACTGACATAGGGGCCCCGCCCCTCTGTCCCTATGACGAACGGGGCCTCGTAAATAAAAATAGATAATCAAAATAAATAAATATTAATTAAATAAATAATTAAATAACTTTATTAATTCTGTTTAATTAAACTAATTATCTAGTTAACCTAATTAATCTGTAAATAGTATAATTAAGCCCTAATTAGCCTAACGTGACACTGACAGGTGGGACCCACTGGTCCTGACGTCACAGTGACGTCATGATGACATCACCCTGCTACTGTTTTGGATATTGTTTAATTTAAATAAATAATTAAATTCCAGAAATTAATAAAAATTTAGAAAATCATATATTTTAAACCGTAACTCCGATGAAAATAAATTATATATGAAAAATGATCAGAAAAATCCCACGAATCCGAATACACTACCCACATACCTGTTAGATGCCTCTAACTATCTGAACATGCAACTTTTTGCCTGTTTCGGATAAATGAATAGTGCATGACTCTAATAAAATAAATCCAAACAAATTCCTAAAATAACTAAATGACTTAGACGTGTCTTCAGGCAACCCTGCACTGCACATTAGCGTAGCCTGCTCCGTGTTGCTCATGTTTGCTGTATATTTTACTGTTTCTTCCCCCTCTTCCTATTCGCTAGACCCCGAGACCACTGACGATGCCCTGAAGATCGACGACCGTTGACGACCTTGCCTTTGCCGCCGAGCAACCAGGCAAGCACTGTGACGCCCCCGGCCCAATCGTGCACTAATCATACACACAAATGCACACGATCAAGCCTAAGGACTCACGGGAAGATATCACAACACAACTCTAAAACATAAATAGAGTCATACAAGCTTTATATTACAAGCCAAGGGCCTCGAGGGCTCGAATACATAAGCTTGCGTACAAGCGTCAGCGGAAGCATCAGATATCTGAGTACAGATATCAAACAGAAACAGAAAGGCCTTTAGAAAGGCGAGGCAAAATAAAACACTATGATCGAAAGGCGAAGGCCTCCTGCCTGGGACCCTCCGAACCTACTCCTGGTCGTCAGTCAACTCATAGCAGTATCCATCCTCTGGGTAGTAGTAGTAGTCGATCGACGGGGCATCTGTCTCAGGGGGCTCCGTCATCTGGTCGCAACAAACTGATAAGGGGAGAAAGGAAAACAAAGCAACTGTGAGTACTCAGAAGTACTCAGCAAGCAAGGATCTACACTACATATGCAACATTTTCAAAGGGAGGCTGTATATGTGGACTGGGCTGCAGAAATGCCAGAATAGAGAGGAGGCCTAGTCCTATCGAAGACTAGCATCTTCAGCGGTCTTGCAGCAATAGAAGAGAGTAGAACAGTTCAATATAATGTAGCAGTATCATTAAGTCTCATCCTCACCCAGAGATCCTTTCTCGACTCCCTGCGAGAAAGCAATCCCAGAGCCATACAGTCATCAACCTCGTCCTGAGATCCCTTCTCGACTCCCTGCGAGAAGCAATCCCAGAGCCTCATATCCAGGTCTCATCTCAACTTCTAGCTGTATCGATCGGGATACAACTCCGAGTGTCCTTTACCGTAGGACCGGCTATCGATAGAAGTTTTCTTCCCTGCAGGGGTGCACCAACTTACCCAACACGCTCGATTAACTCCGGCCGGACACACTTTCCTGGGTCATGCCCGGCCTCGGCCAAACGACACACCGCAGCCCTACCTAAAGCTCAGCAGAGAGGTCCCCGCCGGTCTACATCCTAAGCACTCAGGGGTCTTGGGCCATCGCCCTGTGCACTCCGGGTCGTTGTGTGCAAGGTGGATACCAGCACCGCCTCGGAGGGTCGGTACGATCCGACCGTGCCACAATGCTGAACTGGACGTCTGAAAGAACTGTCGGCTGATGCCACGATGCAGAACGCCCATACTATGCCCACGTGATGGTTAGTGCTATCAGACCAGAGGCCTGCTCGGATCAAATATCCAAATCGTTAGGACTAGGGGCTTGCGGTAATGAGCAGAGACTCACGAAAGATGTGACCCCGTCGCCCCGTCTCGAGGACTTGCTGCAAGGGTTAAGAATGCCCGGCCGCGCCTCGTATTCATCACTCGGGCACCATACAGGCACCCGTCTTCACAACACTCGCCTCTCAGGCGCACGCGGGTACCCCTCAGGGTCGACCCGCCTATCCAAGTAACAGTGTAAAGTCCAAGTATCCGTGTGTCCATAACATCAGGGGAATCCGAGGTATCAGCCTCGTTGGATTCCTACTCGATGTGTCTGTCAAGGTGAACTCGGAGGATTCACCCTCGATGGGTTCACACTTGATGTGTTGCACGACAGCGTCATTACCGGAAGTGGTGAAGGAGGAATCACCCTCGATGACCATGACCGAATAGCTACTCTACAGAGTTAACATCAGAAGTGCTACAAGAGGTTTCACCCTCGACACTTGGTGCTAACGCTGCAGTGTCGTTACAACTAAGGGGGTGAGGTGCGGTGTCGGGGCCTGGTCTTCAATTCTCGTTGATCGGGTCTTCAGATAATCCAGCGGGGCAATCGGGATAAGTGGGGTTACTAATAGGTCTCTACCCAGCCTATACTAAGCAATTTAGGATATGCAGGTAATTATCAACAGCAAGTTACAATAAACAGGCTACGCATGAGAATAGGTAAAGCAGCAGCAGCAATTCTAATGCAAGCATGAGAAATAGAATGGGCGATATCGGGATGATCAAAAGGGGGGCTTGCCTGGTTGCTCGGCGGCAAGGGCAAGGTCGTCAACGGTGGCGTCGGGCTCCGGAGCTGCGTCGGGGTCTAACGAGAGAGAAGAGGGGGAGGAAACAGTAAATACTAAGCAAACAAGTGCAGCACAAAGCATAACATGGCAATACACGGTGACAGAGGTGATCTAACGCAGTGCCGGGTGATACTGGCGAAGGTGGAATTCATCCGGAAATGTTTTCCCGGTTCCGGACATTTGTCAGACAGATGACCAGAGGGGAACGGTTCCATGTTCGCTATGCTAGGGATGCGTGACGGACGAACGGACCGCGAATTCGGGTTCGTCTCGAAATTCTGAGCAACTTTCATGTACAAAGTTTTTCGATCTGAGCTACGGATTATTTTATATGATTTTCTAAAGTTTTTATTAATTTTCTGGAATTTAATTATTTATTTAAATCAAACATTATCCGAAACAGTGTTTATGACGTCAGCATGACCTCATGCTAACGTCGGCAGTCATCTGACACGTGGGTCCCACCTGTCATAGACTGTTGGCTAATTAGTGGTTAACTAATTAATTAATACTTAATTAAACTAATTAACTAAATTAGATTAACCTAATCAGGGTTAATTAACTTAATTAATTAATTAATTAAATGTTTTTTTAACTCAGGGCCGGACCCACTGGGCAGTGGCCCAGCAGGGTCGATGCAGGAGGGGTGGCGCACGCGCGCGCGGTCACCGTAGAGGCCGGCCGGCGCGGCGCAGGGAATGCGGCCAGGCGGCCGCGGTCGGGGTCGGCGCGACGCTCGCGCGGGCGCGGGAGGCGGGCGCGCGCTAGCGGCAGCAGTGGGAGGCGGCGGCGGCAGTAGGCGGCCGTGGCAGGGGCGGGCAGCATCGGCAGGGGACGGCAGCGGCAGCAAGTGCAGCAGAGCAGCGCGGCCGTGGGGGTGAGCGGGGTCGAGTGGGGAGTGGCCGTGGCCAGGTCGGCCAGTTCGCGCGCCGGCGCACTGCCAGGGCTGCAGCCGACGGGCGCGGACAGGGGGGGGGGATCGGCGGGCGCGCTCACATCGGGGCAGTGGAGAGGTGGCCGTCGGGGAAGGGGATGGGAGGCCGGCGTGGCAGTGGCGAGGGCGCCGGCGGGGTGGCGCGACGGCGGTCGCCGGTGGAAGGGCCGGCCGGGGCGCGGGCGCCGAGCGCCGGGCGTGGGGTCGGGCCCTCCCGCCTGTCGGGGAGGAGAGGGTCGAGGAGGCGCCGGCGTAGGCGACGGGGACGAGGGCGGCGAGCACGGCGTCGGCGCCGGGCGTCCTGGGCGCGGGGCAGTGGCGACGACGACGGGCGCCGGGGCGGCGGCGTCCAGATCGGGACGGAGGGGAATGGGGGAACGAGGGGGATATTGTTTCGGGGTCCAAGGGATAAGGGGGTGGGGTGGGCCGGTCGGGCCAGCTGGGCTGGCCGGCTGGGCTGAGGCCTAGTTAGGCCGGGGGTTTTCTTTTTATTTTCCTGTTTTGTTTTCTTTTGCCTTTTTCTTTTTATTTAATTCATATCTCCTGTCTAGTAAATTGTTAGGCCTCAAAATGATTTTTGTAGAACATGGCAATTGTTCCAATAAATACTAGGCATCCTCTACCACTACCCAAAATTAGTTTGGAGTCAACTGGAGTTCACACAATTTTTATAATAATTAAAATGCATTAATCCTAGCTGTTTTGGTAATGTTAGTGCCACCTAATTAATTTATCAATTGTTAGTAAAAAATTTAGAATAGTCTCTGGAATATTTGCTATTTATCAAACATTTTAGTTTCTGGGTTTGAGCAACTTTTATTTTCCACTTTTATTTAAATTTGGATTTTGACTTAGGAGTTGAAATGCAACATAATGCTAATGATGATCATGCACTGTTTAAACATGATGAAATGGCATAATCAAAAGGGTGATTACTGTAGTTAACCATCGGGGGTGTTACAAATCTCCTCCACTAACAAGAATTCTCGTCCCGAGAATTAAGAGGTAGAAGGAAAAAGTTCGGGGTATTCCGCACGAAGATTATCCGCGCGTTCCCAAGTGGCTTCATCTTCAGTATGATTTGACCACTGCACTTTGAGGAACTTGGTAACCTTCTGACGGGTCCGACGTTCAGCTTCATCGAGAATGCGGATCGGATGCTCCTTATAAGATAGGTCATCTTGCAATTCGAGCATCTCGTGATCCACTGCTCGGTGTGGAGATTCTTTGAAGCATTTACGAAGTTGCGACACATGGAAGACGTCGTGGATATGAGAGAATTGCGACGGCAACTCCAATTTATAAGCCACCTGACCACGTCTAGCAATTATGCGGAAAGGACCAATGTAGCGTGGAGCTAGCTTGCCCTTGATTCCAAAATGGTGAGTGTCTTTCATAGGAGTGACACGAAGATAAGCTTGATCACCAGGTTGATAAGTCAAACCCCATCGTTTGCGATCATAGTTGCTCTTCTGGCGGTCCTGAGCCGCCTTGAGATTTTCCCGGACAATACGAACTTGCTCTTCGGCGTGTTGAATAATATCCGGACCCACGAGTGGTCGTTCCCCAGTTTCTGACCAATTCAGAGGGGTTCGACACTTATGTCCATATAGAACTTCGAAGGGGGCCATTTTCAAGCTGGCTTGATAGCTGTTGTTATAAGAGAACTCGGCATATGGAAGAGATTCTTCCCACTTCTTACCGAAAGAAATAACACAAGCCCGAAGCATGTCTTCAAGCACTTGATTGACTCGTTCGACTTGGCCTTGGGATTGGGGGTGATAAGCTGAACTCCAGGTAATATGAGTTCCCATAGCTGTTTGGAAACTTTCCCAGAATTTGGAAGTGAAAAGGCCACCACGGTCCGAACTAATCTCCTTCGGAATACCGTGGAGTGAAACAATTCTGGAGATATACAACTCTACTAACTGACTAGCAGTGATAGTCTCTTTGACGGGCAGAAAGTGTGCAACTTTAGAGAGTTGGTCGACGACGACAAGAATAGCATCGTGACCCTTCTGTGACCTGGGAAGTCCTGTAACAAAATCCATCTGAACCTTATCCCATTTCCATAGAGGAATAGGAAGTGGTTGCAGAATTCCAGCTGGTTTCTGATGCTCTGCTTTAACGCGACGACACACATCACATTCAGCAACATAACGAGCAATGTCCTGCTTCATTCTAGACCACCAGTACCTTTGACGGAGATCACGATACATCTTGGTGCTACCCGGATGAATAGACAGCGGGGTATCATGTGCCTCCTTCATGACCTTGTCAGTCATGAGTTCGAAGCGAGGTACCACAATGCGGTTTCTGAAATACAAGGTTCCATCTTCAGACAGCGAGAAATCCCTGTACTTTACAAGGTGAAGGTCTTTCTTCATCAGATCAATTTCAGCATCTTTAGCTTGCGCATTCTTAACAGCTTTCTCAAGATCTGGTTGTATCACAAGGTTATTAAGAGAACCCTGTGGGATAATACGGAGATTCAGCTTGCGCAGTTCTTCAAAAAGACGAGGTTGAGCTCGCCTAACCATGAGGTTGTCGCAATAGGACTTGCGGCTTAAGGCATCAGCCATCACGTTAGCCTTGCCAGGGGTATAGGAAATACCCAAATCATAGTCCGCAATGGCCTCCATCCATCTTTGCTGACGGAGGTTTAGAGATGGTTGAGTAAACAAGTACTTCAGACTTTTATGATCCGTGTAGATCTCACAATGATTACCGAGAAGGTAATGTCGCCACAACTGCAATGCATAGATGACAGCAGCTAGTTCTAGATCATGTACCGGATAATTCTCTTCATGTGGGCGCAACTGACGAGAGCCATAAGCAATCACTTTACGCTCTTGCATTAGGACACAGCCTAATCCTTCACGGGATGCCTCACAATAGATCACAAAGTCTTTGCGAGTATCTGGAGGAGATAGTACTGGGGCAGATGTCAGCTTGTCTTTGAGTGTTTGAAAGCTTTCCTGACATTTTTCTGTCCATTCAAATTTAATGCCCTTGTGAAGCAGATCAGTCAGGGGCTTAGCAATCTTAGAAAAGTTCTCGACAAATCGACGGCAATAGCTTGCAAGGCCGAGAAAACTTCTCACTTGCTTGATGTTCTTCGGAGGAGTCCAGTCAAGAATAGCCTGAACTCGTTCTGGGTTAACAGCAATTCCATCCTTGGAAATCACATGACCAAGGTAAGTTACTTCAGAAAGCCAGAATTCACATTTGGAGTATTAGGCATACAACTGGTGCTCTCGGAGCCTTTCCAGTACAAGACGGAGGTGTTCAGCATGTTCTTCTTTATTCTTTGAATATAGCAGAATATCATCTAGATATACCATGACGAACTTGTCGAGGTAATCCATGAAGATATAATTCATCAGACGGGAGAATGTGGCTGGAGCATTTGTTAAGCCAAATGACATGACAGTGTACTCGTAGGAGCCATAACGAGTAACAAATGCAGTCTTGGGAATATCCTCTTCACAAACACGGATCTGATGGTAACCCAATCTCAAATCAAGCTTAGAGAATACTGAGGAACCGACAAGTTGATCATACAAATCATTGATCCGGGGAAGCGGATATTTGTTCTGGATTGTGGCTTGGTTAATGGGCCGATAATCCTGAACTAATCGGTTAGTTCCATCCTTCTTCTTAACGAAGAGTGAAGGTGCTCCCCAAGCAGAGGAACTGGGGCGGATGAAACCTTTCTTAAGTGACGTGTCGATTTCTTCCTTAAGCTCGAGAAGATGATGCGGAGGCATCTTATAAGGACGCTTCGCAATAGGAGTTGTGCCAGGCTTCAAGTCGATGACAAACTCGACAGCTCTAGCAGGGGGTATTCCTGGAAGTTCTTCTGGAAATACATCTTGAAAATCATGAACAACTGGAACGTTCTCGATGCTTCAAGAGGTGAGGCATTCAATGCATTCAGAACATATATTTGAGTTCCGGCGTCCTGCACTATACGAGCTGAGTATCTGACAGTCTGACCGGAAGGGTGTGTGAGGCGGACTGTTTCAGTGGCACAGTCAATCAAAGCTTTATGAGGCTTCAACCAGTCCATACCCAGAATAATGTCTATGTTGGAGGTCTTGAGAGCAATGAGAGAAACGGGGAACATCAATCCTCCGACCACAATGTGGTTACCGTGGCTTACCATGGTAGTTTGCCAATTAGCCCCAGGTGAATGGATTACTAATGGGATGGACATCTCCTCGAAAAGTATATCATGGCTTCACGCAAAACTTTCGGACATGAAGGAGTGCGATGCTCCAGAATCAAAGAGGACTGAAGCTGGGATTGAATTCACTAGAAGGGTGCCCATCACAATCTTGGGGGCCTGTCGAGCTTCTTCCATGTTGACTTGGTTGACATGAACAAGTTGACTAGCAGGTAGTCTGGTTTCAACGTTCCTAGCAGGATGTTTTCGACGGCTCTTCCTGCAACCAGCAGAAGGACGTGATGCGTGTTGAGGCTGACTCTGACGGCAGTTGATAGTACGGTGCCCTGGCTGTCCACACTGGTGGCATAGACCATCATTATGGGGAGAAACACCAACATTGGGCTGTCCACTTGAAATGTTCAGTTGTCTTGGTGGTGAAGGTAGATGAGGTGCAGCATATGACGGCCTTGGCGTTGGAGCAGGTCGATGATGAACATTGTGAGGGATCCAGACTTGACATTTCTAAACAGGTCGACCCGAAGACGAACCAACATCACGAGTGCGCTTGAGCGACTCCTGGCATTCAGTCAGAGCTGTTTCAACTTGGAAAGATTTGCTGACAAGCGTTGCGAAGTCTGTGAAATCATGGACAGCAAGTGCAAGTTTCATATCAGTACGTAGTCCTTCACGGAATTTCTCCTGCTTGCGGGCGTCAGTGTCGACGTCATCCGCAGCATAGCGGGATAATTCAAGGAATTTCCTCTGATATTCATCCCCAGTCATTTTGCCCTGAGAGAGTTTACGGAACTCCTGCTTCTTCTGGTCCATCAGACCTTGAGGAATGTACCATGCACGAAAAGCTGACTGAAATTCCTGCCAAGTGGTCACAGTCTCTGCAGGCAACATACCCTTGTGGCTTTCCCACCATTGAGCAGCTGGGCCCTTCAGGTGGAATGTCGCAAAGGTGATGTAACTGTCAGGGGCAACATTAGCTGACTCCATTTCAAACAGGATGTCACGAAGCCAATCATCAACATCCATAGGATTGGTGGAGTTGCGAAAAACAGACGGGTTGAGGCGCACAAATTCTGGCATAGATATTGGTGTAGGTTGTTGATGAGCATTCTGGTTTGGGAACTGAGCCAATATCCCGATCATAACCTGACGGTTCAGTTCAAACTGCTGCATCATTGCGGCAACATATGTTGGAGGTGGGGGATCGTCAGCCATCCTGCCAAATCAACAGGGGCAGTTTAGCAAGTAAAACTGCATGTGTATGGAATGATTCACGAAGCAACACGCACAACAGAAGGAAGTGCAATAGATTCTTCATCATATCCGCACCAGATATTCAAAGCCACACATAGCCTCGGTTAGTATCCGGCATTACGACAGTTGAAAAGGGAGGGCTAGACATAGCAAAGGCTACA
Source organism: Thinopyrum elongatum (assembly GCA_011799875.1). Lineage (NCBI taxonomy): Eukaryota > Viridiplantae > Streptophyta > Magnoliopsida > Poales > Poaceae > Thinopyrum > Thinopyrum elongatum. The sequence goes on along the minus strand of CM022303.1, from coordinate 372,977,681 downwards.
TCAACGTCGGAGAAAACTATTGGAGCGAGGAATCTGCAAGTGACAACACAGGGTGCCCTCGATAAAAGGATCCTGCAAGCAGAACTTGGCCCGCAATCTTGAAGGAAGGGGGGAAATTTTCAGAACACCGGGTGGATGTGATCACGAGAACCTAATGTTGGAGTTAGTAAAATTTTAACCCGAATAGAACAGAGATCAGAGTCCCAGAGTAAAGGTCGAGGAGTAAAAGATCCTAATACCACCCAATTGGCGACGTGGGCCCATAAGCCACACAGCCAAGTTAGCAAAACAGTTTTTGGACCACTAGACTCAACTTCGGCCAAGGAGTTGGAAAGGGGGTTCCTACAGTCAGTCGGCTCTGATACCAACTTGTGACGCCCCCGGCCCAATCATGCACTAATCATACACGCAAATGCACATGATCAAGCCTAAGGACTCACGAGAAGATATCACAACACAACTCTAAAACATAAATAAAGTCATACAAGCTTTATATTACAAGCCAAGGGCCTCGAGGGCTCGAATACATAAGCTTGCGTACAAGCGTCAGCGGAAGCATCAGATATCTGAGTACAGATATGAAACAGAAACAGAAAGGCCTTTAGAAAGGCGGGGCAAAATAAAACACTACGATCGAAAGGCGAAGGCCTCCTGCCTGGGACCCTCCGAACCTACTCCTGGTCATCAGTCAACTCGTAGCAGTATCCATCCTCTGGGTAGTAGTAGTAGTCGATCGACGGGGCATCTGTCTCAGGGGGCTCCGTCATCTGGTCGCAACAAACTGATAAGGGGAGAAAGGAAAACAAAGCAACTGTGAGTTCTCAGAAGTAATCAGCAAGCAAGGATCTACACTACATATGCAACATTTTCAAAGGGAGGCTGTATATGTGGACTGGGCTGCAGAAATGCCAGAATAGAGAGGAGGCCTAGTCCTATCGAAGACTAGCATCTTCAGCGGTCTTGCAGCAATAGAAGAGAGTAGAACAGTTCAATATAATGTAGCAGTATCATTAAGTCTCATCCTCACCCAGAGATCCTTTCTCGACTCCCTGCGAGAAAGCAATCCCAGAGCCATACAGTCATCAACCTCGTCCTGAGATCCCTTCTCGACTCCCTGCGAGAAGCAATCCCAGAGCCTCATATCCAGGTCTCATCTCAACTTCTAGCTGTATCGATCGGGATACAACTCCGAGTGTCCTTTACCGTAGGACCGGCTATCGATAGAAGTTTTCTTCCCTGCAGGGGTGCACCAACTTACCCAACACGCTCGATTAACTCCGGCCGGACACACTTTCCTGGGTCATGCCCGGCCTCGGCCAAACGACACACCACAGCCCTACCTAAAGCTCAGCAGAGAGGTCCCCGCCGGTCTACATCCTAAGCACTCAGGGGTCTTGGGCCATCGCCCTGTGCACTCCGGGTCATTGTGTGCAGGGTGGATACCAGCACCGCCTCGGAGGGTCGGTACGATCCGACCGTGCCACAATGCTGAACTGGACGTCTGACAGAACTGTCGGCTGATGCCACGATGCAGAACGCCCATACTATGCCCACGTGATGGTTAGTGCTATCAGACCAGAGGCCTGCTCGGATCAAATATCCAAATCGTTAGGACTAGGGGCTTGCGGTAACGAGCAGAGACTCACGAAAGATGTGACCCCGTCGCCCCGTCTCGAGGACTTGCTGCAAGGGTTAAGAATGCCCGGCCGCGCCTCGTATTCATCACTCGGGCACCATACAGGCACCCGTCTTCACAACACTCGCCTCTCAGGCGCACGCGGGTACCCCTCAGGGTCGACCCGCCTATCCAAGTAACAGTGTAAAGTCCAAGTATCCGTGTGTCCATAACATCAGGGGAATCCGAGGTATCACCCTCGTTGGATTCCTAATCGATGTGTCTGTCAAGGTGAACTCGGAGGATTCACCCTCGATGGGTTCACACTTGATGTGTTGCACGACAGCGTCGTTACCGGAAGTGGTGAAGGAGGAATCACCCTCGATGACCACGACCGAATAGCTACTATACAGAGTTAACATCAGAAGTGCTACAAGAGGTTTCACCCTCGGCACTCGGTGGTAACGCTGCAGTGTCGTTACAACTAAGGGGGTGAGGTGCGGTGTCGGGGCCTGGTCTTCAATTCCCGTTGATCGGGTCTTCAGATAATCCAACGGGGCAATCGGGATAAGTGGGGTTACTGATAGGTCTCTACCCAGCCTATACTAAGCAATTTAGGATATGCAGGTAATTATCAACAACAGGTTACAATAAACAGGCTACGCATGAGAATAGGTAAAGCAGCAGCAGCAATTCTAATGCAAGCATGAGAAATAGAATGGGCGATATCGGGATGATCAAAAGGGGGGCTTGCCTGGTTGCTCGGCGGCAAGGGCAAGGTCGTCAATGGTGGCGTCGGGCTCCGGAGCTGCGTCGGGGTCTAACGAGAGAGAAGAGGGGGAGGAAACAGTAAATACTAAGCAAACAAGTGCAGCACAAAGCATAACATGGCAATACGCGGTGACAGAGGTGATCTAACGCAGTGCCGGGTGATACTGGCGAAGGTGGAATTCATCCGGGAATGTTTTCCCGGTTCCGGACATTTGTCAGACAGATGACCGGAGGGGAACGGTTCCATGTTCGCTATGCTAGGGATGCGTGACGGACGAACGGACGGCGTATTCGGGTTCATCTCGAAATTCTGAGCAACTTTCATGTACAAAGTTTTTCGATCTGAGCTACGGATTATTTTATATGATTTTCTAAAGTTTTTATTAATCTTCTGGAATTTAATTATTTATTTAAATCAAACATTATCCGAAACAGTGTTTATGACGTCAGCATGACCTCATGCTAATGTCAACAGTCATCTGACACGTGGGTCCCACCTGTCATAGACTGTTGGCTAATTAGTGGTTAACTAATTAATTAATACTTAATTAAACTAATTAACTAAATTAGATTAACCTAATCAGGATTAATTAACTTAATTAATTAATTAATTAATTGTTTTTATTTTTATTTTTATTTTATTTTTTAAACTCAGGGCCGGACCCACTGGGCAGTGGCCCAGCCGGGTCGATGCAGGAGGGGTGGCGCACGCGCGCGCGGTCACCGTAGAGGCCAGCCGGCGCGGCGCAGGGGATGCGGCTAGGCGGCCGCGATCGGGGCCGGCGCGACGCTCGCGCGGGCGCGGGAGGCAGGCGGCGGCAGGCGCGCGCGGGCGGCAGCAGTGGAAGGCGGCGGCGGCGGCAGTAGGCGGCCGAGGCAGGGGCGGGCAGCATCGGCAGTGGACGGCAGCGGCAGCAAGTGCAGCAGAGCAGCACGGCTGTGGGGGTGAGCGGGGTCGAGCGGGGAGTGGCCGTGGCCAGGTCGGCCAGTTCGCGCGCGGGCGCGGCGCCAGGGCTGCAGCCGACGGGCGCGGACGGGGAGGGGGGGAATCGGCGGGCGCACTCACATCGAGGCAGTGGAGAGGTGGCCGTCGGAGAAGGGGATGGGGAGGCCGGAGTGGCAGTGGCGAGGGCGCCGGCGGGGTGGCGCGACGGCGGTCGCCGGTGGAAGGGCCGGCCGGGGCGCGGGCGCCGAGCGCCGGGCGCGGGGTCGGGCCCTCCCGCCTGTCGGGGAGGAGAGGGTCGAGGAGGCGCCGGCGTAGGCGACGGGGACGAGGGCGGTGAGCACGTCGTCGGCGCCGGGCGTCCTGGGCGCGGGGCAGTGGCGACGGCGACGGGCACCGGGGCGACGGCGTCCAGATCGGGACGGAGGGGAATGGGGGAACGAGGGGGATAGGGTTTCGGGGTCCAGGGGATAAGGGGGTGGGGTGGGCCGGTCGGGCCAGCTGGGCTGGCCGGCTGGGCTGAGGCCCAGTTAGGCCGGGGGTTTTCTTTTTATTTTCCTGTTTTGTTTTCTTTTGCCTTTTTCTTTTTATTTAATTCATATCTCCTGTCTAGTAAATTGTTAGGCCTCAAAATGATTTTTGTAGAACATGGCAATTGTTCCAATAAATACTAGGCATCCTCTACCACTACCAAAAATTAGTTTGGAGTCAACTGGAGTTCACACAATTTTTATAATAATTAAAATGCATTAATCCTAGCTGTTTTGGTAATGTTAGTGCCACCTAATTAATTTATCAATTGTTAGTTAAAATTTTAGAATAGTCTCTGGAATATTTGCTATTTATCGAACATTTTAGTTTCTGGGTTTGAGCAACTTTTATTTTCCACTTTTATTTAAATTTGGATTTTGACTTAGGAGTTGAAATGCAACATAATGCTAATGATGATCATGCACTGTTTAAACATGATGACATGGCATAATCAAAAGGGTGATTACTGTAGTTAACCACCGGGGGTGTTACAAGCACCCCCCCCCCCTTTTGAGCATACCGATATTGCCCATTCTTTCTCTCTCATGCTTGCATTAGAATTGCTGCTGCTACTGCTTTACCTATTCTGATGCATAGCCTGTTTATTGTAACCTGCTATTGAAACCTTACTTGCTTATCCTAAACTGTTTAGTCTAGGCTGGGTAGAGACCTATCAGTGACCCCCACTTGTCCCGACTGCCCCGCTGGATTATCAGAAGGCCCGATCAACGGGATTGAAGACCAGACCCCAGCACCGCACATCACCCCCCTTAGTTGTAACGACACTGCAGCGTTGCTATCAAGTGCCGAGGGTGAAACCTCTTGTAGCACTTTTGATGTTAACTCTGTAGAGTAGCTATTCGGTCGTGGTCATCGAGGGTGATTCCTCCTTCACCGCTTCCGATAACGATGCCGTCGTACAACACCTCATGTGTGAACCCAGCGAGGGTGATTCCTCCGAGTTCACCTTGACGGATATATCGGGTGGTAATCCAACGAGGGTGATACCTCGGATTCCCCCCTGGTGTTATGGACACACAGATACTTGGACTGTACCATTGTTACTTGGAAAGGCGGGTCGACCCTGAGGGGTACCCGCGTGTGATGTGAAGACGGGTTGCCTGTATGGTGCCCGAGGATGAATACGAGGCGTGGCCAGGCATTCATGGCCCTTGCCGCAAGTCCTCGAGATGGGGCGACGGGGTCACATCGATCATGAGTCTCTGCTCGTTACCGCACCCCCAAGGTACTAACGGTTTGGATATGTGATCTGAGTGGGCCTCTGGCCCGATAGCACTAACCATCACGTGGGCATAGTATGGGCGTTCTGCATCGTATGCATCAGCCGAAAGCTCTGTCAGATGCCCAGTTCAGCATGGCGGCACGGACGGACCGGCGCCTTCCTGTAGTGTTGGTGCCTGGCTTCACCGTGTGCGCAACGACCCGGAGTGCACAGGGCGATGGCCAAGACCCCTGAGCGCTTAGGATGTAGACCGGCGGGGACCTCTCTGCTGAGCTGTAGGTAGGGTTGCGGTGTGTCGTTTGGCCGAGGCCGGGCATGACCCGTAAAAGTGTGTCCAGCCGGAGTTAAGCGAGCGTGGCGGGTAAGTTGGTGCACCCCTGCAGGGAAGAACTAATCTATGCATAGCCGGATCCTCGGTAACGGACACTCGGAGTTGTATCCCGATTGATACAATTAGAATTTGATACTATGGCTCTGGGATTGCTTCTCGCAGGGAGTCGAGAAGGGATCTCCGGACGAGGTTGATGACTGTATGGCTCTGGGATTGCTTTCTCGCAGGGAGTCGAGAAAGGATCTCTGGGTGAGGTTGAGACTTATCGATACTACTGCTTTATACGGTACTAATCTACACTCTTCTAATGCTGCAAGACCATTGAAGATGCTAGTCTTCGATAGGACTAGGCCTTCTTTCTATTCTGGCATTTCTGCAGCCCAGTCCACATATACAGCCTTCCTTTGATAATGATTGCATATGTAGTGTAGATCCTTGCTTGCTGAGTACTTCGGATGAGTACTCATGGTTGCTTTACTTTCTCTTTTCCCCATACCCCACCTTGATGATACATCAAACGATGGAGTCTAGGAGCCAGATGTCCCAGTCGGTGCTCACTACCAGGAGGGTCCAGACGGCACGTAATACTGGATCGAGCCAGCCGACCAGGAGTAGGATCGGAGGTTCCCAGGCAGGAGGCCTGCGCCTTTCGATCGTAGTGTTTTTCTTTTGCCCCGCCTTTTAAGGGCCTATGTGTGTTTTCTTTTATATCTGTACTCGAATATCTGATGCTTCCACTGATGCTTGTACGCAAGCTTATGTATTCGAGCCCTCGAGGCCCCTGGCTTGTAATATAAAGCTTGTATGACTTTATTTATGTTTTAGAGTTGTGTTGTGATATCTTCCCGTGAGTCCTTAGGCTTGATCGTGTGCATTTGCGTGTATGATTAGTGCACGATTAGGCCGGGGGCGTCACAAGTTGGTATCAGAGCCGACTGACTGTAGGAACCCCCCTTTCCAACTCCTTGGCTGAAGTTGAGTCTAGTGGTCCAAAACTGTTTTACTAACTTGGCTGTGTGGCTTACGGGCCCACATCGCCAATTGGGTGATATTAGGATCTTTTATTTCTCGTCTATACTCTGGGACTCTGATATCTCTTCTACTCGGGTTAAAATTTTACTAACTCCAACATTAGGTTCTCATGATCACATCCACCCGGTGTTCTAAAGATTCCCCTCCCCCCTTCCTTCAAGATTGCGGGCCAGGTTCTGCTTGCATGATCCTCTTATCGTGGGCACCCTGTGTTGTCACTTGCAGATTCCTCGCCCCAGCAGTTTTCTCCGACGTGGATGTAGCCTTTGCTATGTCATGTTGTTGTAATCCTCACCGCGTGCCTGCGCGCCGCCTAGTTTGTCTAGCTGCGAGCGTTCCCGAGCGCATACTATCTGTTTGAATCCAACTCTGTGCTTGGATTGGTATGTCTTTAACGGCTACTATCGTATATCTAATGCCTTTCATGTTCTTTCCCGTGTTACATCATGAATAACTCCATACACCTGCAGTTTACTTGCTAAACTACCCCTGTTGATTTGGCAGGATGGCTGACGATCCTCCACCTCCACCCTATATTGCCGCAATGATGCAGCAGTTTGAAATCAACCGTCAGCAGTTTGAACTCAACCGTCAGTTTATGACCGGAGTATTGGCTCAGTTCCCAATTCAGAATGCTCAGCAACAGACTACTCCAATAACTCTGCCAGAATTCGTGCGCCTCAATCCGTCCACTTTTCGCAGCTCGACTGATCCAATGGATGCTGATGATTGGCTCCGTGACATTGCCTTCCAGATGAAGTCGGCCAATGTTATCCCTGACAGTTACGTCACCTATGCGACATATCACCTGAGGGGATCAGCTGCTCAATGGTGGGAAAGTCACAAGGGTATGTTGCCTGCTGAAACAGTAACCACTTGGCAGCAATTTTAGTCAGCTTTTCGTGCACGGTACATTCCTCAAGGTCTGATGGACCAGAAGAAGCAGGAGTTTCGCAAACTCTCTCAGGGCACAATGACTGTGGATGAATATCAGAGGAAATTTCTGGAATTGTCCCGCTATGCTGAAGATGACGTCTGCACTGATGCACGCAAGCAGGAGAACTTCCGTGAAGGACTGCGTACTGATATAAACCTTGCACTTGCTGTCCATGATTGCACAGACTTCGCAACGCTTGTTAGCAAATCTTTCCAAGTTGAAACAACTCTGACTAAATGCCAGGAGTCGCTCAAGCGCACTCGTGATGTTGGTTCGTCTTCGGGTCAACCTGCTCAGAAATGTCGAGTCTGGATCCCACATAATGTTCATCACCGACCTGCTCCAACACCAAGGCCGTCTTATGTTGCACCTCGTCTGCCTCTGCCGCCAAGACAGCTAACGATCCAGGGTGGACAATCCAATGTTGAAGCTCCTCCCCATAATGATGGTTTGTGCCGCAAGTGTGGACAGCCAGGGCACCGTGCTTTCAACTGTCATCAGGGTCAGCCTCATAATGCATCACGTCATCCTGTTATTCGTAGGAAGGGCCATCAGACCCATCATTCCAGAAATCATAATGCCAGACTACCTGCTAATCAGCTTGTTCATGTCAACCAAGTCAACATGGAAGAAGCTCGACAGGACCCTAAAATTGTGATAGGCACCCTTCTAGTGAATTCAATCCCAGCTTCAGTCCTCTTTGATTCTGGAGCCTCGCACTCCTTCATGTCCGAAAGTTTTGCATGAAGCCATGATATACCTTTCGAGGAGATGTCCACCCCATTAGTAATCCAGTCACCTGGGGCTAATTGGCAAACTACCATGGTAAGCCACGGTAACCACATTGTGATTGGAGGATTGATGTTCCCCGTTTCTCTCATTGCTCTCAAGACCTCCAACATAGACATTATCCTGGGTATGGACTGGTTGAAGCCTCATAAAGCTTTGATTGACTGTGGCACTGAAACAGTCTGCATCACACACCCTTCTGGCCAGACAGTCAAATACTTAGCTCGAATAGCTCAGGATGCTGAGACTCAAATATATGTTCTGAATGCATTGAATGCCTCACCTCTTAAAGGCATCGAGAACGTTCCAGTTGTTCGTGATTTTCAAGATGTCTTTCCAGAAGAACTTCCAGGAATACCCCCTGCTAGAGCTGTCGAGTTCGTCATCGACTTGAAGCCCGGCACTACCCCTATTGCGAAGCGTCCTTATAAGATGCCTCCGCATCATCTTCTCGAGCTTAAGGAAGAGATCGACACGTCACTTAAGAAAGGTTTCATTCGCCCCAGTTCCTCTGCTTGGGGAGCACCTTCACTCTTCGTTAAGAAGAAGGATGGAACTAACCGATTGGTTCAGGATTATCGGCCCATTAACCAAGCCACAATCCAGAACAAATATCCGCTTCCTCGGATCAATGATTTGTACGATCAACTTGCTGGATCATCGGTATTTTCTAAACTCGACTTGAGGTTGGGTTATCATCAGATCCGTGTTCGTGAAGAGGATATTCCGAAGACTGCATTTGTTACTCGTCATGGCTCTTATGAGTACAATGTAATGTCATTTGGCTTAACAAATGCTCCAGCTACATTCTCCCGTCTGATGAATTATATCTTCATGGATTATCTTGACAAATTTGTCATGGTATATCTAGATGATATCCTGGTTTATTCGAAGAATAAAGAAGAACATGCTGAACACCTCCGTCTTGTACTGGAAAGGCTTCGAGAACACCAGTTGTATGCCAAATACTCCAAATGTGAATTTTGGCTTTCTGAAGTAACCTACCTTGGACATGTAATTTCCAAGGATGGCATTGCTGTTAACCCGGAACGGGTTCAGGCTATTCTTGATTGGACTCCTCCGAAGAACGTCAAGCAAGTGAGAAGTTTTCTCGGCCTTGCAAGCTATTGCCGTCGATTTGTCGAGAACTTTTCTAAGATTGCTAAGCCCCTGACTGATCTGCTTCACAAGGGCATTAAATTTGAATGGACATAAAAATGTCAGGAAAGTTTTCAAACACTCAAAGACAAGCTAACATTTGCCCCAGTACCTGCCCCTCCAGATTCTCGCAAAGACTTCGTGATTTATTGTGACGCATCCCGTGAAGGATTAGGCTGTATCCTAATGCAAGAGCGTAAAGTGATTGCCTATGGCTCTCGTCAGTTGCGCCCACATGAAGAGAATTATCCGGTACATGATCTAGAACTAGCTGATGTCATCTATGCACTGCAATTGTGGCGACATTACCTTCTCGGTAATCGTTGCGAGATCTACACGGATCATAAAAGTCTGAAGTACTTGTTCACCCAGCCATCTCTAAACCTCCGTCAGCAAAGATGGATAGAGGCCATTGCGGACTATGATTTGGGTATTTCCTATACCCCTGGCAAGGCTAACGTGATGGCTCATGCCTTAAGCCGCAAGTCCTATTGCGACAACCTCATGGTTAGGCGAGCTCAACCTCGTCTTTTTGAAGAACTGTGCAAGCTGAATCTGCGTATCGTCCCACAGGGTTCTCTTAATAACCTTGTGATACAACCAGATCTTGAAAAAGCTGTTAAGAATGCGCAAGCTAAAGATGCTGAAGTTGATCTGATGAAGAAGGATCTTCATCTGGAAAAGTACAGGGATTTCTCACTGTCTGAAGATGGAACCTTGTATTTCAGAAACCGCATTATGGTACCTCGCTTCGAACTCATGACTGACAAGGTCATGAAGGAGGCACATGACACACCATTGTCTATTCATCCGGGTAGCACCAAGATGTATCGTGATCTCCGTCAAAGGTACTGGTGGTCTAAAATGAAGCAGGATATTGCTCGGTACGTTGCTGAATGTGATGTGTGTCGTCGTGTTAAAGCAGAACACCAGAAGTCTGCTGGAATTTTGCAACCACTTCCTATTCCTCTATGGAAATGGGATAAGGTTCAAATGGATTTCATTACTAGCCTTCCCAGGTCACAGAAGGGTCACAATGCTATTCTTGTCGTCGTCGACCAACTCTCTAAAGTTGCACACTTTCTGCCTATCAAAGAGACGATCACTGCTAGTCAGTTAGCAGAGTTGTATATCTCCAGAATTGTTTCACTCCATGGTATTCCGAAGGAGATTAGTTCGGACCATGGCGGTCTTTTCACCTCAAAGTTCTGGGAAGGTTTCCAAGAAGCCATGGGAACTCATATCACCTGGAGTTCAGCTTATCATCCTCAGTCTCAAGGCCAAGTTGAACGAGTCAATCAAGTGCTTGAAGACATGCTGCGAGCTTGTGTTATTTCTTTTGGCAAGAAGTGGGAAGAATCTCTCCCGTATGCCGAGTTCTCTTATAACAACAGCTATCAAGCCAGCTTGAAAATGGCCCCTTTTGAAGTTCTTTATGGACGTAAGTGTCGAACCCCTCTGAATTTGTCAGAAACTGGGGAACGACTGCTCGTGGGTCCGGATATTATTCAACACGCCGAAGAACAAGTCCGTATTGTCCGAGAAAATCTCAAGGCGGCTCAGGACCGCCAGAAGAGCAACTATGATCGCAAACGGTGGGGTTTGACTTATCAACCTGGTGATCAAGCTTATCTGCGAGTCACCCCTACGAAAGGCACCCACCGATTCGGAATCAAGGGCAAGTTAGCTCCGCACTACATTGGTCCTTTCCGCATTATTGCTAGACGTGGTCAGGTGGCATATAAATTGGAATTGCCGCCACAATTCTCTCATATCCACGACGTCTTCCATGTGTCACAACTTCGTAAATGCTTCAAGGAATCTCCGCGCCGAGCTGTGGATCACGAGATGCTCGAATTGCATGATGACCTTTCTTATAAGGAGCATCCGATCCGCATTCTCGATGAAGCTGAACGTCGAACCCGACAGAAGGTTACCAAGTTCCTCAAAGTGCAGTGGTCAAATCATACTGAAGATGAAGCCACTTGGGAACACGAGGATAACCTCCGTGCTGAATACCCCGAACTTTTTCCTTCTACCTCTTAATTCTCGGGACGAGAATTCTTGTTAGTGGAGGAGATTTGTAACACCCCATGTATTAAGCTACAGTAATCACCCTTTTGATTATGCCATGTCATCATGATCAACAGTGCTTAATCATCATTAGTATCATATCTCTTTTCAAATTCAAATTCAAATGGAAATTCAAACTGAAAGTGGAAAATAAAAGTTGCTCAAATCAGAAAACAAATTGTTCATTAAATGGTAAATAATCCAGAGACAATTCTAAAATTATATTCAACATATACTAAATAAATTAAGTGACTCTAACAGCAACAAAACAGAAGTATTTAATCCTTTTATAATCTAATAAAATCCAAATGAAATCATGTGGGCTAAAAACCTTTTTATATCAGTGTCAAATAATGCACTGTTAATATTTGGACCAGTATCATATTTTACAAAAGTTATTTGAAATATATACAAAAGAGAAAACAGTAAAACAAAAAGAAATAAAGAAAATAAAATAAAAGAAAAACCCCACGGCCCAACTGGGCCTCGGCCCAACTGGCCGGCCCAGCTCGCCACCCAGGCCTATTTAGGCCTCCCCAAAAGCCCCCACCAAATCCTAACCCACCGACACCTCCTCCCCCCTCGCTCACTTCCCCCCTTCCCCCGATCCAAGTCGCATCGGGGCTTGACGCCGCGCCGCCGCCCGCCGTCGCCGGAGCGCTTCGCCTCCCCGACCTCCTCCTCGCCGGATTACCCCAGGCCTCGCCGCCCTTCGCCTCAGTAGCGCCAGTGAGCGCCCCCTCCTCTTCTCTCTCCCCACTCGCGCGCGCCCGTCCCAGCATTCGCCGGCTCCACCCGCGCCTCCCCGTGGCCGCACCGCAGCCGCACGCCGCCCGCTTCGCCCGTGCCCCCCCCGCCCGCGCGCTGCTCCCGCTTGAGCGCGCCCACTGCCGCGCCCGCCTGCGCCCGCCTCGCACTCGCCGCGGCCTCGCCTCGCTCGGCGCCGCCTGGCACTGCCCTGCTCGCCGCCCCGGTCCGCGCTCAGGCGCGCGCGCCGAGCCGCGTCACCCCTTCCCGCTCGTCGCTCGCCCGTGCTCGCCTTCGACCGTGGCTGCGCGCCGTCATCGTCGTCGTTGCCGGCGGCCCCCACGTCGCCAGCCACTGCGGGTCGACGCGCGCCACCGTCCCCGTCCCGTAACCGCTCCCGGTTGACCAAAAGGTCACCGGAGCAGCGAGTCCGGCGCCCCGCCGTCGCCGTGGCCGTGCCCCTCGCCCAGCCGTGGCCATGGGCCACTGACGTAGGGGCCCCGCCCCTCTGGCCCTATGACGAACGGGGCCCAGCCCCTAAAAACGTTTAAAAAGAAAAGAAAAGAAAAATGTAATAAAAATAGATAATAAAAATAAATAAATATTAATTAATTAATTAATTAATTAATTAAATAACTTAATTAATTAATTTTGTTTAATTAAACTAATTATCTAGTTAACCTAATTAATCTATAAATAATATAATTAAGCCCTAATTAGCCTAACGTGACACTGACATGTGGGACCCACTGGTCCTGACGTCACAGTGACGTCTGTTTTGGATCATGTTTAATTTAAATAAATAATTAAATTCCAGAAATTAATAAAAACTTTAGAAAATCATATCTTTTAAACCGTAACTCCGATGAAAATAAATTATATATGAAAAATGATCAGAAAAAACCCATGAATCCGAATACACTACCCACATACCTGTTAGATGCCTCTAACTATCTGAACATGCAACTTTTTGCCTGTTTCGGATAAATGAATAGTGCATGACTAATAAAATAAATCCAAACAAATTCCTAAAATAACTAAATGACTTAGACGTGTCTTCAGGCAACCCTGCACTGCACGTTAGCGTAGCCTGCTCCGTGTTGCTCATGTTTGCTGTATATTTTACTGTTTCTTCCCCCTCTTCCTATTCGCTAGACCCCGAGACCGCTGACGATGCCCTGAAGATCGACGACCGTTGACGACCTTGCCTTTGCCGCCGAGCAACCAGGCAAGCACCCCCCCTTTTTGAGCATACCGATATCACCCATTCTTTCTCTCTCATGCTTGCATTAGAATTGCTGCTGCTACTGCTTTACCTATTCTGATGCATAGCCTGTTTATTGTAACCTGCTATTGAAACCTTACCTGCTTATCCTAAACTGTTTAGTCTAGGCTGGGTAGAGACCTATCAGTGACCCCCACTTGTCCCGACTGCCCCGCTGGATTATCAGAAGACCCGATCAACGGGATTGAAGACCAGACCCCAGCACCGCACAGCACCCCCCTTAGTTGTAATGACACTGCAGCGTTGCTATCAAGTGCCGAGGGTGAAACCTCTTGTAGCACTTTTGATGTTAACACTGTAGAGTAGCTATTCGGTCGTGGTCATCGAGGGTGATTCCTCCTTCACCGCTTTCGATAACGACGCCGTCGTACAACACCTCATGTGTGAACCCAGCGAGGGTGATTCCTCCGAGTTCACCTTGACGGATATATCGGGTGGTAATCCAACGAGGGTGATACCTCGGATTCCCCCCTGGTGTTATGGACACACGGATACTTGGACTGTACCATTGTTACTTGGAAAGGCGGGTCGACCCTGAGGGGTACCCGCGTGTGATGTGAAGACGGGTTGCCTGTATGGTGCTCGAGGATGAATACGAGGCGTGGCCGGGCATTCATGGCCCTTGCCGCAAGTCCTCGAGATGGGGCGACGGGGTCACATCGATCATGAGTCTCTGCTCGTTACCGCACCCCCAAGGTACTAACGGTTTGGATATGTGATCTGAGTGGGCCTCTGGCCCGATAGCACTAACCATCATGTGGGCATAGTATGGGCATTCTGCATCGTATGCATCAGCCAAAAGCTCTGTCAGACGTCCAGTTCAGCATGGCGGCATGGACGGACCGGCGCCTTCCTGTAGTGTTGGTGCCTGGCTTCACCGTGTGCGCAATGACCCGGAGTGCACAGGGCGATGGCCAAGACCCCTGAGCGCTTAGGATGTAGACCGGCGGGGACCTCTCTGCTGAGTTGTAGGTAGGGTTGCGGTGTGTCGTTTGGCCGAGGCCGGGCATGACCCGTAAAAGTGTGTCCGGCCGGAGTTAAGCGAGCGTGGCAGGTAAGTTGGTGCACCCCTGCAGGGAAGAACTAATCTATGCATAGCCGGATCCTCGGTAACGGACACTCGGAGTTGTATCCCGATTGATACAATTAGAATTTGATACTATGGCTCTGGGATTGCTTCTCGCAGGGAGTCGAGAAGGGATCTCCGGACGAGGTTGATGACTGTATGGCTCTGGGATTGCTTTCTCGCAGGGAGTCGAGAAAGGATCTCTGGGTGAGGTTGAGACTTATCGATACTACTACTTTATACGGTACTAATCTACACTCTTCTAATGCTACAAGACCATTGAAGATGCTAGTCTTCGATAGGACTAGGCCTTCTTTCTATTCTGGCATTTCTGCAGCCCAGTCCACATATACAGCCTTCCTTTGATAATGATTGCATATGTAGTGTAGATCCTTGTTTGCTGAGTACTTCGGATGAGTACTCACGGTTGCTTTACTTTCTCTTTTCCCCATACCCCACCTTGATGATACATCAGACGATGGAGTCCAGGAGCCAGATGTCCTAGTCGGTGCTTACTACCAGGAGGGTCTAGACGGCACGTAATACTGGATCGAGCCAGCCGACCAGGAGTAGGATCGGAGGTTCCCAGGCAGGAGGCCTGCGCCTTTCGATCATAGTGTTTTTCTTTTGCCTCGCCTTTTAAGGGCCTATCTGTGTTTTCTTTTATATCTATACTCGGATATCTGATGCTTCCGCTGACGCTTGTACGCAAGCTTATGTATTCGAGCCCTCGAGGCCCCTGGCTTGTAATATAAAGCTTGTATGACTTTATTTATGTTTTAGAGTTGTGTTGTGATATCTTCCCGTGAGTCCTTAGGCTTGATCGTGTGCATTTGCGTGTATGATTAGTGCACGATTAGGCCAGGGGCGTCACAAGCACGATCTGCGCCGGTAGTCGTTCTTTGCCGGCCGTGCTCCAAGCATGCCTCGCCGCGCGCGAGCCGCTAGCCCTCCCCAGCTAGGCTGGTCCGCGGCCTAACATGGACGCCATCCCCGTCGCCGTCCCCGCCACCGCCTGCTCCGATGACAGCCGAGGAGGAGGAGGAGCTCGTGAGGCAGGTCATGGAGGACTCCCTCCGCACCCATGACGAGGCCCAGTGGCAGGGCCTCGAACAGATGATAGCCCTCTCTGCGGCCAGCGATGTTGCCATCCCGGAGTTCGACGTCGTGGTGATGGAGGAGGCCATGGATGCCGTGCAACAGCAGGAGGAGGAGCCCGCGCCGTGGAACGCGGCGCTGGTTGACCAGAAGTGGTCCTGGACGGAGAAGGTCTTGTGCACGCCGAGGCCTGGCACCGTCCCTGCTATAACACCCCATGTATTAAGCTACAGTAATCACCTTTTTTATTATGCCAAGTCATCATGATCAACAGTGCTTAATCATCATTAGTAACATATCCCTTTCCAAATTCAAATTTAAATGGAAATTCGAACTAAAGTAAAAATAAAAGTTGTTCAAATTGGAAAACAAAAATGTGCTTCATGTTGCACATATTCCCAAAGCATTTATAAAAATGATTGCAACATTTATTGGAATTGTAAAAGGACTCAAACAACAAGGAACAGCAGCAAAACAGAACTATTTAATCCTTTTTCAATTAAATAAAATCCGAATAAAAAGATATGGACACCAAACCAATTTCTAGCAGTGACTAATAATGCACTGATATTATGTGGGCTATTTCCATATTTTACAAAAGTGTTTTGAAATAAAAAACAAAAGCCAAAACAGAAACTAAAAAGAGAAAACAGAAAAACAGAAAAGAATTAAAGAAAAAGAAAAAGGCCCAGGGCACTGGACCTAAGTCCACAGTGCCCGGCCCAGCCCACTCCCCTCGTCTCCCCTGACCTCCCGCGCTCGCTGTCGCCTCCACCGCGCACGCGCACGCACCGTAGCCAGCCCCCCTCCCCCTCGCGCGACAACGAGCCGCTACAGGGCGCTCTGCAGGGATAAGGGCTGTTGGGAAACGTAGTAATTTTCAAAAAAAATTCCTACGCACACACAGGATCATGGTGATGCATAGCAACGAGATGGGAGAGTGTGTCCACGTACCCTCGTAGACCGAAAGCGGAAGCGTTAGCACAACGCGGTTGATGTAGTCGTACGTCTTCACGATCCGACCGATCCAAGTACCGAACGCACGGCACCTCCGAGTTCAGCACACGTTCAACTCGATGACGTCCGGCAAGCTCCGATCCAGCAAAGCTTCACAGGAGAGTTTCGTCAGCACGACGGCGTGGTGACGGTGATGATGATGCTACCGACGCAGGGCTTCGCCTAAGCACCGCTGCGATATGATCGAGGTGGATTATGGTGGAGGGGGGCACCGCACACGGCTAAGAGATCAATGATCAATTGTTGTATCTATGGGGTGCTCCCTGGCCACGTATATAAAGGATGGAGGGAGGAGGAGGCCGGCCCTCATAGGGCGCGCCCAAGGTGTGGAGTCCTACTAGGACTCCCTAGTCCTAGTAGGATTCCACCTCCCACATGGAATAGGAAAAGGGGAAGGGAGAAGGAGAAGGAAGGAAGGGGGCACCCCCTTTCCCTAGTCCACTTCGGACCAGTCCATGGGGAAGGGGCGCAGCCACCCTTGAGGCCTTTCTCTCCTTTCCCGTATGGCCCATTAAGGCCCAATACGAATTCCCGTAACTCTCCGGTACTCCGAAAAATACCCGAATCACTCGGAACCTTTCCGATGTCCGAATATAGCCTTCCAATATATCGATCTTTACCTCTCGACCATTTCGAGACTCCTCGTCATGTCCCCGATCTCATCCGGGACTCCGAACAAACTTCGGTCATCAAATCACATAAACTCATAATACCGATTGTCACCGAACTTTAAGCGTGCGGACCCTACGGGTTCGAGAACTATGTAGACATGACCGAGACACGTCTCCAGTCAATAACCAATAGCGGAACCTGGATGCTCATATTGGCTCCCACATATTCTACGAAGATCTTTATCGGTCAAACCGCATAACAACATACGTTGTTCCCTTTGTCATCGGTATGTTACTTGCCCGAGATTCGATCGTCGGTATCTCAATACCTAGTTCAATCTCGTTACCGGCAAGTCTCTTTACTCGTTCCGTAATACATCATCCCGCAACTAACTCATTAATTACAATGCTTGCAAGGCTTATAGTGATGTGCATTACCGAGTGGGCCCAGAGACACCTCTCTGACAATTGGAGTGACAAATCCTAATCTCGAAATACGCCAACTCAACAAGTACCTTCGGAGACACCTGTAGAGCACCTTTATAATCACCCAGTTACGTTGTGACGTTTGGTAGCACACAAAGTGTTCCTCTGGTAAACGGGAGTTGCATAATCTCATAGTCATAGGAACATGTATAAGTCATGAAGAAAGCAATAGCAACATACTAAACGATCAAGTGCTAAGCTAACGGAATGGGTCAAGTCAATCACATCATTCTCCTAATGATGTGATCCCGTTAATCAAATGACAACTCATGTCTATGGTTTAGGAAACATAACCATCTTTGATTAACGAGCTAGTCAAGTAGAGGCATACTAGTGACACTCTATTTTGTCTATGTATTCACACATGTATCAAGTTTCCGGTTAATACAATTCTAGCATGAATAATAAACATTTATCATGACATAAGGAAATAAAATAATAACTTTATTATTGCCTCTAGGGCATATTTCCTTCAGTCTCCCACTTGCACTAGAGTCAATAATCTAGTTCACATCGCCATGTGATTTAACACCAATAGTTCACATCACCATGTGATTAACACCCATAGTTCACATCGCTATGTGACCAACACTCAAAGGGTTTACTAGAGTCAATAATCTAGTTCACATCGCCATGTGTTTAACACCCAAAGAGTACTAAGTTGTGATCAAGTTTTGCTTGTGAGAGAAGTTTAGTCAACGGGTCTGCCACATTCAGATCCGTATGTATTTTGCAAATTTCTATGTCTACAATGCTCTGCACGGAGCTACTTTAGCTAATTGCTCCCACTTTCAATATGTATCCAGATTAAGACTTAGAGTCATCTGGATCAGTGCCAAAACTTGTATCGATGTAACCCTTTACGACGAACCTTTTGTCACCTCCATAATCGAGAAACATATCCTTATTCCACTAAGGATAATTTTGACCGCTGTTCAGTGATCTACTCCTAGATTACTATTGTACTCCCTTGCCAAAATCAGTGTAGGGTATACAATAGATCTGGTACACAGCATGGCATACTTTATAGAACCTATGGCTGAGGCATAGGGAATCACTTTCATTCTCTTTCTATCTTCTGCCGTGGTCGGGCTTTGAGTCTTACTCAATTTCACACCTTGTAACACAGGCAAGAACTCTTTCTTTGACTGTTCCATTTTGAACTACTTCAAAATCTTGTCAAGGTATGTACTCATTGAAAAAACTTATCAAGCGTCTTGATCTATCTCTATAGATCTTGATGCTCAATATGTAAGCAGCTTCACCGAGGTCTTTCTTTGAAAAACTCCTTTCAAACACTCCTTTATGCTTTGCAGAATAATTCTACATTATTTCCGATCAACAATATGTCATTCACATATACTTATCAGAAATGTTGTAGTGCTCCCACTCACTTTCTTGTAAATACAGGCTTCACCGCAAGTCTGTATAAAACTATATGCTTTGATCAATTTATCAACGCGTATATTCCAACTCCGAGATGCTTGCACCAGTCCATAGATGGATCGTTGGAGCTTGCATATTTTGTTAGCACCTTTAGGATTGACAAAACCTTCTTGTTGCATCATATACAACTCTTCTTTAATAAATCCATTAAGGAATGCAGTTTTGTTTATCCATTTGCCAGATTTCATAAAATGCGGCAATTGCTAACATGATTCAGACAGACTTAAATACGAGTGAGAAACTCTCATCGTAGTCAACACCTTGAACTTGTCGAAAACCTTTTTGCGACAATTCTAGCTTTGTAGATAGTAACACTACTATCAGCGTCCGTCTTCCTCTTGAAGATCCATTTAATCTCAATGGCTCACCAATCATCGGGCAAGTCAATCAAAGTCCATACTTTGTTCTCATACATGGATCCCATCTCAGATTTCATGGCCTCAAGCCATTTTGCGGAATCTGGGCTCATCATCGCTTCCTCATAGTTCGTAGGTTCGTCATGGTCAAGTAACATGACCTCCAGAACAGGATTACCGTACCACTCTGGTGCGGATCTTACTCTGGTTGACCTACGAGGTTCGGTAGTAACTTGATCTAAAGTTACATGATCATCATCATTAGCTTCCTCACTAATTGGTGTAGGAGTCACAGGAACAGATTTCTGTGATGAACTTACTTTCCAATAAGGGAGCAGGTACAGTTACCTCATCAAGTTCTACTTTCCTCCCACTCACTTCTTTCGAGAGAAACTCCTTCTCTAGAAAGGATCCATTCTTAGCAACGAATGTCTTGCCTTCGGATCTGTGATAGAAGGTGTACCCAACTGTCTCCTTTGGGTATCCTATGAAGATACATTTCTCCGATTTGGGTTTGAGCTTATCAGGATGAAACTTTTTCACATAAGTATCGCAACCCCAAACTTTAAGAAACGACAACGTTGGTTTCTTGCCAAACCACAGTTCATACGGTGTCGTCTCAACGGATTTAGATGGTGCTCTATTTAACGTGAATGCAGCTGTCTCTAATGCATAACCCCAAAATGATAGTGGTAAATCAGTAAGAGACATCATAGATTGCACCATATCTAATAAAGTACGGTTACGATGTTCGGACACACCATTACGCTGTGGTGTTCCAGGTGGCGTGAGTTGCGAAACTATTCCGCATTGTTTCAAATGAAGACCAAACTCGTAACTCAAATATTCTCCTCCACGATCAGATCGTAGATACTTTATTTTCTTGTTACGATGATTTTCCACTTCACTCTGAAATTCTTTGAACTTTTCAATTGTTTCAGACTTATGTTTCATCAAGTAGATATACCCATATCTGCTCAAATCATCTGTGAAGGTGAGAAAATAACGATACCCGCTGCGAGCCTCAATATTCATTGGAGCACATACATCAATATGTATGATTTCCAACAAATCTGTTGCTCGCTCCATTCTTCCAGAGAACGGCGTTTTAGTCATCTTGCCCATGAGGCATGGTTCGCAAGTATCAAGTGATTCATAATCAAGTGATTCCAAAATCCCATCAGCATGGAGTTTCTTCATGCGCTTTACACCAATATGACCTAAACGACAGTGCCACAAACAAGGTGCACTATCATTATTAACTTTGCATCTTTTGGCTTCAATATTATGAATATGTGTATCACTACGATCGAGATCTAACAAACCATTTTCATTGGGTGTATGACCATAGAAGGTTTTATTCATGTAAACAGAACAACAATTATTCTCTAACTT
This sequence comes from Thinopyrum elongatum, assembly GCA_011799875.1. Lineage (NCBI taxonomy): Eukaryota > Viridiplantae > Streptophyta > Magnoliopsida > Poales > Poaceae > Thinopyrum > Thinopyrum elongatum. The sequence goes on along the minus strand of CM022303.1, from coordinate 372,956,751 downwards.
AAATGTATAACCGTATTGCAATAAACATGATCAAATCATATTCATGCTCAACGCAAACACCAAATAACACTTATTTAGGTTCAACACTAATCCCGAAAGTATAGGGAGTGTGCGATGATGATCATATCAATCTTGGAACTATTTCCAACACACATCGTCACCCCGCCCTTAACTAGTTTCTGTTCATTCTGCAACTCCCGTTTCGAGTTACTACTCTTAGCAACTGAACCAGTATCAAATGCCGAGGGGTTGCTATAAACACTAGTGAAGTACACATCAATAACATGTATATCCAATATACCTTTGTTCACTTTGCCATCCTTCTTATCCGCCAAGTATCTAGGGGCAGTTCCACTTCCAGTGACCAGTCCCTTTGCAGTAAAAGCACTTTAGTCTCAGGCTTAGGTCCAGACTTGGGCTTCTTCACTTGAGCAGCAACTTGCTTGCCGTTCTTCTTGAAGTTCCCCTTCTTCCCTTTGCCCTTTTCTTGAAACTAGTGGTCTTGTCAACCATCAACACTTGATGCTTTTCTTGATTTCTACCTTCGTCGATTTTAGCATCACGAAGAGCTTGGGAATCGTTTCCGTTATCCCTTGCATATTATAGTTCATCACAAAGTTCAAGTAACTTGGTGATAGTGACTAGAGAACTCTGTCAATCACTATCTTATCTGGAAGATTAACTCCCACTTGATTCAAGTGATTGTAGTACTCAGACATTCTGAGCACATGCTCACTAGCTGAGCTATTCTCCTCCATCTTGTAGGCAAAGTACTTGTCAAAGGTCTCATACCTTTCGACACGGGCATGAGTATGAAATACCAATTTCAACTCTTGGAACATCTTATATGCTCCGTGGCGTTCAAAACAATTTTGAAGTCCCGGTTCTAAGCCATAAAGCATGGTGCACTAAACTATCAAGTAGTTATCATACCGATCTTTGTCAAACGTTCATAACGTCTGCCTATGCTCCTGCAATAGGTCCATCACCTAGCGGTGCATCAAGGACATAATTCTTCTGTGCGGCAATGAGGATAATCCTCAGATCACGGATCCAATCCGTATCATTGCTACTAACATCTTTCAATTTAGTTTTCTCTAGGAACATATAAAAAATAAAATAGAGGAGCTAAACGCGAGCTATTGATCTACAACAACATAGACAAGCAAAAAACTATCAGGTACTAAGATCATGATAAATTTAAGTTCAATTAATCATATTACTTAAGAACTCCCAGTTAGATAGACATCCCTCTAATCATCTAAGTGATCACGTGATCCATATCAACTAAACCATGTCCGATCATCACGTGAGATGGAGTAGTTTTCAATGATGAACATCACTATGTTGATCATATCTACTATATGATTCACGCTCGACCTTTCGGTCTTAGTGTTCCGAGGCCATATCTGCATATGCTAGGCTCGTCAAGTTTAACCCGAGTATTCTGCGTGTGCAAAAACTGGCTTGCACCAGTTGTAGATGAATGTTGAGCTTATCACACCCGATCATCACGTGGTGTCTCGGCACGACGAACTTTGGCAACGGTGCATACTTAGGGAGAACACTTTTACCTTGAAATTTAGTGAGAGATCATCTTATAATGCTACCGTCAAACAAAGCAAAATAAGATGCATAAAGGATAAACATCACATGCAATCAATATAAGTGATGTGATATGGCCATCATCATCTTTGTGCTTGTGATCTCCATCTCCGAAGCACCGTCATGATCACCATCGTCACCGGCGCGACACCTTGATCTCCATCGTAGCATCATTGTCGTCTCGCCAACTATTGCTTCTACGACTATCGCTACCGCTTAGTGATAAAGTAAAGCATTACATGGCGATTGCATTGCATACAATAAAGCGACAACCATATGGCTCCTGCCAGTTGCCGATAACTCAGTTACAAAACATGATCATCTCATACAATAAAATATAGCATCATGTCTTGACCATATCACATCACAACATGCCCTGCAAAAACAAGTTAGACGTCCTCTACTTTGTTGTTGCAAGTTTTACGTGGCTGCTACGGGCTGAGCAAGAACCGTTCTTACCTACGCATCAAAACCACAACGATAGTTCGTCAAGTTAGTGTTGTTTTAATCTTCACAAGGACCGGGCGTAGCCACACTCGGTTCAACTAAAGTTGGAGAAACTGACACCCGCTAGTCACCTGTGTGCAAAGCACGGCGGTAAAACCAGTCTCGCGTAAGCGTACGCGTAATGTCGGTCCGGGCCGCTTCATCCAACAATACCGCCGAACCAAAGTGTGACATGCTGGTAAGCAGTATGACTTGTATCGCCCACAACTCACTTGTGTTCTACTCGTGCATATAACATCTACGCATAAAACCAGGCTCGGATGCCACTGTTGGGAAACGTAGTAATTTTCAAAAAAAAAAAATCTACGCACACACAGGATCATGGTGATGCATAGCAACGAGATGGGAGAGTGTGTCCACGTACCCTCGTAGACCGAAAGCGGAAGCGTTAGCACAACGCAGTTAATGTAGTCGTACGTCTTCACAATCCGACCGATCCAAGTACCGAACGCACGGCACCTCCGAGTTCAGCACACGTTCAACTCGATGACGTCCCGTAAGCTCCGATCCAGCAAAGCTTCACAGGAGAGTTTCGTCAGCACGACGGCGTGGTGACGGTGATGATGATGCTACCGACGCAAGGCTTCGCCTAAGCACCGCTGCGATATGATTGAGGTGGATTATGGTGGAGGGGGGCACCGCACACGGCTAAGAGATCAATGGTCAATTGTTGTCTCTATGGGGTGCTCCCTGGCCACGTATATAAAGGATGGAGGGAGGAGGAGGCCGGCCCTCACAGGGCGCGCCCAAGGTGTGGAGTCCTACTAGGACTCCCTAGTCCTAGTAGGATTCCACCTCCCACATGGAATAGGAAAAGGGGAAGGGAGAAGGAGAAGGAAGGAAGGGGGCGCCCCCTTTCCCTAGTCCAATTTGGACCAGTCCATGGGGAAGGGGCGCAGCCACCCTTGAGGCCTTTCTCTCCTTTCCCGTATGGCCCATTAAGGCCCAATACGAATTCCCATAACTCTCCGGTACTCTGAAAAATACCCGAATCACTCGGAACCTTTCCGATGTCCGAATATAGCCTTCCAATATATCGATCTTTACCTCTCGACCATTTCGAAACTCCTCGTCATGTCCCCGATCTCATCCGGGACTCCGAACAAACTTCGGTCATCAAATCACATAAACTCATAATACCGATCGTCACCGAACTTTAAGCGTGCGGACCCTACGGGTTCGAGAACTATGTAGACATGACCGAGACACGTCTCCGGTCAATAACCAATAGCGGAACCTGGATGCTCATATTGGCTCCCACATATTCTACAAAGATCTTTATCGGTCAAACCGCATAACAACATACGTTGTTCCCTTTGTCATCGGTATGTTACTTGCCCGAGATTCGATCGTCGGTATCTCAATACCTAGTTCAATCTCGTTACCGGCAAGTCTCTTTACTCGTTCCGTAATACATCATCCCGCAACTAACTCATTAGTTACAATGCTTGCAAGGCTTATAGTGATGTGCATTACCGAGTGGGCCCAGAGATACATCTCCGACAATCGGAGTGACAAATCCTAATCTCGAAATACGCCAACTCAACAAGTACCTTCGGAGACACCTGTAGAGCACCTTTATAATCACCCAGTTACGTTGTGACGTTTGGTAGCACACAAAGTGTTCCTCCGGTAAACGGGAGTTGCATAATCTCATAGTCATAGGAACATGTATAAGTCATGAAGAAAGCAATAGCAACATACTAAACGATCAAGTGCTAAGCTAACGGAATGGGTCAAGTCAATCACATCATTCTCCTAATGATGTGATCCCGTTAATCAAATGACAACTCATGTCTATGGTTTAGGAAACATAACCATCTTTGATTAACGAGCTAGTCAAGTAGAGGCATACTAGTGACACTCTATTTTGTCTATGTATTCACACATGTATCAAGTTTCCGGTTAATACAATTCTAGCATGAATAATAAACATTTATCATGACATAAGGAAATAAAATAATAACTTTATTATTGCCTCTAGGGCATATTTCCTTCAAGGGCCCCTCCCCGCGCACCCCTGGCCTCCCCTCTCTCACTCCCCGCGCTCCCTCTCTGCTTTTTCCCCCTCGCCCGAGCGCCGCCATGGGCAGGCTCCGTTGAGCTCGCCGTCACAGAGACCCACTCACCCTGCCTCCGCGTCAGATCGCTTTGCCCGCCTCGTCTACGTCCTCTGCTCCGACCAGTCCGAGCCGGCAACCACCGCAACGAGTCCCTCGACACCGTCTTCCTTCTCGGGCGCCGCCGCCTTCGTCGTCGATTCCGGCTGCCCCAAGCCCTCCCCGAGCCCGCTGCCACCCCCTACAGCTCCGTCGTGAGTACCGCGTCCCCCTCCCTCTCTCACTGGCCCTTTGCGTGGCCGTAGCCATCCCGTCGCGTTGCCGTACTCCGACCGCCGCCGCTTACCGCACCGCCGTGGCCACCACGAACACCGACCGCACTCGAGCACTGCGTCGTGCTCCTGGGCTTCCCGGGGACCCAAAATGCCCATCCCCGTCGCCTGCCGTGCCCTGCGTCGACGAGCTCGAGCTCGTCCGAACGCCACCGCCGTCGGCCGTGTTTGGTCCGGCTAGCTCCGGCCGCTACAGCCCCCGCCACCACCGCCGTTCGACGCGCGAGCTCGCCCGCAGTCGAACGAGCTAAACGCCGGGTCCGGAGATCCCCTGTGTGCATTTTCCGGCCACCCCCGCCGCGTGCCACCGCAGAAAACGGTCACCGCGCGAAGTTCCGGTGACGGCGCCGACGTGGTGCTGACGCGGTAGCCATGGGGCCCGCCTTGTGTCACTGACCGATGGGCCCAATTGACCTGTTGACCGAAGTCAACCGCTGACTGGACCAGGTCCAGTCACTGACCTGTGGGCCACCACCTCCCATATTTAACTAAAATGTTTTAAAATTAATTAATTAACTTAATGTGACACTGACAGGTGGGCCCAGTAGCTTAATTAGCTAATTAGTTAAAATTAACTTTGTTTAGACTAATCAGAGGCTGACATGTGGGTCCCACTGGACCCACATGTCAGATTTGACCCTGGTCAGCCGACCGTTGACTGCTGACGTCAGCATTACGTCACGATGACGTCACCCTGTACTGTTCTGGATAATGGTGATTTAATTAAATCCAGAAATTCCAGAAATTAATAAAAACTTTAGAAAATCATATCTTTTAATCCGTAACTCCGATGAAAATAATTTATATATGAAAATTGATCAGAAAAATCCCACGGATCCGAATATGCCCTCCTTTCATTTGTCACATGCTCCTAGCATGCTGAACATGAAACTTCCCTCTCCGGATCGCCTGTCCGATAAATCCAAAGACCCGGGAAATATCGTCAGATATTCTCCCGCTCCGTGTGATACGTGTAGTACTGCGTTAGACTACCCCTAGCACTGTGTATTGCCATGTCATACATCGTGTTGCATCTGTTTGCTTGTATTTATTGTTTCCTCCCCTATTCTCTCTCGTTAGACCCCGACGCAGTTTCCGGTACCGACGCAGCTCCGGAGCCCGACGCCACCGTTGACGACCTTGCCCTTGCCGCCGAGCAACCAGGCAAGCACCCCCCTTTGAGCATACCGATGTCGCCTATTCTTTCTCTCTCATGCTTGCATTAGAATTGCTGCTACTACTGCTTTACCTATTCTGATGCATAGCCTGTTTATTGTAACCTGCTGTTGAAACCTTACCTGCTTATCCTAAACTGTTTAGTATAGGCTGGGTAGAGACCTATCAGTGACCCCACTTGTCCCGACTGCCCCGCTGGATTATCAGAAGACCCGATCAACGGGATTGAAGAACAGGCCCCGGCACCGCACATCACCCCCCTTAGTTGTAACGACACCACAACGTTACTATCGAGTGCCGAGGGTGAAACCTCTTGTAGCACTTCTGATGTTAACTCTGTAGAGTAGAGTAGCTATTCGGTCGTGATTATCGAGGGTGATTCCTCCTCCACCGTTTCCGATAACGACGCCGTCGTACAACACCTCAAGTGTGAACCCAGCGAGGGTGATTCCTCCGAGTTCACCTTGACGGATATATCGGGTGGTAATCCAACGAGGGTGATACCTCGGATTCCCCTGATGTTATGGACACACGGATACTTGGATTGTACTATTGTTACTTGTAAAGGCGGGTCGACCCTGAGGGGTACCCGCGTGTGATGTGAAGACGGGTTGCCTGGATGGTGCCCGAGTGATGAATACGAGGCGTGGCCGGGCATTCTTGGCCCTTGCCGCAAGTCCTCGAGACGGGGCGACGGGGTCACATCGATCGTGAGTCTCTGCTCATTACATCAACCCCAAGGTACTAACGGTTTGGATATTTGATTCGAGTGGGCCTCTGGCCCGATAGCACTAACCATCACGCGGGAATAAGTATGGGTACTCTGCATCGTGGTATCAGCCGAAAGCTTTGTCAGACGTCCAGTTCAGCATTGCAGCCGGGTCGGATCGTGCCGTTGGCGCTGGTATCCACCCTGCTCGCAACGACCCGGAGTGCACAGGGCGATGGCCCAAGACCCCTGAGCGCTTAGGATGTAGACCGGCGGGGACCTCTCTGCTGAGCTCTAGGTTGGGCTGCGGTGTGTCGTTTGGCTGAGGCCGGGCATGACCCGGAAAAGTGTGTCCGACCAGAGTTAAGCGAGCGTGGTGGGTAAGTTGGTGCGCCCCTGCAGGGAAGAACTAATCTATGCATAGCCAGATCCTCGGCAACGGACACTCGGAGTTGTATCCCGATCAATACAACTAGAATTGGATACTATGGCTCTGGGATTGCTTCTCGCAGGGGGTCGAGAAGGGATCTCAGAACGAGGTTGATGACTGAATGGCTCTGGGATTGCTTTCTCGTAGGGAGTCGAGAAGGATCTCTGGGTGAGGATGAGACTTAATGATACTACTACTTTATACGGTGCTAATCTACACTCTTCTAATGCTGCAAGACCTCTGAAGATGCTAGTCTTCGATAGGACTAGGCCTTCTCTCTATTCTGTCATTTCTGCAGCCCAGCCCACATATATAGCCTTCCTTTGATAATGATTGCATATGTAGTGTAGATCCTTGCTTGCTGAGTACTTCGGATGAGTACTCACGGTTGCTTTGCTTTCTTTTTCCCCCACATCCTTTTGATGCAACCAGATGACGGAGCCCCTGAGACAGCTGCCCCCGTCGACGATCGCTACTACTACCACCTCGAGAGTGGTTACTTCTACGAGCTGGCCGACGACCAGGAGTAGGATCGGAGGGTCCCAGGCAGGAGGCCTGCGCCTTTCGATCGTAGTGTTTTCTTTGGCCCGCCTTCCAAGGGCTTATCTGTGTTTTCTTTTATATCTGTACTCAGATATCTGATGCTTCCGCTGACGCTTGTATGCGGGCTTATGTATTCGAGCCCTCGAGGCCCCTGGCTTGTAATATAAAGCTTGTATGACTTTATTTATGTTTTAGAGTTGTGTTGTGATATCTTCCCGTGAGTCCTTAGGCTTGATCGTGTGCATTGCGTGTATGATTAGTGCACGATTGAGCCGGGGGCGTCACACCCGCCACGGGAAGAGGTGGTGCAGGTGCCAACGCAGCCGCCTTCGGTTGCGCCTCCCGCCTGGCAGGGGCCGCCGGCCCACCTGTGGACGCCCCCACCCTACATCGACCTCACGGGCGACGAGGACGACGACAACGGTACTGAAGGCGACGACAGCGGCGACGGCTTCTAGTTTTTTTATGTCGTCTTAGTTTTTAGTTTTGTTTAAGAATGTGCTGGACTGGACTTGGGCCGTTTTATGTAAATATTTAAACTTTTTAAATTACTTTTTCATGTCTACTTGGGTTAGATTTGGCTGAATTTTGCTAGTCCTTTAGGATGACAATTTGAGATGTGACAGTTTGGTTGAGCGGATAGACGGTCGCACGACCACAAACGGACGAATGTATTCATTTCTTCGTCCCAAACGTCGCAAACAGACGAATGTGTCCATTTCTTTGTTTCAAACGGATGAAATTCAGACTAAACAAAGGTCTGTTTAGGATCTTGCGTTGGAGTTGCCCTGACAACCCCGTCCCCTGTCCACAAAATCAATAGAAGGAAAAAAAAAACACAAGCCCGTCTGCCGTCTCCTTCTCCCGTAAACCGAAGCCGAGGGGAGGCTTTACGAACAAACAGGCCATCAGCCCCCTTAAAGCCAGGACCAGGAAGCCAACACACACACACCAACACCCTCCAAAGGCCAAGGCGATAGCGAGCGCGAGGGCGCCCCCGCCCGCGTTGGAGACGAGACTCGACGAGAGGGGCCGACGCGGGAAGGGAACCGCCGCGAACCCGGGGAGAGCAAGCTCGCGACGCCTCCGCCGGGAAGGACCGTCGCCGCCGCGGATCTCTCGATCTGAGGAACCGCGTCTCGATTCCCCGCCTCGCAGGTACGAGCGCTACGATCCGGGGCCGCTTCAATCCGATTTGGTTCAATTCGAATTGCTTCTCATTGCTCTTGATTTGTGCCCTGCGATCTGCTTGCCTGGAATCAGGGTTTTGTGCGCGGCAGCGCCTGAGATGAGCGTGGAGAGCCCTGGGAGAGCCGCCGGGAGCTAGGGTTTTTTCGCCGTCGGAGCGCTGGACCGCCCCCGACACCCTCCCAGGTTTTCCATGGGAGATGGAGGAGTCGCGTGCGCCGTCCCGCCTCAGCGTGCAGTGGAGGGCTTCCGTGCCGACGCCCTCGTGAGGGGAGAAGCGATGCCAGACAAGGGGGAGAAAGCAGCGCACGGCCACCACCATCACCACCACCACCACCACCACCGCAAGCACTACTCGGCTTCAGCTGCCGACCTCGAGGAAGGGGAGCTGCTGCTCAATGGAGAGGCAGACAACACACGGGACTTGGACAGGACCATACCTCCCAAGAAATGGCGCAAGTTGCCGCCTTCCTCGCCAGCTGCAGAGTTGGAGCCGGGGGAGATTGTAAGCATGCAATCAGAGCCAACAAGGAAGATAAGGAGGAACGTGGAGCTTGACAAGACTGAGTTTGTGCCTGTGACACAGCGGAAAGGTAAGTCTGACAAGATCGAGAGAAAGTCTAATAAAGATGTGGTGGAGCCAGCGGAGGTTACTCCACTGGGAAAAAAACGGGACCGGGATCATAGCGGCAAGATATGTTCGTCAGCTCACATCCGCGAGGATGGGAAGAAAGGCACTTCACGAGATTTTGATGAGGAGCCTGGTGAGATTAAGCCAGAGAGCAGCAGCACCGGCAGTGCTAGGAAGAGCCAGGCGGTAGAGCCCGAGCGCAAACACCAAGCTGAGACATTCACTCAATCAGGGTCAAAAAGTCGAAGGAAGGGAGAGCCAAAGACTTCTTCTGCTGGGAAGCATTTGTCTGGAAGAAATCATGATATCTCGCCGCAAATACGAGATCGGCATGATCGGCTTGAGAGGAGCCCAGGCATCTTGGGACGCTTTCCTCATGATCACATTCGCCATGAGAGGAGCCCAGGCCGCATGGAGCGCTCCCCACGAGACCGAGACCGTGGTCATCACTGTGATAACAGAGACCGCAGCCCGTACATTTCACCACGACACAGAGCACGCCAGGCCCATCACAGGGATAACACACCGAGCCGCATTGATAATTCCCCTCGTGGGAGGACTCAGCACGAGGACATCAGAGACCGAAATCCGCTCTCTCATGATAAATCACCATCTGAACGTGGTCGAACAACTGACAGCCATGAAGCAAGTAAGAAGAGCAGGGGTGCTAAGCTTGAAAGCAACAACCTAGAAAATGTGCCGCACAAAAATAAGTCAACGAAGCAACCAACTAAGAGTAATAGTGGTAGCAACATAAAGAGTGAGGAGAGGATCTCCAAGGGGAAGGCAACCGAGGGCGTTCAATGCACTGAGTTGCTGCCACCACCTCCGTTACCACCACCGCCGCCGCTTCCGCCTCCACCTCCGCCTTTACCACCTAATATGCCTCCTCCCCTGCCCCCGCCACCAGTACCTGAGCAGCTGAATGATCTCGTTGAAGATGCCTCAATGGAAGAAGACATGGATATCTGTGACACCCCACCTCACACCAGTGAAGCACCTGAACTCAGTACTGAGCCCACTATTATCATGGGGAAGTGGTTTTACCTTGACCAATTTGGTGTTGAGCAAGGACCTTCCAAGCTTGCTGACTTGAAGAAACTGGTAGAAGATGGATATCTTCTTTCTGATCATCTAATAAAGCATGCTGACAGCAATAGATGGGTGACTGTTGAGAATGCAGCTTCACCACTGGTTCCATCTGATATTCCCTCGATGTATGCGGACCTTTCTTCACAGAAGGTTAGCCCTCTAGAAGCCCCAGGAAATCTGCTCGACGAAGCTCGAGAAGGAGCAACTTTGTTGGCATGGAGTGCTGAGGATGAAGAGGAGGAAGCTTCTGAAGAACAGAAGGAAGATCTCTACATTGATAATAGGGTCGAGGCACTAATGTATGGAACTACTATGGTGGATGGACATGAGCTTGATATTCTTGGAGGTAAAAACGTTTCTTTACTTTTTGAGCTGAAGTTTTAAATGCTTTTTTGATGTTAGTGGGCTGGATTGGGCTGAGCTTGTTTTTTGGGCTTTTAGGGATTGCATATTTTTGAGGGATTGTTTTTTGTTTTTTTACAGCTTTTGGGGTTTCCGTTTCGTTATATCCTTTTGGTTGCAACTTTCAGGGCCCTCGACTTTGGTAGTTTGGTTGTGCTCTTGCAGTTTGCACGGAATCTTGGAAACTTTAGGAGTTCCACGTGGCTGGGTCCGGGTCCGGGCTCGGGCCTTATATGATGTATTATTCGTCCTCTTTTAGTGCTATTTTTTCGGTTGTAGAATCTTGTCCATGACCTTGGGTTTTCTTGGATTTTTGTTGCATTTCTCGTTTTAGTACATTTGTATCCCCATGATTTCTGTTTTTAGTCCGTCCGTATAAAAAGTGCTGTAACTACCCTTGGGAAGTTCTGTATTAAGTTATTATTACATACTTCTGTTTAATTCGGGAAAAATAACAACCATTTGGATCAGGTGGTTTTACACTCTTCTTTGAAGGCAGTTTAAAAAAACAGGTGCTCCCTCCGACCCATAATATAAGATGTTATTACATCGGATGTAATAATGATGTAATAACATCTTATATTATGGGACTGAGGGAGTAGTAGTTGTAGATGTTAATTTTAAACTTGTATTACGTGGTGTGCAAATATAATCTTTGAGGGTTGTAAATGCAAGTACAGAGCTTCCACATGCCCTAAAACAGAATCTACTGCTATCCTTTTGTTGTTTGGCTTTGATTCTCAGAGCTGTAATTGATGTGTTCCAGCAGTTACCCCTCATGGTTATACTTATCCGGTGTCTTTCCTCGTTTGGAAATTGCAGAGGTTTTGGATGCACATTTTGAGCCTGTTGACTGGGAAAGGTGTAGTTACCCTGAAGGTATTGGATCAATCTGTCCTTGTTTATCCTTCGTTATTTTTTTACCTTGCGTATGTTTTTTTTTGAAAGGATGCGCATGTAATTTCTGAAAGCTAGTGTATGTTGCTTTAGTTCTCCAGATGTTACTTGTCCTCTAGATGGGGACACTACGTCTTACTCTGAAAACTAATCATTTACAACATGTACAAGGTGGAATGGTACCACCATCTAGTTCTTTGATCGCCCTTTGTTTTTTTGTTGACATACCGGGGTTTCTGTCTTCTTATGCCAGATTTTCCTAGGTTCCAAGGCCAACCTGCAAGAGATGATGGGATCAACAGAAGCATTGGATTCGTCAGTGGTGTTGGTCCTGTTGGGAGGGAAAAGTTTTATCGTAATGTTGAATGTAGCGAGTGGTTTTCTGGTAGATGGTCTTGCAAAGGTGGTGACTGGAAGAGGAACGATGAATTCCACCAAGATAAGCCTTACAGGAAAAAGCTTGTCCTGAATGAAGGCTATGCTCTTTGTCAGATGCTAAAGGGCAACCATGAGGATCCCCGCTGGCACTGCAAGGAAGACCTCTACTACCATGCACCTGCTAAAAAGCTTGATCTGCCGTTGTGGGCATTCTCATCAACAGAAGAGGCCACTGACAGTGTTGATGATGCCAGTGCTATTATACCTGGAAGGTTGTGCCAGAATCAGATTAGACAACTTCCAAAGGGAGTGAAAGGGATGACGCTTCCAGTTGTTAAGATAAATGCTCGGGTTGTCAAGGATCAATCCTCTATCGAACCATGCATAAAGTCCAGAGCAGCCGAGCGGTCACTTTCTAGATCTTCACGCTCCCACTCAACTGGAACTGATAGGAATTCTGTTCATGAAGGTTTGTCTCATTTCAAGAAACATCATGAACATGATTTACAAAGTCTGCAGAAGTCCAAGTCTGTTCCAAACATCCCAGAGGACCATGTTTGCACTGTTGAAGAATTGTCAGTCAAACTGGGTGACTGGTACTACATGGATGGAACTGGACATGAGCATGGCCCATTTTCTTACTCTGAGTTGCAAAAGTTAGTTAAAAAGGGCACTATTATTGAACAGAGCAGTGTGTTCAGAAAGATTGATAACACATGGCTTCCAGTTGTTAAGGATATAAAATCTGAGTCTGCTGCTCGCGATGGAGGGCCAGGAAGTTCAGATTCTACTTCTGCTCTTGTGGAGCAGTCCAACACTGTTGTGAACCATGGAGCTGGTAGGTTCCATGAGTTGCACCCCCAGTTTGTGGGTTATACACGTGGTAAGCTGCATGAACTAGTCATGAAGTATTTCAAGAGCAGGGAGCTTACTTTAGCCATAAACGAGGTCTTGGATCCATGGATCGCAGCAAAGCAGCCCAAAAAGGAAATAGAAATGAACTTTTCTAACAATTCAGCTTCAAGGAAAATCCTGCCAGGTATTCCGTCATATCTAGTCTAAACATGCACTATTTCCTTACTTTCTGCCATTAATTGTGCTTCTCAGCTTACCATCATGTTGACTAGTCCTTCCAGTTGCACATGGCACACCTTATGTTAATTTCTATGCTATATTCATTCTTTTGTTATAATTATGTCTGTTATGACAGTCGATCTTTGCAACAATTCCCTTTTTTGGCATTTCTGCAGAAGATGCTGGGTCTGTAAAAAGGGCAAGGCTGCTGCCTAATCAAAGTGATGAAGATATCAATATGTATGAGGACATCCTTGCCAGCCAGAATGATGACTGCTCTTTTGAAGACTTATGTCATGATGCTGCTCTTGTTGAAGAGAACTCTACTAATTCCGTAGCTGGAAGAGACAGCTGGGGATTACTGAATGTGAATGTGTTAGCAAGAATCTTCCATTTTCTGAGGGCGGACATGAAATCACTGATTTCTTCTGCAGCTACCTGTAAGCTCTGGAACACTGGTGTTCAGTACTACAGGAACACATGTAGATTTGTTGATTTGTCTTCTGTTGGCCTTCAGTGCACCGATTCTGTGTTTCATGGTATTATGGTATGACTCCCTTTTCTGTTTAAACTTTGAGATGTTATTTTTGTCATCTTCGAAGTTTCAACTTCTGACTCAAATTATTTATCTCCCTTTCAGGCTGGTTATGAGAAGCAAAATATAAGAACACTGATTTTAGTTGGGTGTTCAAATCTGAGCTCTCTTGCCCTTGGGGAAGTACTAGTGCAGTTTCCGAGCATATCTTATGTGCACATTCAGGGTTGCAGTCAGCTATGTGATATGAAAAGCAGATTTCACCATATTAAATGGATTAAGAGCTCTTTGAATCCTGAGGAGTCACTCCAGAAAATTAGAAGCCTGAAGCAGATAGATGATGGAAACGATTATGCATCCAAAGTTGCAAGGAACTTGACCAGTCAGCTGGGTGGTTCTGATGAACTTGACGGCTATTTTGCTGATATCTCAAATAGAGAGAATGCCAATCTTTCCTTTGGGCAAGGTTTCTATAAACGATCAAAATGGCTTGATGCTAGAAAGTCATCTGCTGTTTTGTCGAAGGATGCACAACTAAGGCGTTTGATGCAGAGGAAGGCCGAGAATAGCTACCGGAAGATGGAAGAGTTTGTCATCAATAGATTGAGAGAAATCATGAAGAGCAGCAGATTTGATTTCTTCATTCCAAAGGTACATGACTTGCTCATGTTATAAGTTTTGCAAAAGTAAAAATTGAGCCTGCTTAGTTGAAGAAGTTGTTGAAGAAGTTGTGAGGCTAGCAGATAGAGGGCAAGAAAAAAAAAAACTCATGCACTTTTACTAAACCTAACCATGTTGCAGAGGGAGATGTAAAGATTAAAAGTGTTCCAATGAGCATCGAGGATATACCTTTGTCTTTCTTCAATAGCTGTCTTCTTCCTTGGCAATGATTGTTTCATCTTCTCTTCCTTAAAAAAGGTCAGCGGCCTCAAAGCAGATAAGATCCTAAGATGCGACAATGACCCAATTATCTTTCAAAGAACGCCCGGATTACCTTGCAAACGAAAGAGGGAGGCTAATGGAAAAAAATGTAGAACATTCTTAAGACTGGATTTAAGGAAATCCTTAGCCAAGGGGAGTTTACGTTGAATTACAGGTAGAAATGGTGTCTGCATGGCAGAATTTGTTCAGCCTGTCAACAAACTTACATGTTCCCGCTCCACATCTGGGATCTGCTTCTGTGTCCTCCAGATCGTCCATCGCCTTCCTCATCTCCCCCACTTTGCCAGCCCTCTCCATTTTTGTCTTTTCCATCCAGCAAACTTGTCTGCATCCTCTACACCATTTCATCAAATTTGGCTGTCAATTCCTCATCTAACTCACATTATCTCCCTGCTCACCTTGTGCACTGTACCGATTGTTCTTCCGTCCTTTCCATTACTCAATTGCACCGTGACACTGGCATCGATGCCATCCAACTTCACACCATTGTGACAACCGTTGTAGGTCCAGGTCCCTTGGTAGTACTGCCACAAGACGATGCCGGTGTGCTACGCATGCTGCATGCAGCATCCTCCTTCTCTTCAAGCGAATCCGTCCATATTTTGACATGTCGCTAGGAAAGGCCTCATTGACTGGTGTACTATGCAGTAGACATGGTACATCGAGCAACTTGTAGCATATCACCAACATGAACCTTATTTTCAAGAATCCTTTCCACCATGCACATGAATTGACTATTCAACACAGTATGCATTCCATCCAGGATATCCCCGGCATCAGTGGGTGATTTAACTGGTTGAATCTTTGACATTTTTCACTAACAATATCTTTGTTTTACAGGTTGCAAAAATTGAAGGTAGGTTGAAAAGTGGATATTATGCTCGGCATGGCTTTAGTTCTCTCAAGAATGATATTCGATCTATGTGCCGTGATGCATTGAGGTAAAGTTGCTCAGTCTAACTGAGTTGAAGGTTTGCAGAGCAGGGTAAGTTTGTGATATTGCATTTTCTCACATTTGATTTGCTACTACAGATATAAAGGCCGAAGTGATTTGGGAGATATGAAGCAAATTGTTGTGTCCTTTATCCAGTTAGCAAAGAGACTCGGTAACCCACGATTGATTTCTGAGAGGGATGGAGCAGCAGCCCAGAAGGACTCTGACACGAGTCAATATTCTTCAGACACAAAACTAAAAAAGAAACAAAATAAAACTACGGGGGAAAGAAGGGGAGCAAACTGGGCTATTGCCTCTGCTGGTGCAGATGCTTCATCCCGTGCCTTTGACCGTGAAATTAAAAGAAGTCTCTCTAAATTAAAGAAAATGGATGTTGATTCTGGGAGTGAGACATCTGATGATGATGATGGATACTCTGAAGGTGATGAAGCTGAGAGTGAAACTACTGTTTCTGATACAGAGAGTGACCTTGACCTAAATTCTGCAGCATGGGACTTAAGGGGAAATGGTATGAAGTTGTTTGAATCTGGTGACTCTGTCGGGGATGATCGTGGATGGGGTGCTCGCATGACAAAAGCAAGCCTTGTCCCTCCTGTTACTAGGAAGTACGAAGTGATTGAGAAGTACCTTATTGTAGCAGATGAGGAGGAAGTACAACGAAAAATGCGGGTTGCTTTACCTGATGACTACTCTGAGAAGCTGCTCTCGCAGAAGAATGGTACTGAAAATTTGGAGATTCCAGAGGTTAAGGATTATCAACGTAGAAAGGTACCTGGGGATGAAGTTCTTGAGCAAGAAGTATACGGCATAGATCCATACACACATAATCTCCTGCGTGACATTATGCCAGCCGACGTTAGCTTGTCATCTGCTGACAAACATACCTTTATTGAGGAGGTATTGTAGCTGACAAAGACTTGTTTTTTTCATTTTAGTTCATTTGCTGGGATGCTTTGGACTCACTTAGATATTGTGATTGCAGCTGCTTCTGAATACTTTGAATAAGCAGGTTCGGGATTTCACTGGTTCTGGAAATACTCCTATGGTTTACCCCCTTAAACCTGTCATCGAAGAAATCCAAAAGTCTGCAGAGGAGAGTGGTGATAGACGAATTGCAAAGATGTGCCTTGGAATGCTAAAGGCCATGAGGAACCGCCCTGAACATAACTATGTTGCTTATAGAAAGGCATGCATTCAGCAACACCTTATTCATTAATGTTTGCATACCATCATAACTAGACGGTCCTATCTTAACTTTCCGCATGTTCTTTCAGGGTCTTGGAGTTGTTTGCAACAAAAAGGGTGGATTTGGCATGGATGACTTTGTTATTGAGTTCTTTGGGGAGGTGTGTTCTAACTGTATACCCAATGTTTCTAGAATTAATCCATATCATATAAAATCATAATGTATTTATATATTTGTAACCTTTGCAGGTTTACCCTTCTTGGAGATGGTATGAAAAGCAAGATGGTATTAAACATATACAAAACAACAGTGAAGATCAAGCTCCTGAGTTTTATAACATTATGTTAGAAAGACCAAAGGTATTTTCCGTTTTAAATTTTTTGATGCCATCCAAGTATCTAATCTGTGAGTGAAGACATCGTGAGCAAGGGTTATTACAGATGACTGATCTTTTGCCTTTGTTATGATGAAAGGGGGACCGTGATGGATATGACTTGGTTTTTGTTGATGCTATGCACAAGGCTAACTATGCGAGCAGAATCTGTCATTCATGTAACCCCAACTGTGAAGCAAAGTAAGCCCATTTAATCTCCAGATTTTTACGACACAATGATTTCCTTTTTCACTACACATGCCTCTATGCTATCTGTTTTCAGTGTTGACCTGAATTTCTTTTACACCCATTTGTGAAAGAGGTTCACTGATCCAAAGTTATGCAAGCGTATACTCCTACTTTTTAAATGATCAACATTGATAGGAGCTTGACTTTGCTGTTGTGCGAGTCCTTTACCTTTATACAACTGCTTTGTCATTCCTCCATTCTTCAAAAGTTTTATGAATTTTGTCATTGTTTTATCATGTGGTGGTTAATGCATGTGCATTAGAACTTCAATAGCGAATGAGCAAAACTATTCCTGTGTTGTTCCGTGTTTAATGCGGTATTTTTTCTCACACTTCTTATACTACTAACTAGTGCTCCTTAATTTTATTTTCCAGAGTGACTGCTGTGGATGGTCAGTACCAGATTGGAGTCTACACTGTTAGGCCGATTGCAGAAGGCGAGGAAATTACTTTTGATTACAACTCTGTAACTGAGGTGAGCATCACATTGTGTTCCTGCATAAGCTACGTTTTAAGTTACACTATTTTAAGTTTACATTCTTGTTCTGCTAGAGTAAGGAAGAGCATGAAGCATCGGTTTGCCTCTGTGGAAGTCAAGTATGCCGGGGCAGCTATTTAAATTTTTCTGGAGAGGGAGCTTTCGAGAAGGTAAACTTTTGCAAGCATTCTGGATGATGGTTCAAGGGTGACTGTGGTTTACCTAATTCCTAAACACTATTTTCCTTTATTTATTTTGCATCATTTTGACATAATCACATCCGCTAACTTCATCGTCAACCAGGTGTTGATGGAATTCCATGGTGTGCTTGATCGACACAGTTTGCTGCTACAGGCTTGCGAAGCAAACACTGTCTCCCAACAAGACTTGATTGACTTGGGTAGAGCTGGTCTTGGTACCTGTTTGCTTGCTGGTTTGCCTGGGTGGCTTGTTGCTTACACGGCCCACCTGGTAATTTGTAGTTCTCTTTCTTGTTCAATTTCTCTTCCGATGCGATAACCAGTTTCTGTGCTCATGGCAACTTTTCATGTAAATAAAAGGTGCGGTTTATATTCTTCGAGAGGCAGAAACTTCCTAATGAGATTTTTAAGCACAACATGGAAGAGAAACGCCAGTTTTTTACAGATATAAATATGGATTCCGAGAGGAATGATGCTGAGGTTCAGGTAGATGCTGATGGCTTGGCTTCACCTCGTGTTTCTTTGACTTGCATGATTTGATCTAATTCTGTCTCTACACGCAGGCTGAGGGTGTATTAAATTCTAGATTACAGCATTTAACTCATACACTTGATAAGGTGGGTAATTATTTTCAATTACTTGGAACTTGTTCTGCAGTAGCAAAAATTATATATTATCATCGATAAACCCAATGAGAATCTGTTTGCTTGATCTTTCTATTGAATTTTTGACAATATGTTATCTTTAGGTAAGGTATGTTATGAGATGTATATTCGGGGACCCCAAGAATGCCCCCCCTCCTCTGGTGAGGCTTACTGGGAGAAGTCTAGTGTCTGCCATCTGGAAAGGAGAAGGCTCTTTAGTTGATGAGCTCCTTCAGTCAATTGAAGATCATGTTGATGAAGATGTACATGCTGATCTCAAGGACAAAATTCGGCTTCATGATCCATCTGATTCTGAAGACATCGAGGGAGACATCCGAAATTCTCTGTTATGGTATGTTTGAAATCTGACTCTCCTCGGCTCTAGTTATCCAAATTTGGATTCTGACCCCCTTCTACAGGTTGCGTGATGAGTTGCGAACTCTTTCATGCACATACAAGTGCCGTCATGACGCTGCTGCTGATTTGATTCACATGTATGCTTACACAAAGTGTTTCTTCAGAGCCCGAGTAAGCGAAAGCTTTCTGCCTTTCTCTCAGTCGTGAAACAAATGCTTGTGATTTTGTTTATCTGTACTTGAAGCTGACCCAACTAACACCACGTACAGGACTACAAGACCGTAAAGTCTCCACCAGTTCATATCAGTCCTCTTGATTTAGGTCCCAAATATGCTGATAAACTGGGACCAGGTTTCCAGGAGTACAGCAAGACGTACCCAGAGAACTATTGCTTAGCACAGCTTATCTATTGGTACAGCCAGAATGCAGAACCCGAATCTAGACTGACAAGAGCTAGAAAGGGTTGTATGTCATTACCAGATGTCTCCTCTTTCTATGTAAAGTCTGTAAAGCCAACTCAAGAGCGAGTTTATGGCACCAGAACTGTGAGATTCATGCTATCACGGATGGTAAGTGCTACTTCAAGATTAATGCATTTGTCTGATGGCGTGTTTTCTAGTGGCTGTTGTGGTTCGACTTGGTCACAAATGTAATGACGTTGTTGATGGTTGATTGACAGGAGAAACAGGCCCAACGTCCATGGCCGAAGGACCGGATATGGGTGTTCAAGAGCGACCCAAGATTCTTTGGCACTCCAATGATGGATGCTGTGCTGAATAACAATTCTCCTCTTGATAAGGAGATGGTGCATTGGCTAAAGACAAGATCGAACGTTTTCCTAGGGTAGTCAAAAGGATTGTAGGCAGAGGGCATTGGTTTTTCTCTAAGGAGATTTTAGTCAACGACATTCTTTTTTTCCTACTCACCTTACCTACCTAATCATGGGAGATAGCTTTTAGATGGCAGGTTGTACAGTCACCACTCCCTCCCTCCCTACCTAGCTGTAGAGATGTATTCGATTAATAACTGATAGATCACAGATCATCATCGATTGGATGTAGCGTCTTTTCCTGTTGCATAGAATTGTTCGCCTGCTTATGGACTGATGATGTACTTGTAAATGCAAAACAGATGCAATCTTAAATTCAGCAATGTGTTACAGCTTGCGGTGCTCCATTTCTGTCTCCCTTGAGCGATTGTGCTAACACAAAAATGACATGTTTCTCATTTTTATTGAGTTTTTTTCTTTTTGCGGCGAAAAAACTTGTGTTGCTCGTCGAATGTTGTTGCAATCATTGTTGCATAGCTGTGCAACACCCATAGGTCCACTGCTTAGCCATATACTTGCCTTTTTAGAGATTTCAATATGGACTATATACAGATGTATATAGACATATTTTAGAGTGTAATTCACTCATTTTTCTTCGTATGTAAACCATATTAAAATCTCTAAAGGGTCTTATAAACGGACTACATATAGATGTATATAGACCTATTTTAGAGTGTAATTCACTCATTTTGCTTCGTATGTAATCCATATTAAAATCTCTAAATTGTCTTATATTCAGAAATGGAGGGAGTAGCAGTTAGACTAAACAATCTAGCATAACTAGCCATAAAATGGCTTACAGAGTTCTAACCACGTCGAACATGAGTAATACAAGTTTCCCTTTCTAACAGCTTCGGTTTGATCGTTCGAACTAAGAAGACGTAGCTTGATCTATCTTGCTTCTCATTTTTCACCATATTTATGGCTTCCATACAATCATGTTCCATATGAAGCGTAAGATTGCTCCAATGTATAGCGAGGGAAATTCCTCCAGAAAGAGCATTTAGTTCTGTTTCAAGCACATCATGGCATGATAAAAGATGACGACAAGTGGTAAATATGATACCCTTAAGTATCCCGAAGGACCATGCATGTTGTTGCGGATCCATTCTGGGCATACGATCCGTCAGTGTTTAGCTTCATGGAACCTTGTTTTGGTGGCGTCCAGGAAACCTTTTATTGAGTTAGAGCTAAAGCCTTGGGGGCCAAGGCATAGGGGTCGGTTAGGGTTTGGCGCACCCCATCTCCCTAGGAGGAGGCAACCCCTCTTCCAAGCCTTGGCCCTCCCTTGTGCCTATAACTATGCGAGGAGAAGCCCTCCAACACATCCTTTTGTACTTGGAGGTTGTGCCTTCTCTCTCTCTCCGAAAAATTCTTTCGGTCATAAGGGTGCTCCACACCACCTCTAGTCTCTGGTGATTCTTTGTTCTGTACGACGAAGCTTTGTTAGATTAGTGATTCGTATGCGTGCATACTGGGAGGGCATCTCCATTTCTGTTGCGTTTGTTGGTAACGATATGATCTATCTCTTGCATCTTCATCATCTTCATATTGATCCTAAGGGAATCTTCAATGCAAGACGCGAAGATAGGCGCTTATGAAAATAAAATTAATCTTGTAAAATTAGAAAATGATTAGAGTGCCTGCCGTTTCAACACTAGCCACTAATAACGGGCGCTAAAAGAAACCTAGCGCTACACTCAATTCTTTTTTTTTGTTGATTCCGTAACTAATGGCTAATTTCACACGTTATAAAAGGCCTAAGGGGTTCCTCTTTTTGTGCCGATGCTAGGATTTAGCGGCTCAATTGCCCATCGACGAGGATTTCGACCCTAGCGCCCCTCTCTAGCGCCCTGCATTGTGGATGTCCTAAGCGTGTATGTACATACAATATTTTTTATCTATACTATGTTCCCCAACAAATACATCACTACGGAATTTTTTCGTGCGGGTTTTGCCAGTGTGACCAAATGCAGTGCCACACGCATAGTATTCGTATTTGTCTTGTGACGTTTAGCGTCACGAATGTTTAATATTATCACGAAGATTCGTAATATACAACCCATTCATAATGAAAGTATGACCCTTATGTTATTCATAATACCCAACAACTATTGTTATCTTAAATGTACAACCTTCTTGCAACAAACAATATTCCAAAATGATGTTTTTGCAAAAGGCTGTAGTGTAGTAACATTTTATCGAATTCTAAAATGAATTATATATAAAGATAAGTAGAGAGGTAATACGCTAATGGTGAGAACAATAACTTGATTGTGTTCCCAAACGTATCAAAACCTCGTTATCAGCCAGTCGTTAAGGCCGTATTATTTCTTGCATCGAGTTGCAAAAGTATGCAATCGAACCAGTATCCTCGTGATCAACTCTTTTAATCACAATACCCTTCCCAAGAATTACATTTTAGACCAACCTTTTATACATCTATAAAGTCTTCTTTGTGTCTGCCTTTATACTTTTTATGGTTTTACTGCCAATGTCGCTCCTACTCAGAGAAGAAACTCCCAACTTCAAGAGTGGTGCTAGCCTTGGACTTATAAATCTCACTAACACCTTTTGGACCTATTCTTTCTCTTTAATTTTTTATTTTATTCACCATCATCATATATTTTTCGAAAAGGAGGTTGAAACCTCGGCTTTTGCATTAGTACGATGCACACATCTATTTTCTGTTATTGAAGTTGATGCAAGGCAACGATGCTAAAAACATCAACAAGGAGTGTGCATAACATATGCTACCACGTACGAACCATTACAAGACATGAAATGAACACCAAAACTTCTTCCGCAGAAACGTCTTCAATAAGGAATAATGCCTCACGTCACCGTCGCCATGCCCTATCGGAATTGCATTGATGGAGTCAAATCCAACAGATCTTGGGTAGGGGATCTAGCCTTGGTCCGATGGTAACAAAGATACATGTTTTACCTAGGTTCGGGCTCTCTCGAAGAGATAACACTCTACGTCTTGCTTTGATTGTGTTGATTGAGAGGGTACAGAGTACATGTTGATCTACCACGAGATTGTGTATGAATGAGTTGGCGTCTATGACCCTCACCCCTCGGCTTATATAGATATCAGGGGTGCCTAGGGTTACACATAGGTTGGTTGCATCTAGCGATAAACATGCCTAAGATCGCCTCCTAGTCTTGGAGTACGCGCTAAGTCTTCGGAAGATTTCGTCTTGGTTCTCCAGGGGGCCTGACGAATGTGGCCCACTGGATGGTTATTTTGGGGGTCCTCAGCCCGTCCCATATGTTTGGGAGCTGATGTGGCGAGCACTCCCTAGTCCAGGACACCATCAGTAGCCCCTGAACCGGTCTTTAAGTCGAGGGCGTTCTTTGGTCTCCCAGGTGCCCTCCATCTTCAGTCGTTGGTCTTGCAAGCTGGTTCAACGAGCTTCCCATCTTTTCTTCTGAAGTGGTCATGTTTTGGCCGATAAGTACCGTTCCTCAGGTATCCGAGGAGTCCTCGAAAATTTCAACAAAACCTTTACTCGGAGCCTTTATGGCATCCGAGGAGATCCTCAAGACGAAGGGTCTCGGGTCGAGTACTTTCGCCTTAAGGGAGAAGCAAATGTGTGCCAAGGACCGGACATACCTTGGCCAGTCCAGGGTACAAGGGAGAGGGAGAGCATGTTCAGGGGTTTTCCATGACAATATTGAGTGACTTGGGTCGACTAGAAGTAGCTAGGTGGCAAGGGGAGAGCTGGGAGGGCGAGAAAGACAAGAATTGCTCAATGTCCAGAAGTTAGGCAGGTCCATTTGGACTTTTTAGAATTAGGCAATTCAAATTCAAACAAGCTATGGAAAAAATTTGAGGTAATTCAGAGAAACTTTGTTTCACAAAACTTTTAAAATAAGTTTTTGTATGAAGTGGAAAAGTGGACGAGCTTCATGTCAAATGAATGATCTGGATGCTCAAACTTGGCATGATAGATATTTGACAACAATTACATCTCAAGGAATTATTTAGAACTTTACAAAGAAAGTTCCTTCTGTAAAGTTTTTAAACCCTAGAAATGGGCAGAACTGGATTTTGTAGATATAGTCAAATATTTGAACATGACCATGGGTTTAAACTCATTTGTATGGAAACTATATGTCTCCTGAGCTTCCCTAAATTTTCTCAATTACTTCTGAAACATAAAAATAATTTTCCCTACCATTTATGGGTTTGACAAAAAGCCTTTTAATAAAATACTTTTATACTTTTTGAAATGATATTTTTGTGGTTTTGGGATGTCCTATAACTATTAGGATCCAAAAATATCTTTACAAGGTTTTTGTTCCACTTAAATCAATGGCTTGTAGTTCAAGCCATGACTCAAGGGTTTTTGGAAACCTAATTTTGGAAAATAGCTTTTGGCCAATTCTTTTGGCCATATCAGTGGTAGAAAGTTGGAATTCAGTACTATTTCAGTACCGGAGTAAAATGGGCATAGGTTTTTTCCTAAGTCCTAGAGCACTTTTAACAAGCAAAAGATCCAACTCAAATTCAAACAAGAGAAAAGAAAATTTTCAAATAAGAAGCAAAATTCCAACTCAAACATAATTAAGGATCCGAATAATACTATTAGCTCTAAGTTATTAGGAGGCAAAATTCCGGATGTTACATGTCCTCAAGCGATTCAGTTGATAAATTGAAAGTGATAAAGAAAAACTTTTACAAATTCATTTGCTTTTTTTGGTGTACATAACTTTAACTAGAAATCGAGTTTCAGCCAGGATCATGGGGTAACCACATATATGACAACACTTAGCCACCACATTTACTTACATCAATAACATAACCAACTAGAGAGCAATAATACTATATCTCAAACATCAACACTTTGTCAAAATAACCATGATACAACATGATAGAATGGTATCTCGCTAGCCCTTTCTAAAACCGCAAAACATAAATCCAGAGCACCTCTGAAGTTCAAGCAGCGACTAAACATCGTAATACAACATAGAAAACATCCAATCATGCTTCCATTCAACATAAATTAGACCAAATGCAAGTTAAACTAAGAATGACAATTGCGCTCTCTATGTTGGTGCTTGAATGCGAAGGTGATGACTCAACAATAAAATAAAAGAAAGGGCCCTTTGCAGAGGGAATCAGGGATTTGCAATGTGCCAGAGCTCGTAAGGTGAAACAGAGATAATTTATTTTGGGAGGTATGCTTTTCTAGCTGACGGTTTACGACAAAGGTTTCCAACATCTTCCATGCTAAACACATTAATGGTGGTTCCCATGCAAAAAAATTATACTCCCCCTCCACCATACTAACACAAACCATGGCTAGCCAAATCCTCGGGTGCCTGCCAACAATCAACTATCTGTGGGACTGTTTTTATAAATAATTCAGGACTGGGCATCCCTGCTACCAGCCTCCCTCATAATTAGCATGGAAGATATTGACTACCCCACCACTCCATGCACTACTAGGGAAAACCCTAGTAGTGGTGCGGGCTTTTAGAGGCTATCAGTAGCACAGGGGCCCGCGCTATTGCTACGGCGCTACAACTAACTTTTAGCAGTAGCACGATTTTTACCCAGCGCTACTGCTACCTATACATATCAGTAGCGCGGGTCTAACCATCGCTACTGCTAATTATCTGTGGCGCGGTTGCATCACCCACGCTACTGCTAAACAAGCGCTGCTGCTAAGATTTTCTCTATTTTTTCTTCTATTGTATTTATATTTTACAGGTTTTATACAATTACAACATACACATACATTGAAACTATATGAAAAAAGAATGTATCACGATCATCATCATCGAAGTGGTACAACATAGTCTCACCATATCATCATTATCCAACACAAATGATGTCGATCTCATCATCATCTCCAAATAGCGATACAAGTTGTCACATGTCTCCTACATGGTCATCACATACACATGTTTTATCATCTATCTAAACTATGACATACAAGAGAAGAGCGATGACGATGAGGAAGAGCGGGATTACGTAGTACTTCTTGAGGCGCCAGTTCTGAATCCTCTCTTGCACTAGCGTGAACCTCAAGTAACTAGCTTCGGCTTCCCTTCTGCTATCAAACCCTTTCTGGCTTCCGCTCGGGAAGCGGTACACTTGGGCCTGACACTCTGGCCACTCGTCGTACACTCCCAGAACATGCCCTATGTACACGGCATACCACTTCTTTGCCATCGATGATCTATGTACCTGTTAGAGAAGCATCGTCATCAAGCGAATTCAATGATGATATGTAACATAATATACATGAGCAACACTTAGAGAAAGAGTTAGCAAATAGAAGCAAAATATTAGCAACAATAATATGCAACATAATATACTCGAGCAACACGAATAGAAAGAGTTAGCAAATAGAAGGAAGCAACATATAGTAAACATAATTAATGAAGTTCATCGTACCCAAACTAATTACTAGAGCGCGACACCGTTTACATCACACAAAGTTTCATCATACACAAATTCAAAGTTTCGTCACACAAAGTTTCATCATACTGAAAGTCAATCATTCAACGTTCCATCCTTCCAAATCCGGGAGGATGCAACCTAGCTTCGTGAAAGGCGTACTATCTAGATGTTGTAGGGCTAGGCGAGTTTGGATGTTAGCCCGCGATATTGGGCCGGCATGGAACAACCCATTCTTGTCGAGGACTTCTTTCATGATGATCTGCGCAATTTTTTGCTAGATGTGATAGAAGTCAGTTCGGAGCTGATCATCCGGTATGGCGCCTAAGCTTCCAGCCCATTTGCGAATATGGCCATCAGATGAAGATGTCATGCGAAGTGTTTGCTAATCCCGCCTGGACTCCAGCATGTGATGGATGACGTAGAATCCATCCGTATATTTGTTTGCTGGTTGCTAGACGCACCAGAAGTCTGTCTTATGGTTGAAACACGGCGCACCGCTCTTTTGTTTTCTGACCTTCATGTGCCCCCCATCAAGCCAAAGCTCAGGATAGCACTATCCAAAACACTCTTTATATGTGTGTAATCTTTCTTCTGTATGTTCTTAGACATGTCGAAATATATGGCATGGGAGACTTGTGGGAAAAGAATGATGAGGACGGCGTGCCCCTCGCCGCGCAAAATAAGTGCACCTCAAATTAGTCTCCATACGAAAGGATGTATGTGTTATATTGGCTATGCGCGAATGACTTACATGGGATGATAAGGCAGGAGAATCGTTTCCTTGTCCTTATTGGCGACCATAAAGTCTACGATGTAGTTCCTCGCATATGCACGGTTCTTCGGGTTCTCTGCCAAGAAGCCCTCATGCATGTAGTACGGGTCTGCGACCGCGATTCCAGGGATTTGCTCCTTCCTGATGATGTAGTTCATATGCAGTGCATAAAGGCGGACGAAGGTAAAATCGAGCAGCCTCATATGAAACATCTCAAAGATGTAATCAAATCGCAGGAAGAACATGTTCGCGTGGCATGTATGGATGTATAACATGCCCATGGGCACATGGACCACATAAAGCGGGTATCCTACATCATCCGAGGCGATAAGGCTGTTCTCTGTCGACAACACATTGTCATGCAGTCTCCTAGGATCCCCTGTTATGCCTTCTAGCGCTTTCGCCGGTAGGATCGGCTTGCCTGCGACATGGAGTGAGGACGCACCTCTAACTGGTACACTATCCACAACCCTAGTCACCGGAGGCGGCTGGCTGCTAGAAGCATCTTTGGCGGAAGCAGAGCCTTTCTTCGGCGGTCTCTTCCTCTGCTTCTTCTTGGGTTGAGATATTGAGCCTTGCAGACCCTTCCTGAGTCCCACCACAGTGTTATCGGGCTAAGCACAACAAAACCCTCACATAGTTGACCCTGGGTTGAGGCTGACGGAGGATGTACTTGCTACACATTTTTTTTGGCCAAAGATGAGACGGGATGTTGAGCGTTTTGTTGCTCGCTGCACTACATGTCAAAAAGCTAAGTCACGACTCAATCCTCATGGTTTATATATGCCTTTGCCTGTACCTAGTGTTCCTTGGGAGGATATATCTATGAACTTTGTTTTAGGATTACCTCGAACAAAGAAGGAGAGGGATAGCATATTTGTTGTCGTGGATAGATTTTCGAAAATGGCACACTTTATACCATGTCATAAAACCGACGATGCTGCTAATGTTGCTGATTTGTTCTTTCGTGAAATTATTCGCTTGCATGTTGTGCCAAATACAATTGTTTCAGATCATGATACTAAGTTTCTTAGCCACTTTTGGAGATGTTTATGGGCTAAGTTGGGGACTAAACTGCTTTTTAGTACTACTTGTCACCCCCAAACCGATGGACAAACTGAAGTAGTCAATAGAACATTGTCTACTATGCTTAGGGCTGTTTTGAAGAATAACAAGAAAATATGGGAAGAATGTTTGCCTCATATTGAATTTGCTTATAATCGTTCGCTGCATTCTACTACTAATATGTGCCCTTTTGAAATTATGTATGGTTTCCTACCTCGTGCACCTATTGATTTGTTGCCTCTTCCATCTTCGGAGAAGGTTAATTTTGATGCTAAACAATGTGCTGAATTGATCTTAAAAATGCATGAGTTAACTAAGGAGAACATTGAGCATATGAATGCTAAATATAAACTTGCTGGAGATAAGGGTAGAAAACGTGTTGTATTTGCACTTGGAGATCTTGTTTGGTTACATTTGCGTAAGGATAGATTTCCTGATTTGCGCAAATCAAAGCTAATGCCACATGCTGATGGTCCCTTTTAAGGTGTTAGAGAAAATAAATGATAATGCATATAAACTTGAGCTGCCTGCAGATTTTGGGGTTAGTCCCACTTTTAACATTGCAGGTTTAAAGCCTTATTTGGGCGAGGAAGATGAGCTTCCGTCGAGGACGACTTCATTTCAAGAAGGGGAGGATGATGAGGACATAATACCATTGTTACACCCACAACCCCTGTTGTATACATATTGGACCAATTACTAGAGCTCGCACACGTCAATTTAATTACCAGGCTTGGACGAAATATACAAGATGCCACTTCATAAATTTCATCCAGAGGCTATTATAGGTGCTGCATCACCTTATTATTGGGCCAGGCCCATGTAATTTTGAAATACATAAGTATAGGCTATTTTTAGAGCCCATATGTGTGGGGAAACAAGAGTTAGGGTTGGTTTCAGACCCCTCCTCCAAGGGCCACGAAATTCCCCCCTCTTCCTTCATATATATAGCCCTTAGGGCACCGTTTAGACTTTGGGTTTTGTTTAGATTAAAAGTTCGCCATAGCTGCAACCTCGCGTACTTCGTTTGTGTTCAACGACCAGACCAAGACGTCACAGAACCCCACCTTGATCAATAAAGCTTTCATCTTATATTCGCAATATCCAGATTGCAATTTCAGTTTCTTGGTTGTTCTTCGTTTGCTTGCAAGAAATAGACCCTTGTGGTCTGGTTGATCGTGCTCCGGCGTGGTCAATAACCCCTCGGAAGTTGGTTTAGCGATTGCTAAGGCGCGACGTCTTCGCACGTTCGTAGTCGGATCGTCAAAGTGGGCTCCCACAGAAAATGATAACTATCTCATCGAAACATCGGGACACCTTCGCCTCTATCATTGAGCGTCTTGTCAAAGATGAGGAAGATCTCTTGTAGGACTTGATGAGGGCCTTGATCTCTTCCATTTGAGCATCCATCTTGGCATCGAAGTTGTTGTTCATGGCACCAAACTCGTCGTTGTTGTTGGAGACCGAAGGAGGTGTGCTTTGCCTATCCATCACAAGAATCGAGCAAATGTGAGTGGAAGAAAGGAAAGAACTAGACCAAATGTACCTTACCCAATGTTGAAAATGGATCAATGATCACTCAATAATGTATCAAGGAAATAGCACAATTGGTACCGGATCTTGTCAATTCTCACACCTACACAAGTAAGGCTTATGGAGTAGCTTGGTGAGGATAGTGGCACAAAAATTTGATGCAATTGTTAGCAAGAGTCAATAATGTTGAAAGAGAGTCACAAATTCGCAAGTGAAACAAGTAGACCAATAGCAATGAATGGCACACGGAAACGCACACACGGATAAATAAATGGGGTCGTGCAACCAAGGAATGAGCACAAAATGTGGAATCCACGGAAAACACTCGTGTTGCACAACTCAAGAGAGACGCTAGCACGATTGCTCAATAGGCGGATACGACACTTGTGCACAACCTATAAGATGCAAAATGTATCAACTTTCTATCCCAAGTATGCTATGCATGTATGGTTCCTGGTTTTTCGCACACGATGATCCAAGATGATCAATATGGTAGTATGATATGCAATGTGGCGATGCTATGGCTATTGCTTACAAGCTCTTTGTTCACTCTTTTTCTTTGCTTAAAAGCTTATTCTTTTTTTTGTATGGCCACTTTGCGAAATGCACAAACCAAGATAGCAATTGTGTATATGCGGGAACAATCTTGTGACACAAGAAATTATATGATGATACCAATATGAGGATACCAAGATGATATGGTATGTATGCAATGGAAGGTGTAGATCGATGATCACTAATGTGCACAAGTAATGTTGCCGGCAATACTCAATGGCTAGTCTCGATAGGCAAGTGACGCAAAATGGGCTAGGGGTTATCAATATAAAGGCAAGAATAATGTACAATGATGCGATACCACGATACCAAGATGATATAGAGGTTACCGCTCTTGCTTACGGTCAGGGTGTCAAAATGGTGAAGGTGGCCGATGTCGAATCCTTGGCGAAGTTGAGCGGCGGTGTTGTCGATGTCGAACCGTTCCTAGTTAGCCGAAAAACCCTAGGAAACGAAAAAACCGCAAACTCAAAATCTCCAAAGGCAAATGTCAAATGGTGGTAGCAGAATGTGGTGGTGGTTTTGTGAAATCTCAAAGGGACTGCGGAAGTGCAATGATGGGTTATGTGAGTCGGAGTTGAAGTCACCGTCCCTAAGTAGCCAAAACACCTGAGGAGACACAACACACAACTCAAACAAGCTCAAACAAAATTGGGTTAAGTTGAGGTGGCGGAAGTGTATGGTGGGCGAGGTTATGCGAAAGGTATGATGGTGGTTGATGAAGAAGTAACCATCCCTAAGTAGCCGAAACACCTTAGGAGACTCGAATCACTACTCAAGCAACCACTAATGCTATATGGATCAAAAGGGTTAGGTTGCGGAAGTCGGAGGTGGTATAGCGGATGATGTGGTGAAGGCCCTAGGCAAAGATGCCAAAGTTCCAAAAGATGAAGTCAAATGATGTTGGAAGTATTTTTGTGGGAAGGGGGATGTCAAGAGCTTCAAAACGAGCTAAAGAACGTCAAAATCGTAGTTCGGATGAATTAGTTGTGGCCGAAACATAAATCAGCCAAAGTCAATATCTACAGGTGTCGGACGTCCGAGAGTTATCGAAAGTCCGAGGTTTCAGCTCTGGATCGGGGGGTCGGATTTCCGGTAAGTACCGGTCGTCCGGTGGTTCCGGGGGCTCCGGACATCCGAGAAAACGTCGATCATCCGGTGGGTCTGGGTCAACTCGGGATTTCAGATCCGGGACGCGATTTTGGGCGGAAAATGATGATTTTGGGGTCAAAATTGATGAGATTTCGTGGATGGAAAGTGGGGAAACTTGTGGAGATGCTAGATCCACTCGAAACACAGCAAATCCATGGATCAAAATCAACAAAACATCATCAAACCAACAAAGCACAAAAAAATTTGGGGCTATTTTTTGTGGGGATTTTTGAAATTTAGGACGAAATCAAGCAAAACAAGGCTAGAAAATGATGGGGAAGACTCCAAATTCGTGATCAACGTAGCTCTGATACCAAGATGATGTAGGGTGGAACCCTAGGGGCCGATCTTTCATGAAATGGAGGGGATCCCGTGAAGAACACGAAGAACACGAGGTGGAAAACACGAGGGGAACAAGAGGAAACACTCAAATCAACAAGAGACAATCACTCATGTGCTAGATCCAAGTACACATAGAGATCACACGGTCCAAATCCAACAAAGGATGATACATGGGGTAACTAGTTCATCTCCGTGAGGAGGCCTTGAATCCGCGAGGGATCTTCCCGTGAGGGGCCTTGAATCCAAGTGTGGATCTTCTCCGTAGAGGCTGCGGTCTCTCTCGATGGAGTAGAACCATAAGGATGAGCAAAACTCTATCTCTAAATGAGCTAAACCAATGCTAACCCTAACTAGGAGGAGGAGGGGGTCTATATATAGTGCTAGTCCACGAAGGGGTAAGTGAGAGGGGGGATACATGGGCCTCGGGCCCTGTCCATGCACGCAGGCAGGCACCGGATGTCCGGCTGGGGGCCGGATGTCCAGCCGTTCGCGGGGCACCGGATGTCCGGGCATTCGCCGGATGTCTGGCCTGGCGGTGGCCAAATCTGTTCTTCTCTGGATAGCTATTGTCCGGATTTCCGGGGGAAGGCCGGATGTCCGGGCTGTCGGGAGGCGCCGGATGTCCGGTCGCTGATGCTGTTGGCTGTCTGTTGGTGCAGCTCCTTGGCGGCTGCACAGGCGCCGGATGTCTGGCCTCTGGCCCGGATGTCCAGCCGCTATAGCTTCAGCAGCTCTGTCTTCTTCCGTCGTCGCTTCCAGGCTTCCCTCGCGGATGGTGTAGTTGTTCCTTGGCGCTTGCACTCCCCCTCAACATCCGTGAAGCTCCGACAATACCTATGCATGCACCACGGGAGAAGTGTCAAGTAGTATACCATCCTTGAAGGGGTCAAGTGAGCACGTGTAAAGGAGATGATTCACCTTTGGGTATGTGAAGTAGATGTCGCACGTGTCACTCGCCAAACGGACTCTTGACATGGTGATGTCCGTAGGATGCTCCGCATCATGTAGGTAGGTCCATGGGGATGACCGTGGGACGCTCCGCATCAGAAGTGCACCTTTTGCACCGACCGAGTATCTTTTCTTGGCTATGTTGTTACTCCACAGGGAATTGAAGTTGATAAAGCCAAGATTGAAGCTATTGAGAGTTGGCCGCAGCCCAAAACGGTCACACAAGTGAGGAGTTTTCTTGGACTCGCTGGTATCTATAGGCGTTTTGTGAGAGATTTCAGCACCATTGCTGCACCTCTCAATGAGCTTAGAAAAAAGGGTGTACCTTTTGTTTGGGGTACCGCACAGGAAGAAGCCTTCACGGTATTGAAAGATAAGTTGACACATGCTCCTTTACTCCAACTTTCTGATTTTAATAAGACTTTTGAGCTTGAATGTGATGCTAGTGGAATTGGATTAGGAGGTGTGTTATTACAAGATGGCAAACCTGTTGCATACTTTTCTGAAAAATTGAGTGGGCCTAGTTTGAACTATTCTACCTATGATAAAGAATTATATGCTCTTGTTCGGACCTTAGAAACATGGCAACATTATTTATGGCCCAACGAATTTGTTATACATTCTGATCATGAATCTTTGAAACACATTAAAATTCAAGCAAAACTGAACCGTAGACATGCTAAATGGGTTGAATTCATTGAGACTTTCCCTTATGTCATTAAACACAAGAAGGGTAAAGAGAACGTTATTGCTGATGCATTGTCTCGTCGTTATACTATGCTTTCACAACTTGACTTTAAAATATTTGGTTTGGAGACCATCAAAGGTCAATATGTGCATGATGCTGAATTTAAAGATGTATTACAGAATTGTAAAGATGGGAGAACATGGAACAAAGTTCATCGTTAACGATGTACTTGTGTTTCGTGCTAACAAGCTATGCATTCCAGCTAGCTCCGTTCGTCTTTTGTGTTGCAGGAGGCGCATGGAGGAGGATTAATGGGACACTTTGGCATGAAGAAGATGGAGGATATACTTGCTACACATTTCTTTTGGCCAAAGATGAGATAGGATGTTGAGCGTTTTGTTGCTCACTGCACTACATGTCAAAAAGCAAAGTCATGACTCAATCCTCATGGTTTATAGATGCCTTTGCCTGTACCTAGTGTACCTTGGGAGGATATATCTATGGATTTTGTTTTAGGATTACCTCGAACAAAGAAGGGAAGGGATAGCATATTTGTTGTCATGGATAGATTTTCGAAAATGGCACACTTCATACCATGTCATAAAAGCGATGATGCTGCTAATGTTGTTGATATATTCTTTCGTGAAATTATTCGCTTGCATGGTGTGCCAAATACTATTGTTTCAGATCATGATACTAAATTTCTTAGCCACTCTTGGAGATGTTTATGGGCTAAGTTGGGGACTAAACTGCTTTTTAGTACTACTTGTCACCCCCAAACTGATGGACAAACGGAAGTAGTCAATAGAACATTGTCTACTATGCTTAGGGCTGTTTTGAAGAATAACAAGAAAATATGGGAAGAACGCTTGCCTCATATTGAATTTGCTTATAATTGTTCGATGCATTCTACTACTAAGATGTGCCCTTTTGAAATTGTGTATGGTTTCCTACCTCGTGACCTATTGATTTGTTGCCTCTTCCATCTTCGGAGAAGGTTAATTTTGATGCTAAACAATGTGTTGAATTGATCTTAAAAATGCATGAGATAACTAAGGAGAACATTGAACGTATGAATGCTAAATATAAACTTGCTGGAGATAAGGGTAGAAAACGTGTTGTGTTTGCACCTGGAGATCTTGTTTGGTTACATTTGCGTAAGGATAGATTTCCTGATTTGCGCAAATCAAAGCTAATGCCACATGCTGATGGTCCTTTTATGGTGTTAGAGAAAATAAATGATAATGCATATAAAATTGAGGTGCGTGCAAATTTTGCGGTTAGTCCCACTTTTAACATTACAGATTTGAAGCCTTACTTGGGTAAGGAAGATGAGCTTCCGTCGAGGACGACTTCATTTCAAGAAGGGGAGGATGATGAGGACATCAATACCATTGTTACACCCACAACCCCTGCTGCTGTACATACTGGACCAATTACTAGAGCTCGCACACTCCAATTGAATTACCAGGTACTTTCGTTTCTTGGTGACAATTCTAATGTTCATGAGAATACGATGTTGCCTAAATTGGATACATTTGTGTTGATTACTAATGAAGGGCCTAGCATGGATAAGAGGGATGAACAATGGAGCAGGATCAAGCATGGAGATGAAGGCGCGCGCGAAGGGATCTAGAATGGCGTTTCTAGTCCATATTTGAGCACTTTGAAGCCTCCGTGATGACCTACAAGGACATGGATGAAATATACAAGATGCCCCTTCATAAATTGCATCCATAGCTTATTTTAGGTGCTGCGCCACCTTATTTTTGGGCCAGAACCATGTACTTTCAAAATACTTATGTATAGGCTGTTTTTAGAGTCCGTATGTGTGGGGAAACAAAGTTAGGGTTGGTTTCGGACCCCTCATACAAGGGGTCACAAAATTCCCTCCTACTCCTCCATATACAGCCCTTAGGGCGTCCTTTAGACTTTGTGTTTTGTTTAGATTAAAAGTTCTCCATAGCTGCAACTTCGCCTACTTCATTTGTGTTCAACGACCAGACCAAGACGTCACAGAACCCCACCTTGATCAATAAAGCTTTCATCTTATATTCACAATATCCAGATTGCATTCTCAGTTTCTTGCTTGTTCTTCGTTTGCTCGCAGGAAATAGACCCTCGTGGTCAGGTTGATCGTGCTCCGGCGTGGTCAATAACCCCTCGAAAGTTGGTTTAGCGATTGCGAAGGCGCAACATCTTCGCACGTTCGTAGTCGGATCGTCAAAATCGACTCCCAGAGAAAATGATAGCTATCTCATCGAAACATCGGGACACCTTCGCCTCTATCATGAGCGCACGAGCAAGCTATCTCAAGAAGATGCATGAAGATACAAGGAACACCATCGAGCGCCAAGTACAATGACTCGCGACCAAGATCAACATCAACCCATGATATTCAACACTGGAGATCTTCTGTGGCTACACCTTCGGAAGGAACGCTTCCCCAATGAACGCAAGTCCAAGCTCCAACCTCGAGCCGACGGACCCTTCAAGGTGATCGAGCGCTACAACAACATGCATACAAGATCGACATACCGCGCGACAAGTACAACGTGAGCGATATCTTCAACGTCAAGGATCTCTCTCTACCATGGTGATGAGGTTTTCGATCCGAGGTCGGATCTTTCCCAAGGGGGGGGGAGATGATGCGGAGCATCCCACAGTCATCCCCATGGACGCTACATCGACCACCCAAGCACCAAGTGGGTCCATGACTAGAGCTCGAGCACGTGCCATTCAATCTGAGGTGACATCTCTCCTACTTGCGCTTCCCTTACATTCAAGTGAGACATGGTTGCTGCCTAAGTCAGAAACACTATGTGCGATCATGTACAACGCACAACCCACGAAGCCGAGAGTTGAAGAAGAATGGACAAGCGCCAACTCTCTGGTCAGCCCGGAACTTTTGGCCACCGCCTGGAACCTCCGGTCCCTGGAACCTCCGTCCAGCCCGGAGCTTCCGGCCTCCGATGAACCAGACGAGCCCGAGCGTGCCAACTCTCTGGTTAGCCCGGAACCATCCCGGAACCCTGCCCGGACCGTCCGGCCTGCCCGGACCTTCTGGCCCCCGGACTCCAGCCTCGCTCATGCCATGCCAACTCTCTGGATAGGCTGGGCCCTGCCCGGACCTATGCCCGGAACCTCCGGCGCCCGGAACTTCTGGCCGACCCCAGAACTTCCGGCCCTGCCTACATGCAGTGACTCGAGCCGAGGCCCATGTACCCTTTCGCCCCCTAGACTATAAATTCTCTTCTTCTACCTACGTTTTAGGGTTAGCATTGGTTTAGCTCATATGAGAGATAGAGCTTTGCTCATCCACTTGATACCTACTCCATTGGAGGCCAAGCCTTCCATCTAGGAGAAGATCCCCCAAGTGGATTCAAGCCCTCCACCTAAGAGAAGATCCCCTAGTGGATTCAAGACTTCCTCTTGGAGAAGAACTATCTACTTGTATCTTTCCTTTGTTGTCTTTGGATCTTGTGATCTCTTTGTGTTCATGGATATAGCATATGTGTGATTGGATCAAGTCAATTTGAGTGTTTCCTCTTGTGTTTCCCCTTGTGTTCTTCGTGTGTTCGTCGTGTTCTTCGTGGGATCCCCTCCAAATCATGAAAGATCGGCCTTAGGGTTTCCACCCTACATCATCTTGGTATCATGAGCCACATTGATCACGATTTTGCTATGTAGTCATTCAGTACAATGCATGTTGCTATGTAGCCTCAAATATATTAAATATGGCCCTAGTTAACCTACCGATAAATGGGTTGCAGATATATTCAGTGAAATGTCCGATACAACGATTAATCCCTTATTAGCCCCCGGGCTATATGATACCAGCTACCGATATCCTGAACAGTGAGTATATATAAGCAATGCGATGAAACTAACCTCGATGGAAAACAACAGTTGTTCCCAATATTGTCCTGTGTGAGTACATCTAAAGGCATGTTAAGCACAACAGGCTAAACATCAACCAAATATATCCATGGTAGACAACATAATCTCCAAATGATAGCTTCAGTGTGCAGGTTTAAGCACGCTAGTTAAGCAAAACAAGAAGTGGAAAGGTGCGTTAACTGCAACAGGCATAACATTTAAAAACAAGAAAATATAGTCATTCAAACTGGTATTGTGCCGGTCTAAAGTAAACTAGTTATTGTTTAAAAAAACAAAAATGCGTGTTAACTGCAACATCCTTAACAGCAACCAAATATCGTAATTCATAGTGGTATTGTTGAAACTGTTATTGATGAAATTGAACTGCATGGCAAATAGTTACACATATAGAGCATCACATTGTGAATAACTGAAATAAACAAGGCATAAGGCCATCTCTAGCCGATCCCCTAAAAGTTAACGGAGTAAAACCCTCAGTGAGTATATACTCCAGCAACTTTTGGCCGTTTCTAGTCGATCCCCTAAACTTAACGTCGTAAACTTCAATTTGATCAAGTTCAAAGCAGGTTCAACCGAAAGTAGCATGCATTCAAACATAAACATAGATAGTTTTGCATAACCGAACATAAAACATAAATTTAAACTAAATAAACTACGTTCGGTCGAAGTAGAGGTCGAGCCAATCCTTCCTCATCAGGTACGGTGTGCCGCGAGCCGGGTCCGGGCCGGTGCCGTCGTCGGGGTCATTGGGGAAGACACTCCTCCACTTGTCAATGTCGATCTCCTTGTCCTCACTGCCTACCTTGACGCCCTCCGCACCGCCATCCTCGCCGCCTTCGACCTCATCATCGGAGGAGAGCACGATAATGATGTAGGGTGGAACCCTAGGGGCCTATCTTTCACAAAATGGAGGGGATCCCGCGAAGAACGCGAAGAACACGAGGGGAAACACGAGGGAAATCATGAGAGGAACACTCAAGAACAAGTCCAATCACACATCCACTAGACAATCAAACACACAAGATCCACAAGGGTACATGAACAACAAAGAGAAAGATACAAGGTAGAGTTCATCCCAAATCCAAGAGGAGATGAGGTCTTGAATCCTTTGATGGATCTTCCCTGGATGGGGTCTTGAATCCACTAGGGATCTTCTCACATGCTCACATGGAGGTCTTGAACTCCATGGGAGTGGTAGTCTCTCTGTCTCTCAAGAGTAGAGTGGTACAAGGAGCAAAGCTCTCTATCAAATGAGCTATCACTTTGCTAACCCTAGAAAAGTAGTGGAGGAGTCGTTTATATAGGCTAAAGGGACGAAGGGGTACATGAGCCTCGGCCCAACACACGCGCACAGGCGGGGGGTCCGAATGATCTAGATGGGGAGCCAGACGATCCGGGCTTCAGGGACCCGGATGATCCGAACATGGTGAGGAGGCAGGCGGCGGACCGGATGTCCGGAGGAGGGTCCGGACGTCCGGCTAGGTCCGGATGATCCAGGACCCCGTCCGGATGATCCGGCTTTGAGGTTCAGCTACGGGTGCTCTCGGGTGGATTAGCCGGATCGTCCGGACCGGGGTCCGGATCGTCCGGGCTCTGTCCGGATCGTCCGGGACCTCGTCCAGATCGTCCGGCCAGCCTGGGACTTGGCTGATTTCTTCTCCGTCTTCGTGTATGTCTTCCTCTTCCGATCCTCCTTGCTCCTTAGCTTCTCCATGGCTAACTCCTTGGTACCTGAGTATACAAAGTGTCTCCGTTTGAGGTAGTAGCCATGTCTCATGTGTTTCAAAGAGGAATTGCAAGATGAGAGATGTCACCTCGGTTTCAAGAGCTCTTGTACGTGCTCGTGTCATGGTTCCACTTGGCACTAGGTGAGATGATGGTAGGTCCATGGGGACGACCTTGGGATGCTCCACGTCATCTCCCCCCCTGGGAAAGATCCGACCTCGGATCGAAATCCTCATCACCATGGTAGGGAGAGAGGTCCTTGACGTTGAACATATCGCTCACATTGTACTTGTCGTGTGGGATGTTGATCTTGTAGGCGTTGTTGTTGTAGCATTCGAGCACCTTGAAGGGTCCATCGGATCGAAGTAGAAGCTTGGACTTGCGTTCGTTGGGGAAGCGGTCCTTGCGAAGGTGTAGCCACACAAGATCTCCAATGTGGAATACCATAGGTTGCTTGTTGATGTTGAGCTTGGTCGCAAGGCGTTGTACTTGGCGCTCGATGGTGTGCCTTGTATCTTCATACACCTTCTTGAGATAGCTCGCTCTAGCGCTCGCGTCCATGTTGATGCGCTGATGAGGACATCAATACCATTGTTGCACCCACAGCCCCTGCTGCTATACATACTTGACCAATTACTAGAGCTCGCGCACGCCAATTGAATTACCAGGTACTTTCGTTTCTTGGTAACGATTCTAATGTTCATGTGAATATGATGCTGCCTAAATTGGATACATTTGTTTTGATTACAAATGAAGGGCCTAGCTTGGACAAGAAAGATGAACCTTGGAGCAAGTTCAAGCATG
This sequence comes from Thinopyrum elongatum, assembly GCA_011799875.1. Classification (NCBI taxonomy): domain Eukaryota; kingdom Viridiplantae; phylum Streptophyta; class Magnoliopsida; order Poales; family Poaceae; genus Thinopyrum; species Thinopyrum elongatum. The sequence continues at coordinate 372,917,078 of CM022303.1, read as the reverse complement.
GAGATGATGGCATGTGCCAGGGGAATAAGAATGGAGTTTCAAGTGATGATTTTGTTGGGGAACGTAGTAGTAAATCAAAATTTTCCTACGTATCACCAAGATCAATCTAGGAGATGCTAGCAACGAGAGAGAGAGTGCATCTTCATACCCTTGAAGATCGCTAAGCGGAAGCGTTACAAGGAACGCGGATGATGGAGTCGTACTCGCGGTGATTCAAATCGCGGAAGATCCGATCTAGCGCCGAATGGACGGCGCCTCTGCGTTCAACACACATATAGCCCGGGGACATCTCCTCCTTCTTGATCCAGCAAGAGGAGAGGAGAAGTTGAGGAAGAGCTCCGGCAGCACGACGGCGTGGTGGTGAAGGAGCTCGTGGTTCTCCGACAGGGCTTCGCCAAGCACTACGGAGGAGGAGGAGGTGTTGGAGAGGGGGAGGGCTGCGCCAGGGAAGAGGTGCTGCTGCCCTCCCACCCCCCCTATATTTATAGGGAGAAGGGGAGAGGGGGCCGGCCCCCTTAGATCCCATCTAAGGGGAGGGGCGGCGGCCAGGGGGGGGGGGAAACTTACCCCCCAAGCAAGGTGGGAGGCGCCCCCACCCCCTAGGGTTTCCAACCCTAGGCGCCTTGGGCCCCTTGGGGGGGGGGGCGCACCAGCCCACCAGGGGCTGGTTCGCTCCCTTGCTCAGCCCACTTGGCCCACCGGGGCAAGTGGCCCCACCCGATGGACCCCCGGACACCTTCCGGTGGTCCCGGTACAATACCGATAACCCCCGAAACCATTCCGGTGACTGAAACTGGACTTCCCATATATAATTCTTCACCTCCGGACCATTCCGGAACTCCTCGTGACGTCCGGGATCTCATCCGGGACTCCGAACAACCTTCGGTAACCACATACAATTTCCCATAACAACTCTAGCGTCACCGAACCTTAAGTGTGTAGACCCTACGGGTTCGGGAACCATGCAGACATGACCGAGACATCTCTCCGGCCAATAACCAACAGCGGGATCTGGATACCCATGTTGGCTCCCCCATGTTCCACGATGATCTCATCGGATGAACCACGATGTCGGGGATTCAATCAATCCCGTATACAGTTCCCTTTGTCCATCGGTATGTTACTTGCCCGAGATTCGATCGTCGGTATCCCCATACCTCGTTCAATCTCGTTACCGGCAAGTCTCTTTACTCGTTCCGTAACGCATGATCCCGTGGCTAACTCTTTAGTCACATTGAGCTCATTATGATGATGCATTACCGAGTGGGCCCAGAGATACCTCTCCGTCATACGGAGTGACAAATCCCAGCCTCGATTCGTGCCAACCCAACAGACACTTTCGGAGATACCTGTAGTGCACCTTTATGGTCACCCAGTTACGTTGTGACATTTGATACACCCAAAGCATTCCTACGGTATCCGGGAGTTGCACAATCTCATGGTCTAAGGAAATGATACTTGACATTAGAAAAGCTCTAGCAAATGAACTACACGATCTTGTGCTATGCTTACGATTGGGTCTTGTCCATCACATCATTCTCCTAATGATGTGATCCCGTTATCAACGACATCCAATGTCCATGGTCAGGAAACCACAACCATCTATTGATCAACGAGCTAGTCAACTAGAGGCTCACTAGGGACATGTTGTGATCTATGTATTCACACATGTATTACGGTTTCCGGTTAATACAATTATAGCATGAACAATAGACAATTATCATGAACAAGGAAATATAATAATAACCATTTTATTATTGCCTCTAGGGCATATTTCCAACAGTCTCCCACTTGCACTAGAGTCAATAATCTAGTTACATTGTGATGAATCGAACACCCATAGAGTTCTGGTGCTGATCATGTTTAGCTCGTGGAAGAGGTTTAGTCAACGGATCTGCGACATTTAGATCCGTATGTACTTTACAAATATCTATATCTCCATCTTGAATATATTCACGAATGGAGTTGAAGCGGCGCTTGATGTGCTTGGTCTTCTTGTGAAACCTGGGCTCCTTGGCAATGGCAATAGCTCCAGTGTTGTCACAGAAGAGAGTCATCGGGCCCGACGCATTGGGAACCACTCCTAGGTCGGTGATAAACTCCTTCATCTAGACTCCTTCCTGCGCTGCTTCCGAAGCAGCTATGTACTCCGCTTCACATGTAGATCCCGCCACGACGCTTTGCTTGCAACTGCACCAGCTGACTGCCCCACCATTCAAAATATACACGTATCCGGTTTGTGACTTGGAGTCATCCAGATCTGCGTCAAAGCTAGCGTCGACATAACCCTTTACGACGAGCTCTTCGGCACCTCCATAAACGAGAAACATATCCTTAGTCCTTTTCAGGTACTTCAGGATATTCTTGACCGCTGTCCAGTGTTCCATACCAGGATCACTTTGGTACCTCCCTACCAAACTTATGGCAAGGTTCACATCAGGTCTGGTACACATCATGGCATACATAATAGAGCCTATGGCCGAGGCATAGGGGATGACACTCATCTTTTCTCTTTCTGCTGCCGAGGTCGGGCGTTGAGCTGTGCTCAATCTCACACCTTGCAATACAGGCAAGAACCCCTTCTTAGACTGATCCATATTGAACTTCTTCAATATCTTGTCAAGGTATGTGCTTTGTGAAAGACCAATGAGGTGTCTCGATCTATCTCTATAGATCTTAATGCCTAATATGTAAGCAGCTTCTCCAAGGTCCTTCATTGAAAAACACTTATTCAAGTAGGCCTTTATGCTTTCCAAAAGTTCTATATCATTTCCCATCAATAGTATGTCATCCACATATAATATGAGAAATGCTACAGAGCTCCCACTCACTTTCTTGTAAATACAGGCTTCTCCATAAGTCTGCATAAACCCAAACGCTTTGATCATTTCATCAAAGCAAATGTTCCAACTTCGAGATGCTTGCACCAGCCCATAGATGGAGCGCTGGAGCTTGCATACTTTGTCAGCATTCTTAGGATCGACAAAACCTTCCGGCTGCATCATATACAATTCTTCCTTAAGGAAACCGTTAAGGAATGTCGTTTTGACGTCCATTTGCCAGATTTCATAATCATAGAATGCGGCAATTGCTAACATGATTCGGACGGACTTCAGCTTCGCTACGGGTGAGAAGGTCTCATCGTAGTCAACTCCTTGAACTTGTCGATAACCCTTAGCGACAAGCCTAGCCTTATAGATGGTCACATTACCATCCACGTCAGTCTTCTTCTTAAAGATCCACTTATTTTCTATGGCTCGCCGATCATCGGGCAAGTCCACCAAAGTCCATACTTTGTTTTCATACATGGATCCTATCTCGGATTTCATGGCTTCAAGCCATTTGTTGGAATCCGGACCCGCCATCGCTTCTTCATAGTTCGAAGGTTCACCGTTGTCTAACAACATGATTTCCAGGACAGGGTTGCCGTACCACTCTGGTGTGGAACATGTCCTCGTGGACCTACGAATTTCAGTAGCAACTTGATCCGAAGTTTCATGATCATCATCATTAACTTCCTCTCTAGTCGGTGCAGGCACCACAGAAACATCTTCCTGAGCCGCGCTACTCTCCGGTTCAAGAGGGGTTACCTCATCAAGTTCTACTTTCCTCCCACTTACTTCTTTCGAGAGAAACTCTTTCTCGAGAAAGGATCCATTCTTGGCAACAAAGATCTTGCCTTCGGATCTGAGGTAGAAGGTATACCCAATAGTTTCCTTAGGGTATCCTATGAAGACGCATTTTTCTGATTTGGGTTCGAGCTTTTCAGGTTGAAGTTTCTTGACATAAGCATCGCATCCCCAAACTTTTAGAAACGACAGCTTAGGTTTCTTTCCAAACCATAATTCATACGGTGTCGTCTCAACGGATTTAGACAGTGCCCTATTTAAAGTGAATGCGGCAGTCTCTAAAGCATAGCCCCAAAAAGATAGCGGTAGATCGGTAAGAGACATCATAGATCACACCATATCCAATAGAGTGCGATTATGACGTTCGGACACACCATTTCGCTGAGGTGTTCGAGGCGGCGTGAGTTGTGAAACAATTCCACATTTCCTTAAGTGTGTGCCAAACTCGTGACTCAAATATTCTCCTCCACGATCTGATCGTAAGAACTTTATTTTCCTGTCACGTTGATTCTCTACCTCACTCTGAAATTCCTTGAACTTTTTAAAGGTCTCAGACTTGTGTTTCATTAAGTAGGCATACCCATATCTACTTAAGTCATCAGTGAGGGTGAGAACATAACGATAGCCACCGCGAGCCTCAACGCTCATTGGACCGCATACATTAGTATGTATTATTTCCAACAAGTTGGTTGCTCGCTCAATTGTTCCGGAGAACGGAGCCTTGGTCATCTTGCCCATGAAGCATGGCTCGCACGTGTCAAATGATTCATAATCAAGAGACTCCAAAAGTCCATCTGCATGGAGTTTCTTCATGCGTTTGACACCGATATGACCAAGGCGGCAGTGCCACGAGTATGTGGGACTATCATTATCAACCTTACATCTTTTGGTATTCACACTATGAATATGTGTAACATCACGTTCGAGATTCAATAAAAATAAACCATTGACCAGCGGGGCATGACCATAAAACATATCTCTCATATAAATAGAACAACCATTATTCTCGGATTTAAATGAGTAGCCATCTCGCATTAAACGAGATCCAGATACAATGTTCATGCTCAAAGCTGGCACTAAATAACAATTATTGAGGTTTAAAACTAATCCCGAAGGTAGATGTAGAGGTAGCGTGCCGACGGCGATCACATCGACCTTGGAACCATTCCCGACGCGCATCGTCACCTCGTCCTTCGCCAGTCTCCGCTTATTCCGCAGCTCCTGTTTGGAGTTACAAATGTGAGCAACCGCACCGGTATCAAATACCCAGGAGCTACTACACGCTGGTAAGGTACACATCAATAACATGTAATCATATATAACCTTTGGATGCCGCCTTCTTATCCGCTAAGTACTTGGGCAGTTCCGCTTCCAGTGACCATTTCCCTTGCAATAAAAGCACCAGTCTCAGGCTGGGTCCATTCTTTGGCTTCTTCCCCAACTGGCTTGCCGGGGGCGGCAACTCCCTTGCCGTCCTTCTTGAAGTTCTTCTTACCCTTGCCTTTCTTGAAACTAGTGGTCTTATTCACCATCAACACTTGATGTTCCTTCTTGATTTCCACCTCCGCTGATTTCAGCATTGAATATAACTCGGGAATGGACTTCTCCATCCCTTGCATATTGTAGTTCATCACAAAGCTCTTGTAGCTAGGTGGAAGCGACTGGAGGATCCTGTCAATGACCGAATCATCTGGAAGATTAACTCCCAGCTGAGACAAGCGGTTGTGCAACCCAGACATTTTGAGTATATGCTCGCTGACAGAACTGTTTTCCTCCATCTTACAACTATAGAACTTGTCAGAGACTTCATATCTCTCGACTCGAGCATGAGCTTGGAAAACCATTTTCAGCTCTTGGAACATCTCATATGCTCCGTGCTGCTCAAAACGCTTTTGGAGCCCCGATTCTAAGCTGTAAAGCATGCCGCACTGAACCAGGGAGTAATCATCACTACGCGACTGCCAGGCGTTCATAATGTCTTGAGTTGCTGGGAAAATGGGTGCGTCACCTAGCGGTGCTTCAAGGACATATGCTTTCTTGGCAGCTATGAGGATGATCCTCAAGTTACGGACCCAGTCCGTATAGTTGCTACCATCGTCTTTCAGCTTGGTTTTCTCTAGGAACGCGTTGAAGTTGAGGGCAACATTAGCGTGGGCCATTTGATCTACATGATAGATTGCAAAGACAATTTTTAGACTAAGTTCATGATAATCAAGTTCATCTAATCAAATTATTTAATGAACTCCCACTCAGATAGACATCCCTCTAGTCATCCAAGTGGTACATGATCCGAATCGACTAGGCCGTGTCCGATCATCACGTGAGACGGACTAGTCATCAACGGTGAACATCTCCATGTTGATCGCATCTACTATACGACTCATGTTCGACCTTTCGGTCTCTCGTGTTCCGAGGCCATGTCTGTACATGCTAGGCTCGTCAAGTCAACCTAAGTGTTTCGCATGTGTAAATCTGGCTTACACCCGTTGTATGCGAACGTTAGAATCTATTACACCCGATCATCACGTGGTGCTTCGAAACAACGAACCTTCGCAACGGTGCACAGTTAGGGGGAACACATTTCTTGAAATTTTAGTGAGGGATCATCTTATTTATGCTACTGTCGTTCTAAGCAAATCAGATGTAAACATGATAAACATCACATGCAAATCATAAAGTGACATGATATGGCCAATATCATCTTGCGCTTTTGATCTCCATCTTCGAGACGCGGCATGGTCACCATCATCACCGGCATGACACCATGATCTCCATCATCGTGTCTTCATGAAGTTGTCTCGCCAACTATTACTTCTACTACTATGGCTAACGGTTAGCAATAAAGTAAAGTAATTACATGGCCTTTACATTGACACGCAGGTCATACAATAAATTGAGACAACTCCTATGGCTCCTGCCGGTTGTCATATTCATCGACATGCAAGTCGTGATTCCTATTACAAGAACATGATCAATCTCATACATCACATATATAATTCATCACATCTTTCTTGGCCATATCACATCACATAGCATACCCTGCAAAAACAAGTTAGACGTCCTCTAATTGTTGTTGCATGTTTTATGTGGCTGCTATGGGTTTCTAGCAAGAACGTTTCTTACCTACGCAAAAGCCACAACGGTGATATGCCAATTGCTATTTACCCTTCATAAGGACCCTCTTCATCGAATCCGATCCGACTAAAGTGGGAGAGACAGACACCCGCTAGCCACCTTATGCATCAAGTGCATGTCAGTCGGTGGAACCTGTCTCACGTAAGCGTACGTGTAAGGTCAGTCTGGGCCGCTTCATCCCACAATGCCGCCGAATCAAGATAGGACTAGTAACGGTAAGCAAATTGAACAAATCATCGCCCACAACTACTTGTGTTCTACTCGTGCAAAGAATCTACGCATAGACCTAGCTCATGATGCCACTGTTGGGGAACGTAGTAGTAAATCAAAAAATTTCCTACGTATCACCAAGATCAATCTAGGAGATGCTAGCAACGAGAGAGAGGGAGTGCATCTTCATACCCTTGAAGATCACTAAGCGGAAGCGTTACAAGGAACGCGGATGATGGAGTCGTACTCGCGGCGATTCAAATCGCGGAAGATCTGATCTAGCGCCGAATGGACGGCGCCTCCGCGTTCAACACATGTACAACCCGGGGACGTCTCCTCCTTCTTGATCCAGCAAGAGGAGAGGAGAAGTTGAGGAAGAGCTCCGGCAGCACGGCGGCGTGGTGGTGAAGGAGCTCGTGGTTCTCTGACAGGGCTTCGCCAAGCACTACGGAGGAGGAGGAGGTGTTGGAGAGGGGTAGGGCTGCGCCAGGGAAGAGGTGCTGCTGCCCTCCCACCCCCCCTCTATTTATAGGGAGAAGGGGAGAGGGGGCCGGTCCCCTTAGATCCCATCTAAGGGGAGGGGCGGCGGCCAGGGGGGGGGGGGGAAACTTACCCCCCAAGCAAGGTGGGAGGCGCCCCCACCCCCTAGGGTTTCCAACCCTAGGCGCCTTGGGCCCCTTGGGGGGGGCGCACCAGCCCACCAGGGGCTGGTTCCCTCCCTTGCTCAGCCCACTTGGCCCACCGGGGCAGGTGGCCCCACCCGGTGGACCCCCGGACACCTTCCGGTGGTCCCGGTACAATACCGATAACCCCCGAAACCATTCCGGTGACTGAAACTGGACTTTCCATATATAATTCTTCACCTCCGGACCATTCCGAAACTCCTCGTGACGTCCGGGATCTCATCCGGGACTCCGAACAACCTTCGGTAACCACATACAATTTCCCATAACAACTCTAGCGTCACCGAACCTTAAGTGTGTAGACCCTACGGGTTCGGGAACCATGCAGACATGACCGAGACATCTCTCCGGCCAATAACCAACAGCGGGATCTGGATACCCATGTTGGCTCCCACATGTTCCACGATGATCTCATCGGATGAACCACGATGTCGGGGATTTAATCAATCCCGTATACAATTCCCTTTGTCCATCGGTATGTTACTTGCCCGAGATTCGATCGTAGGTATCCCCATACCTCGTTCAATCTCGTTACCGGCAAGTCTCTTTACTCGTTCCGTAACGCATGATCCTGTGGCTAACTCTTTAGTCACATTGAGCTCATTATGATGATGCATTACCGAGTGGGCCCAGAGATACCTCTCCGTCATACGGAGTGACAAATCCCAGTCTCGATTCGTGCCAACCCAACAGACACTTTCGGAGATACCTGTAGTGCACCTTTATGGTCACCCAGTTATGTTGTGACATTTGATACACCCAAAGCATTCCTACGGTATCCGGGAGTTGCACAATCTCATGGTCTAAGGAAATGATACTTGACATTAGAAAAGCTCTAGCAAACGAACTACACGATCTTGTGATATGCTTAGGATTGGGTCTTGTCCATCACGTCATTCTCCTAATGATGTGATCCCGTTATCAACGACATCCAATGTCCATGGTCAGGAAACCACAACCATCTATTGATCAACGAGCTAGTCAACTAGAGGCTCACTAGGGACATGTTGTGATCTATGTATTCACACATGTATTACGGTTTCCGGTTAATACAATTATAGCATGAACAATAGACAATTATCATGAACAAGGAAATATAGTAATAACCATTTTATTATTGCCTCTAGGGCATATTTCCAACATATTTCAGGACTTTGAAGCCACCATAATGAGTGCATGAAGGCTTGGACGAAATATACAAGATGCCACTTCCTAAATTTCGTCCAGAGGCTATTATAGGTGCTGCGTCGCCTTATTATTGGGCCAGGCCCATGTAATTTCGAAATACTTGAGTATAGGCTATTTTTAGAGTCCGTATGTGTGGGGAAACAAGAGTTAGGTTTGGTTTCGGACCCCTCCTCCAAGGGCCACAAAATCCCCCCTCTTCCTCCATATATACAGCCCTTAGGGTGCCGTTTAGACTTTGGGTTTCGTTGAGATTAAAGTTTGCCATAGCTGCAACTTCGCGTACTTCATTTGTGTTCAACGACCGGACCAAGACGTCATAGAACCCCACCTTGATCAATAAAGCTTTCATCTTATATTCACAATATCCAGATTGCAATCTCAGTTTCTTGCTTGTTCTTCATTTGCTTGCAGGAAATAGACCCTCGTGGTCAGGTTGATCGTGCTCCGGCATGGTCAATAACCTCTCGGAGTTGGTTTAGCGATTGCTAAGGCGCGACGTCCTCGCACGTTCGTTGTCGGATCGTCAAAGTCTACTCCTCTGAAAATGATAATCACCATCTCATCAAAAGACGGGATACCTTTGCCTCTATCAAGTGGTATCAGATTTCCAGGTTGCTCGGTGAGATTTTACAGTTTTTCGTAGTTTAGATCGAGTCTGTTCATCATACCTACAGTACATGAAAAAGCCAAAAAAAATTAGGGTTAGTTCATCATATCCAAACCAATCTGAGCCATTGCATAATCTTTTCTGTATTTGCTTTGTTGAATTTGCGGTTGCATCGTTGTGTCAAGTTGTTGGTCTTAGCGTCTAGTCCTTTAGAGTTTGGAGTTCTGTCACACTTTGTCATGCCGCCGCCGCACCATCTTCATCGTTGCTGCCATATACCACCACCACACCAACTTCATCGCCGCTGCCATATACTACCACCCCATATCCGCCGCCAATCCGAGTCCATATACGCCACCACATATCCGCCCACATCACGCCCACCCGAGTCCACCTCCAACATCTATCCGCCACCAGTCCAAGTTGCCACCAGATACATATCCGCCACCAGTCCGAGTTCCACCCGATTCATCTTCGCCACCAGTCCTAGTCCGAGTCCAATATTTGTTGCTTTGTTTTCGATTTCCAGATCATGCCATACTTCGAGTCGTGACAGAGTAGGACTCCCCAACTTCCGTGCCACCCGTAGAAGAAAAATAGTTCCAAACTCAAAAAAAAAACTAAGTCTGGAAAATTCTGGCTAGGCAGTTTTTAGACCATTTGCAGACTTTTTCCAAAAAAAAATTGTTGCGGCGCAAAAAAAGAGAGGAAAAAAGTGCAAAAAAAGTGAAAACAAAGAAAAAAAACGGGTTTAGAGTGTGCTCCGCTCTTGTTTACGTGCAGCGCCGTGATTTTGTTAGTGTTCTAAGCTCGCGTCTCTAGCACGGTCTAGCCTAGGACCAACACAGTACCGTCGTTGAGCGTTTATTCAACTTTGCATCTCTGAATTGATTATTGCTGACCTTTTTGCTACCATATTATAAGCCATCCCATCTCCACATACATCTACATCGTGCGTTTGACTCTCCCTGGTTATCGCTCTATCCAAGCTTTGAGAGTTTTGACTACAACGGTTGCTGATCACCGCCTGCTGATGGGTAAGAACTGGTAAGAATTTGAGATTTGCTTGACGGATTTGTTACACCCCACCACTTTCTAGTAGTCTATAGGATCATATTCCTGTGTGTTTCTGTTGCTGCTAACCATGGCAGGATCACAAGCCGACGAGATTGACTGGGAGAACATGACAATGAAGGAGCTTCATGATAAATTTCAGCAAATGGTGGGTCAACATGTGGAAGACGTGATGACCAGTTTTGGCAGGGCACTAGAGAGAATTGATGACATTGAGAAGACAATTGACACCAAGTTGGACGCCAAGTTCGATGAAGTATTCGTGCATCTACCACAACCACCAGTCGCCTCTGTTGCACCGTTGCAACAACAGCAACAACCACCTCCACGTCGCGATCCAGCAGGACGAGCGCAGCGTGTCCCTCTTGAGCCAGGACACACTTCTGGTGTCGCTGCTACTACTGTTGATGCTTCTGTAGCTCCTGCTGCTACTGCAGAGGTGGAAGACTATTACGAGGATGAGGTTGATCAAAATCAGAACTACATGCAACCACCAGCACCACCACCACCAGGTCGACCTCCTGCATATAATCGCAACGGTAGGGCTACAGCACCACCTCAGGTATGAGATTATGACCATATTCCTAAACTAAAATTGAATATTCCATCGTTTGAGGGTAGATACGTTCCTGATATTTATCTTACTTGGGAGCCAGAAACAGAACAACGCTTTATATGCTTACAATATCCCGAGGATAGACGTGTTGCTGCTGCTGTTTGTGTTTGGTGGTCTGAACATTGTAGATTATATCCTATTCCAGATACCTGGGCTGCTTTGAAAATTGCTATGCGTACTCGTTGGGTTCCACCATATTATCAACGTGAATTACTTAAAAAATTGTAGCGCTTACGACAAGGAAAAAATTCTGTAGAAGCATATTATCAAGAATTACGGACTGGCATGATTAGATGTGGAATTGTTGAGGATAATGAAGCTATGCTTGCATGTTTTATGGGTGGATTAAATAAAGACATTCAGACCATTTTAGAGTATAAGGAGTATAACAATATCACTTGTTTATTCCATCTTGCTTGCAAAGCTGAACGTGAAGTGCAGGATCGACAGGCATTGGCGCGGACTAATTTTTCTGCAGGTCGACCTTCATCATGGACACCACGTGCATCTTCTACTTCCACATGTTCTGCTACACCGGCACCTTCGTCAGCTGCCACCTCCAGCCGGGATACAAGAAAGCAGGCACTACCACCATTATCTGCCAAGAGAACACCTACCGGGCCTGCACAGAGCTCTTGTTCATCCATGGCATCAACAGGGCACACACATGATATTATTTGTCATCGTTGTAAGGGTAGAGGTCATTATGCGAGAGAATGCCAATCTTCGCATGTTATGATTGCTACTGAGGATGGTGGGTATGAGTCCGCTAGTGACTATGGTGTGCAAAGAGGCATTATTTTCATTCGAGGACGTGCCTTCCTCTTTGCCTCCTGCTGCCACTAACATTTTGTAGGAGTTCGCTGATGTCTTTCCACAAGATGTGCCACCGGGATTACCACCTATTCGTGGGATTGAGCATCAAATTCACTTAATTCCTGGTGCTTCGCTGCCAAACCGTGCACCATACCGTACCAATCCAGAGGAGACGAAGGAGATTATGCGTCAAGTACAGGAGCTGCTCGACAAAGGTTAAATACGCGTATCTCTTACTCCTTGTGCTGTTCCTATTATACTAGTGCCAAAAAAGGATGGTACGTCGCGTATGTGTGTTGATTGTAGAGGCATTAATAATATTACTATTCGTTATCATCATCCTATTCCTAGGCTAGATGATATGCTTGATGAATTGAGTGGCTCTAGAATATTCTCCAAAGTTGATTTGCGTAGTGGATACCATCAAATTGGTATGAAATTGGGAGATGAATGGAAAACAACATTTAAAACTAAGTTTGGTTTATATGAGTGGTTAGTCATGCCTTTTGGGTTAACTAATGCACCTAGTACTTTCATGAGATTAATGAATGAAGTTTTACGTGTTTTCACTGGATGATTTGTGGTAGTTTATTTTGATGATATACTGATTTATAACAAATCTTTGGAAGAACGTTTGGAACATTTACGTGTTGTTTTTATTGCTCTACGTGATGCACGTTTGTTTGGTAACCTTGGGAAGTGCACCTTTTGCACCGACCGAGTATCTTTTCTTGGCTATGTTGTTACTCCACAGGGAATTGAAGTTGATAAAGCCAAGATTGAAGGTATTGAGAGTTGGCCGCAGCCCAAAACGATCACACAAGTGAGGAGTTTTCTTGGACTCGCTGGTTTCTATCGGTGTTTTGTGAGAGATTTTAGCACCATTGCTGCACCTCTCAATGAGCTTACAAAGAAGGATGTGCCTTTTGTTTGGGGTACCGCACAGGAAGAAGCCTTCACGGTATTAAAAGATAAGTTGACACATGCTCCTTTACTCCAACTTCCTGATTTTAGTAAGACTTTTGAGCTTAAATGTGATGCTAGTGGAATTGTATTAGGAGGTGTGTTACTACAAGATGGTAAACATGTTGCATACTTTTCTAAAAAATTGAGTGGGCCTGGTCTGAACTATTTGTCGGTGCAACAAACCTTGACGTATGTTGCCCAGACTGTACACAGGCGCAATATCGAAGATACAACACCACCAAGTTTTCAAGACAAGGCCAACCCAGAGAGATAGCTCTTTGAGGAATCAAAGGGCGGATCAAGAAGACCAAGACAAGCCAAGAGAACAAGATGCCACTAAGGAAAGACCTCCCTTGCCGGGCAGGCGAGCCCGGTCAGGTCGAGGCCACACCAAGGACAAGTCCCAAGATTCCCCCCGACAGGCTTGCCGGGGCCGCCAAGGGCGAGTCTCCCCGCCAAGACTCCACCGCTCCACCGCACAGCGACGCAAGTCACTTATCAGTGTGGTGTCGGGGCCCCAAGTGATTAAGTGGCTGTCATTTGGCACGTGGCAGCCATTTGGAAGGAAGATTCCCTCCATTTGACACCCGTCCAGAGGCGTGTCATGCAGACAGATGGAAGATGGTTAAGCGGCGCGGCAGGCTTGCCGAGTTGCATCCACAGCGTGACACCTAGCAGTGCATTTAATGCACTTTGTCCTAACTGCTAGAGTTAGGTATGATAGAACTGTTGGCTATCTAATCAGTAGATAATGACTGTTTTGCCACTGTGGTAACCCCTTAGCCTATAAAAGGAGGGCCATGGCAACCTAAGAAAGGATTCGGACCTTTGTACACTCATACATGCGTAGTTGCTCTCCCCGAGGCGACCTTGCCGGGCTAGAGCACCGCGCGACCACCTCGGTCCTCTCTTCAATCAACCAAAGCAGGAGTAGGGTTTTATGCTTCACAGCGGCCCGAACCTGGGTAAAAAACCACCAGCGTCACCTCTGCCGTGCTGTCCCATGGCCTCCTCTCTTTGTGCAACGTTATATCCCCCTGCCAAACCACAAGGGGCCGATGGTCCCATTGGTGATCGCGTTCCACCGCGACATCTTTGGCGCGCCAGGTAGGGGGAAGCACTTGCGCGAACCCGAGGTTGTGAACATCGCATCAATCTTCATCATCTTCTTCATTATTAACCTCATCATCCATGGCGCCCAAGAAAAAGTCCGGCGCGACAGCTCACCCTTCCACCTCGAAGGCCCCCTCGCATGCAGCCACCGACGCTTTGGGTACTGCAGCGGCGCTGGGGGACGCAGACGCCGCGGGGGACGTGACCGGTACAGGCGGCGCTGTCACCATTCCCCCTGCGGCCGAAGCAGGAGCAGAAGACGCCGAGGGAGGGCAACATCAACAGCGTCCCGACGGTTGTGTTTCACAAGGCGTGGGCGAGGAGAACGCTCAGTCTCCACCTCCCCACCGCGCCGGAGGGCGCAGCCGCAGCGACAACGCCCGCCCTGGTACGAGTCGCGACCCCTTGGCTGTCCCAATTACTGGCCCAGCTGCGGGGCACGTGCCTTCCCCGAGGCAGGACAACCATGAAGAAGCGCTGAATGGGGTCGTCAACCCCCATGCGCACCCTTCTCGCCATCATACCGCCGTGGCGGCTGGCTCGCGGTGACGAGAGCACGATGCCGCCACCACCGGTACTGTCAGGAGTCGAGCAATGTCGCGGTCTGCGTCGTCATCTATGCCAAGCATTGCTTCGAAAGCCATGGCGCGAGCCCAACTCCTACTGAGATTCCCACCAGCGGCCGATCAAATGGATGAGTGGAGAGCCACCATCCAGAGTTTGATCGGTTTTGCTGAAGCAGGAGGATCACAGCGGGCGGACCCGCCGCGGTGCCCGCAAGCAACAACCATGGCCCGAGCTGCTGGCCAAGTCGAGGGGGCACTCCAACGGTAAAGTCCCCTCCATGACAGCCAGCGCAGAGCCCGCAACCTGAACCACGTGACCAGGAGCCCGACGAGGCGTCAATGGCTTCATCTGATCCTCGGGCTCGTCGAGATCAGCGGCAGGTCCTGGAAGATCGGCGGAGGGAAGACGCGCGCGTCACCATAGAACGACGCCACAAAACCCGCCTCCAATCTGACAGGCGCAACGGCCCAGACGTCGACGAAACCGCGCCCAATGGAGGTGGGTACTTGCCTTTCGAGGTTGGGTGCCCTGCCTTCACTCGCGAGCTGCGGCAAGTCCGTTGGCCATCTGCCCGCATTTTCAAACCAGAGATACCAGAAAAGTATGATGGAAGAGTGAACCCAACAGAGTTCTTGAGCATCTACACCATCGCTGTTCAAGCTGCTGGAGGAAGAGACGAGAAGGTGTTCGCCAATTACTTCCCTTTGGTACTCAAGACAAACGTGAGGTCATGGCTGATGCACCTGCCAGAGAATTCCATCTAGACCTGGGCTGACCTGTGCAATGAGTTTGTTGGTGCCTTCACGGGCGGCCATCAAGAACCAGGATGGCCCAGCGATTTGCAGCTCCTTCCACAAAAGGAAGGGGAGAGTTTGCGGAAGAACATTCCAGATATCCACCCGACAGCTGTGATTGCCGCGTTCCAGTCCAACGTGCGCAACCGGAGGATACGTTCCAAGATGAATGTCCGGTTGCCCAAGACTGTGAATGAGCTGTACACCTTGGCAGATAAGTGTGCCTGTACGGAGGAAGGGAGGTGACTCCTTGGAGAAGAGGATGGCATCAAAGTTGACTCAGAAGACGACGACAATGCCACTAACCCGAAGAGGAAGAATAAAAAGTGCAACAAGAAGTGCAAGGAAAAGATAGTACTAGCTGTTGAGGGTTCTGGCACTCCCAGTACCGACAAGAAGACCAAGACCAAAGCGCTCGGCAAGGAAGTTTCTGCGTGCACTGATTGCCGGGAGGCTGCGGTGGCCGAAAAGGCTGGGAAGGCTGACAGACCGTACTGCAAGATCCACCGAACCAAGGGCCATGATCTTCAAGAGTGTCACCAAGTTGAGCAACTTGTCAAGAAGCAGAAAGTGAAATACGAGAAGCGTGACAAGGAAAGAGACCAAGAAGGCGCTGGCGGGAAGGGCCGAGGCGGCAGAGGAGGCCACCGCGGCAAGTTTCCCCAGCACCAAGAGAAACCTGCTAGAGGCCGTGAGAAGAAGGAAGGTGATGACGAAAGTGATGAGAGGGATGAAGAGGAAACCAGTGAGCAGGAATTCCAGAAGGCCACTGAGGCCCTGTGCGTTGACGGCGGCGCGTCATTGCACTCCTCCCACCGCCAGCTTAAACAGTGGACACGTGAGGTCAATGCCATAGAGCCAGCAACGGACTCCCGAAAACCACTCAAATGGTCCCGCACGCCATCATCTTTGACGAAGAGGATCACCCCGACCGCACCACCGCGGTAGGGTTCTTGCCGTTGTTGGTTTCGCCAACAATCCGCAACCTCAAGGTCACGAAGATGTTGGTTGACGGTGGTGCAGGGTTGAATCTGATTTCCCCCAAAGTACTTAGCAAGCTGCAAATATCAGATAAAGAGCTCAAGGTTACTGGCACGTTTCAAGGGATCAACCCTGGCAGGAGCCGTCCAAAGGGGAAGATCACACTGCCGGTGACGTTTGGAGGAGAGTTGAACTACCGGTCCGAGAAGATTGTGTTCGACGTGGTCGAGCTTCCTTTGCCGTACAATGGGATTCTTGGCCGTCCAGCTCTGGCGAAATTCATGGCGGCATCCCACTATGCCTACAATACCCTGAAGATGCTAGGGCCGATGGGTGTCATCTCGATCCCATCGGACAAGAAGGACGCAATCATATGCGTGGATAAGATGTACTGGGAGGTGGTCGCTGCCGAGGCCACAGAAGCCGCAGTTCCCGCCAAGGAAAATGAAAAAAGGAAAGAAGGTTAGCAGGGATGCCGGCAAAGAGTCCGGGAAGCGCACCTCCCCAGAGTGCGCCGCACCTGTCGACGATTTGCCAGAAAGTTCCACTAGTAAGAGATCCAAGGTTGCTTCGCTTGCGGTGAAGAAGGTCCCGGCAGGGCTGGTTGGTGCTGACGATACATTTACCATTAGCTCCACCCTTGACGACAAATAGGAAAGCGCGCTCGTTGCCTTCCTGTGGGCGAATGTCGATGTGTTTACTTGGCAACCATCTGACATCCCCGGTGTTCCCAGGGAGGTAATCGAGCACCACCTTGCTGTCTGCCCTCATGCTCGGCCCGTCAAGCAGAAGGACAGAAAACAAGCCTTGGAGTGGCAACAATTCATTGCCGAGGAGATCAAGAAACTTGAAGCACCTGGTTTGGTCAGGGGAGTGTTGCACCCAACATGGTTGGTGAATCCGGTGGTGTACGCAAGGCGAATGAGAAATGGAGGCTTTGCATAGACTTCACAGATCTAAACAAGGCATGCCCGAAGGACCCTTTCCCCTTGCTGCGCATCGACTAGATTGTGGATTCCACTTCCGGGTGTGATTTGCTTTCCTTCTTGGATGCATACTCCGGATACCATCAGATATTCATGTCTAAGGAAGACGAGGAGAAGACTGCGTTCATTACCCCATGTGGCACGTACTGCTTTGCGCGGATGCCCTTCGGGTTAAAGAGCGCTGGGTCAACCTTTGCAAGGGCAGTGGAAATTGGGTTTGAACCTCAGTTGCACAGGAATATTGAAGCCTATATGGATGACATAGTGGTGAAAACCAAGGATAGATCAACGCTCATTCAGGACTTGGAAGAGACCTTTGCGAACCTGCGCAAGATCAACTTGAAACTGAACCCTGAAAAGTGTGTGTTTGGCGTTCCCTCCAGCAAGCTACTTGGCTTCTTTGTGTCTCACCGGGGATAGAGGCCAACCCCGACAAGATCAAGGCGATCGAGCAGATTCAAGCACCCAAGACAGTCAAGGACGTGAGGCGTTTAACTGGATGGGATGCCGCGGTGAGTAGGCCATTTCCAAGTCCGCCGAGTGTGCCCTGCCCTTCTTCAAAATTCTGAAGAAGGCAGGGCCCATGAAGTGGACCCCGGAGGCAGAAACAACGCCGCAGGACTTAAAAGCCTATCTTTCCTCTGCTCCCACCTTGGTTGCTCCTAAACCAAAAGAGTCGTTGCTGCTATATTTAGTGGCAACCAATCAAGTGGTTAGTGCAGCGCTGGTGGCGCAGCGGGAAGTGGATGAAGGAGCAGCTGCAGCTACTGTCCTCCTCGGAGAAGGAAGTGAACCGATCACGGCGAGCTCGAGTACAGATCAGGAGAAAGGAGGGCAGGGTGTTGAAGGCGATCCTAGGACCCCGGCAAGGAAAAAGGTGGTGCAGCGACTAGTTTACTTTGTTAGCTCCCTATTGCAGGGGGCTAGGTCAAGGTACTCTGGAGTACAGAAATTGATCTTGGGCCTCATCATGGCCTCGAGGAAGCTGCACCACTACTTCCAAGCCCACGAGATCACGGTTGTCACCCGCTTCCCTTTGCAACGCATATTGAGGAACCCTGAGGCCACCGGTAGGATAGTTGAATGGGCATTAGAATTGTCAAGTTTTGGTCTGAAGTATGAAAGTACCTCAACCATCCAGAGCAAAGCGCCGACGGAGTTCATTGCAGAATGGACACCTACTCCAGACGAAGAGACGGCGGAAACAGTTATCACCGGCAAGGAGGCTCCCCAAGAATGGGTCATGTACTTTGATGGTGCCTTCTCATTACAAGGTGCAGGGGCTGGCGTGCTCCTCATCGCGCCCACCGGAGAACAACTCAAGTATGTGGTCCAAATGCATTTCCCCGGGGAGAAGGCTACCAACAACACTGCAGAATATGAAGGTCTCCTTGTCGGGCTCAGGATTGCAACATAATTGAGAATTAAGAAGTTGATCATTCGTGGAGATTCGCAGCTTGTGGTGAGACAAGTGAACAAGGATTACCAGAGTCCATTGATGGAGGCATACGTCGAAGAAGTGAGAAAGTTGGAGGAGCATTTTGACGGATTGCAAACAGAGCACGTACCACGTGCAGAAAACAGCATCGCTGAACATCTGTCAAAATGCGCTGCGCAAAAGCTTCCTGTGGGACTAGGGACTTTTGTTCTTCACTTGACTCAACCTTCCGTATCCCCGACAACGATGGCCAGAAATAGGAGGAAGTTGGACTCCGGCAAGCCTTTACCGGCAGGACCTCTAGAGGTCCCCGGTAGAGAGACTGCCGGGAACAACTCCACTTCGCTTGGTGAGCTGCACTCTTCTGCAGGACCACAGGTCCTTGCGGTCGAGGTAGGTGCTCCCATGAGTGAGGAGGTGCCATTTGTCCTTGTTGTCGAGCCTCAAGCTCCAACTTGGGCACGGCACATAGTCCACTACCTCCAAACTGGAGAACTCCCCGAAGAGCAAGAAGAAGCTGAAAGAGTAGCCCTGAGGACCAGTATGTATCAGTTTGTCGATGACACCTTATACATAAGGAGGACCAACGGTGTGAAATTGAAGTGCATTTGCTGGGAAGAGGGGAAGGAACTGTTGGCAGAGATACACAAAGGCATGTGCGGCTCCCATATTTGATCAAGAGCCTTGGTTGGAAAAGCTTTCCGACAAGGTTTCTACTGGCCCACAGCCCTCCAAGATGCAATTGAGCTAGTCACCAGACGTGAAGCCTACCAGTTCGACTCCAAGAATATCCATCAGCCTGCTCAAGCTCTCCAGACGATCCCTTTGTCATGGCCATTTTCGGTCTGGGGGCTCGACATCTTGGGCCCCTTCCCCTGTGCTACCGGGGGCTTTGAATTCTTGTATGTTGCAATTGACAAGTTTACAAAGTGGCCGAAAGTGAAGCCTGTGAGGAAGGTGACCGCACAATCCGCTATCAAGTTCTTGAAAGGATTGGTGTGCCATTTCGGAGTACCCGCCAGAGTCATCACTGACAATGGCACCCAATTCACAAGCCGCGCCTTCATGCAATATGTTCAAACCCTCGGAAGCAAGGTTTCATTCGCCTCTGTTCCTCATCCCAGGAGCAATGGACAAGCTAAGAGGATGAACGCTGAAGTGCTGCGTGGGCTCCAGACAAGAACTTTTGATAAGCTGCAGAAATGCGGCAGACGCTGGATCGATGAGCTGCCGGTGGTTCTTTGGTCCCTCCGTACGACACCAAATCGAGCTACCGGCCAGACTCCCTTCTCCCTAGTCTATGGGGCAGAAGCAGTGATCCCCACGGAACTCATATACGGGTCACCTTGAGTATTTGCCTATGACGAAGTAGAGCAAGAGCAGCACCGACATGACGATGTCGTGCTCCTTGAGGAGAACCATCTTCGGGCTGCTGTGCGTGCTGCACGCTACCAGCAAGCCCTGTGTCGCTATCACAGCCGCAGGGTCCATGCCCGAAGCCTTGAGGAAGGCGACCTTGTCCTTAGGCATGTTTAGTCCGCCAAGGGTTCCAACAAGTTGACGCCGAAGTGGGAAGGCCCTTACCGGGTAGTACGAGTCACCAGACCTGGCGCAGTCCGTCTGGAGACCAAAGATGGCATCAAAATGCAAAACTCATGGAATATTGAGCATCTTCACAAGTTCTAGCCATAAGGCACGGCTGTTAGGCCCTGCCCCGGCAACCACCCTTTTGTACAAGCCTTGCCGATGCGCATGTAACCCCTTGTACAAAGCCAGGCGTAGACCCTGAGCACGGATAATAAAATGAAGCGCTGGCGCCCTAAAAACATGCATGCATGATTAGTTTAGCTTAAACTTGCCATGATCATTTAGATGAGGTCATATGCTGCTATGTTTTCCCCTGCAACTAATTGCAGGGCTCTTACCGCGGACTTGATCCTGGGAAGAAGAGGCAGAAAACGAGCTTACATATCGATCCCCGACAAGCTGAACAGATAAGTTTCCTTTTATCCATACGTGTCTCTGTAAAAAGAAAACTTGTGCATAGAGAAACTTTGTCACCTTCAAAGCATTTGTGCTCCCATCCTTTGATCCAAATGTTTCTTCGGTCAAGATGGTTGTAGTGGCAGTTGACAGAGAAGATCGACAAGGAGCCGGTTCCCTTCCGTAGTTTTGACCCCCGACAGGAGGCAACAACGGAGGGCGCCGGCAAGATAACTTGCTGGGAAAAACTTGTTTACCTAAAAGTATAGAGGCGTACCCCCTCTGCATGGATAAAACACATGCACAAGTACCCGGCAAAGCTTATCTTTTTATTAATATGCAGATAAACAAGTACATCTCTTACATGACACAAACATGGATAAAAGAGATTACATATTTGAGACTAAAATTTGGCAAGTGCCTACATATTTTAGACTAAAAAATGATAAGTGCCCCGTAATCCCTTTCTTGTCCCTCTCTCCTTAGGAACTATGGTGGGAGGTGAAGAGGGCAAAAGAAGTGCCTGGGCAGAAGCCCAACCTGACCCCGTCAAGGCCTGCAGGACGCAGCCTGACAAGATCGAGAGGGCGCGGACGAAGGTGATGGGCGTGGAGAGTGGCTAGGCGATGCCCTGGTCACCGCCACTAGGGCCAGCAGGGCACGGCAGCATGGACACCGGCAGGAAAGGCGAAGCCAGAGTCCACGAGGAAGCCTGCCGGGGTCCAGCTGGAAGACAGCTAGAGGAGGCGGGGACGCCATCCACACCCAACACCCCGACAAATCGCCTTGCCGGGGAGAAGATGCAGGTGCAGATGGTGGTGCCGCCGGCCTCCCGCTGATGGTGACGGTGCGGCTGGTGTTCAACCGGAGTCAGAGCCATTGTCCTCCCCATCGGTGTCGCCGTCATCGCCGTCACTGTCCTCCTCGACGCTGCCGCTCAAGGAGGAGCTTTCCTCATCGGTCGAGCTCTCCGCGCAGCACCCTAAGCGAGCACTCGAATGCCCGAAGACCTTGACGGAGAGCAAGGTGGCATCCATTAACTTGAAGTGAAGGACGTGCCCTGCCTCCAAGATCTGGGCACGAGTGAAGGTTTTCCAGCCGCGTCGAAGGAGCATGACATGAGGTGCGGGGAACTCTACGTTCGCTCGCATACTGCCATTACAGCAACCCCTCATGTGCAGTCTCAACCCCGGCGGCTGTTCAACCTCCATCACCCTCGCGAATGGAGTTGGAAGCCGAAGACAGCTGCGCGGAGGCCCGCGCCGCTTTACGATGGATTCCAGTGGCTGGTCACCAATTTGGCCTTCGTCCAGGCCCTGGGCAACTGGAGGAGGGGCGATCAGAGCACCGCCCCATCCTCCTCACCCTCGGGCACCATGATGGCCGTGTCCACGTCCTCTGCCACCCCCTCTCATGACGGGCTCCATCCCGGCGTCCCCAACGGGAGGAGGGAGGCGTTGTCGGGCGAAAACCCTTGTAGCCACCGCTGGAGTACCACCACGTCCTCTCTCCCTTACCATGGCAGAGAAGAGATGTCAGAAGGAAGGAGGAGGAGTTGGGTGTGGGCAGGCACCCCGCCCACGTCCCCTTTTATAAGCAAGCGAGGCCGGGGGCTGGCCCCTCACCTAGGAGGAAACCGCGCCGCTCCACCAATTC
This sequence comes from Thinopyrum elongatum, assembly GCA_011799875.1. Lineage (NCBI taxonomy): Eukaryota > Viridiplantae > Streptophyta > Magnoliopsida > Poales > Poaceae > Thinopyrum > Thinopyrum elongatum. The sequence goes on along the minus strand of CM022303.1, from coordinate 372,894,636 downwards.
GACTCTTCTGCGTCACCAACGGCGCACGGAATCAAGACCGACCTCCTGCGCCTATCCGCGATGCCCGGCTTTCTGCCATGGCGCTCATGCCTGTACCCTCTGCATCTGCCACCAACCCTGTGCAATGCATGCGGCATACATGGCAGAAGCAATGAGGGCAGGGGAACTAATGGAATGGCAGTTACCGCCCCGTGAACGTGGGACATGGGCAGCCCACGGATCGTGGCATAAATCTCCCCCACAACATCCCGCACGATGCGCGGGAAAGCCGGAAACTAACTCAAGCACAGGTTAATGAAGAAGCAAGGAAGATATCAAGAAGTGAGCCACCACAAGCGCCCAGCCTGTGTACCTGACATGGCCTATCCCGACGGTGCTTGGCAGCACGTTCGGGCCAGGCAATATCGAAGATAAAAACAGCACCAAGTTTTCAAGACAAGGCCAACCCAGAGAGATAGCTCTTTGAGGAATCAAAGGGTGGATCAAGAAGACCAAGATAAGCCAAGAGAACAAGATGCCACTAAGGAAATACCTCCCTTGCCGGGCAGGCGAGCTCGGTCAGGTCGAGGCTGCACCAAGGACAAGTCCCATGATTCCCCCCGGCAGGCTTGCTGAGGCCGAAAAGGGCGAGTCTCCCCGCCAAGACTCCACCGCTCCACCGCACAGCGACGCAAGTCACTTATCAGTGCGGTGTCGAGCCCCCAAGTGATTAAGTGGCTGTCATTTGGCACGTAGCAGCCATTTGGAAGGAAGATTCCCTCCATATGACACCCGTCCAGAGGCGTGTCATGCAGACAGATGGAAGATGGTTAAGTGGCACGGCAGGCTTGTCGGGCTGCATCCACAGCGTGACACCTAGCAGTGCATTTAATGCACTTTGTCCTAACTGCCAGAGTTAGGTATGATAGCACTGTTGGCTATCTAATCAGTAGATAATGACTGTTTTTCCACTGTGGTAACCCCTTAGCCTATAAAAGGAGGGCCATGGCAACCTAAGAAAGGATTCGGACCTTTGTACACTCATACGCGCGTAGCTGCTCTCCCCGAGGCAACCTTGCCGGGCTAGAGCGCCACGCGACCACCTCGATCCTCTCTCCAATCCACCAAAGCAAGAGGAGGGTTTTACGCTTCACAGCGGCCCGAACCTGGGTAAAAACCACCAGCACCACCTCTGTCGTGCTGTCCCATGGCCTCCGCTCTTTGTGCAATGTGATCTCCCCCTGCCGAACCATAAGGGGCTGATGGTCCCATAGGTGATCGTGTTCCACCGCGACACTATTCTACATATGATAAAGAATCATATGCTCTTGTTCGGACTTTAGAAACATGGCAACATTATTTATGGCCCAAAGAATTTGTTATACATTCTGATCATGAATCATTGAAACATATTAAAAGTCAAGCAAAACTGAACCGTAGACATGCTAAATGGGTTGAATTCATTGAGACTTTCCCTTATGTCATAAAACACAAGAAGGGTAAAGAAAATGTTATTGCTAATGCATTGTCTCGTCGTTATACTATGCTTTCACAACTTGACTTTAAAATATTTGGTTTGGAGACCATCAAAGATCAATATGTGCATGATGCTGATTTTAGAGATGTAATGCAGAATTGTAAAGAAGGAAGAACATGGAATAAGTTTGTCGTTAACGATGGATTTGTGTTCCGTGCTAACAAGCTATGCATTCCAGCTAGCTCCGTTCGTCTTTTGTTGTTGCAGGAGGCGCATGGAGGAGGATTAATGGGACACTTTGGTGTGAAGAAGACGGAGGACGTACTTGCTACACATTTCTTTTGGCCAAAGATGAGACGGGATGTTGAGCGTTTTGTTGCTCGCTGCACTACATGTCAAAAAGCTAAGTCACGACTCAATCCTCATGGTTTATATATGCCTTTGCCTGTACCTAGTGTTCCACGGGAGGATATATCTATGGATTTTGTTTTAGGATTACCTCAAACAAAGAAGGGGAGGGATAGCATATTTGTTGTCGTAGATAGATTTTTGAAAATGGCACACTTCATACCATGTCATAAAAGCGATGATGCTGCTAATGTTGCTGATTTGTTCTTTCGTGAAATTATTCGCTTGCATGGTGTGCCAAATACTATTGTTTCAGGTCGTGATACTAAATTTCTTAGCCACTTTTGGAGATGTTTATGGGCTAAGTTGGGAACTAAGCTGCTTTTTAGTACTACTTGTCACCCCCAAACTGATGGACAAACTGAAGTAGTCAATAGAACATTGTCTACTATGCTTAGCGTTGTTTTGAAGAATAACAAGAAAATGTGGGAAGAATGCTTGCCTCATATTGAATTTGCTTATAATCGTTCGCTGCATTCTACTACTAAGATGTGCCCTTTTGAAATTGTGTATGGTTTCCTACCTCATGCACCTATTGATTTTTTGCACCTATTGGTGGCTTCAAAGTCCTGAAATCATCACTTGAAACTCTATTCTTATTCCCCTGGTGCATGCCATCATCTCCATGCTTGAACTTGCTCCAAGGTTCATCTTTCTTATCCAAGCTAGGCCCTTCATTTGTAAGCAAAACAAATGTATCCAATTTAGGCAGCATCATATTCTCATGAACATTAGAATCATTACCAAGAAACGAAAGTACCTGGTAATTCAATTGGTGTGCGCGAGCTCTAGTAATTGGTCCAGTATGTATAGCAGCAGGGGCTGTGGGTGCAACAATGGTATTGATGTCCTCATCATAATGCCACGTGTTGATGGTCCTTTTAAGGTGTTAGAGAAAATAAAGGATAATGCATATAAACTTGAGCTGCCTGCAGATTTTGGGGTTAGTCCCACTTTTAACATTGCAGATTTGAAGCCTTATTTGGGTGAGGAAGATGAGCTTCCATCGAGGACGACTTTATTTCAAGAAGGGGAGGATGATGAGGATATCAATACCATTGTTACACCCACAGCTGATGAGGACTTGACTACCTTGGATACGACCAAAAATATTGCATACATGTATATTTGTGAGGTGATTTCTAATGCATACTGTGCAATAATTTATTTATGTTATCCAGGACAAAAATACTTCATAGACTTTTGCGCCATGTCTAATTGCAGGTGGATGGGACATATGTACAATCCACATATGAAGATAAGGGAAAAAGAGAAGTTTAGGTGCTGTTCAAAAAGTCCTCTCACATCACTTTTGGGTCAATAGAAGATAGAGTCCAAGTCTCTCATGTTCTGGACTGAGATTCGGACTGCACAGACATACCTGACTCAAAACGCCAAGATCTCTTTCATCCGGACTCCGAATTGGGTGATTCATTTTTTGTTGAAAAGTAGATTTCGTGCTCTTTCCAACCCAATTGGTTTCACCTTCAAATTCATTCGGAGCGATGAGATATTGACAAAACAATCTGACGGTGCAGCAGAATCTGAGTCAAACTACAAATCGAAAGGTGTTGCATCACCTCCACTTGGGCCCATGCGCCTTGTACGACCTAGGGTTAGTTTTAGGCTGCCTTGGGACTTCCTCCCATGTCCTTGGCTGCCACCCCTTGCTCCTATATAAGTAGATCAATCTAGTAGCTTTTTCCCTGGGATTTTTTAGTTAAAAGTTAGCCATTGCAACTTCGTGTACTTCGTTTGTGTCCAACGACCAGACCAAGACCGCTTTCGGATCCCCACCTTTATCAATACTTCATCTATATTCGCAATATTCATATTGCATTATCATATTCTTGCTTGTTCTTTGATTGCGTGCAGGAATAGACCTTCGTGGTCAGGCTGATCGTGCTTCCAACATCGTCAGTAACCTCAGGAGATTGGTTTAGCGATAGCTAAGGCGCAACGTCGTGCACATTTGTAGTCGGATCGTCAAAGTCGGCTCCACCAAATCAATAGTTATCATCTCATCGAAAGATTGGGACCCTCGCATCTATCAACAGCCCCTGCTGCTATACATACTGGACCATTTACTAGAGCTCGCGCACGCCAATTGATTTACCAGGTACTTTCATTTCTTGGTGACAATTCTAATGTTCACGAGAATATGATGCTGCCTAAATTGGATACATTTGTGTTGATTACTATGAAGGGCCTAACATGGACAAGAGGGATGAACACTGGAGCAGGATCAAGCATGGAGATGAAGGCGCGCGGAAGGGATCCAGAATGGCGTTTCTAGTGCATATTTGAGCACTTTGAAGCCTCCGTGATGAACTATTCGAGGGATTGAGCATCAAATCATGTCAAGTTGCTTCTTTTAGTGTCTAGTCCTTTAGAGTTTCGAGTTCTATTCACAAGTTGTCACGCCGCCGCCGCACCATCGTCACCATCGCTGCCATATACCACCATCGTCACCACCGCTGCCATATACCACCATCGTCATCACCGCTGTCATATACCACCATCATCATCGCCGCTGCCGTATACCACATATCCACCGCCATCACACTAATCTGAGTCCACCTCCATCACAGATTCGCCACCAGTCCATGTTCCACCGAACAACATATCTCCGCCACCAGTCTGAGTTCCACCAGATTCATCTCAGCCACCAGTCATAGTCCGAGTATAGTATTTGTTACTTTCTTTTCGATTTCTAGATCACGCCATACTCCGAGTCGTGACAGAGTAGGACTACCCAACTTCCGTGCCACCCGTACAAAAAAATAGTTCTAGTTTCAAACTAACAAAAACTAAGTCTGGAAAATTCTGGCTAGGCAGTTTTTAGACCATTTGTAGACTTTTTCCGAAAAAATTGTTGGGGAGAAAAAAAGAGAGGAAAAAAGTGCAAAAAAAAGTGAAAAAAAGAGATTCAGAGTTTGCTCCTCCCTTGTTTACGGGCAGCGCCGTGATTTTGTTAGTGTTCCAGGCTCGCGTCTCTAGTACGGTCTAGCCTAGGACCAGCACAGTACTATCGTTGAGTGTTTATTCAACTTTGCATCTTTGAATTGATTATTGCTGACATTTTTGCGACCATATCATAAGCCTTCCCAGCACCACATACATCTACATCGTGCGTTTGACACCACCTGGCAATCGCTCTGTCCAAGCTTTGAGAGTTTTGACTACAACGGTTGCCGATCACCACCTGCTGCTGGGTAAGAACTGGTAAGAATTTGAGATTTGCTTGACGGATTTGTGACACCGCACCACCACCATTTTGTAGTAGTCTATAGGATCATATTCTTGTGTGTTTTTATTGCTGCTAACCATGACAGGATGACAAGCCGACGAGATTGACTAGGAGAACATGACGAAGAAGGAGCTTTATGATAAATTTTAGCAAATGTTGAGTCAACAGGTGGAAGACGTGATGGCCAGCTTTGGAAAGGCACTGGAGAGGATTGATGAAATTGAGAAGACAATTGACACCAAGTTGGACGCCAAGTTCGTTGAAGTACTCGCACATCTACCACAGCCACCACCTGCATCTGCTACATCATTGCAACAACATCAACAACCACCTCCACGACGCGATCCAGCAGGGCAAGCGCAGCGTGTTCCTCTTGAGCCAGGACAAACTTCTGGTGCCATTTCTACTGTTGTTGATGCTTCTGTAGCTCCTGCTGCTACTGCAGAGGTGGAGGACTATTACGAGGATAAGGTTGATCAAAATCAGAACTATGTTCAACCACCAGCACCACCACTAGCAGGTCGACCTCATGCATATAATCGCAACGTTAGGGCTGCATCACCACCTCAGGTACGAGATTATGACCATATTCCTAAACTAAAATTGAATATTCCACCGTTTGAGGGTAGATACATTCCTGATGTATATCTTACTTGGGGGTTAGAAACTGAACAACATTTCACATGCTTACAATATCCTGAGGATAGACATGTTGCTGTTGCTGTTTGTGAATTCACTAGTTTTGCTTCTGTTTCGTGGTCTGAAGATTGTAGACTATATCATAACAATATCCCTACAACTTGGGTTGCTTTGAAAACTGCTAGGCGTACTCGTTTGGTTCCAGCATATTATCAACATGAATTACATCAAAAAGTGCAGCGTTTGAGACAAGGAAAAAATTCTGTAGAGGAGTATTATCAGGAATTACAAACTGGCATGATTAGATGTGGTATTGTTGAGGATAATGAAGCTATGCTTGCATGTTTATGGGTGGATTAAATAGAGAGATTCAGACCATTTTAGAGTATAAGGAGTATAACAATACCACTCGTTTATTACATCTTGCTTGCCAAGCTGAACGTGAAGTGCAGGATCGACATGCATTGGCGCAGACTAATTTTTCTGCAGGTCGACCTTCATCATGGACACCGTGTGCATCTTCTATTTCCACATGTTCTGCTACACCGGCACCTCCGTCAGCTGCCACCTAAAGCCGTGATACAAGAAAGCTGGCACTACTATCACTATCTGCCAAGAGCACACCTACCAGGCCGGCACAGAGCTCTTCTTCATCCATGGCAACAACAGGGCACACACATGATATTATTCGTCGTCGTTGTAAGGGTAGAGGTCATTATGCGAGAGAATGCAAATTTTTTCATGTGATGATTGCTACTGAGGATGGTGGGTATGAGTCCGCTAGTGACTATGATGAGGAGACCTTGGCTCTTATTACAAGTGAAGAACATGGTGGAGATGATTCTGATCATGAGACGCAATACATGGCTGCTGAAGATGCTGACGGGTATGAAAGTTTAGTTGCTCAACGTGTTTTGAGTGTGCAGGTCACACAACCTGAGCAAAATCAGAGGCATAATTTGTTCCATACAAAGGGAGTTGTGAAGGAACATTCTGTGCGCGTCATCATAGATGGAGGGAGCTGCAATAACTTGGCTAGCATGGAGACAGTGGAGAAGCTATATCTCACCACAAGACCACATCCACATCCTTACTACATCCAATGGTTCAACAACAACAGCAAGGTTAAGGTAACACGTACTGTTCGTGTGCATTTTAGTATCTCTACATGTGCTGATTATGTTGATTGTGATGTGGTACCCATGCAAGCATGTTCCTTATTACTTGGCAGACCATGGCAATTTGATAAAAATTCTGTACACCATGGTAGAAACAATCAGTATACTCTTGTTCATAATGATAAACAAATTACTTTGCTTCCTATGTCTCCTGATTCCATTTTGAAAGATGATATTAATAGAGCTAATAAAGCAAAACAGGAGAAAAATAAGAGTGAAAATCAGATTGTGGCAAAAGAATTTGAGCAACAAATGAAGCCTAATAATAAACCATCTAGTGTTGCTTCTGAAATTAAATTGAAAAGTGCATGTTTACTTGCCACCAAATCTGATATTGATGATCTAGATTTTAGCAAATTTGTTTGCTATGCTTTTGTGTGCAAAGAGACATTATTTTCATTCGAGGACGTGCCTTCCTCTTTGCCTCCTACTGTCAGTAACATTTTGCAGGAGTTCACTGACGTCTTTCCACAAGACGTGCCACCGGGATTACCACCTATTCGAGGGATTGAGCATCAGATTGACTTAATTCCCGGTGATTCGCTGCCAAACCATGCGCCATACCGTACCAACCCATACAAGACGAAGGAGATTATGCGTCAAGTATAGGAGCTGCTCGACAAAGGTTACATACGCAAATATCTTAGTCCTTGTGCTGTTCCTATTATACTAGTGCCAAAAAAGGATGGTACGTCGCGTATGTGTGTTGATTGTAGAGGAATTAATAATCTTACTATTCATTATCATCATCCTATTCCTAGGCTAGATGATATGCTTGATGAATTGAGTGGCTCTACAATATTCTCCAAAGTTGATTTGCGTAGTGGATACCATCAAATTCATATGAAATTGGGAGATGAATGGAAAACAACATTTAAAACTAAGTTTGGTTTATATGAGTGGTTAGTCATGCCTTTTGGGTTAACTAATGCACCTAGTACTTTCATGAGATTAACGAACGAAGTTTTACGTGCTTTCATTGGACTATTTGTGGTAGTCTATTTTGATGATATACTGATTTATAGCAGATCTTTGGAAGAACATTAGGAACATTTACGTGCTATTTTTATTGCTCTACGTGATGCACGTTTGTTTGGTAACCTTGGGAAGTGCACCTTTTGCACCGACCGAGTATCTTTTCTTGGCTATGTTGTTACTCCACAGGGAATTGAAGTTGATAAAGCCAAGATTGAAGCTATTGAGAGTTGGCCGCAGCCCAAAACGGTCACACAAGTGAGGAGTTTTCTTGGACTCGCTGGTTTCTATAGGCGTTTTGTGAGAGATTTTAGCACCATTGCTGCAGCTCTCAATGAGCTTACAAAGAAGGATGTGCCTTTTGTTTGGGGTACCGCACAAGAAGAAGCCTTCACGGTATTGAAAGATAAGTTGACACATGCTCCTTTACTCCAACTTCCTGATTTTAATAAGACTTTTGAGCTTGAATGTGATGCTAGTGGAATTGGATTGGGAGGTGTGTTATTACAAGATGGTAAACTTGTTGCATACTTTACTGAAAAATTGAGTGTGCCTAGTTTGAATTATTCTACTTATGACAAAGAATTATATGCGCTTGTTCGGACTTTAGAAACATAGCAACATTATTTATGGCCCAAAGAATTTGTTATACATTCTGATCATGAATCTTTGAAACATATTAAAAGTCAAGCAAAACTGAACCGTAGACATGCTAAATGGGTTGAATTCATTGAGACTTTCCCTTATGTTATAAAACACAAGAAGGGTAAAGAAAATGTTATTGCTAATGTTTGTCTCGTCGCTATACTATGCTTTCACAACTTGACCTTAAAATATTTGGTTTGGAGACCATCAAAGGTCAATATGTAAATGATGCTGATTTTAGAGATGTAATGCAGAATTGTAAAGAAGGAAGAACACGTAATAAGTTCATCGTTAATGATGGATTTGTGTTCCGTGCTAACAAGCTATGCATTCCAGCTAGCTCCGTTCATCTTTTGTTGTTGTAGGAGGCGCATGGAGGAGGATTAATGGGACACTTTGGCGTGAAGAAGACGGAGGATGTACTTGCTACACATTTCTTTTGGCCAAAGATGAGACGGGATGTTGAGCGCTTTGTTGCTCGCTGCACTACATGTCAAAAAGCTAAGTCACGACTCAATCCTCATGGTTTATATATGCCTTTGCCTGTACCTAGTGTTCCATGGGAGGATATATCTATGGACTTTGTTTTGGGTTTACCTCGAACAAAGAAGGGGAGGGATAGCATATTTGTTATCGTGGATAGATTCTAAAAAATGGCACACTTTTACCATGTCATAAAAGCGATGATGCTGCTAATGTTTTTGATTTGTTCTTTCGTGAAATTATTCGCTTGCATGGTGTGCCAAATACTATTGTTTCAGATCGTAATACTAAATTTCTTAGCCACTTTTGGAGATGTTTATGGGCTAAGTTGGGGACTAAACTGCTTTTTAGTACTACATGTCACCCCCAAACTGATGGACAAACTGAAGTAGTCAATAGAACATTGTCTACTATGATTAGGGCTGTTTTGAAGACTAACCTTAAATTGTGGGAAGAATGCTTGCCCCATATTGAACTTGCTTATAATCTGTAACATCCCAAATTTTCAATTTGGAATGTTATACATAGGTCATCCATGCATATCATATTTTATTGCATTTCGTTTTGTGATCCTCGAAATCCTGAGCAACTCAAGGACCACGGAGAGAGTTGGGGATTTCACCGTTTTCATATTTGAATTTTCTCAAATATTGAAACAAGGATCAATTTGGTTTAATTATTTTTCTCTCCGAAAATATTTCATATTAAAAATATATGAGAGGAGATAATATGACTTCTCCAAAATAAATGGAATATTGGAGGAAAAATATTAAAATCAAATAAATATTTTATTTGGATTTTATCGCTATTTTATTTGAATTAGGAAAAATACGCGTTTTTTAAAATTGCATTTTAGGCCCAAATAAATGTTCACCTTGTCCGGTAGATTTTTAGAGGACGGGGAAAATTTATTTTAGGATTTTTGGAGTCCGTTTAGTATTTCTTTTCTTTGTTTTTCTGCGTCAGGATTTATTTAAAAAAAAAAACTTTGTGAGGTTATTTCTAATGCAAACTATACATGACTACCTTGGATACGACCAAACATATTGAGTACATGCATATTTGTGAGGTTATTTCTAATGCAAACTATACAATAATTTATTTATGTAATCCAGGACAAAAATACTACACAGACTTTTGTGACATGTCTAATTGCAGGTCTATGGGACATTTGTACAATCCACATATGAAGATAAGGGAAAAAGAGAAGTTTAGGTGCTGTTCAAAAAGTCCCCTCACATCACTTTTGGGCCAAGAGAAGATAGAATCCAAGTCTCTCACGTTCTGGACTCACATTCAGACTGCACAGACATACCTGACTCAAAACGCCAAGATCTCTTTCATCCGGACTCTAAATTTGGTGATTCTTTTTTTGTTGGAAAGTAGATTTTGTGCTCTTTCCAACCGAATTGGATTCACCTTCAAATTCGTCCGAAGCGTTGAGATATTGACGAAACAAACTGACACTCCTGCAGAATCCGAGTCAAACTACAAGTCCAAAGGTGCTGCATCACCTCCACTTGGGTCCATGGGCCTTGTACGACTTAGGGTTAGTTTTAGGATGCCATGGGACTTCCTCCCACCTCCTTGGCCGCCACCCCTTGCTCCTATATAAGTAGATCAATCTAGTAGCTTTTTGCTTGGGTTTTGTTTAGATTAAAAGTTCGTCATAGCTGCAATTTCGCGTACTTCGTTTGTGTTCAACGACCAGACGAAGATGTCACAGAACCCCACCTTGATCAATAAAGCTTTCATCTTATATTCGCAATATCCAGATTGCAATCTTAGTTTCTTGCTTGTTCTTCATTTGCTTACAGGAAATAGACCTTCGTGGTCAGGTTGATCGTGCTCCGGCGTGGTCAATAACCTCTCGGAGTTGGTTTAGCGATTGCTAAGGCGCGACATCATCGCACGTTCATAGTCGGATCATCAAAGTCTACTCCTCTGAAACAATAATCATCATCCCATCGAAAGACGGGACACCTTTACCTCTATCAAGTGGTATCAGATTTCCAGGTTGCTCGGTGAGATTTTCCAGTTTTTGTAGTGCAGATCGAGTCTGTTCTTCATACCTGTAGTCCACGAAAAAAAGCCAAAAAAAATTAGGGTTAATTCATCATATCCAAACCAATCTGAGCCTTTGGATAATTTTTTTAGAGTTTTGCTTTGTTGAATTTGCGGTTGCATCGTCGTGTCAAGTTGCTGGTCTTAGTGTCTAGTCCTTTAGAGTTTCGAGTTCTGTTCACAAGTTGTCACGCCGCCGCCGCACCATTGTCACCACCGCTGCCATATACCACCATCGTCACCACCGCTGCCATATACCACCATCGTCATCACCGTTGTCATATGCCACCATCATCATCGCCGCTGCCATATACCACATATCCGCCGCCATCACGCTAATCCGAGTCCACCTCCATCACAGATTCGCCACCAGTCCGTGTTCCACCGACCAACATATCTCCGCCACCAGTCTGAGTTCCGCCAGATTCATCTCAGCCACCAGTCTGAGTCTAGTATTTGTTACTTTGTTTTTGATTTCCAGATCACGCCATACTCCGAGTCGTGACAGAGTAGGACTCCCCAACTTCCGTGCCACTCGTAGAAGAAAAATAGTTCCAAACTAAAAAAACTAAGTCTGGAAAATTCTGGCTAGGCAGTTTTTAGACCATTTGTAGACTTTTTCGAAAAAATTGTCGCGGAGCAAAAAAAAAGAGTAAAAAAAGTGCAAAAAAGTGAAAAAAGGGAAAAAGAGAGATTCAGAGTGTGCTCCTCCCTTGTTTACGTGCAACACCGTAATTTGTTAGTGTTCTAGGCTCGTGTCTCTAGTATGGTCTAGCCTAGGACCAGCACAGCACCGTCGTTGAGCGTTTATTCAACTTTGCATCTCTGAATTGATTATTGCTGATATTTTTGCTACCATATCATAAGCCTTCCCAGCACCACATACATCTACATTGTGCGTTTGACACCACCTGGCAATTGCTCTGTCCAAGCTTTGAGAGTTTTGACTACAACAGTTGCCGATCACCACCTGCTGCTGGGTAAGAACTGGTAAGAATTTGAGATTTACTTGATGGATTTGTGACACCCCACCACCACCATTTTTTTAGTAGTCTGTAGGATCATATTCTTGTGTGTTTCTATTGCTGCTAACCATGGCAGGATGACAAGCCGATGAGATTGACTGGGAGAACATGACGAAGAAGGAGCTTCATGATAAATTTCAGCAAATGTTGAGTCAACAGGTGGAAGACGTGATGGCCAGCTTTGGAAAGGCACTGGAGAGGATTGATGACATTGAGAAGACAATTGACACCAAGTTGGACGCCACGTTCGATGACGTACTCGCATGTCTACCACAGCCACCACCCGCATCTGCTACACCATTGCAACAACATCAACAACCACCTCCACGACGCAATCCAGCAGGGCAAGCGCAGCGTGTTCCTCTTGAGCCAGGACAAACTTCTGGTGCCATTTCTACTGCTGTTGATGCTTCTGTAGCTCCTGCTGCTACTGCAGAGGTGGAGGACTACTACGAGGATGAGGTTGATCTAAATCAGAACTACGTGCAACCACCAGCACCACCAGCACTGATAGAGGCGAGGGGTCCGATCTTTCGATGAGATGATAACTATCTATTTGGTGGAGACGACTTTGACGACCCGACTACAAACATGCATGATGTTGCGCCTTAGCAATCGCTAAACAACTCCGAGAGGTTATTGACCACGCCGGAGCACAATCAACCTGACCACGAAGGTCTATTCCCGCAAGCAATCAAAGAACAAGCAAGAATATGATAAAGCAATCTGAATATTGCAAATATAGATGAAGTATTGATAAAGGTGGGGATCCGAAAGCGGTCTTGGTCTGGTCGTTGGACACAAACGAAGTACACGAAGTTGCAATGGCTAACTTTTAACTAAAGAAATCCCAAGGAAAAAGCTACTAGATGGATCTACTTATATAGGAGCAAGGGGTGGTGGCCAAGGAGGTGGGAGGACGTCCCAAGGCAGCCTAAAACTAAATCTAGGTCGTACAAGGCTCATGGGCCCAAGTGGAGGTGATGCAACACCTTTGGACTTGTAGTTTGACTCGGATTCTGCTGCACCGTCAGATTGTTTCATCAATATCTCAATGCTCCGGATGAATTTGAAGGTGAATCCAATTGGGTTGGAAAGAGCACGAAATCTACTTTCCAACAAAAAAAGAATCACCCAATTCTAAGTTCCCATGAAAGAGTTCTTGGCGTTTTAAGTCAGGTATGTCTGTGTAGTCCGATTCTGAGTCCAGAACGTGAGAGACTTGGACTCTATCTTCTCTTGGCCCAAAAGTGACGTGAGAGGACTTTTTGAACAGCACATAAACTTCTCTTTTTCCCTTATTTTCATGTGGGGATTGTACAAATGTCCCATACACATGTAATTAGACATGGCACAAAAGTCTGTGAAGTATTTTTGTCATATATAACATAAATAAATTATTGCATAGTTTGCATTAGAAATCACCTCACAAATATGCATCTTTGCAATATTTTTGGTCATATCCAAGGTTGTCATGTCCTCATCATCCTCCCCTTCTTGAAAACAAAGCCGTCCTCGGCGTTGCTTAATCTGAAATGTGGCTAACAAAAGAGACAAGGTGTACCTATTGTATATGTATATGTCACCCATTTTTACTTCCCTTGATTTTTGCACATATGACACATGTATACATGAATGACTTTCATAGTTCATAAAATATAAAGCCAAAATATTATCATAAGAAGTAGAAGGCATGAAAATATTGTAACTCAGTTTGCACATATAAGTGAAACTCTTATTAATATCGAAAGATTGACAATGTTCATCATTAAACCATCCCAACATTGGTGAATAAACCTTATTTGCATCAGATTTACATGCTACAACATGCTTAAATAAGCAAACATGCAATAAGTCATTTGACACAGAATCATCACCAAGGTTAGAGGTCATATCAAAATGATTAAACATTGGTTCTTTTGCATCAACAGTTAATTCAATGGGTGCACTCAAAATTATTGGTACTTCAGCTGTATGATCACATGACGCATTCATGACAGTAACACGATTCTCTAAAATAGGTGGTTTGCTCAAATCAATAGGTAACTCAACACATGATGTATTCAAGTTAACTATGCATGCATCATTCTGATGTGAAGTTATATCATCAATACCTTTACTGTTACCTTGTCGCAAAGACATAGCTGATGTAGGTACGAACGATGACAATGTACCATACACTTGAGATGATGTCGCGCTCATAATCTGAGGTGTGGCTGCTCTAGTAGGAGCAATGGTGGAGGAACCAACCGGTGGTGGTGAGCATGAACTGGAATAGTAGTTGTTGTAGTCACCCAATGCATCCTCCTGTATCTGTCTCTCAAAGGTACAAGCGCGAACATACATACCAGTAATGCAATGAGGAATATACTGAAATCTTGTGCGAATATCATGGTTCAAACCACCAAAAAAGCTATTCATTGTATCATCCTCAGATTCTTCTATCTCACAATGATGCATATAAGATTTGAACTCTTGGTAGTAAGTATGAACAATGTTACTGCCTTGTTTTAATTGTTCCATATTGCAAAGCAATTCACAACGATAGTAAGGAGGGGAAAATTGTTGTGTCATTACAACTTTCAAATCTTTCCAAGTTGTGGGTTGGTTATCAATGTTTTTCTTATAATGTGCACTCCACCAAACAGAAGAAAAACCAGTAAATGCTCAAGTGGCAGCTCGTACTCTCTCAAGTTCAGAAAAATCATGGTGACTAAAAACTTGTTCTACTTCAAGCTCCCAAGCTAGATAAATAGCAAGATTAAATCTACCCTCAAATGACGTAAAGAGATAGCCTGACCATGTGCTTGTGTGTATTGTCCCACCTCTTGTGATGATGAAGATGTATCCGTCATCCAAGAACCTCTATCTCCGGAACCTGTCATGATTAGTAGCAACAAAATTCGAGAATACTTTTCCTATGAACAACTAGGATGTGGTGGTAAAGCACTCACAGTAAAGCAAATATCAATATCTTACAAGTTCTTACCATGTAGCAGGTGGTGACAGGCAACCAGCGGTGTCAAATAACTCTGAAGATTGAGTAAAGCGATTGCCAGGGGAATGTACGTATACACGGTGTAGAAATATGTGGAGCTTGGAAGGCTTAAATATTTGGTAGCAAAAGATTAGCAATAATCAATTCAGAGATGCAATATTGAATAAACGCTCAACGACGGTACTGTGCTGGTCCTAGGCTAGACCGGACCTGAGACGTGAGCCTAGAACACTAATGAGGTCACGGCGTAGCACAACTAGCATCAATAAAGAATATGAAGTAGTTTGGACAGCAAGATATAAGTGAAGATCACAATGGCAGTAAAGATAATGATGAGAAACAACTGCCAAGCAGGATATACCAACAACTCTATCTCCTACTTTCCTATGCAAAAGTTCCTACCAATTTTCTGATAATTTTTCTCAACAATGGTACTGACTCAAGGTTTCCAATGCAAAAAGAATCACTCAATTCCGAGTTGATATGAGGAGTCAAAAAAATTCTAAAACTGGCCTGAAAAACTGGAACAAGTTGTGTTCGCGAACTTCAGAGGGCAAAAAGACCTATTTCTCAGCCGATTTTGAGGTGCCAAATATTGAACAAGTTTCTGCAACTATTCAGATGCGGCTCGTCGCTAGCTTTAATTTGAGTACTCACCGAGCCAAAACGGACTTCATATGAGGAAGATATGCCTGTTTTATTGAACAGTATGCAAAACAGATTCGAATCCGAATTCAGGTACGAGATCGAGTCTAGATAGATCTGAATTTTGTTTTTTTTCTCACACAGTTTTTTCTTTTTCTTTCTCTCCTTTTTTCTCTCTGTCTTTTTTTCTTTTTTTCTGTCTTTTTTTCCTCTCTCCCTATTTCCAAGACAAACTAGATAAGATGCAGATTCGATCAAGTGAAGATGTGAATGACCTTAACTATGATTATGACAATGAACGATGGGTAGGACGTGGTGGAAATTGATGGATGCGATGGTGGACAGCGGACGGGATAATGATGTAGCGGTGCGTGACTAATGTGAACAAAACTCGAAACTCTAAATGAACTAGACACTAAGACCAGCAACTTGACACGATGATGCAACCGCTAATTCAATAATGCAAACAATGAAAAGAAAATTGCAAAGGTTCAGAATGGCTTGGACTTGAACATATCTAACTTTTTTGTGTGGCTTTTTCTTGGACAATAGGTAAGAAAATAAATCTAATCTAGGGAAAACTGGAAATTCTCACCGAGCAACCTGAAAACTGATACCACTTGATAGAGGCGAGGGGCCCAATCTTTCGATGAGATGATAACTATCGATTTGGTGGAGACGACTTTGACAATCCGACTATAAACGTGCAATGACGTTGCGCCTTAGCAATCGCTAAACCAACTCCGAGAGGTTATTGACCACACCGGAGCACAATCAACCTGACCACGAAGGTCTATTCCTGCAAGCAATCGAAGAACAAGCAAGAATATGACAAAACAATCTGAATATTGTGAATATAGATGAAGTGTTGATAAAAGTGGGGTTTCATAAGCGGTCTTGGCCTGGTCGTTGGACACAAACGAAGTACACAAAGTTGCAGCAATGGCTAACTTTTAACTAAATAAAACCCAAGGAAAAAGCTACTAGATGGATCTACTTATATAGGAGCAAGGGGTGGCAGCCAAGGAGGTGGGAGGACATCCCAAGGCAGCCTAAAAACAAAATCTAGGTCATACAAGGCTCATGGGCCCAAGTGGAGGTGATGCAACACCTTTGGACTTGTAGTTTGACTCGGATTCTGCTGCACCGTCAGATTGTTTCGTCAATATCTCAATGCTCCGATGAATTTGAAGGTGAATCCAATTGGGCTGGAAAGAGCATGAAATCTACTTTCCAATAAAAAAAGAATCACCCAATTCGGAGTTAGCATGAAAGAGTTCTTGGCATTTTAAGTCAGGTATGTTTGTGCATGTCGGGGACGAATCCGCGATCACCTATGGGACCCAGGGAAGGACCCCTTTACGTTCGGCAGGGAGAGACGGTCGCGCGAAGAGCAAATCTAGCGAAGAACACGACAGTGCACGAGAGAGATTTACCCAGGTTCGGGCCG
This sequence comes from Thinopyrum elongatum, assembly GCA_011799875.1. Taxonomy (NCBI): domain Eukaryota; kingdom Viridiplantae; phylum Streptophyta; class Magnoliopsida; order Poales; family Poaceae; genus Thinopyrum; species Thinopyrum elongatum. The sequence goes on along the minus strand of CM022303.1, from coordinate 372,877,420 downwards.
CAAGGATGCGTAAAACCCTACTCCTGCTTTTTGGTTTATTATCTGTATGATTGTTCTAGCTCCAGGAGCGCTACAGTACCGAGTAGCTGCGTACAATACTGGAGTTCTCCATCTCCCAGTTCCTCCCCCTCTCCACGTTGCCTATGGGCCTCCTTTTATACGCACAAAGGGGTCACCAACAGGTGGCAAACAGTAAAGGTAGAGGTGGAAAGTTGCTACAATAAGGCCATTATTACCAGGATGACATGTCCTACCTACCACTGACGGCAGGGGACAAGGGCATTAAATGCCCATGCCTTTGCTGTCCACATACATGTACCCGGACGTCTTGGGCGTGGGAAAAGCCTATCCCACCTGCTCCTGCACCGCTAACTACAGTGTACCACCGTCTACACAGTGCCCTGCCACACACGCTTGGAAGGACCCAGAGCGCCACGCTGGTAGAGGCACCGGAGCAGCATAGTAGTACAGTGGTACAGTAACGCTTGCCGCGGCAAGACCTTGCCACACCTGACAGCTTGCCGCGCAAGGTAACTTGCCGGGGCAAGTACCTTGCCGCAGCTGCTATCTTGCCGCAACCAATACCTTGCCGCAGCCAATGACTTGCCGGGGCAAGTACCTTGCCGCGGCAAGTACTCTGCTACAGCAAACCTCAGGCTGGGCCTCAGCTGTCCCTCCCGGCAAGCTCCTCTTGCCGGGGCCTTAACTCTTGCTTTGTATACTTTGTTTGAATGGCTTAATAATCTTGAGCTTCTCTCTGGCTGTCCTCCCGCAAGCCTGGCCGCGGGATGCTACTACTGCCCGTGCACAAGTACGGGGTACTAGGGTACCCTTATTCTAGTACACCGACAGTGCAGTCCGAATCTACGTCCAGAACATGAGAGACTTGGACTCTATCTTCTCTTGGCCCAAAAGTGACGTGAGAGGACTTTTTGAGCAGCACATAAACTTCTCTTTTTCCTTTATCTTCATATGGGGATTGTAGAAATGTCCCATACACCTGTAATTAGACATGGCACAAAAGTCTGTGAAGTATTTTTGTCATGGATAACATAAATAAATTATTGCATAGTTTGCATTAGAAATCACCTCACAAATATGCATCTTTGCAATATTTTTGGTCATATCCAAGGTAGTCATGTCCTCATCAAGCACAACCACCACCACCAGGTCGGCCTCATGCATATAATCGCAACAGTAGGGTTGCAACACCACCTCAGGTATAAGACTATGACCATATTCCTAAACTGAAATTGAATATTCCACCATTTGAGGGTAGATACATTCCTGATGTATATCTTACTTGGGAGTTAGAAACTGAACAATGTTTCACATGCTTGCAATATCCTGATGATAGACGTGTTGCTGTTGTTGTTGTTTGTGAATTCACTAGGTTTGCTTCTGTTTGGTGATCTGAACATTGTAGATTATATCATGATAATATCCCTACTACTTGGGATGCTTTGAAAACTGCTATGCGTACTCGTTGGGTTCCATATTATCAATGTGAATTACTTAAAAAACTGCAACATTTGAGAGAAGGAATTTTTTTGTAGAGGAGTATTATCAGAAATTACAAACTGGCATGATTAGATGTGGTATTATTGAGGATAATGAAGCTATGCTTGCATGTTTTATGGGTGGATTAAATAGAGAGATTCAGACCATTTTAGAGTATAAGGAGTATAACAATATCACTCGTTTATTCCATCTTGCATGGAAAGCTGAACGTGAAGTGCAGGATCGACAGGCATTGGTGTGGACTAATTTTTCTGCAGGTCGACCTTCATCATGGACACCGCGTGCATCTTCTACTTCCACACTTTCTGCTACATCGGCACCTCCGTCAGCTGCCACCTCAAGCCATGATACAAGAAAGCAGGCACTACCACCACTATCTGCCAAGAGCACACCTACCGGGCATCCATGGCATCAACAGGACACACACATGATATTATTTGTCGTTGTTGTAAGGGTAGAGGTCATTATGCGAGAGAATGCAAATCTCCGCGTGTGATGATTGCAACTGAGGATGGTGGGTATGAGTCCGCTAGTGACTATGATGAGGAGACGCTGGCTCTTATTACAAGTGAAGAACACGGTGGAGATGATTCTGATCATGAGACGCAATACATGGCTGCTGAAGATGCTGACAGGTATGAAAGTTTAGTTGCTCGACGTGTTTTGAGTGTGCAGGTCACACAAGCTAAACAAAATCAGAGGCATAATTTGTTCCATACAAAGGAAGTTGTGAAGGAACATTCTGTTCGCGTCATCATAGATGGAGGAAGCTGCAACAACTTGGCTAGCATGGAGATGGTGGAGAAGCTATCTCTCACCACAAGACCACATCCACATCCTTACTACATCCAATGGTTCAACAACAGCGGCAAGGTTAAGGTAACACGTACTGTTTGTGTGCATTTTAGTATCTCTGCATATGTTGATTATGTTGATTGTGATGTGGTACCCATGCAAGCATGTACCTTATTACTTGGTAGACCATGGCAATTTGATAAAAATTCTGTACACCATGGTACAAACAATCAGTATACTCTTGTTCATAAGGATAAAAATATTACTTTGCTTCCTATGTCTCCTGATTCAATTTTGAAAGATGATATTAATAGAGCTAATAAAGCAAAATGGAGAAAAATAAGAGTGAAATCAGATTATGGCAAAAAAAATTGAGCAACAAATAAAGCCTAATAATAAACCATCTAGTGTTGCTTCTGAAATTAAATTGAAAAGTGCATGTTTACTTGCCACCAAATCTGATATTGATGATCTAGATTTCAGCAAATCTGTTTGCTATGCTTTTGTGTGCAATGAGGCATTATTTTGATTCGAGGATGTGTCTTCCTCTTTGCCTCCTGCTATCACTAACATTTTGCAGGAGTTCACTGACGTCTTTCCACAAGACGTGCCACCGGGATTACCATCTATTCGAGGGATTGAGCATTAGATTGTCTTAATTCCCGGTGCTTCGCTGCCAAACCGTGCGCCATATCGTACCAATCCAGAGGAGACGAAGGAGATTATGAGTCAAGTACAGGAGCTGCTCGAGAAAGGTTATATATGCGAATCTCTTAGTCCTTGTTTTGTTCCTATTATACTAGTGCGAAAAAGGATGGTACATCGCGTATGTGTGTTGATTGTAGAGGCATTAATAATATTACTATTCGTTATCGTCATCCTATTCCTAGGCTAGATGATATGCTTGATGAATTGAGTGGCTCTACAATATTCTCCAAAGTTGATTTGCATAGTGGATACTATCAAATTCGTATGAAATTGGGAGATGAATGGAAAACAACATTTAAAACTAAGTTTGGTTTATATGAGTGGTTAGTCATGCCTTTTGGGTTAACTAATGCACCTAGTACTTTCATGAGATTAATGAACGAAGATTTACGTGCTTTCATTGGACGATTTGTGGTAGTCTATTTTGATGATATACTGATTTATAGCAGATCTTTGGAAGAACATTTGGAACATTTGCGTGCTCTTTTTATTGCTCTACGAGATGCACGTTTGTTTGGTAACCTTGGGAAGTGCACCTTTTGCATCGACCGAGTATCTTTTCTTGGCTATGTTGTTACTCCACAGGGAATTGAAGTTGATAAAGTCAAGATTGAAGCTATTGAGAGTTGGCCACAGCCCAAAACGGTCACACAAGTGAGGAGTTTTCTTGGGCTCGCTGGTTTCTATAGGCGTTTTGTGAGAAATTTTAGCACCATTGCTGCACCTGTCAATGAACTTACAAAGAAGGATGTGCCTTTTGTTTGGGGTACCGCACAGGAAGAATCCTTCATGGTATTGAAAGATTAGTTGACACATGCTCCTTTACTCCAACTTCCTGATTTTAATAAGACTTTTGAGCTTGAATGTCATGCTAGCGGAATTGAATTAGGAGGTGTGTTACTACAAGATGGTAAACCTGTTGCATACTTTTCTGAAAAATTAAGCGGGCCTAGTCTGAACTATTCTACTTATGATAAAGAATTACATGCTCTTGTTCGGACTTTAGAAACATGGCAACATTATTTATGGCCCAAAGAATTTGTTATACATTCTGATCATGAATCTTTGAAACATATTAAAAGTCAAGCAAAACTGAACCGTAGACATACTAAATGGGTTGACTTCATTGAGACTTTCCCTTATGTCATAAAACACAAGAAGGGTAAAGAAAATGTTATTGCGGATGCATTGTTTCATCGCTATACTATGCTTTCACAACTTGACTTTAAAATATTTGGTTTGGAGACCATCAAATATGAATATGTGCATGATGCTGAATTTAAAGATGTATTGCAGAATTGTAAAGAAGGGAGAACATGGAACAAGTTCGTCATTAACGATGGATTTGTGTTTCGTGCTAACAAGCTATGCATTCCAGCTAGCTCCGTTCGTCTTTTGTTCTTGCAGGAGGCGCATGGAGGAAGATTAATGGGGCACTTTGGCATCAAGAAGATGGAAGACGTACTTGCTACACATTTCTTTTGACCAAAGATGAGACGGGATGTTGAGCGTTTTTTTGCTTGTTGCACTACATGTCAAAAAGCTAAGTCATGACTCAATCCTCATGGTTTATATATATGCCTTTGCCTGTACCTAGTGTTTCATCGGAGCATATATCTATGGGCTTTGTTTTAGGTTTACCTCGAACAAATAAGGGGAGGGATAGCATATTTGTTGTCGTGGATAGATTTTCAAAAATGACACACTTTATACCATGTCATAAAAGCGATGATGCTGCTAATGTTGTTGATTTGTTCTTTCGTGAAATTATTCGCTTGCATGGTGTGCCAAATACAATTGTTTTAGATCGTGATACTAAGGTTCTTAGCCACTTTTGGAGATGTTTATGGGCTAAGTTGGGGACTAAACTGCTTTTTAGTACTACATGTCATCCCCAAACTGATGGACAAACTAAAGTAGTCAATAGAACTTTGTCTACTATGCTTAGGGCTGTTTTGAAGAATAATAAGAAAATGTGGGAAGAATGCTTGCCTCATATTGAATTTGCTTATAATCGTTCGCTACATTCTACTACTAAGATGTGCCCTTTTGAGATTGTATATGGTTTTCTACCTCGTGCACCTATTGATTTGTTGCCTCTTCCATCTTCGGAGAAGGTTAATTTTGATGCTAAACAACGTGCTGAATTGATCTTAAAAATGCATGAGTTAACTAAGAAGAACATTGAGTGTATGAATGCTAAATATAAACTTGCTGGAGATAAGGGTAGAATACATGTTGTGTTTGCACCTGGAGATCTTGTTTGGTTACATTTGCGTAAGGATAGATTTCTTGATTTGCGCAAATCAAAGCTAATGCCACGTGCTGATGGTCCTTTCAAATTGTTAGAGAAAAAAAATGATAATGCATATAAACTTGAGCTGCCTATAGATTTTGGGGTTAGTCCCACTTTTAACATTGCAGATTTGAAGCCTTATTTGGGTGAGGAATATGAGCTTCCGTCGAGGACGACTTCATTTCAAGAAGGGAAGGATGATGAGGACATCAATACCATTGTTACACCCACAGCCCCTGCTGCTATACATACTGGACCAATCATTAGAGCTCGCACACGCCAATTGAATTACCAGGTACTTTCGTGATGCGGAGCATCCTACAAACATCACCATGTCAAGAGTTCGTTTGGCAAGTGACACGTGCGAAATCTACTTCACATACACAAAGGTGAATCATCTCCTTTACACGTGCTCACTTGACCCCTTCGAGGATGGTATACTACTTGACCCTCCATCGTGCATGCATAGGTATTGTCGGAGCTTCATGAATGTCGAGGAGGAGTGCAAGCGCGAAGGAACAACTACACCGTCCGCGAGGGAAGCGTGGAAGAGAAGACGGAAGAAAGGAGAAGAAGGCATCGCGGCTGCTCAGCTGGAGCTGGACATCCGGACGCAGAGCCAGATCATCGGGGCACAGCCGGATCATCCGGATGACCCCCCGGATCATGCGGGTAAACCCCCAGCCTCGACACCCGAAGCTTGCAGAATCCCCTCGGCGGAGCCGGATCATCCGGACCAGGTCCCGGATCATCCGGAAGATGCCCGGATCATCTGGACCCCCGTCCAGATCGTCCGGCCTTGCTTGTGTGCATGATTCCAGGCTGAGGCCCATGTACCCATTTCGCCCCCTCACTTACCCCTTCGTGGCTTAAACTATAAATAGACCTCCCCCTCCTCATTTTTAGGGTTAGCAAATATGACAGCTCATTTGTATTTGAGCTTTGCTACTTACCCCATCTCCTCTTGAGAGAGAGAAATTAATACACTCATTGGAGGCCAAGACCTCCATCTAGGATAAGATCCTGAGGGATTCAAGACCTCCTCACGGAGAAGATCCTTCTAGGATTCAAGCCCCCATCTCCTTTGGATTTGGGATGAACTTTGCCATGTATCTTTCCTTTTGTTGCTCATGTACCTTGTGGATCTTGTGTGTTTGATTGTCTAGTGGATGTGTGATTGGACTTGTTCTTGAGTGTTCCTCTCGTAATTTCCCTCGTGTCTCCCGTCATGTTCTTCGTGTTCTTCGCGGGATCCCCTCCATTTCGTGAAAGATCGGCCCCTAGGGTTCCACCCTACATCATCTTGGTATCATGAGCCATGGTTGATCACGAATTTGGAGCCCCTACCCCTCTTTTTCTAGCCTAATTTTGTTGATTTCGTCCTAAATTTCGAAAATCCCCACCAAAAATAGCCCCATTTTTTTTTGATTTGTTGGTTTGGTGTAGTTTTGTTGATTTTGGTCCATGGATTTGTTGTGTTTCGAGTGGATCTAGCATCTTCACAAGTTTCCCCACCTTCCATCCACGAAATCTCATCAATTTTGACCACAAAATCATCCATTTCCGCCCAAAAAATCGTCCCCGAGAGCAAATCCCGAGCGGATTGACCTGCCCGGATCATCCGTACGAGCTCCCGGATCATCCGGACTCCACCCAGATCAGCTGGACCCTCTCCCGGACGTCCGGATAACCTATACACCCAAATACCCGTACCCGAGTTGACGAACCCGGGTCATCCGGATGTACTCCCGGATCATCCGGACATAGCCCGGATCAGCTGGACCTACTCCCGGATGTCCGGGTAACCCTGAAACTGACACGGCTGAATGTTTGTTTTGGCCATAACTAATTCATCCGGAGTCCATTTTTGACGTTCTTTAGCTCGTTTTGAAGCTATTGACATCCCCCATCCCACAAAAATATTTCCAACATCATTTGACTCCATAATTTTTTTGGAACTTTGGCATCTTTGCCTAGGCCCTCCACCATATCATCTGCATTACCACCACCGACACCCACAACCTAACACATTTTGATCCCCATTGCATTTGTGGTTGCTTGAGTTGTGATTTGAGTCTCCTAAGGTGTTTCGGCTACTTAGGGACGGTTGCTTCTTAATCAACCACCACCACCACTTCCACATTACCAACTTCGAAACCACCTCCGCTTTCCGCTACCACTATTTGACATTTGCCTTTGGAGATTTTGAATTTGTAGTTTTTCCGTTTCCTAGGGTGTTTCGGCTAACTAGGAATGGTTCGACATCGACAACACCGCTGCTCAACTTCATCAAGGATTCAACATCGACCACCTTCACCATTTTGACACCCTAACCGTAAGCAAGAAGGGTAACCTCTATATCATCTTGGTATCGTGGTATCCCTTCATTGTACATTCTTCTTGCCATTGTATTGATAACCCCTAGCCCATTTTGCGTCACTTGCCTATCGAGACTAGCCATTGAGTATTGTCGAAAATGTTACTTGTGCACTTTAGTGATCATTGATCCGTACCTTCCATTGCATACATACCATATCATCTTGGTATCCTCATCTTGGTATCATCATATCATTTCGTGTGTCACAAGATTGTTCCCGCATATACACAATTGCTATCTTGGTTTGTGCATCTCGCATAAGTGGCCATATAAAAAAAGAATAAGCTTTTAAGCAAAGAGAAAAACAAAGAGCTTGTAAGCAATAGCCATAGCATGGCCACATTGCATATCATACTACCATATTGATCATCTTGGATCATCGTGTGAGAAACACCGGGAACCATACATACATAGCATACTTGGGATAGAAAGTTGATACATTTTTCATCTTATAGGTTGTGCACAAGTGTCATATCCGCCTATTGAGCAATCGTGCTAGCGTCTCTCTAGAGTTGTGCAACACAAGCGTTTTCCGTGGATTCCACATTTTGTGCTCATTCCTTGGTTGCACGACCCCATTTATCTATCCGTGTGTGCGTTCCCGTGTGCCATTCATTGCTATTGGTGTACTTGTTTCACTTGCGAATTTGTGAATCTCTTTCAACATTATTGACTCTTACTAACAATTGCATCAAATATTTGTGCCACTATCCTCACCAAGATACTCCATAAGCTTTACTTTGTAGGTGTGAGTGAGCAAGTCCGGTACCAATTCCACTATTCTTTCATTTCACATTGAGTGAAACGGGATACATCCTCAACTTTGGGAAAAGCTAGCTTGGTATTGTTTATCTCATTTCCTACTCACCTTTGCTCGAGTGTTGTGATGGATAGGCAATGCACACCTCCTTCGGTCTACAACAACAACGACGAGTTCGATGCCACAAAAAACCACATCAACGCCAAGATGGATGCTCAAATGGAGGAGATCAAAGCCCTCATCAAGTCCTACAATAGACCTTCCTCATCTTCGAGAAGACGCTCAGGTGCACATCCTTCCGAGCTACCATCTCTGGCAAGATCACATCGGCATCGAAACCATCAATGACGAGAACATGAAGGTCAAGAGCTCAACACCAACCAACGCTCTACGACTTCACCATCTACCTTGGCATCTTCGCCAAGCGACTTCAAGGCATCTTCGCCTTTGGACATGCGGCATCTTCGCCTACAAGCACCTCAAGACTACGCTCAAGAGAAGCTTCCCAAGCTCAAGTCCGCAACTTCCATGAGCTACAACAACCTCGACATCGACCACGAGCTTACTTTCTATGGAACTCAAAACCCCGAGGAGTACCTCGAGTGGGAGCGCAAGATGGACGACTACCTCATGCTACATCAAGTACCCTCCTAAGATCAAGTGAAGTGCACCACAAGTAACTTCCACGACTACGCGTCTACATGGTGGCTTCTTACACCTTCGAAGACCTTCGACATGAGTTGGCCCAAGACGAAGAAAGCTATGTGGCGAGAGTTTGTGCCTTCCACTTACACGGAACATCTTCAACACCAATTGGAGAACACCATACAAGGATCCAAGTCCATCGACGAGTGCTTCAAGGAGATGAAGAAAGCCTTGTGACGAGCCGGCATGTTCGACCCCATTTTGATGAAGTTCCACTTCATGATGGGATTGCACAAGGACATCCACAAGACTATCTTCCGCGAGAACTACACGTCCCTCTACGACAACTACATTGGTGCTCTCACGGTGGAAAAAGACTTCATGAAGGCCAAGGCTTCTTCACCCCAAGCTCACTTCACGACGACCAAGCTCCACGACAACGAGCATGAGGGTAGTACCACCAAGATGTCCAAGCCCGACGAGCTCCAAGATTACGCTCCCAAGTTCGACTTCACCGCCATCCCTCTTTGTGGCATTGACGGTGCCGAGTCTACTTCGACTCTTTTTCAAGACGGTGCGGCGATGACTACGACTATGGAGCCAATCAAGGATCATGCTTTAGAGGCTAGCGACATCGTGAGGAGCAAGGATGATGCTTCCATCTTTGGAGGTGAGAGTGATGATGTGCCATCTTCGGCCTTCATCCACGGCGACGGTGACGAGATGGTTGAGAATGGGATTTTTCCTTCGACCACGGCGACGTATGACGACTTGAGTGACTTGTGCCACCATATTGAGAGTGAGAGCGAGTTCACCACTAGCCCCATATATGATGAGTTGCCCCAATTCCCATGTGAGGAGAGCCACAACCCCCACCACTTGAGTGATATGAGTGACTCCACCATGTGTGAGATTGAGTGCACCTATTTTGAGGGAGTGAGTGAACCACCACATAGAGAGAGTGAGGTAGTTGATAGGGCATGTGAGGCCACTATGATTGCTAACGACTTAACCTCTACATCTGTTGTGTCTTCTCATTTGGTGCTAGGTCCCATCTATGATGACGCGCTGATACTCGACGGTTTCGTCCTTCCTTTGGACAAGACGATGGCCATGGTGGAATATGATGCACCCCCACATGGTTCCATCAAGTTGATGATGATGACCACCATTTGGTCTTTCCCACCTCACCTACACCACTTGAGTGGAATGACAAAGGTAACATAGGTGACGGTGATGCTCTTATCCCACTAGTGGACATTCTTGACATTGATTGCTTGCATGATGTTAATCCACCTATTGCCATGCTTCATGCTAGTATGATTTCCCCATGCGATGATTTACCCATTTATGATGAGTTTGATGATTGCCATGTGGAGTCTATTAGTTGTGATGCCATGTTGCATAGGATTTCTTGTGATAATTCTCTCGGTCACATCATGTTTGATAATCCGCTTGACTTGTCATATGGTATGCATGAGATCAACAATATGTCCAATTTGCAATCTCTTCGTAGTAACTATACATATGCCATTAAGATAAACCCAATTTGCACTTATGGCATAGATGATAAGCCCATGGTTATTGGCATTTGTTTCTCTTGTGATGATATTGATATGCTCCCTTTGCATCATTTCAATCATATGCCATGCCATGACCACCTAGCTTCGGATATGCATTGTTTTGGATGTTGTCCATTTTCTCCATATGATGCTTTCGCTATTACTCATGAGGAGACCCACATAGTTTCCTCATACATGTTAGGAGATTTTGATCCATCCCATCCATTGCATGATCCTAATAATTGTATGCACCATATGATCCCCATGAATGAAAATGATATTGATGTGCGATATATTTGTATGCTCAATTTGTGTCCCCATCGTGTTATACATGACAACTATTCTTTCATGATGGATGACATGTTCTTATACCATGCTTCAAATTTCTTTGAGAATTGCTTGTCTCATGCAAACTCACACGTGCGCATACACATCATGATGGATGATGTGTACATTTACCACGCACACACATTCTTTGGTTTGTGTCTCTTTTGTGTAGCTACCCATGAATACTTGTCAACCTCACAATCCCATGAGTTGACGAAACAAGCTCTAGCGAGCAATGATGATTTGGGATCCCATGGATTGGTTTTCACACCATTTCCATTGCGCAATGACTTCGCGCATTTCTTCTACATGGCCCTCACATGGTTATGGGTTGTTGTCCATTATATATTCTATGCCCATCTTGCCATGTTCACTTTGCATGATATGCTCATTCCTATGCCTTCGCCATGCATTTGTGACCCATGCTTTGCAGTACACATGATGATTGATTCTCGTACTTGTATGTGTATTTGCAAGCTTGGTGGAGATATTTCTTGTTATTGCCATGTTCCATTTATGACCCATTCCTATGATGATACTATGATCTTGCTTTGTGTTCGTGCTTGCGATATGTCATGTGCATTGCCTATGCCTACTATTTGCTCACATGACATGATTGCCATGATTTCCTCTAGTGTGTTGCATCTTCGCTCCACTAGTTTGCATGACATGATTGACATGCTTGCTTATGTTGCATCACCCATGATTCATACTTGCTCATTCCATGCGGTTGATGACAACCATTGCCATGCTTTGTACATGATTGCTATTGCTTCTTGCCATATATCTCCATATGTTGCCTCTCTCATGCTAGATGACTTGCCATGCATTGAGTGCCACAATGATTTTAATCTTGCTAATGAAATTGCCTCCATAGCATTCTCGCATATATTTGGAGATTTTGACATATTCCTTGTGAAGCATGCTTGCCTTACTTGTTTGCACCATATACCTAGTGCCATGAATATCGTCATTGTGGCATCATATTATTCATGCACTTGTGCTTCTAATGGTTATGTGCAAGAGAAGAGAACCATCATGATGGATGATGTGTTTATCTACCATGTATATATGTTGTTTGCTTTCTTTTGTGCATGTGTAGGATCCTTCGACTTCCTGTCAACTTCCACTTCCCGTGAGTTGACCATTCGAGCTCTTGCGAGCGAACCACTTGCGACCGACCCGCTTCTACAACGCACTTGCTTGTGCTTCGGCATTGTGAAGGATGCACAAGGACATGCTTTCAAGGTGATATCTTTCTCTTTTGAGAACCCCCAAACCATGAGCATGAATATTGTGGATCCTACTTCATGTGTTGCTTGCACCTTGACATATTGTAACAATTCTAATGTTCATGAGAATATGATGCTGCCTAAATTGGATACATTTCTGTTGATTACTAATGAAGGGGCTAGCATGGACAAGAGGGATGAACACTGGAGCAGAAACAAGCATGGAGATGAAGGCACGCGCGAAGGGAATCAGAACGGCGTTTCTAGTGCAAATTTCAGTACTTTGAAGTCTCCTTGATGACATACAAGGACATGGAGGAAATATACAAGATACCCTTTCATAAATTTCGTCCATAGCTTATAATAGGTGCTGCGCCACCTTATTTTCGGGCCAGGCCCATGTAATTTCGAAATACTTGAGTATAGGTTGTTTTTAGAGTCCGTATGTGTGGGGAAACAAGAGTTAGGGTTGGTTTTGGACCCCTCATCCAAGGGGCACAAAATTCCCCCCTCTTCTTCCATATATACAGCCCTTAGGGCGTCGTTTAGACTTTGGGTTTTGTTTAGATTAAAAGTTCGCCAAAGCTGCAACTTCGCGTACTTCGTTTGTGTTCAACGACCAGACCAAGACCTCATAGAACCCACCTTGATCAATAAATCTTTCATCTTATATTCGCAATATCTAGATTGCAATCTTAGTTTCTTGCTTGTTCTTCCTTTGCTTGTAGGAAATAGACCTTCGTGATCAGGTTGATCGTGCTCCGGCATGGTCAATAACCTCTCGGAGTTGGTTTAGCGATTGCTAAGGCGCGACGTCATCGCACATTCATAGTCGGATCGTTAAAGTCTACTCCTCTGAAACGATAATCATCATCTCATCGAAAGACGGGACACCTTTGCCTCTATCAAGTGGTATTAGTTTTCAGGTTGCTCGGTGAGAATTTCCAGTTATCCCTAGATTAGATTTATATTCTTACCTACTGTCCAAGAAAAAGCCATAAAAAAAGTTAGATCTGTTCATCCTTTGTCCAAGCCAATCTGAGCCTTTGCAATTTTCTTTTCATTGCTCGCATAGTTGAATTATCGGTTGCATCGTCGTGTCGAGTTGCTGGTCTTAGTGTCTAGTTCGTTTAGAATTTTGAGTTCTGTTCACATTAGTCACGCTGCCACTGCATCATTATCCCTTCCGCTGTCCACCATTCCATCCATCAATTTCCACCACGTGCTACCCACCGTTCATTGTCATAATCATAGTTGAGGTCGTTCACATCTTCGCTTGATCCAATCTGCATTTTATCTAGTTTGCTTTTGAAAGAGGGAGAGAGAGAAAAAAGACAGAGGAAAAAAAGAGAAAAAAAGTGAAAAAAAGTCAGAGAAAAAAAAGGAGAGAAAGACAAAGAAAAAAAGTGTGAGAAAAAAAGAGAGACAAAAAAATCGGATCTATCTAGACTCAATCATGTACCTGAATTCGGATTGGAATCTGTTTTGTGCACTGTTCAGTAAACTAGGCATATCTTCCTAATACGAAGTCCGTTTTGGCTCCACGAGTACTCAAATTTAAGCTAGCGACAAGACGCATCTGAATAGTTGAGTCAGTAGCATTGGAAAGCTTGAGTCAGTAGCATTTGTAAAAAAAAAAATCAGAAAATTGGCACGAACTTTTCCAGAGGAAAGTTGGAGAGAGAGTTGTTGGCATATCTTGCTTGGCAGGTGTTTCTCATCATTATCTTTACTGCCATTGTGATCTTCACTTATATCTTGCTATCCAGAGCTACTTCGTATCCTTTATTGATGCTAGTTGTGCTACGCCGTGACCTCATTAGTGTTCTAGGCTCGCGTCTCTAGTTCGGTCTAGCCTAGGACCAGCACAATACCGTCACTGAGCGTTTATTCAACATTGCATCTCTAAATTGATTATTGCTACTCTTTTGCTACCATATATAGCCAACCTAGCTCCACATATTTCTACATCGTGCATATTTACATTCACCTGGCAATCGCTTTCTTAATCTTTGGAGTTATTTGACACTGCTGGTTGCCGATCACCACCTACTGCATGGTAAGAACTTGTAAGACATTGATATTTGCTATACTGTGAGCGTTTTACCACCACATCCTAGTAGTTCATAGGAACATTAATTTTGAATTTTGTTTCTTGTTTTCTACTTATTATGGCAGGTTTCGGAGTTGTTAGTTCTTGGGCATCATCGATCGTGGGAGACTTGCCACCAGCCAAGAAAACACAACAACCGTCACGAGAGGAGCAACGACATCAGAATGCGCATAATTAGGTTAATGTTTCCATGCCACCCTTTAATGGTCGTTTTAGGCCTGATTTATATATTGAATGGGAGTACGAAATAAATGCTATATTTGCTTCCCATAATTTTGATGAGCGTGGAAAATTTCAAGCTGCGGTTAGTACTTTTAGTAGTTTTGCTTTATTTGGTAGAGTGAATATTGTCAGTTAAACCCTGATTTTTTACCTACTACTTGGGATGATTTAAAACTTGTCATGAGAGATAGATTCATTGATGTTTATTATACTCGTGGCATGATTAAAAAATTACAACATTTAAAACAAGCCACTGACATCGTAAAAAAATATTATGATGATTTACAAACTACTTTGTTGCACTCATTTTTAGAAGAAAGTGAAGAAGATTTTATGGATAGATTCTGGGGAGGATTAAACCGTGATATTCAAGAGATACTAATTCATGAAGAGTGTTATCCTATGGACCATTTGTTTCATCTTGCTTGCGAAGCTGAACAGGAAATAAAATGACATGTTGCCCACAAGGAGAACAAGCGTACGGTGCACATTCCAAGAGTTGATACGGTTGTTCCTTCAACTACTAGGCATACTATGACAACCACATCTGTTGTTGTGAGGACTACATCACCTCCACCATGTGACACATCACCATCGAGAGTGCCTACATCATCTGAGTTGGTCATAAAAGGTAATGACAAAGGTACTGATCTTTCACCTCCACATGAGTACGATGAATGCTTTGTCAATTTCAATGCACCATGTGATGACCTACCCACTACTTTGATCACACCACCTATTTTAGAGGACTATGTTGATGATTTGACTTTGCCATGTGATCAAACAAATGCAATATCAACAATGTCGAGTGCACCCATTGAATTAACTGAGAAAGAACCATGTGAATCAGGGAATAAATCAGATTTGGATCAAATACGTTTGAAAATAATTGTGCCAATGTTTCCACTTTCTTTCTCTGAAAAACATTAAGAACATCAATAATTTCAGATAACTGAACATTAAGAACATCAATAACTGAAACCCTAGAATAATTTCGGCAATTTTGCATCCAGTCGACATATTCATAGAAATAGCATGGGCAAAACGGCCTAATCACAGCAAAGAAATATTTTTTCACCCCAAATGTACATCAAATCGACCTACGGACACTAGGTACTGACGTACCGTACGCCGGAGCCGCCTCGCCATCGGGCCGCCGTCGCGGGCCCTGCATCGCCACCAAACAGCACCGACTCCTTTCAGTGGCCGTCCAACTAGCTTCAGCCGCCGCACGTACTACGAACAGAGGGCGCCCGATACGCCGATCATCCGCTGCCGCACCCCATTGCCGCTAGGTTTCGCTCTGTGTTCGCACTTCTCTGTTTAGCGGTGGGGGAGAACAAGGGGGATCGAGACGAGAAGACAGAAATATAGGGGGCAATTTGCGAAATAACGGGTGGGGCTAGAGCTGACTGGTGGGTCCAATCTGACATGCGGGTCCCGGGCTGACGTGGCATACAGCAGAGTACGCTGTACGTAGTGCACGTGTAGAGCCAGGACTGGCGTTTCAAGCTCAGGGACCGTATTGACGACGTATTTTCATGTACCGGTACCGTATCGGTGCAATACGCAAGTTTCAGGACTGAAGTGGACGTAGCCAGCGAGTACGAGGACTATAGATGCAATTATCTCCCACCTCCGGGACAGGGCCGCAACAAAAGCAGACTCCAGCGCTGCATTCTTGTTTTGCCGCTGCGGTTTCGCTATCTCCCCACCGCTTCCCGGCCACCTCAGACCCCGAGCCGCTCCCCTCCCCCCTCCCCCCACCCCATATGTCGCCGCCTTCCCGCCCCGTAGCCGTCCTCGCATGGTGATGCCTCCTCGCTCGCCCCCTCCAGCCGCTCTGTCCCTGAGATGTGGCGCCTGATTTCGTTGGGTTTTGCAGGGGTTCGGGGGAAGACGGGCAGCTGGGCATGGGCCGGTGCGACGAGAAGGACTGGGCCCGCTGCATCGGCGCTCTGGATGCGTACGCCGTCTCCGCCGTCGTAGCCGGCAGCCGCAACTCCCTCGCCATATGCGACGACGGCAGCGTACGCTTCCATTGCCCGCTTCCTCCTTGCACTCCTTTCCTTTCTATAAAGTACGGTGTTTGTTTTGATGTGGTTTGTTGGTTTCTCTCGCTGGCGGCCGCCGTTTTTCTGCAGCTCTTCACTTGGGGGTGGAATCAGCGGGGAACGCTCGGGCACCCGCCGGAGACCAAGACAGAGAGCTCCCCGGCGCATGTCGACGCCCTCATCGGGGTCAAGATCGTGCAGGTGAGCGCAGGATCACTCTTTTGAAATGCGATTCGCTTCTTTTGTAATGCGTGTCATTGGGTTTTGGTGCCAGGCAGCGATCGGCGGGTGGCATTGCCTCGCGGTGGACGACAAGGGGCGGGCTTACGCTTGGGGTAAGGGAACTCGGTTTCTTGGTGTTTTTTTCTTTTCGGAATTGGTTGATTAGATGACATGTGCGCCCATGTTCCAGGGGGCAACGAGTATGGGCAGTGCGGGGAGGATCCTGAGAGGAAAGAAGATGGCACAAGGGCACTCAGGAGGGACATCCCCATCCCACAGCGATGCGCTCTCAAGCTCAAAGTTCGGCAGGTGAGTGGAATGGAATCAGATTCCTATCATGTACTACTTGCACCAGTCCCAATGTTCTTGGGATTTTAGTCATTTTTATGCATGTTTTGAGGATTGGGACTCTAGCATTTTTTTGCATCTTAGTGTCAACATCAGCATATGCTTGTTGCCAACATGTGTTAGGCTGGGAGAACACATCGGATAACTTTTTGTTAGAACTGTTACAGTGTGTCATGTCCAAATGAAATACTGATGCTCTAGTAAAATGATGCTAGAACTTTTCAGTCCTGCACTCCTGCTCACCACTCAACATCATTAACTTCTGGTTTACTGTTTTCTTTCATTGACTCTAGGTAGCTGCGGGGGGGACTCACTCAGTGGTTTTGACACAAGAAGGCCATGTCTGGACATGGGGACAACCGTGGCCTCCGGGTGATATGTATGGTGCCTGTGACTTCAACTGAAATCATCAATCATTTTTATATTTTTGGTGTGTTTGCCCTCGTATCATAGTATTGACGACGTTAGTCTTCTTTTCAGCAAAAAAATATCTACGCCAGTACGTGTGCAAGGGCTTGAACAAGTGAGCATGACTGCTGTAGGGGCATTCCATAATTTGGCACTGTCAGTAGACGGAATCTTGTGGGCATGGGGTAATAATGAATATGGCCAGCTGGGGATTGGAGATACCCAACCGAGATCACAACCGATCCGTGTTGAAGGGCTATCTAACCTCTCATTGGTGAGCCACACTGGATTGTTGCTTCTTATTTCCGACATCCTTTCTAAATCAAGTTGAACATTAATGAGGTGTATGAAGACAGTACCTAACGAGCCTGGTTCAAGGCTTGGTTAGACTCTAGCTGAGCAAAAAAAAAAAAAAAGAAGTTGGCCCATTGGATCCCAGGTTAATTCATGTTGACCCACAGTAAGTTAAGCATATAGCACCTCTGGTACTAATCGTTGAATTTCTGCCATTTTTGTGGAACTTACATTTGTTCGATGTTGCCTATGTAAACAATTTCATATTGATTATGGCCTACCAGGCTACCACTAGATGCTGATAAATCAAAAATACTTTTGCACACATATTTTCCTTACCAGGCCTCTGAATCCTAAAAGTCCTGTTTCTGTTTCTTGTTTTATATTTTCCACATCTATTTGCAGGTTGACATTGCTGCTGGAGGTTGGCATTCAGCCGCATTAACTAAAGAAGGAGAGGTATTTCCTTTTTTCTTTCTTTCTGTAAACTGGTTTATCATCATATGATAAAATTTATTTACTCTAACCAAACCGCCGGTGCATAACGGAAGGATAAAGCATTCTGATAATGTCAAGAGAGATCGGAGTAGACCAAACTTCACATGGGTGGGTCCGTAAAGAGAGGCCTGAAAGACTGGAATAACACCAAAGAACTAGCCATGGACATGGGTGCGTGGAAGTTAGCTATCCACGTGTCAGAACCATGTTTCGAGATCTTATGGGTTTCCACTCTACCCTATGCCAATTTGTTTGGGACTGAAAGGCTTTGTTGTTCTCTGACTGAACCGCCAGTTTTGACACAGTTCTATTTTATTTATTTTTTGATGAAAGACGACACAGCTATAGCGAGCAACAAACTGTTCTCGCGTACTAGTTCTCGCACACTAGGATTATTCATGAAGGGTGTTGTCCACTGTTGGCTGGTGTGTGTGTGTGTGTGTTACCTGGCCCATGTGGCCCATATACATTATATGTAAAGCACGAGAGAAGAATAGAGAAGGTTGACTGATTCTAGATATTTCCTGAACGACAAGATTGTGTCAGAGCACAGGTAGGAGAAGATGTTGGGTTCTGCAGGTCGCCCGTGGTGAATCAACAGCATGGGGTGGAGCTCTGGGCGCCCAGGGTGTCAGCGCAGCAGGGAACAAGCTCCGGGAAAAGGGCAACAAGCCCAGGCGGAGTAGTTGTGCAGGAATGGAGCCGGCGGCCGGCAGTGTGCGAGAGTGGGTCTGCCGGAGGCGACGGCGGCACTTGGTCTTGGTAGTTGGCAGCGATGCTAGGTCCTGGTGGTCGGATGGAAGCAAGAGTAGGAAGTACGGAGGCGGCGGCGGCCGAGAGGATGAAGCTGCAGCAAAGCCGGTGGAGAAAGAGGAACCATCGAGAGTTGTGAAGGTACAGTTCCATGTCGTATGAGTGAGGA
Source organism: Thinopyrum elongatum (assembly GCA_011799875.1). Taxonomy (NCBI): domain Eukaryota; kingdom Viridiplantae; phylum Streptophyta; class Magnoliopsida; order Poales; family Poaceae; genus Thinopyrum; species Thinopyrum elongatum. The sequence continues at coordinate 372,858,116 of CM022303.1, read as the reverse complement.
AAGATTCAAAAAGTCAAACGAGGAAGAAACTTTGAGGGTGTATACAAGAAGAAAACCTATGAGTGAAGAGAGATGGAGAAAGCCAAATGAGGAGTCAAATTTAGTGGCGTATACAAAGAGAAAATTGCAACATGAACAACAAATTCCAGTAGTTGGCGAGGTCCAATTGCAGGGGGAGCAACATCAAAGACATCAGATTCCAGTACTTGATGAAGTGGACTCATCTAAGAGTCAGTTGCGTGTCATAGATGATTGAATGAATGTGCCTATTGCCTTGAGGAAAGAACCATGAGCTGGGGCAGGAAATCCTCTTGGAAGGTACGGTTTTGAGCATGATACTGAAAACTATGCGTCATATGACTCACCGTCACCTAGGTATAGAGCCTTCATTGCCTCCTAACAATCGTTGGTAATCAGTTAAAAAAAAAATCGTTGGTAATCCCAACCGATTGGAGAGCAGCAACGCAAGATCCTGAGTGGGATGAAGCGATGATGGAGATGCCAGCCCTTGAGAAGAATAATACATGGGAGCTTGTAGAGCTTCCAAAAGGGAAAAGGCAGTTAATTGCAAATGGGTCTACACCGCGAAGCAAGAGTCAAATGGTAAGATGGAGAGACATAAGGCCAGACTTGTTGCAAAGGGTTATAGCCAAACCTATGAAATTGACTGATGATACCATTGCACCTGTGGCAAAGAGGAGTACCCTGAAAACTTTGATATCACGTGCAGCAAATTTGGGTTGGCCTTCATACCAGCTGGATGTGAAAAATGCAATTTTTTTTGCATGGTGATCTTCATGAGGAAGTGTACATGGAAATTCCACCTGGTTTTGGTACATCTCAAACTCATGAAAAGTTCCTTAGTTTGAGAAAGTCATTATATGGGCTTAAGCAATCTCCATGGGCATGGTTTGATCAATTTCATTGTGCTATGTGTGGTATGGGATAGTTACAGCGCGACTCTGGCAGGCATGTCACAGTTCTTGCAGTATATGTGGATGATATCATTATTATAAGGGGTGATACTGTTGAGACGTCACAATTAAAGCAGACGTTAAGCAAAGAGTTTGAGATTAAGGACCTTGGCCAACAGAGGTATTTTCTAGGCAGTGGAAATTGCAAGGTCCTCGAAAGGGATAGTTCTCTTGCAGTTGAAGTATGTCTTGGACCTTCTTAGTGGTGCATGAATGCTTGGGTGTCGAGCTGCTTCAACTCCTATCGAGCCAAATCATCAATCGTATGCCCGATCTGGAAGTCCAATTGTAGGGAGAGCTACAAATGGCTTGTAGTCTGGCTCATCTATTTGTGCCACACGATACCTGACATCCTATGCAGTGAGTGTGGTCATCCGCTACATGCGTGGCCCAAGAAGTGGGTGTTTAGAGTCAGCACACTGTATATTGCCCTATCTAAAAGGGAGTCATGGAAGAGGTCTATTGTTTCAGGCCAATGGGCACTTAAATGTAGAGGGCTGCTGTGATGCTGATTGGGCTAGTTGCATTGATGACAGAAGGTCAAATTTGGCTTTTGTGTCTTTGTTGGAGTAAACCTTCGAGGAGGATGAAGCAGCTGGTAGTCTCCTGATCTACAACTGAAGCAGAATATAGAGCAATGTCGGTTTGTTTGTGCGAGATGCTGTGGATGAAAGGCCTCATATCAGAGTTAAGGCTACTAAGGAGAGGACCATTGAAGCTCTGGTGTGATAACAAGTCAGCAATCAACATTGCAAATTATCTAGTTCGGCATGACCGAACAAAGCATGTGTAGATCGTTTTTTTCATAAAAGAGAGGCTTGATGAGGGAACACTGAAGCTAATCCATGTTACTTCCGCGGAAAAATAGCTGATTGCATAATGAAGGGGTCAGGAACAAAAGAGTGTTTGTCAGCATGTGACGAGATGTGGATTATAGATATCTATCGTCCATCTTGAGGTGTGCGTGTGCGGCCCATATACACTAGGGGGAATATCAGGTGCTTCAGCGTCGTAGGTGATACTAGCTTCTGGGCCGTCGGATCTCAGATCCAACGACATCTGAGGGGCTATTACACTTGCATGCGATTCTCAGACTTTCGGAGGGTTTTTTTGAGAAATTTTCAGAGTCCCCTAGGAGCATTCGGATCTGAGATCCAATGGCTTCCGATAGCTCGTATCACCGGAGCATCTAAGACGCTGGAGCACCTGATCTCTCCCGATACACCAGTATGTATAGCAATAGAAGAATAGAGAAGGTTGACTGATTCCAGATTGTTCCTGGCCGAAAACATTCATGTCATAACTTTTAACGGGCTTGAGAATCAATATAATCTGACAAGTTTGTTATTCCTTCTGTTCATGATCAAAATATGTCCATAAGAAACTCCGGCAAAGATATAAGTCTAACTAGACTTGAGCTTTGACCCCGCAAAAAAAATAAAAGACTTGAGCTTTGAAGAAGTTGAGCTCATCTGTTGGCGGACATGCAAATAACTGACTGGCTCAATGTTGGCCGCTCAGTTAGGTCACACCTAGTTCGTTCCAAATTTTCTGCATAAATAGTAGGGCGGACATGCAAATGTGTATGGATGCAAGAAGCTATTAGTTGTGACCACTAGAATAATGATGAGAAGAGAAGCACAATGCAACTGTCATTTGGTGTGGTACTGCCATCAGAGCAAGAAGGCTAAGAAATAACAGCGAATTGACATGGTGAATATATCAGTTGAAAACTAAATTTAGGAAGCAGGTATTTACTATTCTGAAGTTTTGTTCAATGGGCAATTGCGAATCTTCTAGGTTTGAAACAAATGTATTTTGGTAATTGCTATGCATAAATTAGAAGAAATGAGTCCGGTTCCAAATTCGTGATTGTTAAACTGATGAAGGAAAATGTATTTTGAACTCTTAGTTGGAACTACCCATTTTCCATATATGTACTGCTTGAACACGAGCTTGAATATGCTTTGGCACAATCATGTGTTTTGCGGTCTCTGTAGGTATATGCTTGGGGAAGAGGAGAACATGGGAGGCTCGGCTTTGGGGATGATAAGAGCAGTCACATGGTGCCGCTAAAGGTTCAGCTTCTAGCTAGAGAGGATATTGTTCAGGTAGTTTAACATGGGCCTGAAATGTTGTATTGAATTTCTTGATTGTCTGTCGCCTATAAGCGTCTGACTGAGGTTTGTTTCCAAGTTCAGCACCAGAGTTCACTCTTCTAAATGCTTGCAGGTATCATGTGGAGGGACCCATTCAGTTGTGCTAACCAGTGATGGCCGAATATTCTCTGTAAGTAGAAAATTTGGAGTTGCTTAGATGCACTACTTGTAAATATCTTTTTGGATATGTCAGCTAGAATAAGCAACTTTTGGAGGTGTTAGCTAGAATAAATGTAGAGTTGCTGGTCCTTTTGACCATTTCTACGTTTTGTCTTTGGACATAAATACCACTGACAATAAATCTAAACAGCTATGCAGATAAAATAAATTAAACATAGTTTTAAAGCTATTTTGGGTTTACCAGAACTAGGACAGACAAAATATGGTATAAGCATTGTTATTAGTTGATATTGTTTCACTGACCATTGTAATCAGTCAAAATGGGTACCTCTATTATAGGCATCGCACGATGATAATGCATTGCAGCTCTCAGGTGCCACACACCCCTATATGAATATAGCATTAAAAAAAATATCAGAAAATTTCAAAAAATTCTGAAATTTTGGGATATCGAACCTGGGTGCCCGTTGTACACCCATATTCTGTTTCATGGCGAATGGGTGCCTGTGGTATCCGTGGCGAAGGAAATAAGGTCCGACATACGATCCATCCAATTTTTTCCCCTATACATAGGAATTGTTTGACCTTTTTACCGAGATTACCACGGGCATCCATTCCCCACGAAACTGAACACGAGTGTAGAATGGGCACCCAAGGTTTGATATTCCAAAATTTCAGAATATTTTGAAATTTCCTGATATATTTTTTAATGCTATATTCATATAGGGGTGCGTGGCACCCGAGAGCCACAAATCCTCCTCGTCGCACGAAGATAATGCATTGCAGCTCTCAGGTGCCACACACCCCTATATTAGTATAGCATTAAAGAAAAATATCAGAAAATTTCAAAAAGTTCTGAAATTTTGGGATATCAAACCTGGGTGGGAAATACGGTCCGACATACAATCCATCCATTTTTTACCCTATACATAGGAATGTTTTGACTTTTTTATCGAGATTACCACGGGCATCCATTCCCCACGAAACTGAACATGAGTGTACAATGGGCACCCAGGTTTCATATTCCAAAATTTCAGAATTTTTTGAAATTTCCTGATATATTTTTTAATGCTATATTCATATAGGGGTGCGTGGCACCCGAGAGCCACAAATCCTCCTCGTCGCACGAAGATAATGCATTGCAGCTCTCAGGTGCCACACACCCCTATATGAGTATAGCATTAAAAAAAAATTCAGAAAATTTCAAAAAATTCTGAAATTTTGGGGTATCAAACCTGGGTGCCTTTTGTACACCCGTATTCTGTTTCGTGGGGAATGGGTGCCCGTGGTATCTGTGGCGAAGGAAATACGGTCCGACATACGATCCATCCAATTTTTTCCCCTATACATAGGAATTTTTTGACTTTTTTACCGAGATTACCACGGGCATCCATTCCCCATGAAACTGAACACGAGTGTACAATGGGCACCCAGGTTTGATATTCCAAAATTTCAGAATATTTTGAAATTTCCTGATATATTTTTTAATGCTATATTCATATAGGGGTGCGTGGCACCCGAGAGCCACAAATCCTCCTTGTACGAAGCGACTATCTGCGCTAGTAATATGAATTGCTTGAAGAATTTTCACATTCTCAGGGTCATAGATATGCTTTGAAAACATCATGATTCATGTGATATCCAGAGGCCGGGGGAAAATCCTCCTTTCGGAAAAAGTTGTATGATTATCACCCGAGTGTCACAAGTTAGTACTGCTTAGGTTAGGTACTAAAGAGCAAAGCGTGTATGTTTCTTAAATTATTTTCTTTACCATGTTTTGTTAGAAACCCACTGTTTTCTTTAGCTTCGAAAGGTCATATTGCTGACAATGCCAATAATGTTTGCTGATAAGTCCTCTTGTACGAACATTTGAATAGTACATGACTGTCTGTAACCAGTGGATTTCTTTATTTATGAGCTTTATTTATGCTCATCCTTTTTCCCTTTCCTTGTTTGCAGTATGGGAGGGGCGATCATGGCCGTCTAGGCGACGGTAGGAAGGTGACTACGGGTCACCCAATGGAAGTGCCCATAAACTTGCCGCCACCAAAGACCAGCACCAGCTCGCAAGGGCTATGGCAAGCGAACTACGTTGCCTGTGGGGGACGACACACACTCGCCATCGTGACATGGACCGATATGTAACAAGGCATGATCACTTGAGTGTATGAATTGAAATTGTGGCAACAGTAATGGAGAATAAGAACTAGAAATTGTGCACTTCAGGCTTCGATCGAATGTTCCGATTAACAAATTTTGTGCCGACTTTCCAATGTTGTTTTCTCCTTTGCATGTCAATGCATCTATAATGGATCCGCCCACACAATACAAATGGTAAATGTTATCTAGCTATAATGGTAAATGTTATCTAGCTATTGGATCCGCCCACACAATACACATATAAAACGGATTAAGTATGTGAACCCAATATTGTGTTTACAACAATTAAGTATCATAAGTACTAGTGGGTAATCTGGACTCCATGAGAACATTTATGTACCTATTGCAGCTTTAATTCTCGCCTTCACACACTTGCAATACTTCCAACCCCATTCTGATAAACGTGGAATCGATACTCTTATTCAGCTATTACTAAACCATGTGCAATTCCAGGACATCGGCACACTTGCAATACTTCCAACCCCATTCCGATAAACGTGGAATCGATACTCTTATTCAGCTATACTAAACCATGTGCAATTCCAGGCCATATGCGAGAGCAACAGGCAGCGGCATCGTCCATATGTGAGGGAGTAGGAGTGGCACCCGTGAGATGCAAGAGAGCAACATCATGGGCACCGTCTCTCGTTCCACCTTCGCAAGGGGTGCTGCGAGTGTGAGCTGAGGTGGGAGACATGATGCTAGGAGGGGGGAGATGTCACTGAGGGAGACATCAAGGACAGAGATGGGGTGGAGTCGCGCCTATGATGCAGAGATGATGAAGATCGAGCGTCGCCAAGCCGGTTGGACAATGCGGCGGCGAGCCCAGTCCGCGCAAAATTGCAAAGGTGGCCATCGATGGCATCTACTGCTAGTCACCGTGGCCGCGAACAGCGGTCCACTAGACGTCGAGGACGACGAAAACAAAGGTTAAGCGGCGTGTGACTATCTCAGAGCAGAAATGAGCAATAGCCAGCACGGTTGACCTCAGAGCGTGAAGGCGCTCTAGCCGGCACGGTCGACCTCGTGGCGGCGATGACCTGCAAATGCCCTTGACCGGAGAGTTTCTTCTTGATGGACCATCGGTTGCGATGAAAGAGGGATTCAATCATCGTGGGTGCTTCAAATCGTCTATAATGTGAACTCGTCTTGATGGTAACATGAACTGTATCGAAAGTTCGAGGATGGGATTTAAAGTGGACTTAATCATGAAATCTTATATTGTCAACGCGCGCGCACACTTATTTTCAAAGTTTTTCACGACATTTTAGCAAAGCAGCACTCGTAGTGGTGCTTGTAGAACTAGAACCTTCAATACAATTTATCTGGTACCATGCCATACAGACGCAAGGAACAAAAATAATAGTCACTCAGCGACCATCTTTCGCCGGCCTCTACATGAGTCACATGCTCAAACTTTCATGAGCGACGACTTCAAAGCACAACCCAGCGTGATGAATACAAGGTAACACGTATTTTTCAATTCCCGGAAGTTCACGAAGTTTTGTGTGTCTATCAGCATCGAATAAACTAAGAGAGCAAAACATGGATAGCCATGAAAAGGCAGGATCGACTTCATAGAAGATGGATGTCAAAGATGCTTTTTCAGACCCCAAAACCGAACACTGCACGTATCCTCTGGAAGATGAGCTCTTTCCAGCCTCTCTCGGTGTTCTCCACCACAGTTGAGTTCCCATACCTGCAGTAGGAAAGGGCAACACAGGACTTTCATATACAAGAGCCGAAACTGGTATAGATTAACCAATTCAAAAGTTTAAAGCACAAAAACTTGAAGTACCTGTCTTCCTCTGGCACATCAGTTTGTTTGAGCTTTATTATTGTCACTCCTGACTCAGGCTCATCAAACACCAACCTGACCTGCATTACAGCACAATGAGGTTATGTTCCTGAACGAAAAATGTGATGTTTTATATATACAGAACGTCACTAGCAAGATGAAAATATCAGCTGGCCAAGCATATTAAGCACTAGTATTATTAGTGAGGTAGCTAGGAAAAGAGACATGAAGCACGTAGGCAAATAACCATATGCATATTACGGCATGGAGATACAACTGCAAGGAAGGAATGTTAGGCCACTGTAGCTACTCTGACATCGCTTGATAAGTCAGAGGATCTCGTTCCCAAGAATTTATACCTCCCAAATTGAATCAGTATTAATACAGTATAAGGTCAGCATTAGTAGTTCATTGCAAAAAAAAAAAATACAATATGAAGTGAAACCATTCTTCTAGCTAGGACTCATGTTCTAAAAATGGTAGACTGGACTCATTAGTCCTTGGATCACTCCACATTGATGGTAACAGACTAATTCTATGGCAACAGGCAGACATTCCTTACACAAGGCCTAGCATTCAGTCCACCTACAAGGCTACAAGGCTATAATCTTAGAAGATAATATGTCCATGGTAATTGGTACGATATATGAAAATCTCTCCTCTCATCATAAAAACAAAATAGTACTGATCATATGCTGAATTATATCAACCTCAAATGCCATGAAAATCTCTCCTCTCATCATAAAAACAAAATAGTACTGATCATATGCTGAATTATATCAACCTCAAATGCCATACTAGAGATGACAATTTTTGCTGAACATGGTGCTACCCATAGATGGTACTTGGCAGGAGGTACAAAGGGGTGAAAAGTAAATTGTAACTGTAAATAGTCAACAGCTCAAGTTCTATGCTTATTAGAATTCCCAGATGGCCCGTTCTTACCAACACGTCTAACTGTATGAAAGTAATAATTCATATAATCAAACATCCAATCTTGTTCATTCATTGTTAGATGAGCCTAAGCTAACTTGGTTCAGCGTGAGCCAATTTCATGCATCCCTATCAAATACCGAACGGATGCATCCCTATCAAATACCGAACGGTGGAGCGGTACAACTACATAACACAACCAAGCACAATACCATAATGATGTCTTTGAGCATAGAACTTACTGTAGAATGGACGCCATCAGCCCAGCTCCCAAACCGCCATTTCTGCACGATCAGCTTTCCTTCCTGCAGCTCCTCATTAACACCTGTGATGGACCCATCAAAGAGGCTAAACTGCCCACCAACATCCTTGCTGATCCTCGCATTGCTCTGTGTGAAACCCTTCCACCTGTTCTCATCCATCAAGATCTCATAGATGTCCTTGGAGCGGCAGTTGAACTTCTCTGTCATCTCGATAGTCTTGAATCCTTCCTTATCCTTGCCATTCGCCTTCTTCTCCTTAGCTGCTGGCGCCTGCACTGGCGCTGCTGTCACCTTCACTGAAGGAGCAGGAGCAACAGCTGCGCCACCGGCCGCTGGGGCGGCCTTGGTGGAAATCTTCTTAGAATCTATCTCATCCTTGGCGGGGCCACCATTCGCCATGGCGGCGACATAATCCCGGATCTTCGCAATGACCAGAGGCTTGCCATGGGCGATGAAGGCATCCTTGGCCCGGCGCGCGAGGGGGCCGTCGTCACCGCGAACAGTGATGCGGAGTTCGGGGTCCTCGTCGGCGTTCTCGTCAGCGAGGTAGGGTACCTCAGCGGTGCCGGTGACCTTGACGACCCCCGACTCGGTTGTGGCATCGGCCTCCCAGGCGAGCGTGAGGGAAAGCTCGTACCCTGGGATGACCTTCCCCTTGCGGATGTTGACGTAGGCCTCGCCATCAAGCTTGTCGAGGGTGGTGGTGCGGAGGGTGAGGCCGCCCTCTCCGGAGAGGACGGGGAGGCCCGCGAGGAGCTTGGAGAGAAGCGCGCGAGACCAGTCGAGACAGTCGCGCTCCGCCCAGTGCCAGTTGTGGACGTTGGCACCGTCGGCGCGCTCCTGCACGATCCACCGTGCGTCGCCCTCGCCGAACTTCGCCATGGCTGGCTGGGTGGGGGGGGGGGGGGGGGCGGCTAGGGTTTGGTTGGGCACGATTTGCTTTTCTTTCCTCGGATCTGCGCGTCGTGTGAGCGTACGAAACTGATGTCTAGAGACGGGGAGCTTTCAGAATTGGGGAAGAATCTGGACGGTTCGGTCGTGCGCTCGAATTGTCTGGAATTTTCTTTTTATGAGAGAAATAAAATATACTGATAGAACGTCAGTGCGTTGCCACGGGCCAACAAATGCATTTCTCACGAGCCTCTCAACTTCTGTTCTTCGATCATTGTGTTATTACTTCGTTATGTTGTGTCAGCGACAATGGGCAAGCGACGCAAGACGAGGAGGATTCAAACAAACGGCCCACCCGCAAGCCTCGCCTATCCACTCGGCTTGCAGGCCCAGAATGGGCCTTTTGGGCCTTGTAATCCCTTAAGTACCCCTCTCTCTCCCTAGCTGATGACAAACGGCTAGTTGGCCGCTAGACTGATGTGTGTGTAGCATGTGAGTTCCTCCCACCTCCCCTCTCGCTGTACGAACCCGAGATCGGATTTCGAATTCATGGACTAATTGAGAGGTACTCCCTCCTTTCCGGTTTATTGGGCTCATCTCATTTTCTAAATTTTTCCATTTTATAGGTCTTGTTTTCATTTTTTTCCACCACATGTTCACATTTCAAGGCACATTAAATTGGTGCACGCAAGGATTAAAGAAAATCGACCAATGCATGTGACCATTCCTACTCATTTAGTAGTCATCCGTGCATACACCATAGTTAATGCAGATTAAAGTTTGATTAATTTTGTAAACTACGAGATACATTCCTCCACTCAGCATCTACCTTGGTTGATGAGATTTCATATTTAAGCCCTATAAACTGGAAAGGAGGGAGTAGTAGCTGACAATCTGGCATCAGAGTCATTCGATCCGGCGGCCGTGCCGGTGCACCAGCGGCACACCCGTTTCGCCGACAGGCAACGCGCCGCGGCCATGGACAGGATCTCGCCGGAGACGAAGGCCATCTACGACCTACTCCGCGCCGACTTCGACCAGGCCAACCGCGACCGCGCCGACTCCAGGGCACAAGCCATCGCCCAGATCGATGCCAAGCTCGGCCTCCTCTCGGGACGCATCGACGAGGTCAAGGTCTCGATCGGCGTCGACATCGACGAACTGCGGCAAGGCCTTGATCGATCTGCATCCGGGTCATCCGATCCATCCAAGGGTGCGCCAGCCACACCATCCCGAACGCCGAGCAGCGGCCCACACGGCCCCAATGGGCACCGCGTCGACAATGAGAACCGGGGGTCTGGGCATAGGATCTATGTCCCGCCTCCGGTCAGAGGTACACAATACGACCAAGCCTTGCAGAGAGTTTCGTTTGCTCCGATCAAAAATTTCCGTCCAAATTCTACTGATGTGTATGGGTTTGGTCCTCGCATCGAGATTCCTCACTTCGATGGTTCCAATCCCAAACTCTGGCAGACACGCAGTGAAGACTACTTCAGGTTCTGGGGCACACCAGCGAACCAATGGATTTCTCTCGCTACAGCCTTGTTTGAGGGTCCTGCAGCTCGGTGGTTGGAATTTGTTCGTCGTCGAGTGCCTAGTGTAACCTGGGATGAATTCTGCCGACTGTTGCAATCCAGGTTCGGTCGTAACCTGCACCAGTCTATCCTGCGAAATTTTTTCAGCATTCAGCAAATTGGCACTGTTGAGGATTACGTGGAGCGTTTTTCGGAACTTTTCGATCAGTTGGTTGCATATGAGAGCTCACCTAACACAGTGCATTATGTCACACGATTCATGGAGGGGCTTAAGCCGGCGGTCAGAGTAGCAGTGGGCATACATAAACCACCGGATCTGGACATGGCCTACCAACTGGCCCTGTTGCACGAAGAGTTGGGCGCAAGCAGTCTGTCAGCAGTCACCAACAGCCAATCAACACGTCGAGCAGCCGCTCTTCCCCTCCCTCCACCACCCAGCAGCTCATCGGTACTCAGCTCCGGGGCCAGAGTACCTGAAGAGAAGAAAACTGTCTACAATTACAGACGTCCAACAACTGAAGATAAGTGGGGTGCCCTGCGAGCATCCCGCAAGGCCAAGGGCCTCTGTTTCATCTGTGGTGAAAGTTGGGGCAAGGATCATTTATGCAAGTAGGAAGTGCAATTGCACGTAGTACAGGAAATGATTGAAATCTTACAAAACACAGAGGTAACTGAGACTGATGACATCGACCAAAATGCGTCAGTACACATGATTTCCATCTTTGCGGCAGCTATGGGCAGTAAATCTGGGAAATCTGTCAGGACCATGCAACTGAAGATTCAATTACAGGGCCACAATTACACCTTGGTGGACTCAGGGAGCACACACTCATTTCTTCATAGTTCTCTGCAAGCTGAGTTACATGGGGCAGTTCCTATGGAACCAATGTTGGTCAGAATTGCTAATGGAGATAGTGTAATTTGTTCCAGTCGGCTGTTGAATTGCAACTGGTATTGTTCTGGCCACAAGTTCGTGACTGATTTTAAGTTCTTTCCCCTGGGCAGTTACGATGGAATTATTGGACTAGATTGGCTCTCTTCTCATAGTCCAATGCTACTTGACTGGGGAAACCATTGGATAGTCCTAAGACCTCCGGACGACCGACGACCGGACATCCGACCCATCCGAGCCAAAACGTCGGACGTCCGACCCCTACCGGACGACCGGACCCTCACGAGCCAACGGACGTCCGGTAGTGACCGGACGACTGACGCCTGTCTGCGCACAGAGTGTTGGGCCAAGGCCCATGTACCCTTTCGCCCACCTAGACTATATATACTCCTCCTTCTCCCTCTTATTAGGGTTAGCATTGGTTTAGCTCATTTGAGAGATAGAGCTGTGCTCATCCACTAGTTACCCTCTCCAAGAGAGACCGAGGCCTCTCCGAAGAAGATCCCCCAAGTGGATTCAAGGCCCCTCACGGGAAGATCCTTCGTGGATTCAAGGCCTCCTCACGGGGATGAACTAGTTACCCTATGTATCGTCCTTTGTTGACTTTGGATCGTGTATCTCTATATGTATCCGGATCTAGCACATGTGTGATCGTTTCTTGTTGATTTGAGTGTTTCCTCTTGTTCCCCTCGTGTTCTTCGTGGGAATACCCTCCATTCATGAAAGATCGGCCTAGATCGGGTTAGCCCGGCATCACTCGGGTTCAGTCAGCAGCGAAGGAATCGCTCGGGTTCAGTTAACAGCCAGGGATCGATCGCTCAAGTTCAGTAATGTAGCTAGTGCAATCCCACGGGTTCAGTAAGCGAACGCCTCGCTCGGGTTCAATTAGAGCCCAACGCCTCGCACACACGCACATACATATACGAGAGAAATGCGCAAACATCCGTGCATCGCTTGGCCCCGACCACCCACCGTAACCGGGAACTCCCGGAAATTTTCCTCACTCTCGCTTCTACCATGATTTTTTCCATCATGGACGGTCCAAAGAATGTCATGCAGGTGCGTCTCCGGCTCGCCTAGGACGAAAAGCCCATTTTCTATTATGATTTTTTGTCATAGAAGTAGGAGCCCACCACATCTATAATGATACGTGTTTTTGTCACATTATCCTCACAGAAGTGTCATAAGCATGACAGAAAAAAATTCGTTCGGCCCATAATGTCATGGACGTGTCTTTTTTGTATAGTGATACCTGCCATGGCTAAGGAAAGACATTAAGGTTAGTAGGACCAGACCGACAGTAATAAGTTCTATGGAAAACCATTACTCCTAGAATAATTTTGTTCACCTCAAGATATCAACGGCTATCACTTCGAAGGTCTATCAGTTTGCGCAACTATCTATCAACTTCATGTGTGTTCTAAAGGGTTGAATGTCTCCAACTACACCTATGGATCGGATGTCTCCAATCACTAGTTACCACAAAGGTAAATAATCAACACAAAGAGACACACATAAATAAATGATGCATATCAAATAACCGCTTACTAGCTGACCAGCACATTGCCAACAGTTGCTCATAACATCACATAAAAGGGGGTTCAAGAGTTGTAACAATCCATCATGGAGACTGTGATAGGGGAGGAGAAGGTGTTTGATGGAGGTGATGGAGGCAGCACAGCAGATGGTGATGATGGTGGTGGTGGCGCAGTGGAGGTGGCCCATGGTCGTGCCCACTAGCGGTGGCGCAATACATGGTGATGATGGTGGTGGTGGAGAAGCGGTGGCGCTAGTGGCGGCTTCTTTCCGGACTTCCTCCAAAGTTGGAACAATGGAGATGGAGGCTTGGCATAGCCCCCAAGTGCTCTTTATGTGGACGACAACTGCACATGCAGATGTGTTCGTGGTTGAGGATGAATGAGGATTCTAGTGGTGACTAGGGTTGATGGTGTATATATAAGAGCTCTTCCATAGCATCCTCCATTGATGTAGCATCTCTCTTTTGATCCAAAGGGCTCTAAGTGAGCCCAATCCTCTCCCAAAATATCTGTTGAAGCCCAAGGAAGTCGTAGGAACAAACAGGGACGAAACCCGCAAAGAATCCCGTCTGGAAAGGAAACTTTCAGGCATATCTGGGATTGGCACAAGCACTGGTACGCCAATATGTGTTCGTACTAGACGTGGTCTTTGGCTCTGCACTCCTTCAGTAAAACGACCGACATTTCTTCATACGAACTCAGAATTTGGAATTCTTGGGCTCATTGGATTCGTATGAATGACACCGATGCTCTTGTTGTTTTAGATCTTTATTTGGTGAACTTTAGAAAAATGAGTTTTTCACTCTCCAGAATTCGTAAGTCTGGTGCCTAGATGTCCTCCATTTGAGCTCCTTTCATCGTGCTAAGTGCATGAGAGTTCCACATCACCTACAAAATGCAGAAAGACAAAGGATACTAATAAAAACCAACTAACAATAAAGGTTATGCAATGCTCGTGGGGAAAAGAGTAAATACTTGAAATCATTCATATGGACATGTAATTGGCTCAATGGGACATGATATATGGAAATTATGGGAAAATGAACTCTAAAAATGCGTATAATATTGAGCCATCATGTATAGTGTTGCTTAACTTCTTGGTTGTATTTTCAAATACTTTGCTTAACTTTCGGGCTGTAGTTGGTCCCTGTGCAAATGGTACAATGGGTCATCTATTTGCATATAACTCAGGAGAAGCATCATTTATAAGACGTGGCTTTCATAGCAGGTTGTTACTATTTGCTCCTATGTATGACACACGATATAGTTTACTTAACTTCCTTTTTATGTTTTAAATAGTTTGCTTAGCTTTTGGGTTGCAGTTGGTCTCTGCGCCAATTGGCGCGACGGGGCATCTAGTTACAATAATCCGGGAAGGAGGGAGATAAGCGAGGTCACTACTGACCTCCGCATCGCACCATCACACCAATAGTAATTCCCTCAAGTCCACAAGAGGCTAATGTTGAGTGAGCGCTCTTCACAACACCATGAGGAAGTCAACGCAACACATATAAATAAGATGATATGATCTCTCATAAGCATTAAGTTCTAATCAGGAAAGGGTTCAACCAAATCCTCAAGAACTAGAACAACTACTCAAACATGTGAAGGGTAAACATAGAGGGGAGAGGTCTGTTACAAGCCGACATAGAGTTGGCAAAGGAGAGGAGCATGGTGGAGATGGCGGTGGTGATGGTGGCAACCGATGGTGGAGATGGCATTGGCCCAAAGACTGGTGCAGCGCGGGGCGGGGCCTCCTCTTCCTTCTCTAGTGTTGGCCCTTCTTACTCTATGGAGGTGGTCTTGGAGTAGCAATGGAAATGGACACTGATCTTGGATGAATGATGAATGGATGACGACGACTAGGGTTGAGGGTATTTACATAAGGGCTCGCTCTAGATGAGGCAAATCCAATCCCAAAACATCCCTTGGAGGCCAAGCAAGTCGTAGGAAAAAACAAGGGCAAAATTGATGCGGAGCATCCTATGGTCATCCCCATGGACCTATCATCGTCTCACCAAGTGCCAAGAGGACCAATGACACAAGCACGTGCAAGAGCTCTCGAGACCGAGGTGACATCTCTCCTTAATGAACTTCCATATGAATCATGTGAGACATGGCTACTACCTCAAACGGAAATGGTATGTGTGCTCAGGTACCCAGAAGACACTCTCGGAGTTGCTCGTGAAGACGGACAAGTCTCCAAGTTCATGGACGAGGAGAACCATTGGAAGGAGTCGAGAACAGCTTCCAGGACCCGGACATCCGGCCAGGACACCGGACATCCGGCCCCTGGAGGTGTCGCCAGCCGCAACGGCCCAGCAGCCAAGTCTACAGGGCCCGGACATCCGGCCCCCGGCCGGAAATCCGGCGTTCAGCCCGGACATCCGGACAAGCCCATCCAGAGAACAAAAGGATAGGCCCGTCAGCCCGGACATCCGGCTAAGGGCCCGGACATCCGGCTCTTCCCGAGCCGCCGGACATCTGGCCTCCGGCCCGGACATCCGGACCCCACCTATCCAGAGAGCACCGAGACCAGCCCCGACCGCCCGAACATCCGGCGCCAGCCCGGACATCCGGCACTTCGTGAAGGCCCGGACGTCCGGCCCGACGCCCAGACATCCGGCCTCCCCTGTCTGCGCACAGTGTAAGGGCCCGAGGCCCATGTACCCCTTCGCCCCCGAGACTATATATACTCCTCCTCCGCCCTCTTTCTAGGGTTAGAAAAGGATTAGCTCAATTTAGAGATAGAGCTTTGCTCATCCACTTGGTTACTTCTCCATCGGAGTTCACGACCTCTTCGGAGAAGATCCCCCAAGCGGATTCAAGACCCCTCACGGGAAGGCCCCCTCAAGGCCTCCTCACGGAGAAGAACTACCGCCACTTGTATCGTCCTTTGTTGCGTTTGGATCGTGTATCTCTTTGTGTTTCGAGGATCTAGCACATGTGTAATCGAATCTTGTTGGTTTGAGTGATTTCTCTCGTTTTCCCCTCGTGTTCTCCGTAGGGTCCGCTCCAATCGTGAAAGATCGGCCCTAGGGTTTCTACCCTACATCATCTTGGTATCATGAGCCTTGGTTGATCACGATTTTGGAGCCCCTACCCTTGTTTTCTAGCCTTGTTTTATTGATTTTGTACCAATTTCAAAAATTCCCCACAAAAATAGCCCCCCAATTTTTTTTGTGATTTGTTGGTGTGATGAAGTTTTGTTGGATTTGATCCGCGGATTTCGTGTGTAGCAGGTAGATCTAGCTTTCCCCCATCTTTTCCGCAATTTTCCATCCACGCAATCTCTCGAATTTTGCCCCGAAATCTCGATTTCCCCACGAGATCCATCGAGTTCGTCCACGGTGCCAGGACTCGGACATCCGGCCACCCCGAACATCCGGCCCGCAAGCCCGGACATCCGGCCCCTGGCAGCAACTCCTACTCCACCACTTACTCTTTCGCCTAACTTTCGCCAAATTTTGACCGGGCCGACACCTATACTTCCGCATACCACCACCGCTTTTCTCAACCACCATCGCTTACCCGCTACCAACTCCGACAAGTTTTGACACGTTTTTCTTTGAGAATTTGAGTTGCGGTTCCCGTTTCCTAACGTGTTTCGGCTACTTAGGGATGGTTCGACAACGACATCACCGCCGCTCATCTTTGTCATCGACATCGACCATTTCATCATTTGACACCTTCACCATAAGCAAGAACGGTAACCTCTATATCATCTTGGTATTGTGCTATCACATCATAGTACATTCTTGCCATTGCATTGATAACCCAATAGCCTAACTTTTGCGTCACTTACCCATCAAGACTAGCCTTTGAGTATTGCTGGCAATGTTACTTGTGCACATTAGTAATCATTGCATATATATCATCATCTTGGTGTCCATATCTTGGTATCATATCTTGTGCCACAAGGTTGTCATAGCATATACACACTTGCTATCTTGGTTCGTGAAGTTTTACATCGAAAAGAGCTCAAAAGAGAAAGAGCCAAACAAGCTTTTAAGCAAAAGGAAGAGATAAGCAAAGAGCTTTTAAGCAAGAACCATAGCATCATACTACATTAAGATTGTCATACTCGGTCATCTTGGATCATATCATCGTAACACCATAAATATAGTGATAGAGGCAAAGGTGTCCCGTCTTTCGATGAGATGGCGGCTATCATTTTTGGTGGAGTAGACTTTGACGATCCGACTACGATCGTGCGAGGACGTCGCGCCTTAGCAATCGCTAAACCAACTCTGAGAGGTTATTGAACACGCCGGAGCACGATCAACCTGACCACGAGGGTCTATTTCCTGCAAGCAAACGAAGAACAAGCAAGAAACTAAGATTTGCAATCTGGATATTGCGAATATAAGATGAAAGCTTTATTGATCAAGGTGGGGTTCTGTGACGTCTTGGTCTGGTCGTTGAACACAAACGAAGTACGCGAAGTTGCAGCTATGGTGAACTTTTAATCTAAACAAAACCCAAAGTCTAAACGGTTCCCTAAGGGTTGTATATATGGAGGAAGAGGGGGGGGGGGGGATTTCGTGGCCCTTGAAGGAGGGGTCCGAAACCAACCCTATCTCTTGTTTCCCCACACATACGAACTCTAAAAACAGCCTGTACTCAAGTATTTCGAAATTACATGGGCCTGGCCCAATGATAAGGTGACGCAGCACCTATAATAGCCTCTGGACGAAATTTATGAAGTGGCATCTTGTATATTTCATCCAAGGCTTCATGCACTCATTATGGTGGCTTCAAAGTCCTGAAATCATCACTTGTAACTCCGTTCTTGTTCCCCTTGCGCATGCCATCATCTCCATGCTTGAACTTTCTCCAAGGTTCATCTTTCTTGTCCAAGCTAGGCCCTTCATTTGTAAGCAAAACAAATGTATCCAATTTAGGCAGCATCATATTCTCATGACAATTAGAATCGTTACCAAGAAACGAAAGTACCTGGTAATTCAATTGGCATGCGCGAGCTCTAGTAATTGGTCCCGTATGTATAGCAGCAGGGGCTGTGGGTGTAACAACGGTATTGATGTCCTCATCATCCTCCCCTTCTTGAAATGAAGTCGTCCTCGACAGAAGCTCATCTTCCTCACCCAAATAAGGCTTCAAATCTGCAATGTTAAAAGTGGGACTAACCCCAAAATCTGCAGGCAGCTCAAGTTTATATGCATTATCATTTATTTTCTCTAACACCTTAAAAGGACCATCAGCACGCGGCATTAGCTTTGATTTTCGCAAATCAGGAAATCTATCCTTACGCAAATGTAACCAAACAAGATCTCCAGGTGCAAACACAACATGTTTTCTACCCTTATCTCCAGCAAGTTTATATTTAGCATTCATACGCTCAATGTTCTCCTTAGTTAACTCATGCATTTTTAGGACCAATTCAGCACGTTGCTTAGCATCAAAATTATTCTCCGAAGATGGAAGAGGCAACAAATCAATAGGTGCATGAGGTAGGAAACCATACACAATTTCAAAAGGGCACATCTTAGTAGTAGAATGCAGCGAACGATTGTAAGCAAATTCAATATGAGGCAAGCATTCTTCCCACATTTTCTTGTTATTCTTCAAAACAGCCCTAAGCATAGTAGACAATGTTCTATTGACTACTTCAGTTTGTCCATTAGTTTGGGTGTGACAAGAAGTACTAAAAAGCAGTTTAGTCCTCAACTTAGCCCATAAACACCTCGAAAAGTGGCTAAGAAATTTAGTATCACAATCTGAAACAATAGTATTTGGCAGACCATGCAAGCGAATAATTTCACGAAAGAACAAATCAGCAACATTAGCAGCATCATCGCTTTTATGACATGGTATGAAGTGTGCCATTTTAGAGAATCTATCCACGACAACAAATATGCTATCCCTCCCCTTCTTTGTTCGAGGTAAACCCAAAACAAAGTCCATAGAGATATCCTCCCATGGAACACTAGGTACAGGCAAAGGCATATATAAACCATGAGGATTGAGTCGTGACTTAGCTTTTTGACATGTAGTGTAGCGAGCAACAAAGCGCTCAACATCCCGTCTCATCTTTGGCCAAAAGAAATGTGTAGCAAGTACGTCCTCCATCTTCTTGACGCCAAAGTGTCCCATTAATCCTCCTCCATGCGCCTCCTGCAACAACAAAAGATGAACGGAGCTAGCTGGAATGCATAGCTTGTTAGCACGAAACACAAATCCATCGTTAACGATGAACTTGTTCCATGTTCTCCCTTCTTTACAATTCTGCAATACATCTTTAAATTCAACATCATGCACATATTGATCTTTGATGGTCTCCAAACCAAATATTTTAAAGTCAAGTTGTGAAAGCATAGTATAACGACAAGACAAAGCATCAGCAATAACATTTTCTTTACCCTTCTTGTGTTTAATGACATAAGGGAAAGTCTCAATGAATTCAACCCATTTAGCATGTCTACGGTTCAGTTTTGCTTGACTTTTAATGTGTTTCAAAGATTCATGATCAGAATGTATAACAAATTCTTGGGGCCATAAATAATGTTGCCATGTTTCTAAGGTCCGAACAAGAGCATATAATTCTTTATCATAAGTAGAATAGTTCAGACTAGGCCCACTCAATTTTTCAGAAAAGTATGCAACAGGTTTGCCATCTTGTAATAACACACCTCCTAATCCAATTCCACTAGCATCACATTCAAGCTCAAAAGTCTTATTAAAATTAGGAAGTTGGAGTAAAGGAGCATGTGTCAACTTATCTTTCAATACCGTGAAGGCTTCTTCCTGTGCGGTACCCCAAACAAAAGGCACATCCTTCTTTGTAAGATCATTGAGAGGTGCAGCAATGGTGCTGAAATCTCTCACAAAACGCCTATAGAAACCAGCGAGGCCAAGGAAACTCCTCACTTGTGTGACCGTTTTGGGCTGCGGCCAACTCTCAATAGCTTCAATCTTGGCTTTATAAACTTCAATTCCCTGTGGAGTAACAACATAGCCAAGAAAAGATACTCGGTCGGTGCAAAAGGTGCACTTCCCAAGGTTACCAAACAAACATGCATCACGTAGAGCAATAAAAACAGCACGTAAATGTTCCAAATGTTCCTCCAAAGATCTTCTATATATCAGTATATCATCAAAGTAAACTACCACAAATCGTCCAATGAAAGCATGTAAAACTTCGTTCATTAATCTCATGAAGGTACTAGGTGCATTAGTTAACCCAAAAGGCATGACTAACCACTCATATAAACCAAACTTAGTTTTAAATGCTATTTTCCATTCATCTCCCAATTTCATACGAATTTGATGGTATCCACTACGCAAATCAACTTTGGAGAATATTGTAGAGCCACTCAATTCATCAAGCATATCATCTAGCCTAGGAATAGGATGACGATAACGAATAGTAATATTATTAATGCCTCTACAATCAACACACATACGCGACACACCATTCTTTTTTGGCACTAGTATAATAGGAACAGCACAAGGACTAAGAGATTCGCGTATATAACCTTTGTCGAGCAGCTCCTGTACTTGACGCATAATCTCCTTCGTCTCCTCTGGATTGGTACGGTAGGGCGCATGGTTTGGCAACGAAGCACCGGGAATTAAGTCAATCTGATGCTCAATCCCGCGAATAGGTGGTAATCCTGGTGGCACGTCTTGTGGAAAGACGTCAGCGAACTCCTGCAAAATGTTAGTGACAGCAGGAGGCAAAGAGGAAGGCACGTCCTCGAATGAAAATAATGCCTCTTTGCACGCAAAAGCATAGCAAACAGATTTGCTGAAATCTAGCTCATCAATATCAGATTTGGTGGCAAGTAAACATGCACTTTTCAATTTAATTTCAGAAGCAACACTAGATGGTTTATTATTAGGCTTCATTTGTTGCTCAAATTCTTTTGCCACAATCTGATTTTCACTCGTATTTTTCTCCTATTTTGCTTTACTAGCTCTATTAATATCATCTTTCAAAATAGAATCATGAGTCATAGGAAGCAAAGTAATGTGTTTATCATTATGAACAAGAGTATACTGATTGTTTCTACCATGGTGTACAGAATTTTTATCAAATTGCCATGGTCTACCAAGTAATAAGGAACATGCTTGCATGGGTACCACATCACAATCAACATAATCAGCATATGTAGAGATACTAAAATGGACACAAACAGTACGTGTTACCTTAACCTTGCCGCTATTGTTGAACCATTGGATATAGTAAGGATGTGGATGTGGTCTTGTGGTGAGAGATAGCTTCTCCACCATCCCCATGCTAGCCAAGTTGTTGCAGCTCCCTCCATCTATGATGACGCGAACAAAACATTCCTTCACAACTCCCTTTGTATGGAACAAATTATGCCTCTGATTTTGCTCAGCTTGTGTGACCTGCACACTCAAAACACATTGAGCAACTAAACATTCATACCTGTCAGCGTCTTCAGGAGCCATGTATTGCGTCTCATGATCAGAATCATCTCCACCGTGTTCTTCACTTGTAATAAGAGCCAAAGTCTCCTCATCATAGTCACTAGCAGACTCATACCCACCATCCTCAGTAGCAATCATAACACGCGGAGATTGGCATTCTCTCGCATAATGACCTCTACCCTTACAACGACGATAAATAATATCATGTGTGTGCCCTGTTGATGCCATAGATGAAGAAGAGCTCTGGGCAGGCCCAGAAGGTGTACTCCTGGCAGATGGTGGTGGCGGTGCCTGTTTTCTTGTATCTCGGTTGGAATTGGCGGCTGAAGTCAGTGGTGCTGCAGTAGGACGTGTGGGAGTAGAGGATGCACGCGGTGTCCATGATGAAGATCGACCTGCAGAAAAATTAGTTTGCGCCAATGCCTGTCGATCCTGCACTTCACGTTCAGCTTTGCAAGCAAGATGGAATAAACGAGTGATATTATTATACTCCTTATACTCTAGAATGGTCTGAATCTCTTTATTTAATCCACCCATAAAACATGCAAGCATAGCTTCATTATCCTCAACAATACCACATCTAATCATGCTAGTTTGTAATTCCTGATAATATTCTTCTACAGAATTTTTTCCTTGTCTTAAACACTGTAATTTTTGAAGTAATTCACGTTGATAATATGGTGGAACCCAGCGAGTACGCATAGCAGTTTTCAAAGCAGCCCAAGTAGTTGGAATATTATTCGGATATAATCTACGATGTTCAGACCACCACACACAAGCAAAACTAGTGAAAGCACAAAGAGCAGCAGCAACACGTCTCTCCTCGGGGTATTGTAAACATGTAAAACGTTGTTCAGTTTCTAACTCCCAAGTAAGATATATATCAGGAACATATCTACCCTCAAATGGTGGAATATTCAATTTCAGTTTAGGAAGATGGTCATGATCTCGTACCTGGGCTGGTAGTGCAGCCCTACCATTGCGATTATATGCATGTGGACGACCTGGTGCTGGTGGTTGCACGTAGTTCTGATTTTGATCAACCTCATCCTCATAATCGCCTATGTAATCGTCCTCCTCCTCGGCACCAGCAGCAGCAGGAGCAGGAGCCAAAGAAGCATCAATAGTAGGTACAGCAGCACCAGAAGTTTGGCCATCCTCAAGAGGAACACGCTTCGCTCGTCCGAACTGATTCGGAAGGGGGCGTTGTTGTTGTCGTTGCAGAGGTGCAACAGGTGCAGCCGGTGGTGGTTGGGGAAGACGCGTGAGCAATTCATTAAACTTGATATCCAGCTTTGTCTCGAACGACTTCTCCATGCCATCTATCTTCTCCATGGCCTCTTCAAATCTGTTTAGCACATCTCCCACCTGGCCACTCATCATTTGCTGAAATTTATCATGCAACTCCTTGTTCGTCATGTTCTCCCAGTCAGTCTCGTCTGCTTGTGATCCTGCCATGGTTAGCAGCAATAGAAACACACAAGAATATGATCCTACAGACTACTAGGAAGTGGTGTTGGTGTGTCACAAATCCGTCAAGCGAATCTCAAAGTCTTACCGGTTCTTACCAAGCAGCAGGTGGTGATCGGCAACCGTTGTAGTCAAAACTCTAAAAAGCTTGGATAGAGCGATTGCCAGGTGGTGTCAAACACACGATGTAGATGTATGTGGAGCTGGGAAGGCTTAATATATGGTAGCAAAAAGGGTCAGCAATAATCAATTCAGAGATGCAACGTTGAATACACGCTCAACGACGGTACTATGCTGGTCCTAGGCTAGACCGTGCTAGAGACGCGAGCCTAGAACACTAACAAAATCACGGCGCTGCACGTAAACAAGGGAGGAGCACACTCTGAATTTTTTTCTTTTTTTATCACTTTTTTTGCACTTTTTTTCCTCTTTTTTTTGCTCCGCAACAATTTTTTTTCGAAAAAGTCTACAAATGGTCTAAAAACTGCCTAGCCAAAATTTTCCAGACTTAGTTTTTTTTAAAATTGGAACTATTTTTCTTCTGCGGGTGGCACGAAAGTTGGGGAATCCGACTTGTTCACGACTCGTAGTATCGCGTGATCTGGAACTCGAAAATAAAGGAACAAATATTGGACTCGGACTGGTGGCGGAGATGAATCTGGTGGAACTCGGACTGGTGATGGTATATGACGGTAGTATATGTGGACTCAGATTGGTGGTGGTATATGGACTCGGATCGGTGGTGGTATATGGACTCGGATTGGTGGTGGTATATGGACTCGGAGCGGTGGTGGTATATGGACTCAGAGAAAGAGCAGATAAGCGGTGATGGTATATGGTAGCGGCGGCGGCGTGACAACTTGTGAACAGAACTCGAAACTCTAAAGAACTAGACGCTAAGACCAGCAACTTGACACGACGATGCAACCGCAAATTCAACAAAGTAAATACAGAAAAGATTATGCAATGGCTCAGATTGGTTTGGATATGATGAACTAACCCTAATTTTTTTTGGCTTTTTCCTGGACTGTAGGTATGAAGAACAGACTCGATCTAAACTACGAAAAACTGTAAAATCTCACCGAGCAACCTGGAAATCTGATACCACTTGATAGAGGCAAAGGTGTCCCGTCTTTCGATGAGATGGTGGCTATCGTTTTTGGTGGAGTAGACTTTGACGATCCGACTACGATCGTGCAAGGATGTCGCGCCTTAGCAATCGCTAAACCAACTCCGAGAGGTTATTGACCACGCCGGAGCATGATCAACCTGACCACGAGGGTCTATTTCCTGCAAGCAAATGAAGAACAAGCAAGAAACTAAGATTTGCAATCTGGATATTGCGAATATAATATGAAAGCTTTATTGATCAAGGTGGGGTTCTGTGATGTCTTGGTCTGGTCGTTGAACACAAATGAAGTACGCGAAGTTGCAGCTATGGCGAACTTTTAATCTAAACAAAACCCAAAGTCTAAACGGTACCCTAAGGGCTGTATATATGGAGGAAGAGGGGGGGGGGGGGGATTTCATGGCCCTTGAAGGAGGGGTCCGAAACCAACCCTATCTCTTGTTTCCCCACACATACGGACTCTAAAAACAGCCTATACTCAAGTATTTCGAAATTACATGGGTCTGGCCCAATAATAAGGTGACGCAGCACCTATAATAGCCTCTGGACGAAATTTATGAAGTGGCATCTTGTATATTTCATACAAGGCTTCATGCACTCATTATGGTGGCTTCAAAGTCCTGAAATCATCACTTGTAACTCCGTTCTTGTTCCTCTTGCGCATGCCATCATCTCCATGCTTGAACTTGCTCCAAGGTTCATCTTTCTTGTCCAAGCTAGGCCCTTCTTTTGTAAGCAAAACAAATGTATCCAATTTAGGCAGCATCATATTCTCATGACAATTAGAATCGTTACCAAGAAACGAAAGTACCTGGTAATTCAATTGGCGTGCGCGAGCTCTAGTAATTGGTCCCGTATGTATAGCAGCAGGGGCTGTGGGTGTAACAACGATATTGTTGTCCTCATCATATAGCATACTTGGGATAGAAGTCGCTGCTTTTGCTTAGTAGGTTGTGCACAAGTTTTGTATCCGCCTATTATGCAATCGAGCTAGCGTCTCTCTCGCGTTGTGCCACACGAGCATTTTCGTGGATTCCACATTTTGGCTCATTTTGGTTGCACGACCCCATTTATCTTTCCGTGTGTGTGTTTCCGTGTACCATATTTTGCTATCGGTCTACTTGTTGCATTTGCAAATTTGCGAATATTTTCCAACATTATTGACTCTCACTAACAATTGCATCAAATTTTCTGCCACCATCCTAACCGAGCTCCACCATAAGCTTTTACTTGTGTAGGTGTGAGAACCGACAAGAATTGGTACCAATTGTGCTATTTCCTTGTTGCACATTTGAATGATCATTGATCCATCCTCAACATCGGTCAAGGTACATTTGATATAAGTTCTTCTCTTTCTCCCACTCACATATTTGCTTGGAATGATGGATAGGCCAAGTTCTTCTACCAACCCACTCTTCATCGAGCAAGACGACGACCCGAACACCTACGTCACCAAGAACCACCTCTTTGGCGCACAACGATCTTTGCATCAAGAACAACAAGCATTGAGCGACCGCATCGACTACCTCGCCACCGACTTGCGACTCTTCGAGCAACGTACAAGAGACTACTTCGACCACAAGCTCGACGAACACAAACAAGAGAACGATGCAAGAATGGACGAGATTCATGCCTTGTTAGTCAATCGCTCTTCTACCACTTCGTCATATTCAAGACGGAGCCACTCAAGTCGACATTCCTCCGACAACTCAAGTACTCCGACATCCAACACTCTTCGTTGAGCCGCACGACAAGATCGTCAAGCAAACCGCAATCCTCTACACGGAACCGATCCTCAAGAGCAACTTCTAGCGCAAGAACATCCTCATCATCAAAATCAAGCTACCTTTGCGCAAGCACAAGAACGGCAACGTCTACGCCAACAAGAGGAAGAACGGGCGCGCAAACACCAAGAAGAGCAAGACGCCAAAGCGCTCCGTCAACAACAACAACGGCGTGCAGCCCAAGCACTTGAGGCGCAACGTGCCCTCCATGACACAAGTCGCGCCATCGCCGACCGCAACGGTCAAACATGCGAACAAGAAGAAGCACTTCATGATGAAGTTCAAGAAAGAAGATATCAAGCTCCTTCACAAGCTAGACAAGAACGACAAGCTCCTCTAGAACCACAAGCTCGACAAGAAGCACAAGTTTGCCAAGAGCAAGCAGACAATGGAAATCCTCCACGCCAAGAGCAAGTTGAGGGAGACAATCCTCCTCGTCAAGGACGTCATCACCCTCGACCCCAACACAATGAAGAGCAACACTTCGGCAAACTCAAGTTCACCATGCCCAAGTTTTCCGGAAGCAATGATCCCGAAGAGTACCTTTCATGGGCATTGAAGGTTGACAAGATCTTCTGTTTGCACAACTATGAGGAAGAGAAGAAGATCGCCATGCCATCCCTTGAGTTCCAAGACTATGTCCTCATTTGGTGGGAACAAGTCATCGAGCGCCATGAAGCAAGTGGTGAACCACCCATCACAACATGGGCGCAAATGAAGGATGTCATGAGAGCATGCTTTGTACCAACCTACTACAACCGTGACCTCTTCAAGAAATTACAACTCCTCAAGCAAGGAACAAAGAGTGTTGAAGAGTACTACAAGGAAATGGAAATTGCCATGATATGAGCTAATGTCATGGAAGATGATGAGCAAACTATGGCACGCTTCTTGAATGGACTCAATCATCCTATCAAGAAGATCGCCGACTTCCAACCATACTCAAACCTCATCGAACTAGTGCACCAAGCCACCAAGGCGGAGCGACAAGTGCAAGATGACTTCAAGTATGCCAAGTACTCTTCCAAGACATACGGCTCCAACAACCAAGCTTCAACGACTCCAGCAACTTCTACCTCAATCAAGCCTTCTACAAGCAACGGCGACAAGTCAAGTTACAAGAAAACTTCGACAACCTCAAGTCGTCCTCCTACTACAAGCAACTTCAAGCCGAGAGCTTCATCATCTACAACTCCAACCGATGAGACCATCAAGACAAGTTCCATCAAATGCTTCACATGTGGCGGCCGAGGCCACAAGTCCTTCGAGTGTACCAACAAGCGTACCATGATCCTCAACGACGACGGTACATACGACTCCATGAGTGAAGGAGAAATGGAAGCCCTTGAGCATTTGGCTATGCAACGATAAGTGAATGAAGATGAAGATGATCAAGTCTTTTGTGACGAAGATTTGAGCCCCGCTCTCGTTATCTCTAAGGTCTTGACTCTTCAACATCAACAAGACGAAGACCAAAGATGCCATATCTTCCACACCAAGGCGGGCATCAACGGAAGGTCCGTCAAGGTCATCATCGATGGAGGGAGTTGCCATAACTTGGCAAGTGAAGAACTTTGCTCCAAGCTCCAATTAGTCAAGATGAAGCACCCGCACCCATACAAGGTCCAATGGCTAAGCGACTCCGGCACTATTCAAGTGGAACATATGGTGCAAGTTTCCTTCAAGATCGGAGCATACGAGGATACCTTGGAGTGTGATGTCGTTCCTATGTCCGTTTGCCATCTCATACTTGCACGTCCATGGCAATTTGACCGCGGAGTCATCCACAACGGGCGAACCAATCACTATAGCTTCAAGATGAAGGGAAAGAAGTACGTGCTACGACCTATGTCTCCAAGTCAAGTGCTCGCCGACAAGCAAGCCACCCATCGTGGAGAGAATAGTGAGAGAGCGAACCACCCAAAAGAGAGTGAGCGCCACAAGCCAAAATTGAGTGCCTCCACGATGAGCGACAAGAAAAACCTAGTGCTATTTGCCACCAAAAGTGAGATGAGAGAAGTGTGTGAGAACCCATCAAGCGTTATGCACTATGTCCTTTTGTGCAAGGACGAGGCACCAAAAACTAACACCTCTCACAACCTACCTTTAGTGTTATCTTCTCTATTGCACGAATTCCAAGATGTATTCCCCGACGAGCTACCTTCGGGTCTACCTCCTCTTCGAGGCATCGAACACCACATCGACCTCGTCCCCAGAGCACCTATTCCTAACAAGGCTCCCTACCGCGTCAACCCCGAGGAAACCAAGGAGATCCAGTGGCAAGTACAATAACTCATCAACAATGGCCACGTGCGAGAAAGTTTGAGCCCTTGTGCCGTACCGGTAATCCTTGTTCCCAAGAAAGATGGTACATTTCGCATGTGTTCCGATTGTTGTACTATCAATGCTATCACAGTTAGGTATCGCTATCCTATTCCACGCTTAGACGACATGCTAGATGAACTTAGCGGAGCCACCATTTTCTCTAAAATTGATCTTAAAAGTGGCTACTATCAAATACGCATCCAAGAAGGTGATGAATGGAAAGCCGCTTTTAAAACCAAGTTTGGCTTGTATGAATGGCTTGTTATGCCAATGGGTTTATCCGAAGCACCGGGTACTTTCATGCGAGTCATGCATTTTGTTCTTCGACCTTACATTGGCATATTTGTTGTGGTCTACTTTGACTATATTCTTGTCTTTAGCAAATCTCTCAAAGATCATGTCACCCATCTTAGAACCGTGTTGCAAACCCTTAGGAAAGAGCGCCTTTATGCTAATATGAACAAATGCCTTTTTGGTGTTGATAAGCTTGTTTTCTTGGGTTTTGTAGTCTCTTATAAGGGTGTGCATGTCGATGAATCTAAGATCAATGCTATTAAAACTTGGCCACAACCAACCAATTTGCAACAAGTGCGTAGTCTCCTTGGTTTAGCCGGTTTCTACCGTAGATTTGTTAAGGATTTTAGCACCATTGCATCCCCTTCACATGCTTTGAGTAAGAAAAATGCACCCTTTGTTTGGGGACCATCTCAAGATACCACATTTAATGAACTTAAGAATTTGCTTACTCATGCTCCCGTGCTTGCATTACCCAACTTCGACAAAACTTTTGAAGTCCATTGCGATGCTAGTGGTAATGGCATAGGAGGTGTGTTAACGCAAGAAAAGCGCCCCATAGCTTACTTTAGTGAGAAACTTTCCAGAGCGTAACTCAATTATCCCATCTATGACAAAGAGCTATATGCTTTAGTGCGAGTTTTGCATGAGTGGGAACATTATCTTCGCGCTCATGAATTTGTCATTCATACCGACCATGAAACACTTAAGTACCTTAAGGGTCAAACTAAGTTAAACAAGCGTCATGCTAAGTGGAGTGAGTTCATTGAGTCCTTTCCTTATGTCATCAAGTACATCAAAGGCAAAGAAAATCTTGTGGCGGACGCGCTTTCCCACAAATGCATGCTTGTTACTAAACTTGAATTGAATGTCATTGGTTTTGAGCACATAAAATACTTGTATGTGCATGATCCTACTTTTGCTATTCCTTATGCCAAATGTTTGACGCATACGTCTTGGGAACGCTATTACATAAAAGATGATTATCTTATGAGAGCTAACAAATTGTGTATCCCCGAGTCTTCTCTTCGTTTGCTCCTTTTACAAGAATCCCACGGAGGCAGACTAATGGGACACTTTGGACGCGACAAGACATTTGCTACGCTCTCCAAGAACTATTTTTGGCCCAAGATGTTCTGCGACGTCTCACGCTTCACCAACCGATGCTCGACATGTCGCAAAGCTAAGTCCAAAGCTCAATCTCATGGTCTTTATATGCCCCTTCCAATTCCATATCACCCATGGGAAGATATTAGCATGGATTTTGTGCTTGGTTTGCCTAGAACTAGGAATGGAAAGGATTCCGTGTTTGTTGTTGTGGATCGATTCTCCAAGATGGCTCACTTCATTCCTTGCAACAAGATAGATGATGCTTCACATGTTGCAAATCTTTTTTGTAGGGAAATCTTGCGACTACACGGAGTGCCCCAGACTATCGTCTCGGATCGCGACGTCAAGTTCTTGAGCTACTTTTGGAAGACTCTATGCGCCAAGCTCAGAATCAAGCTCTTGTTCTCGTCGGCATACCATCCACAAACCGACGGCCAAACGGAGGTCACGAACCAGACGCTCTCCACTCTACTACGTGTGTTGATCAAGAGGAACATCAAGGAGTGGGAAGAGTGCCTACCCATCGCCGAGTACGCCTACAATCGCGCAAGTCACACTACTACTGGCAAGTCCCCCTTTGAGGTCGTCTACGATTTCAACCCTTTGTCCCCATTGGACATTCTACCTCTTCCACTACAAGAGCGCATCAACATGGACGCGAGTGCATGAGTGAACTATCTCAAGAACGTGCATGAAGATACAAGGAACACCATCGAGCGCCAAGTACAACGCCTCGCGACCAAGCTCAACATCAACAAGTAACTTATGATATTCAACATTGGAGATCTTGTGTGGCTAAACCTTCGCAAGGACTGCTTCCCCAATGAACGCAAGTCCAAGCTTCTACCTCGAGCCGATGGACCCTTCAAGGTGCTAGCACGCTACAACAACAACGCCTACAAGATCGACATCCCACGTGACAAGTACTCCGTGAGCGACATCTTCAACGTCAAAGATCTCTCTCCCTACCATGGTGATGAGGATTTCGATCCGAGGTCGGATCTTTCCCAAGGGCGGGAGATGATGTGGAGCATCCTATGGTCATCCCCATGGACCTATCATCGTCTCACCAAGTGCCAAGAGGACCAATGACACAAGCACGTGCAAGAGCTCTCGAGACCGAGGTGACATCTCTCCTTAATGAACTTCCATATGAATCATGTGAGACATGGCTACTACCTCAAGCGAAAATGCTATGTGTGCTCAGGTACCTAGAAGACACTCTCGGAGATGCTCGTGAAGATGGACAAGTCTCCAAGTTCATGGACGAGGAGAACCATTGGAAGGAGTGGAGAACAGCTTCCAGGACTCGGACATCCGGCCAGGACCCCGGACATCCGGCCCCTGGAGGTGTCACTAGCCGCAACGTCCCAGCAGCCAAGTCTACAAGGCCCGGACATCCGGCCTCCGGCCCGGACATCTGCCCCCCGGCCCGGAAATCCAGCGTTCAGCCCGGACATCCGGACAAGCCCATCCAGAGAACAGAAGGACATGCCCGTCAGCCCGGACATCCGGCTCTTCCCGAGCCGTCGGACATCCGGCCTCCGGCCTGGACATCCGGACCCCACCTATCTAGAGAGCACCAAGACCAGCCCTGACCGCCCGAACATCTGGCGCCAGCCCGGACATCCGGCACTTCGTGAAGGCCCGGACGTCCGGCCCGACGCCCGGACATCCAGCCTCCCCTGTCTGCGCACAGTGTAAGGGCCCGAGGCCCATGTACCCCTTCGCCCCCAAGACTATATATACTCCTCCTCCGCCCTCTTTCTAGGGTTAGCAAAGGATTAGCTTAATTTAGAGATAGAGCTTTGCTCATCCACTTGGTTACTTCTCCATCGGAGTTCACGACCTCTTCGGAGAAGATCCCCCAAGCGGATTCAAGACCCCTCACGGGAAGACCCCCTCAAGGCCTCCTCACGGAGAAGAACTACCGCCACTTGTATCGTCCTTTGTTGCGTTTGGATCGTGTTTCCCCTCGTGTTCTCCGTAGGATCCGCTCCAATCATGAAAGATCGGCCCTAGGGTTTCTACCCTACATAAAAAATCCATGAAGAATCTCATATGATCTGGGCCATTTCGGGCTTTCCTCGGCGTGGTACGACCGTTCAGGTTGTACCAAGGTTTGTCGAATGATCTGCAGTTCTTCGATATATCGGTCATAACTTTTGCATATGAACTCCGATTTTGATGTTCTTTGGCTCGTTGGAATCGCATGAACAACGCTAATGCACCTATTGCATTGAATTTTTATTTTAACCAATTTGGAAAAAATGTCATTTTTAACATTACAGATGCCTAAGTCTGGTGTATGGAAGTCCTCCACATTGAACCCATCCTTCACCGTTTCATCGTGATTGGCCTATGGTTGCTCCAAAACACCTGTAGACACAACTAAACAAAGGAAACTAGTAAAAACTAAAATAAAAAACACAAATTATGCAATGCTCACAGTGGAAAAAGTAAATACAGAAAATCATGCATAATGGACATGTACTTGGTTCAATTGAACATGATACATTGAGATAATACGCAACAAATGAGCTCTAAAAATTCGTATAAACCAGAGCCATCACAGGTGAAGCAAGGACATGACGTCTTCAACCGATTTGCTGTGGCCCCTATCGTCTATCCAACATGGCGGATGTGTCCGGACGTGTCTTAGTGTCCCCATATCCATACCCATGTCAACTCAAACATTTGGGACGTGTTTACCCGGTTCGGTTGGGTGGCATTTTTCACTCCTGGCCGCCCCAAACAAGGCACAAACATTTGGGCTGACCGACAACCCCCATACCCAGCCCATATGTGAGGCAGATATGGGGACACACGAACGAGCCCGGACGCGCCTGCCATGTAGGACTGACCGAACTAAAACTAGTCGGACCTACGGACGCCTCCTCAAGTTTAGGTGAGGAAGCATTATGGCGCCGCTCTGGCGCATCGCCCGAGGGACCTAGTCCGGGATATTTAACCTGGATGGAGAGGCAACCCTAGCCCATTCTCATCCCCTCGTCAGTGCCGCTCCTGCCCCCTCCTCTCCCTATTCCACTTCCAATATGAGGTCACCCAATGAGGACGATGCCATGGTGATAGAGGCAAAGGTGTCCCGTCTTTCGATGAGATGGTGGCTATCATTTTCAGTGGAGTAGACTTTGATGATACAACTACAAACGTGTGAGGACGTCGCGCCTTAGCAATCACTAAACCAACTCTGAGAGGTTATTGACCACGCTGGAGCACGATCAACCTGACCACAAAGGTCTATTCCCTACATGCAAATGAAGAACAAGCAAGAAATTGAAATTGCAATCTGAATATTGTGAATATAAGAGGAAACCTTTAACAATGAAGGTGGGGTTCTGTGACATATTTGTTTGGTCATTGAACACAAATGAAGTACACGAAGTTGCAGCTATGGCGAACTTTTAATCTAAACAAAACTGAAAGTCTAAATGACGCCCTAAGGGATGTATATATGGAGGAAGAGGGGGGAATTTCGTGACCCCTTGGAGGAGGGGTCTGTCGGAAACGGGGCTCCGGGGATCCAAGAAAGGTTCGAACTCTGGGATGTGCTCACAGAACTTCGCTAATTCCGGCCCCTCATTTCACTATCTCACGGCGATACTCCAGCGTGCTCGAGCGGGAGGGAAGAAGAACACAGACCCAACAGTTTACCCAGGTTCGGGCCACCTTGCGGTGTAAGACCCTACTCCTGCTTTGTGTGTGGATTGCCTCGCGAGGGAGGATGAATATGTGAGTACAAGTGGCCCCAGGAGGCTTCAGGAGCTGGTCCGGGCTTGGGGGTCGATGAACTCGATGCCTCTCTACGGTGGCGCCCTAGCTATGCTTATACTCGCCTCGGTCCTCTTCCCCCAAAACACTAGGCAGGAAGGGTTGCCACAACGGCCAAATTTGAAGGGGTACAGCAGTACAGCTTATCCTGACTAAAGGTGGTCTCCGCCTACTAAAGCTTCCTACCATGACGTGCCTGTGGGCTCGGTGATGTGCTTCGTCCTAGCGAGCCCGCCGTCCTGGTCTTCTAGCACCAAAGTGGCAACCTTTGGGGATTGATTCGGGAACCGGCGTGTTGTCCTTGCTCCCTTAGGATGAAAGTGGAAAACATCCTTATCCGCGCCTGCTGGCATGGCTCCTGGCGTCGCTCATCATGGCTCGCGTCACTGATAACCGACAAGTATAGGGGATCGCAACAGTTTTCGAGGGTAGAGTATTCAAACCAAATTTATTGATTGAACACAAGGGGAGCCAAAGAATATTTGTAAGTATTAGCAGCTGAGTTGTCAATTCAACCACACCTGGAGATTAATTATCTGCAGCAAAGTAGTATGATAGTTTTGATAGTAGTAGTAACAACAATAGTAACGGTAACAATGATAACAATGATTTTGTAGCAAGTGTAACAGTAACAGTAGCAATAGTAACTTAGCAAGAACAATATAAGTGAAAATCGTAGGCATTGGATCGGTGAATTCGTTGGATGATATTCATCATATAACAGTTATAACCTAGGGCGATACAAAACTAGCTCCAGTTCATAAATATAATGTAGGCATGTATTCCGTAAATAGTCATACGTGCTTATGGAAAGAACTTGCATGACATCTTTTGTCCTACCCTCCCGTGGCAGCGGGGTCCATATGGAAGCTAAGGATATTAAGGCCTCCTTTTAATAGAGAACCGGAACAAAGCATTAGCACATAGTGAATACATGAACTCCTCAAACTACGGTCATCACCGAAAAGTATCCCGAATACTGTCACTCCGGGGTTTACGGATCATAACACGTAATAGGTGAATATAACTTGCAAGATCGGATCTAGAACATAGATATGATGGTGATAACATAAACGGTTCAGATCTGAAATCATGGTACCCGGGCCCAAAGTGACAAGCATTAAGCATGACAAAGTCATATCAACATCAATCTCAGAACATAGTGGATACTAGGGATCAAGCCGTAACAAAACTAACTCGATTACATGATGAATCTCATCCAACTCCTCACCGACCAGCGAGCCTACGAAGGAATTACTCACTCCCGATGGGGAGCATCATGGAATTGGCGATGAAGGAGGGTTGGCGATGACGAAGATCGAAGATCCCCCTCTCCGGAGCCCAAAACGGACTCCAAATCTGGCCTCCCGATGAAGAACAGGAGGTGGCAGTGGCTCCGTATCGTGAAATGAGATAATTCTTCCTCCCTTATTTTTTTCTAGAAAAATAGGATTTTATAGCGTTGGAATCAGGGTCTGCGAGGCCACCAGGTGGGCACAACGCACCTGGGCGCGCCTGAGGGGGGGCGCCCTGGTGGGTTGTGCTCACCCAGGGGCCCCCCTCCGGTGGTTCTTGGCTCCAGTATTTTTCTTTTATTGTATAAAAATTCTCCAAAAAGTTTTGTTCCAATCCGAGAACTTTTATTTGTGCACAAAAACAACACCATGGTAGTTCTGCTGAAAACAGCATCAGTCCGGGTTAGTTTCATTCAAATTAGAGTCCAAAACAAGAGGAAAAGCGTTAGGAAAAGTAGATACGATGGAGACGTATCAACTCCTCCAAGCTGAAATCTTTGCTTGTCCTCAAGCAATTCAGTTGATAAACTGAAAGTGAAAAAGAAAAACTTTTACGAACTCTTTTGCTCTTGTTTACATAAATAAGCTTAAGTAGCACCCAGGTTTTCAGCAAAGATTATAACTAACCATGTTAACAATAACTCTTAAAAATTATATTAACTCATATCAATGACATAATCAAGTAGCGAGCAATAATAAAACATCTCGAATGGCAACACCTTGTCAAAACAATCATGATATAATATGACAATAGTGATATCTCGCTAGCCCTTTCTGAGACCGCAAAACATAAATGCAGAGCCCCTCCAAAGTTTAAGCAGCGACTAAACATTATAATTCATGGTAGAAAAGATCCAGTCATGATGCATCCAACATTAACTATACACAATGCATGAGGATGACAATAGTGCTCTAAGGATCTGGCGCTTATTTGAGAAGGTGATGACTCAACATAAAATTAAATAAATAGTCCCTTCGCAGAGGGAAGCAGGGATTTGCAGCGGTGCCAGAGCCCAATTTTTAAAACAGAGGTAAATGAAATTTTGAGAAATGCACCCATCCTGTTTACTTCGCGACCATTAATTATCAATATCTTCCATGCTAAACACATTAGTGGCGGTTCCCAAGCGATAAAAGTAAAGGTTTACTCCCCCTCCACCAACAAACACACTCCACGGCTAGCCGAATCCATGGGTACCATCCATACCAACATCAGTCCTGGGGGAGTTTTGTTTAATTATTTGCAATTTGATTTCGGGACTAGGAATCCCTATTACTGCCCCTCTCGTGCAAGGACGAGTGAATAAACGCTCATCATGAGAATAACCCACTTAGCATGGAAGATACCGACTACCTCCTGTCGCTCTATGAACAATCCAGGCACACAAAAATGGATATTTATTTGAAGTTTTTAGAGGTGGCACATGCAAATTTACTTAGAATAGCAGGGTAATACCGCATATAGGTAGGTATGGTGGACTCATCTGGAATAACTTGGGTTTTAGGATTTTGATGCACAAGCAGCATTTCCGCTTAGTACAGGTGAAGGCTAGCAAATAGGCTGGGAAGCGGCCAGCTAGAGAGCGAAAACGGTCATGAACATGCATTATGCATAATGAACATTGGATACTAGCATGAGTAGGATATGAACACCATGAACATAAATATCATAGAGGCTATGTTGTTTTGATTCAAGTACATGCATGAACATGTGCCAAGTCAAGCCACTCGAACATTCGGAGGAGGATACCATATCATCATACTACATCACAATCATTTTAACGCAATGTTGACATCCAAGATAGATCATTATCCACTCCTAGCTACTTAAGCATGGCATGGGAAACTATAATCTCTAATTGTCATTGCAAATATGTTTGATCATAATATGCTGAATCATGGATACTAGGTTAAACATATTTACAAAAATAGAACAAGTTGAGTTCATACCCGTTTCTCTCTGCCACAACCAGTTCACCAAATATCGTCATTATTGCCTTTCACTTGCACGACCGAAAGATTCGAAAATAATAA
This sequence comes from Thinopyrum elongatum, assembly GCA_011799875.1. Taxonomy (NCBI): domain Eukaryota; kingdom Viridiplantae; phylum Streptophyta; class Magnoliopsida; order Poales; family Poaceae; genus Thinopyrum; species Thinopyrum elongatum. Next base: position 372,821,205 of record CM022303.1, on the reverse strand, counting down.
TAGTGCAAGAGTGCCGTGGACTAAGCTGGAATCTGCAAACATTTTATTCAAAGGAGAAGACAAGGTAATTTGGGCTCTTTGTTAGATCAACAATAATGCACATAAGAGCTACTCAACATTTTCATCGTGGTCTTCTCCTTGGTATGACTCAATAAACGGAAAAGAAATTCAGAGAAACACACTGAAATATTTTTGGAGTTTTTAGTTTTTCTAGAAGAAAGCAAATTAAAGAAGGAAAAACAAAAACGAGAAAAACTATTTACACGGGAAAGCTGCCAACAAGCAAGAAGAAGAATCGAGAAATCTTTTTCTTTTTTTTCTTTTAATAATGCAACTAATTAAACTAGAAAGAAAAACCAAAAAGAAGCAGGAAATATTTTTGGGTTTTCTCAAAGTTTTTCAAACACACAAGAAGAAGGCGAGAAAATAAATCTAGTATGGATAATACAATGAAAAAGTGTGGACATCGACAACTGGAATGAAATGTATAACATGAATGTAATGTCGGTGGTAATACGTACTCCCCCAAGCTTAGGCTTTTGGCCTAACTTGGTAATCACCACTCGTAGTAGCCATCAGGTCCTATGTTGAAGTGCTATGGAGCGGGCACCTGAGCGTCCCACTCCTGAGGCTCCTCCTCTGCAACTACATGGGCGTTCCGGTTGGCAATGATATCATCTGGCATGATCCGGTAACCGCCCTTGGCAATATGATCAAACAAAGCGGGTGCAGGCAATGGAATAATATCACGAGTATCAATACTGAAAACCAGGTTGTAAGGAACATCAATAGTAGTATTCTCGCCATCAATAAAGTGATGAGCTGCCATAGCCTGATGATCTAAGTAAACCTTGGGTAAGCGGTGATCATGTTGGCGTATCTGAATGTTAAAGTGACTCGCTAAGCGAGTGGCATAAATACCGCCATGAATTTTACCCTTAGTCCTGTTAAGGTGTAGGCGACGTGCAACAATAACTCCTAAGCTATAAGTGTTATCGCCGTAGAGTGCACGGCGTAAGACAACAAAATCGGGGGCACTATGTGCACCAACCTTCTCTCTAGCAAGTAGACACTTCGCAATGAATAGAGTAAAATAATGCATTGAAGGAAACTGCAAGCTAGTGGCGGTGACACTCGACACCCCTCTCTCATCTCCCACTGACAGGGTGTGATATAAACCCTCAAACTCTGCAGGCCTAGGCTCTCTTATTTCCCCGTCAGAAGGGATTACACATATATCACAAAATTCAGTAAGTGGTATCTGACGGGTTTCAGCATATAAATTAAACCACACCTCAGGGGGGTTATTCCTACTTATGAAATGAAAACTTTTCACAAAGGAATTTGTAAGGAGATGATATTGTTCACACTCAGCTGCAATGAAGTCGGTGAGGCCAGCATTGACAGCAAATTGTGCGAACTCTTGATGGATTCCAGCTCCATCCATGAAGGGGTTGTGAGGCCATTCGCATGGCCGCACTTCCGCCATTCTCCGAGTTTGGAGGTCACTATCCGATGATTCACCCACAACTCCCTTGGAGTTCTTCTTGGAAGCAAACTTCCTAAAGAAACTCATCTTATTCCTATGAACAAAATTCTGAAATTTGTAGTCCACAAAATTTTTGTCAACAAAACTTCACAAGATTGATAGCAACCACTCATAAACATGCATAGAGGCTATATTGAGCATTCAAACTACTTAGAACTCTACGAAATCAACATGCAAGCTCATCTACAGCAGCACCAAGAGTAGCTAATTATTCAAAATATAAACCACTAAAGCAAAAACTAATTGGACCAATGGAGGAGTCACATACCAAGTAGCAATCCCCCAAAACAGTTTCGAAAATGGAGCTTCGAGCAAAGAGATCGAAATCCGCGGGTTTGAGAGCAAGAACACGAGACAGAGAGAGCAATGGTGAATTTTTTCTGGAGGTAGGTGGTGACATGGGATAAAGAGATAAGTGAGGGGGCCCACGTGGGGGCCACAACCCACCAGGGCGTGCCTGGGGGTGCTGGCGCGCCCAGATGGGTTGTGCCCACCTGGTACACCTCCCTCTCATGTTATTTGCAACAAAAAATCTTAAATATTCAGAAAAAATCGTACTAAATTTTCAGGGCATTCTGAGAACTTTTATTTTTGGGTCATTTTTTTATTGCACGGGAAATTCAGAAAACAGACAAAACATGGCATTTTATTTTATTTAACTAAGTAAAATAGAAAATAAAAGGTAAGGACAGAAGGTGGTGCCTACTAAATTCATCAACTTCATACATCTCAAAAGTGATCCATTAATAAGGTTGATCAAGTCTTATTAACAACCACCTTCGATTAGCATGAAACCGAAGAACTTCATAAAACACTAAGTTACCTCAACGGGGATATGCATGTCCCAAACAATAAGTATATCATATTTCTTTTTGGCAGTAGGTAGAGGTAGTTGAAAACTTCCAATGGTGAGCTTCAAAGATTTTTCAATAACATTTATATCATTCACTTGGAATTGTTTCTTCGGAAAGTGCACCGAATGCTCATTACCATTGATATGAAAAGTGACCTTGCTTTTATTGCAATCAATAACAGCCCCTGCAGTATTCAAAAAGGGTCTACCAAGGATAATCGACATGTTGTTGTCCTCGGATATCATAAGTATAACAAAGTCAGTCAAGATGGTAACATTTGCAACAATAACGGGCACATCCTCACAAATACCGATAGGTATAGCAGTTGATTTATCAGCCATTTGCAAAGATATTTCAGTAGGTGTGAGTTTATTCAAGTCAAGTCTTTTGTATAAAGAGAAAGGCATAACACTAACACCAGCTCCTAAATCACATAAAGCAGTTTTCACATAGTTTATTTTGATGGAGCAAGGTATAGTTGGTATTCCGGGATCTCCAAGTTTTTTAGGTACTCCATCCTTAAAAGAATAATTAGCAAGCATGGTGGAGATTTTAGCTTCCGGTATTTTTCTCTTATTAGTGATGATGTCTTTCATGTACTTTGCATAAGGGGCCATCTTTAAAATATCAGTCAAGCGAGTGCGCAAAAAGACTGGCCTAATCATTTCAGCAAAGCATTCAAATTCTTCATCATCTTTCTTCTTAGTTGATTTAGGTGGAAAGGGCATGGGTTTCTGAACCCATGGTTCTCTTTCCCTTCCATGTTTTCGAGCAACAAAGTCTCTTTTATCATATCTTTTATTCTTGGGTTATGGGTTATCAAGATCAACAACTGGTTCTATTTCAACATCATTATCTGGTTCTTTACTGTTTGGTTGAGTGTCTTCTAGAATCTCATCATTATCTTTTTCATTATCACTAGGTGAGTGTTCATTACCAGATTGAGTTTCAGCATCAGAAATAAAATCATCCTTATTATCTTCACGAGGTTTTTCTATCTCAGGTTCACTAGAGGTATGCAAATTCCTATCATTTTTCTTTTTCTTCTGGTTTTTGGTAGGACTAGGCGCATCAATATTAATTCTTTGAGAGTCTTGTTCAATTCTTTTTGGGTGTCCCTCAGGATAAAGTGGTTCCTGAGTCATTCTACCTCCTCTAGTCATTACTCTGACAGCATGATCATTGATATTATTATTCATTTCATCAAGCAATTCTCTTTAAGATTTAGCAACTAGTTCTAGTTGAGTTTGAACCATAGAAGCATGTTTTCCTACACCTCTAACATCATTTGAGATTCTAAATAACAAGTCACTCAAGCAAGCAATCATATCAGAATTGTATTTCAATTGTTTCATAACATTTGCATTGAAGTGATCTTGTTTTCTAATATAGTTATCAAACTCATAAAGGCATTGACTAGGATGCATATTATAAGGATTGTCATTATCATTAAATTTCATTAAAGAATTTGCCTCTACCACCTTGGGTGGTGGTGTATCAAGCCCATGTATTTCTTCAGTAGGATGTAAATTTTTGACATCCTCAGCTTTAATACCTTTTTCCTTCAGACATTTCTTTGCCTCTTGCATATCTTCAGGACTGAGATATAAGATACCCCTCTTCTTCGGAGTGGGTTTACGCGGTGGTTCAGGAAGAGTCCAATCATCATGATTTTTTAATATTTTATTCAACCAGTCTTCAGCTTGTTCAACAGTTCGTTCCCTGAAAATACAACTAGCACAACTATCTAGGAAGTCCCTAGAAGCATCGGTTAGTCCATTATAGAAGATATCAAGTATTTCATTTTTCTTAAGAGGATGATCAGGCAAAGCATTAAGCAATTGGAGAAGCCTCCCCCAAGCTTGTGGGAGACTCTCTTCTTCAATTTGCACAAAGTAAAATATTTCCTGTAAGGCGGCTTGTTTCTTATGAACAGGAAAATATTTTTCAGAGAAGTGGTAAATCATATCCTGGGGACTACGCACACAACCAGGAGCAAGAGTATTATACCAAGTCTTAGCATCACCCTTTAATGAGAATGGAAATAATTTGAGAATATAATAGTAGCGAATTTTCTCATCATGAGCAAATAGGGTGGCTATATCATCCAGCTTAGTAAGATGTGCCACAACAGTTTCAGTTTCATAACCATGGAAAGGATCAGATTCAACCAAAGTAATTAACTCTGGGTCGATAGAGAATTCATCAACAAAGATAGGTGAAGTGGCAAACTTAGGATCACATTTCATTCTAGCATTCAAAGATTTCTCATTCAGTTTGCATAATAATTTCTTAAGATCATCCCTATCATTGCAAGCAAGAAAATCTCTAGTTGTCTCCTCATCCATAACATAACCTTCAGGTACCTTAGGCAGTTCATATCTAGGAGAGCTAGGTCTAACAGGTGTTTCAAGATTTTCAGATTCAATAATTTCATTAGGTTCAGCATCCTCAATAACTTTAGCTCTAGCAATTTGTTCATCAAGAAAATCACCAAATGGCACATTATCATCAAGCAAGGTACTAGCATCATCATAAGCATTATCCATAGCAGAAGTAGCATCATCAATAACTTGCAACATATCAGGATTAATAGCATGTGGTGGTGTTGCAAGTTTACTAAAAATAGAAGGTGAATCAAGTGCAGAGCTAGATGGCAGTTCCTTACCTCCCCTCGTCTTAGAGGGAACTATTTTAGTCTTGGTATCCTTTAGATTCTTCATAGCGATAAATTGATAATAATCCCAAGTGACTCAACAAATATAGCTATGCTCCCCGGCAACAGCGCCAGAAAAAGGTCTTGATAACCCACAAGTATAGGGGATTGCAACAGTTTTCGAGGGTAGAGTATTCAACCCAAATTTATTGATTCAACACAAGGGGAGCCAAAGAATATTTGTAAGTATTAGCAGCTGAGTTGTCAATTCAACCACACCTGGAGATTAATTATCTGCAACAAAGTGATCAGTAGCAAAGTAGTATGATAGTTTTGATAGTAGTAGCAACAGCAATAGTAATGGTAACAATGATAGCAATGATTTTGTAGCAAGTGTAATAGTAACAGTAGCAAGAACAATATAAGAGAAAATCATAGGCATTGCATCGGTAAATTCGTTGGATGATATTCATAATATAACAGTTATAACCTAGGGCGATACAAAACTAGCTCCAATTCATAAATATAATGTAGGCATGTATTCCGTAAATAGTCATACGTGCTTATGGAAAGAACTTGCATGACATCTTTTGTCCTACCCTCTCGTGGCAGCGGGGTCCATATGGAAACTAAAGGATATTAAGGCCTCCTTTTAATAGAGAACCAGAACAAAGCATTAGCACATAGTGAATACACGAACTCCTCAAACTACGATCATCACCGGAAAGTATCCCGAATACTGTCACCCCGGGGTTTACGGATCATAACACATAATAGGTGAATATAACTTGCAAGATCGGATCTAGAACATAGATATAATGGTGATAACATAAATGGTTCAGATCTGAAATCATGGCACCCGGGCCCAAAGTGACAAGTAGCATGGCAAAGGCATATCAACATCAATCTCAGAACATAGTGGATACTAGGGATCAAGCCCTAACAAAACTAACATGATTACATGATGAATCTCATCCAACTCCTCACCGACCAGCGAGCCTACGAAGGAATTACTCACTCCCGGTGGGGAGCATCATGGAATTGGCGATGAAGGAGGGTTGGTGATGACGAAGATCGAAGATCCCCCTCTCCGGAGCCATAAACGGATTCCAGATCTGGCCTCCCGATGAAGAACCGGAGGTGGCGGTGGCTCCGTATCACGAAACGAGATAATTCTTCCTCCCTGATTTTTTCTTGGAAAAATAGGATTTTATAGCGTTGGAATCAGGGTATGCGGGGCCACCAGGTGGGCACAACCCACCTGGGCGCGCCTGAGGGGGGCACCTGGTGGGTTGTGCTCACCTAGGGGCCCCCCTCTAGTGGTTCTTGGCTCCAACATTTTTCTTTTATTGTATAAAAATTCTCCAAAAAGTTTTGTTCCAATCCGAGAACTTTTATTTCTGCACAAAAACAACACCATGGTAGTTCTGCTAAAAATAGCGTCAGTCCGGGTTAGTTTCATTCAAATCATGCAAATTAGAGTCCAAAACAAGAGGAAAAGCATTAGGAAAAGTAGATATGATGGAGACGTATTAGTGACCCACGTGCATCGCGAGGCGGGCTTGGCAATCCTAGACATATCCGCCCCGCGAGGGGCCTTGGGAGGCAGCTCCGGGAGGCTGCCCTGCGCAAGGCCCTCGGGGAGCTCTCGACAATGCTTGCCGACGCACACCTAGCGAGGCGGGGGCCCGTGCGAGGGTCTTGCTCGTGACGTATTGAAGATGGGCCGTGCTGGGCCCATGGTATGCACCGTGCCTTGGGCCGCAGGCAGACGGGCCTGGGTACCCCCAGTCCCACAGGCCCGACAGTAGCCCCTGGGCCTGCAGCACGCACGACTCCGCTCGCTGAGGCGGCAAAATGGCGCAGGCACAAACCGATTGCGGATCAGGCGCGACACGTGGCGCGCGATGGGGCGCGGGATGCCTCCACTTCCCCACGATGCCTCGGCAACTGCCCAGGCTGACATAAAGCCTGCGTGCAGCACGGGGCCATCATTGCTCCGAAGGTGAAGGGGCACGGACTGGCCTCCTTCGAGTGCTATATAAGGGCAAGGGGTCGGACCCCTTGGCCCATCTCCGTCTTCTCGCCTTTCCATCTCCATCTGTCGTTCCGTAGCCATGGCGCCCTTGAGGAGGTTCTCCCCCGCTGAGAAAGGGAAGGCGACACTGGAGGAAGCGGAGCCACCGAAGCCAGCGAGGGGGTGATGCCGCCCTCACAAGTTACCGCCTCGCCCGGGGCGCCTCCCCGGGGACGCGGGCGCCCTCCATTGTCAGCCTACGCCTACACAGGCAGCCGTAGGAAGAACTCAGCCCACGGGCGTGGGCGCGGGGGCCAAGGTGGCCGCGGCCGAGGAGGAAGGGATGATGCAGCTGCCCGGCCTCCTCGGTCGTGGAGCCACTCCGCTGACTCGTCCCGCCAGTTCATCGTGGGGATGGACTGCCAGCCCCGGACCTAGCTCCGGCTCTCGGACTCCTTCGCGGAGGAGATCGCGGACCACGCGCCCCTAGGCCTGTGGCTGCAGCCGGACTGCTGCTACAACGGCGCCTCCTAGGTGGCGACCGAGTTTACCTCCCCCGGCTTCATGTTCCTAAAGCGGGGGTGGAAGTCGTTCGCCCTCGCCCATGGGTTGAAGGAGGGGCACGTCCTCCACTTCAAGTACGACGGGGCCGCCACGCTCTTCACGAAGACCTTCGGGGAGGCTGGCACCCGTCTGGACTGCTGCATGGAGAGCGACAGCGGCAACAACGGCCGCTCCTCCGGCTACAGTAGCAGCGACAGCGACAACACCTCCTCAGGGGGGAGCGGAAGCAGCGATGACTCCGACAATCCCCCTCGCACCCGCATCAAGGAGGACTCCGACTAGGCACAGGCGGCGCCGGAGTTGGTGCCCTAAGGGCGGCGGCCTTCGCGAGGAGGTTTCCTTTTGTTTATTTTTTCTCTTTCTCTGCATTGGACGACATGGGCCCCATGGGGGTGTGTAAGAAATTGTGGCGCTTGCGCCTTTATCTTAATGCTTTTGCCGTTAGAATTTAAGTTCCATCTCAATGCCCTTCGTTAGGTTTGTCCTATTCTTCATGATCGCCTTAATGCTCTGCGTCACTAGGACCCAGCCCCGAGCAAGCCTCAGCCGTCGCTGGTATGTCAGGTTGCGATGCCTGGGACAAGGCCAGGAGGTGAGGGGCCCGGGTCCGGTAAGAGCTCCTCTGGCACGATCCTCAAGAGGTCCACCTTGACATGCAAGCGGCCCTCACGAGAGAAGAGTCTTCAGCCCCGAACGAGGTCACGGAGAGAAGGAACGCTATCAAAGGTCTCCGATCCACGTGGGGTAGTTAACTTAGATTTTGAGGCTTGATGTGAGGCGGCCGCCGTTCGTGGGTTTACGCGATGTCAGGACGTGTTCCTCTGAAGTTGCATTTCTTCCCATCTTCTATCTGCGATAGATTAATATAAGCCCCGTGGGGGGTACGTGAAATATTGATATTCTTTGCATTTCAACCAATGCTTTTGCAATTAAGCTTCGTATCTCCTCCCCGCGCTTCCTTGCGGGGCTCGCCCCTCTTTTTCTTGCTAGCCAAAGTGCTCTACTTCTTTAGGGCCCGGCCCTCGCGCAGCCCTCAGCCACTACTGGTATGTTGGGTCGCGATGCCCGGAACAAGGCCAGGGGCTGAGAGCGCCAGGGCTAGTGAGTGTTCCTAAGGCGAAAAGCTTGGGGGGCAGCGCGTGCTCGTTGGCTCGCTCATGTACATGGAGCAAGCCCGCGGCCCAGAGCCCGGCTGCTTGGTCTCTTAATGCTGCTGGGACTGACCCAAGAATAAGCACCATGCCCAGCCCCCGCTCGCGTGAGGCTCATGAGAGAGGCTCTGGGTGCGCGTGGCTGATGAAAAGAATGAAATCCAGTAAAATGCCGCAAAGAAAACCAAATTCCTTTCTTAGAGAAGACGCAAAAACCACAGTCTTTACTTAGAGAAATTGCAAACTCATTTACAAGCAAAAAGGAAAATGGCTACCGCGTCCGGCACCTTCATTAGTCTTCCTGCCAGCGCGGAGGATGGGGCCTCCACTTGGGCGTGAGCATGATCGATGTTCGATCATTCCACTAGCACGGAGCATGGGGCTTCCACTTGGGCGTGGGCATGGTTGCGATTCAACCGTTCCGCCAGCACAGAGCATGGGGCTTCCACTTGGGTGTGGGTGGGAGCTCCCACGAGGCCATGGGGCAGTGCACCGGGAGGCTCTGGGGCGTGTACAGCCCCACCTCATTCTTATGTGAGAGGGTCACGGGTAGAACTTGTGGAGGTGCTGGATGTTCCAGGCGTTCTGCACAGGAACTCCATCCTCCATCTCCAGGCATGCCGCGCCTGGCCTGGAGACATGGGCGACCCTGAAAGGGCCTTCCCACATGAGCGAGAGCTTGTGAAGGACCTCCCTGGAGAGGATCTGCTGCAGGACGAGGTCCCCAACCTCGAGAGTGTGAGGGCGGATGTTGCGGCTGTGGTAGCGCCGCAGGGCCTGCTAGTACCTCGCGGCGCGAAGGGCGGCCCGGCGGCGGGCCTCCTCAAGGAGCACAAGATTGGCCTCCCACGAGTCATCCTGGCGCGCCTCATCGAATGCCAAGACTCGCGGGGAACCATGCTTGAGCTCCAAGGGGAGGACCCCTTCGGCCCCGTAGATGAGGAAGAAGGGGGTCTCGCCGGTGGACTTAGTTGCGGTGGTGCAGATGGACCACAGCACGGACTGCAGCTCATCCAGCCAGCACTTGCCGCAGTCCTCAAGCTTCTTCTTGAAGCTCCTAGTCTTGAGGCCCTTGAGGACCTCAACATTGGCACATTCGGCCTGGCCGTTGCTTCGCGGGTGTGCCACAGAAGCGTAGCATATCTGCATTCCAAGGTTAGCGCAATATGACCTGAAGATATTGCTCGTAAACTGGGAGCTGTTGTCGGTGATGATACGATTGGGGACGCCGAATCGGCTCACGAGGCCCTTGATGAACTTGACGACCGAGCCTGCCGGGATGGTGCACAGGGGCTCCACCTACGCCCACTTGGTGAACGTGTCGGTGGCGACGTAGAGGTAACGGTAGCCACCGACCGCGCGAGGGAATGGCACAGTATGTCCAGCCCCCATACCGCGAAGGGCCATGAGAGTGGGATCATCTGGAGCCCTTGCGTAGGCTGATGGATTTGCTTGGCATGGAACTGGGGGGCTTCACAGGATTCGACCAGCTCAGTGGCGTTGCGGAGCGCCGTAGGCCAGTAAAACCCACTACGGAACACCTTGCCCACTAGGGTGCGCGACGAGGAGTGGTGCCTGCAATCTCCCCCATGGATGTCGGCTAGTAGCTCGCGCTCTTGCTCTTCCAAAATGCATCACAGCGAGACGTCATTGGGCCCTTGTGGCACAACTCATCGTCTCGTAAGCAGTAGGCAGTGGCCTGTCGAGCCACGCGCTCTGCTTCCGCATCCTCTTCCGGCAAGGTGTCGTGGAGTAGGTAAGCCTTGAACTCCTTGACGCAACTGTTCGCCTGAGGCTCCAACGCCAGCAGCAGGCGGTCCCTGGAGGTTGGGCCATAGGCCGATGTGCCTGTGGGTGGTGCAGGCGGGAGCTCCTCAAGGAGCAGTGTCGTGCCAACAGCTGGGGGCGTAGCTGATGGCCCAAAGAGCCTTTCTTCGAAGACGCCATGGCCATGGGTCTCGCGGCGGGATGTGTTGTAATTCCAAACCCAGAAAATGCTTCTTGAGTTTACATACCTCCTCTAGATACACCGCCATGTGCTCGTCTTTTGGCTTGTACTTTTTATTGGAGAAGTTGACGAGGAGTTGGGAATCACCCTTGATGGTGAGGCACTTGATTCCCAAGGTGGCGACGACCTTGAGGCCGGCGATCAGGCCCTCGTACTTCATGATGTTGTTGGAGACCTTCTCGCCATGCTAGAAGCATAGCTGGTCAGCGTAGTAAAGCTTGTCTTTGGTCGGGGAAACGAGCACGACCCCAGCCCCCGCGCCATACTTGGAGAAGGCGCCAGCAAAGTGCATGACCCAATCGGTGGGCGCCTCATCCCCAGGCAAGAGGGGCTGGTCCTCGTGAGGCTCCCCCTTGAAGGTATCTGTCCTTTTCGCCATGAAGTCGTCAAAGGCCACCCCCTTGATGACCCTGGTGGTACATAACTCCAACTGGAAGGCCTGCAGCTCGATGTTCCACTCGGCGACTCGGCCGGCGGCATTAGGGCTGCGTAGCACCTTCTCCAGGGGTTACGCGGAAACGACCTTGATGGGGTGGCCTTGGAAATAATGGCGCAACTTCCTGGAGGCGACTAGGAGCGCGAGGAGGAGCTTCTGCTACACAGGGTAGTGCGCGCATGTCCCTCAGCATCGTGTTGACGAAGTACACAGGGTGCTCAACGTGGCGCGCGGTTTCGGTGATGGCCTGCTCCTAAGGGGTGCGAGGGGCCCGAGAGCCTCATGAAGCGGGGGAAGCGTGGAGAGCTCAAGGGTGCCATCTTGTAGCATTGGGGGCCCGCGAGGCTCCGCAGGCTCGTGGGGCTCATGGGGCCTCCCTTGGGTGCTGATGCGCTCCTCCCGAACCACCACGAGCGCGGCACTGGCCGCATGTGGGGTAGCCGCTAGGTAGAGCACTAGGGGCTCGCGGAAGCGTGGCGCTACCATGATGGGCGGGCTTGTGAGGTACCTCTTGAGGTCTTCGAAGGCTGCATCTGCCTCTGGGGTCCACTCGAAGGAGCCTATCCTCTTCATCAGCTTGAAGAAAGGCAAGGCACGCACGCCGAGCTTGGAGATGAAACGCCCCAGGGAAGCCATGCACCCTGCCAGCCTCTGCATCTCCTTGAGGGTCTGGGGGGCAGATTTTTTCGATGGCCTTGATCTTTTCGGGATTGGCTTCGATCCCTCGGTGGGAGACGAGGGAGCCGAGCAGCTTGCCGGAGGGAACTTCGAAGACGCACTTATCAGGGTTAAGCTTCAAGCTGACCTTGCACAGATTGGCGAACATTTCTTCCAAGTCCTCGATCAGCGTTCTGGCCTCGCACGACTTGACCATGATGTCATCAACGTAAGCCTCCACGTTCCTCCCTAGCTACGGCCCCAGCGTGATGTGCATCAACCGCTGGAAGGTGGCGCCGGCGCTCCTCAAGCCGAAGGGCATGCAGGTGTAGTAGATCACACAACACGGGGAGATTAAGGCCGTTTTCTAGACATCCTCCGTCGCCATCTTAATCTGGTGGTAGCCCGAGAAAGCATCCAGGAAGCACATCAGGTCGCATTCGGTGGTCGAGTCCATGATCTGGTCGATGCGCAGGAGCGGGAAGGGATCCTGGGGGCAGGCCTTGTCCGCTTTTGAAGTAGACGCACATGCGCTCCTTCCCGCCCTTTTTGGGGATCACGACCGGGTTGGAGAGCCTCTCGGGGTGACGCACCTCTTGTATGACCCCCGCCTCTTGCAGCTTGTGTACCTCCTGGACGATAAATGCCTGCTTCTCCGGCGCTTGGTGTCGGTGTCAAAACCGGCGGATCTCGGGTAGGGGGTCCCGAGCTATGGATCTTGGATCAATGGGGAACAGGGGACGAAGACACAATGTTTACCCAGGTTTGGGCCCTCTCTAAGAGGCAAAACCCTACGTCCAGCTCGATTATATTGAAGTGTATTGGATGATTAGAGAGTCGATATACCATGAGATTAGATGAACTAAACCCTAGGCTAGTAGGATGATGGTTGTTGTTCTAGCCTATACGGACTAAACCCTCTAGTTTATATATACACCAGGGTACTAGGGTTACACATGGTCGGTTACAACAAGGAAATAATCATGCCGAATCTCTCATCTTGACTTGGAGGACACACTAAGACTCCCAAAGTCTCCTACCCAGATACAAATCTGCCTCGTAGTCCGGCTCTCCAATAACTGTAGCGCGGCCTAGCTACCCATCCCATGAAAGAGGAGGCGACGACCCGAGGACCCCCTAGTCCAGGTCTCCCTCAGTAGCCCCCGAATTGGCCTCCAACGCCGGGGTTTGTAATAGTCAGCCGTCTTGTGCGTCCTAAAGTCTTCGGCTTGCGAGGCGAGTTCTTCATCTTTTCCATGTTCGGTCGCTTCAGGAGTTCGGCCGCTGATGACCTCCTAATCCGTCAAATCATAGTGGGACCCTCAGAATTAATTTTTATCAGGGGTTAAAGACAACCCTCGACTTGCGTGCGCCCTTTAGAAGGCGAGCAGTCCAGCATTCTTTTACAGAAATGCCCTTCCAGGGCTAGAAGGCACACCTATTTAATAGATCAAGAGTGTGACGGGTGGTTAATCCATCCCCAAGCAAGAAACCAAAGCCGTCCCAAAGAAATCTCAGGTCAAATGGCCAGCGCCCCAGGTTCATCTTCATGCCCTCATGGCCCTCTCCCGGGTGACTGGGCAAGCTGCTCAGTTTCACGCCTCCATCCGAGCAATCTCCAAACACAAGGATATCTCCCTGCGGCAGATCTCGTTCCTGTCCGCACCAGATTGATTTCCGTGAATGGCAAGGCCTTCGTAGAGAACTTTCCTGCTCCAAGTAGGGAAGAGAGGGTATTTTTTGTGCTTTTCCTTATACGAGTCCTAGGCTTCCCATTCACCCCTTCCTGCGAGGCTTGCTAGAATTTTACGGGATCCAGCTCCACCACCTCACCCCTGGATCCATATTGCACATCTTTGGCTTTGTTGCCCTTTGCGAGATGTTCTTGGGCTGCGAGGCCCACTTCGAGTGGTGGAGGAAGTATTCCTGTCTCGCCCCACGTACCCGTGGGGGGTCAATTTTTTAAGGAGGCGGAGCCGAGGTATGGAGTATAGCCGGAATGGGTATCCCATCGGGACCCCGAAGAATGGACCTCGGTATGGTTTTACATCGAAGACATCCCCCTATCCGATCCAGTTCGGAGGGGGTTGCCCGAATACTCAAATGCTCCTCTAAAGAAGCAGAACAACTGGCGGCCCAAGAGCCCCTCCCAAAAAGATAGTGCCGAGGTGCTACTCCTGGCTGCCAAGGTTCGGCTGCTAACCCACAACAAGTTGGCCATGATTGACGTGATGGCCACTGCCATAACTCGGTGCGTACAACCCCTTCAACAGAGGATGCATCCTCTATGGTGTTATAATGGGACAAGCGACGTGACCCGTTACAAGCGACAGGGGCCAGACAACCAGGCGGCCATGGCTGCAATACTAGCTGATCTTTTCAAAGGGGAAGAAGAAGAGTTTGCCCGTTTGAGGAACATGGAGGGTTACTCTAGCTATAACCCCATAGAATGGGTAAGTTTAACCCTTCATTTCATAGTTCAGAAATCTCATCCATAATCTCACCGGATCTACTATTTTTCCCAAACAGAATTGGAGGCGCTAGGTTGAGTCCATTAGCTGCCCTTCTCCTCAACCGGAGAGCCATTCTCGTGACGATAACCCAGGATTTCATGATTGATGCAGAGCATCCTACGATCATCCCCATGTACACTACGACTACTCCCCAAGCCCCAAGTGTCCATACGATGAGATCTCGAGCATACGTCATTGGACCTAAGGTGAACTCGCTCCTTTCCGAATCTTCCCTTCCCGCATGTAAGACACGGATGCTACCTCAAGCGCGGACCTTGTGCATACTCAGGTACACCCGAGGAGACCATAGAGAGCCCAAGGACCAAGGCCAAGTGTGCGCGGGAGCGAAGGAAGGAGAAGGAAGAAGCGCCAGCTGCTACATCGGCCGGACATCCGGCCCGAGCCCGGACATCCGGTACAGCCCGGACATCTGGCCCGACCCCCGGAAATCCGGCCCCTTCCTATCCAGAGAGCTCCGGAAGCGACCTCGACAGCCCGAACATCCAGCCCCATGCCCCGGACATCCGGCTCCTCCCGAAGCCCTGGACATCCGGCCTCTTCGCCCGGACATCCGGCCCCGCCTATCCAGAGGGCATAGGAATCGGGCAAGTCTAGCCCGGACATCCGGCTAGAGGCCCGGACATCCGGCTCCTCACAAGCCATCGGACATCCGGCCCCCAGCCCGGACATCCGGCGCCTGTATGCGCACAGTGAACGGGCCAAGGGCCCATGTACCCCTCCAACTCATCCCACTTTGCACCACAACTATATATAGACTCCTACCCCCTCCTAGCTAGGGTTAGCAAAGTAGTAGCTCATTTGAGATAGAGCTTTGCTCTCCACTTGATCCCTTCTCTATCGGAGTTCACGACCTCTACGGAGAAGATCCCCCAAGTGGATTCAAGACCCCTCACGGGAAGAACCCTCAAGACCTCCTCACGGAGAAGAACTTGCTACTTGTATCGTCCTTTGTTGATCATGGATCGTGTATCTCTTTGTCTTTCGAGGATCTAGCACATGTGTAATCGAATCTTGTTGGTTTGAGTGATTCCTCTCGTGTTTTCTCCTTGTGTTCTTTGTGTTCTTCGCGAGATCCGCTCCAATCGTGAAAGATCGGGCATCTAGGGTTCTACCCGACATCATCTTGGTATCATGAGCCACATTGATCACGAATTTGGAGCCTCCCCCATCGTTTTCTAGCCTTGTTTTGTGTGATTTCGTCCTAAATCCAAAAAATCCCCACCAAAAATAGCCCCCATTTTTTTTTGTGATTTGTTGGGTTGATGATGTTTTGTTGATTTTGATCAGTGGATTCGTTGTGTCTTGAGTGGATCTAGCATCTCCACAAGTTTCCCCACTTTCCATCCACAAAATCACTTCAATTTTGCCTTTGGAATCGTCAATTTCTGACCCCAAAATCGAGTTCCTCGAGTTCATCCTCGGATTTGGAGCCCGGACATCCGGCCCGTGGCCCCGGACATCCGGCTCCTAGAGCGCAATTTCGCGCGTGGTTTTGGACATCAGGTCCCGAATTTTCGGCCCCGACCCCGGATGTCCAGCCCCTGTAACTTCAGCCTTTCCCATTTCACCATTTTGTCCATAACTAATTCATCCAGAGTCCGTTTTTGACGTTATTTAGCTCATTTTGAAGCTATTGACATTCACATACCACAAAATACTACCATCATCATTTGACTTCATCAAATTTTTGGAACTTTGGCATCTTTGTCTAGGGCTTCCACCATATCCTCCGCTATACCACCACCGACTTTCGCAACCTAACCCATTTTGTTCCCCATTCCATTTGTGGTTGTTTGAGTTGTGATTAGAGTCTCCTAAGGTGTTTCGGCTACTTAGGGATGGTTGCTTCTTCATCAACCACCACCATAACTTCCGCATAGGTTTGCCCACCATACACTTCTGCCACCCCAACTTAACCCAATTTTGTTTGTGTTGTGAGTTGTGTCTCCTAAGGTGTTTCGGCTACTTAGGGACCGTGCTTCCAACTCTGACACCGTGTATAGCCCATCATACCCCTCCGCCACCTTAACCCATTTTGACCGGGTTTCCACCAATACTTCTGCAACCACCACCGCTTTCCTGCTACCACCATTTGACATTTGACTTTGAGATTTTGAGTTCGTGGTTTTTCCGTTTCCTAAGGTGTTTCGGCTAATTAGGAACGGTTCAACATCAAGAACACCGCCACTCATCATCGCCACGAGGTCATCATCGTACATAAGGACGGTAACCTCGACGACACCATTGTATATTCCCCTTGCAATTGCATTGATAACCCCTAGCCCATTTTGCGTCACTTGCCTATCGTGACTAGCCATTGAGAATTGCCGGCAACGTTACTTGTGCACATTAGTGATCTACACCTTCTATTGCATACATACCATATCATCTTGGTATCATCATATCATCTTTTGTGTCACAAGATTGTTCCCGCATATACACAATTGCTCTCTTGGTTTGTGCATTTTGCATAAGTGGCCAATAAAAAGAGAATAAGCTTTTAAGCAAATAAAAAGAGAGCAAAGAGCTTGTAATCAATAGCCATAGCATCATACCACATTGCATATAAGATTGTCATATCCGATCATCTTGGTGCCACATCATATGGGCCTCCTACAACAAGATGGCGACAAGACGGTCGAGCAAGGGCCATCCCCTTCGACCACGACAATGAGTGCAAACCTCTTCAACAACCTGAAGACGGCGCCCCAATGGGACTCATACTCCGAGTCAAGCTACGAGACTGCACATGAGACTTTATCTTCGGTCTCGAAGGAGCATGATGATTTGCCACTTCCTACGACATTCATCTTTGGAGGCTTTATGGATGAGGAGGTTGAGCATGGGACTATCCCTTCAACCAAGGCGGCGATAGGAGTTGAGCATGGAGACATTTGCACCTACATCTCTCCGATACCTACATATGACGAGATGCCCCAATTCCCATGTGAGGAGAGCCACCACCACATGAGTGACTCCACCATATGTGACATTGAGTGCATTTCCTATGAGAGGATGAGTGTGACCACCACTAGCCCCACACTTGAGAGCATGCCACACATCCTATGTGAGGTTGAGAGCCATTTGAGTGACTCCACCAACCATATGAGTGAGAGCATCCTTGAGGGAGTGAGTGAGCCACAACACCTAGTGAGTGAGGTAGTTGAGACGGCATGTGAGGCCACTATGAGTTTTAACGACTTAACCTCTACTCCAGGTGTGTTTTCTTCTTTGGGGCTAGGTCTCCTACATGACGACATGCCTCTTCTCGACAAGTCCATACCTCCAATGGAGATGACGATGGCCATGGTGGACGATGATGCACACCCCACATGGTTCCATCAAGATGAAGATGACCACGACTTGGTCTTCAACACCTCACCTACAACACATGAGCGATGCTCCAAAGGTAACATAGGTGATGGTGCTTCTCTTGTCCCACTAGTGGACTATCTTACAAATGATTGCTTGCATGATGATGATCACCTTATGGATTCACCACATACTATGTCTTCTACATGCTTAGATATGCCACCTATTTATGATGAATATGATGATGAGCATGTTGATTTGCCTAGTTGTGATGCTATGCTCCATAGGATATCTTGTGAAAATTCTATCGATCACGTCATGTTTGACAATCCATTAAACTTGTCATATGCTATGAGTGATATCTCCCATATTGCATCATTTCAATCTCAACATAGTAACTATGCATGCCCCATTAAAATAAATCCCATTTGCACTTATGACATAGATGACGAAATGATGGTCATTGGCTTTTGTTTTTCATGCAATGATATTGCCATGCTTCCTTTACATGATTTGCGCAATTCATCTACTATGCCATGCCATGAACACATTGCTTCGGTTATGCATTGTTTTGGTTGTTGACAATATTCTCCGTGTGATGTTTCCAGTAATGCTCATGAGGAGACCCCCATAGTTTCCTCATACATATTAGGAGATTTTGATGCATTCCACACTTTGCATGATTCCCATAATATCATGCACCATATGCATTCCATGAATAACAATGCTCTACATATTTCTCATGATGCATTACACAATTTGAGTCTCCATTATGCTATACATAATAACAAACCTCTCATGATGGATGACATGTTTCTATATCACGCATCTCATTTATTTGAGCATTGGATATTTTGTGCTAACCAACACATGCACGTATGCATCATGATGGATGATGTGCACATATACCACGCACACACAATTTTCCCTTTGCCTTTGTTTTGTGTAGGTACTCACATATACTAGTCAACCTCTCAATCCCAAGAGTTGACGAAACGAGCTCTTGAGAGCAACGATGACTTGGGATCCCGTGGACTTTCCTTACCACCGTCCCCTCCGCACAACGACTATGCGCATCTCTTCTACTTGGCTCTCACACGGCTATGGGCCATATACCATTTATCACCTTATGCTCATTTTGCCGTGTTCACTTTGCATGCTATGCTTGCTTCTATGCCTTTGCCATGTAATTGTGACCCTTGCTTGCATTTACCCATGATACACCATTATGCTACTCCTATGTGTATTTGCATGCTTGGTGGAGATCCTTGTTGCTATTACCATGTTTTCCTTGTACCTCATGCTATTGTTGATTCTTGTGTTGGGAGAGTCATATTGTTCAATTGCTATTTACATAGGACTTCTTGCCAATACAATGATGATACATTACTCATATCTTGCTTTCATGCTTGTGATAGGTCATGTGCATTATATATGCCCACTATTTGCCCACATGACATGATGACCTTGATTACTTCTAGTATGTTGCATCTTCGCACTACTAGTTTGCATGACTTGATTCATATGATTACTTGCTTCATTGCATCACCCATGATACATTCTTGCTCCTTTAATTGGGTTGATAGCATACATTTTCATGCCTCTCACTTGATTTGTCTTGATCATTGTCTCTTGTCTCCATTAGTTGCACCTCTCATATGCCATTGTAGTGAGTGCACACATGCCATGCTTATTGATCTTGGAGACTTTGACATATTAATTGTAATGCATGCTTGTTTGATTGAGCGTCTTGTCTTTGATTGTACTCGCATCAGATGCATCCATACCATGCCACATTCCCGTGTACCTTATGATAAGAATGATGAGGACACTTGTTGGGTATTTCACCACATGAATGATAGGTGTTGCATTTTCGCTAACCTCATTTGTTTTTCTGAGTGTTTGTCATGTTCTTTCACTTTGAGGGATTCGTTAGGTGGTTCCATCACGAGACATATTGGGTATGTGAAGGCGTACATGATGCGCAACACCAACATTTTCGACATCCTCATAAAGGTGAACTTATTCCCTTTGAGCCATTCTCAAATATGCATATTGGATGGGCCATTCTTTCATTGTTGCCTCCTTCTTGTTGTCTACATGCTACACCTATTGGATGGAGGACCGGCATTGGAGATGGACCCTATGGACCTTCAAGTTGAGGAGTGCTCAAACTTAGTGGATGCACCTACGTTGGAAGCTCCACCGGACCACCACTTCTACCACGACATCGAGCTATGGTACAACACCACCCATAACAAATTTGCATCTTATGCATGGATTGACTCACATTATGATTGCCCTGTTGCATCTTGTATTACCTTGTCTTCCATGATATATGAGCTTGTGCATTTCCTTAGCAAATTTGTTGTGATCTTCCTTGATGGCATATTCATACATAATGATCACATTGCCTACCATCAATTGCATGATAACATAATCACATTGAGCACCAATTACCATGTTCATGCTTTTGATATGCCGTCCCATTATGACATCATTTTGCACAATGGTCGGATTAATCACATTCACAACACCTTTGTGCATACATCATATGCTTTTGCTCACATGCATGCTTTACATATCATTCTATATCATTTGGCTAAGCTTCATGCACCTTGTCATGATCAATCTTATTGGACGAACACATGCTTACTTGATGGACATCTAGTGTGCGCTAACCATTGTATTTCCGAGTGTCATTTGTGTTTGCTATTTTTGCATGTATACCACTCCGGCGACTACTTGGAGTACTTGGATTGCGTCATGTCTTCAACTCCGTCCAACTACAAGTTCGTCCATGACAACTGTTTCCATGGTGATGAGGTTTACGATCCGCGGTCGGATCTTTCCCAAGGGGGGGGGGGGGGAGATGATGCGAAGCATCCTACGATCATCCCCATGTACACTACGACTACTCCCCAAGCCCCAAGTGTCCATACGATGAGATCTCGAACATACGTCATTGGACCTAAGGTGAACTTGCTCCTTTCTGAATCTTCCCTTCCCGCATGTAAGACATGGATGCTACCTCAAGCATGGACCTTGTGCATACTCAGGTACACCCGAGGAGACCATAGAGAGCCCAAGGACCAATGCCAAGTGTGCATGGGAGCGAAGGAAGGAGAAGTAAGAAGCGCCAGCTGCTACAGCGGCCGGACATCCGGTCCAGCCCGGACATCCGGCCCGACCCCCGGAAATCCGGCCCCTTCCTATCCAGAGAGCTCTGGAAGCGACCCCGACAGCCCAGACATCCGGCTTCTCCCGAAGCCCCGGACATCCGGCCCCGCCTATCCAGAGAGCACAGGAATCGGGCAAGTCTAGCCCGGATATCCGGCCAGAGGACCGAACATCCGGCTGCTCGCAAGCCGCCGGACATCCGGCATCCAGCCCAGACATCCGGTGCCTGTTTGCACACAGTGAATGGGCCAAGGGCCCATGTACCCCTCCAACTCATCCCACGTTGCACCACGACTATATATAGACTCTTACCCCCTCCTAGCTAGGGTTAGCAAAGTAGTAGCTCATTTGAGATAGAGCTTTGCTCTCCACTTGATCCCTTCTCCATTGGAGTTCACGACCTCTACGGAGAAGATCCCCCAAGTGGATTCAAGACCCCTCACGGGAAGACCCCTCAAGACCTCCTCACGGAGAAGAAGTTGCTACTTGTATCGTCCTTTGTTGATCATGGATCGTGTATCTCTTTGTGTTTCGAGGATCTAGCACATGTGTAATCGAATCTTGTTGGTTTGGGTGATTCCTCTCGTGTTTCCCCTCATGTTTTCCCCTCATGTTCTTCATGTTCTTCGCGGGATCCGCTCCAATTGTGAAAGATCGGGCATCTAGGGTTCTACCCTACATCAATGATGATTCGGAGACGTCTCTTAATTTTGAGGATGAGGTCTTTTACCAGGAAAGCCTTGACGGTACCAAGGTGGCCCTCACAGCTGATCACCTTGGGGCCCTCCCTTCTTCCGATGTAAGTAGCAAGAAGGCCCCTTCCCGAACGGGGCATTTGCCTTGCGCTACTCCGAGTGTGCTGACTTCTACTCCCAAGGGTCGCCGCACTACACGTCGAATACGAATGGGAGCGGCGCCAAATGCGCTGGCATCGGGCAACAATGGAGCTTCCAAGCGTAAGGCCACTACGGGAGCTACATCGGCCGCACCCCTGGCCCAAAGGTAGTGTATCCGAAGCCATTGCTAATGTTGCCACCACTGGCTCCTTTTGACATTTACCGAGATCCATGGAAGAAGAGCACCACCACCCCCATCCGAAGACGTCCAGGAGGCGTCTAGGCGTAGCCCCGGTCCTGGGTCTTCGGTGCGAGCCGGGGTCAATACGGGAGGTGCTGCTGCCGACCCGCCTCTGGAGGATCCAGAGGATGTTTCGGTTACTAATTCCGAAGTCAAAAGTGTGATGAATCACCGTTGGCAGAGGGAATCCTTGCGTCACATCGCCTTTTCCAATCAAGATTTCAATGTGTTTAATTTGGTGGACGCATACCTCTGAGCAGCCCGAATAGGGCTTGAGTGGATTTCCAATCTCCTGTCCGCCAATATGCAGGTATGAGATTGGTTTTAAAAACCGATGATAAATCCTAACCCGGTAGCCCCCGAGCCTTGATTTGGGTGGGACGGCCGAGTTAAGGATCTATACCTATATGTATTGTTGGTATTTTGTAGGCAACAAGGGAACAAAATAAGAATTTATACGAGGACCTCGAGCTGAACCGAACACAGTTGGCTAATGCGAAAGTCAAACTGGAGGCGGTCAAGAAATTCACCAGCGAAGCTCATGGTGAGGAAGAAAGCTTTAGAATGCTTCAATTATTTAAGGTACCTTGTTTAACACAGGCTTCCCTTATAGTAGCTGAATCCATAGGTCAACTTCAGAAGGACCTGGACGCGGCCAAAGAATCTCAGAGGTACGCCGAGTCGCAGGAGGAGGCTGGCCGCCGAGTACTGACACGAAGTCATGAGGAAAAGAACAAACTGAAGGCGGAAAACTAGCAACAGGCCAAAGAAATCGAGAGTTTAAAATCTCAATTGGCGCAAGCCCATGAGGAGAACCAGAGATTGAAAGGTGGCATGTTCGGTAAGTGATAGTTTGACTTACGTGCGCGTAGATACTCGCAATGTTTTAATGTAAAGGACATGTCGTGCCTTGTGCTAGGTCTCTTGACGGGGCGTCCCGAAGAAGAGGTCAGCTCATTTGGAGGGAACCTTTCGAAGGAGCTGTCCATTGTGCATGAGATAGCTCGGAAAGCCATGAAAAGTATGGTCAAGGCGTTATGGCCAACAGAGACACCTTCATAAGGAATGGCCGAATTGGCCAATCGCTTTAAAGGAGCACGGCGTCATTTTGAGTTATGGAAGATATCAGCTTGTCGAGAAGGCCTGGGTGATGGTGAAGACCCGGTTTACCAAACTCGATTCAGAACATATGGCTCGGGTTGGACCAGTGGGGCCGGACGGGCAAGAAATACCGCTTCGCCTGGTGCATGACCAAGTGATGCCTACTGCTCGGTACTCTCAAGAGGACTGTGCCCTGGACAACTTGATAGATAATATTGACAAAGAGTAGGGTGATTGATTCTATGTATCTATGTATTGTTCATCAAGCTTTCTTGATCCACATTGAAAAATGCTGTCTTAACCGGCCATCGGCTTCTGCCTCCCCGGCCAGTGGTCGAGGAGTGTTCCGTACTTTGTGACTTGAGAAACAGGGAATCACTTCGGGTAACCAGCCAATCCGGCCATTTGGTGTAAATAGACAAAAGCGTGTGCGGAGAGTTATGTTATATTACTTTTTACGTAAGAAACATCTTCAGAAGAAAATAGTTCCTCCAAGGGTTCCTTTCTTCAAGTTTGACATGTTGACCATAAACATTAAGTACGGATATATGTAGTATGTGGGTGTTATCCATGTTGGGAACCAACCCCAGGATTTTGGTGGTGAGCACCTGGTTATTTTCACTTTCCTCGAGGCCGACCCATTATTTTCTTAAGAACGCTAGCTTTCGGTTCCACCCGTCTGAGGTACGTACACGGTTGACCCGGTCATAGCAATCGCAGAGGTGCTCCCTTTACCCCCTAGTCGAACAATCGGGAATGTAGGGGGTAGGCACAGGAGCCAGGCAACCCAGCTTGGCAAAAACTTAAGTAAAATAGGTGCATATAATGGATTTAAGGTCCGGGAAGGGTGTGAGCATAGGCAGGACGAATATTTGCATGAAAAGTATATTAATTGGCTTCTTTTAAAAGGAGCCCCCAGGTAAATCTGGGTGGTACATTTGAAGATGTATACTTAAGGAACTTAACGCAGTTCGATTTATGCGAACATAGTCCGGGAGGTGACAGCTACACAAAGGTAAAAAAGGAAAACAAAAACAAAGAAAAAGGGAAGTTAAAATGACGACACCGAACTAGCCATAGAAGCGCCGGAGCTGAGCTGCGTTCCACGGGTTTGGTTCGAGGCGATTGTCCGATGGATTGCAAAGAGGATACGCCCCTCCTGCTAGTACTTCATCTATTATGAAAGTGCCCTCCCATTTGGGTGAGAGTTTGTTCTTCTGCTTCTCAGGGAGGCAGAGGACGAGTTCACCTACATTGTATGCCTTCGCCCAAACTTCTTTGCTCTGATAGTGCCGGTCCTGCTGTTGATAGAATGTAGAGCATGCCCAAGCTATATCGCGCTCTCCTTCCAGGGCGTCCAGGTCATCCTGCCGATCTAGCTCGGCTTCCTTTTCTTCGTACTTGCGTATTCTAGGTGCGTCATGGATGAGATCGCATGGGAGAACTGCCTCTATGCCGTACACCATGAAAAAAAGGTGTGTATCCCATTGACCGGTTAGGGGTGGTGCGCAGCCCCCATAATATGGAGTTGAGCTCCTCTACCCAGTGGCAATTGGATTCCTTCAGGGAACAGACCAGACGAGGCTTTATACCACTCATGATTAGTCCATTGGCCCATTCTACCTGTCCATTAGTTTGTGGATGATAAACTGAAGCATAGTCGAGCTTTATGCCCATGTTAGCGCACCAGTCTTTAACTTCCTGGGCTATGAAATTGGATCCATTGTCCATGATTATGCTATGGGGAACACCATAACAGTGTACCACGTCAGATATAAAGTCGACAACTGGTCCGGATTCTGCTGAAGTTACTGGTTTTGCCTCGATCCATTTAATGAATTTGTCGACAATAACCAGTAAATATTTCTTTTTCTTGGTCCCCCTTTAAGTGGTCTGACCATGTCGAGCCCCCAGACCACGAACCGCCAGGTGATCGGTATTGTCCGCAGAGCCGTGGGGGGGCATATGGCTTTGATTCGCAAAAAGCTGGCACCCAACGCAGTGTTGGACTAGAGTACGTGCGTCCGCGCGAGCGGTGGGCCAGAAAAACCCTGCTCGAAAGGCCTTGCTTACCAATGCCCGAGCTGCCGCGAGGTGGCCGCCCATGCCAGCGTGTATCTCAGCTAGAAGTTGTTGCCCCTCCTCTTCAGATATGCATCTTTGGAGGGCTCCAGTAGTGCTTTTCTTATGCATCTCACCCTCGTGGACCTTATAGGCTTTAGATCGCCGGACTATGCGCCGTGCCTCGGTCTGATCGTCGAGGAGCTCTTGCCGTAGAAGATAGGCAAGGAAGGGCTTGGTCCATGATGCGATTACGACCATGACTTCATGAGACGAAGGTGTTTCATCGAGTGCTGAGCCGCTGATGATGACATCATCTGGCTCAATTTCCAGAGGGACGATCTGCTCGGGCCCATTGGCTATCGCGCCATTGTCTCCATCTTGCCACACCACGGATGGCTTGAAGAGCCGTTCCAAGAAGGTGTTCTTAGGGACTGGGTCATGTTTAGCACCCATGCGAGCGAGGATATCCGCGGCTTGGTTACTGTCTCTAGAGACATGGTGAAATTCTAACCCTTCAAATCGGGCTGATGTTTTAAGGACGACATTTCTATATGCCACCATTTTGGGTCTTTGGCATCAAATTCACCATTTACTTGGGAGATGGCGAGGTTCGAGACTCCCCGCACCTCGAGTTGTTGTACGCCATTGATGTTGCCATCCGAAGACCGTGCAATAGGGCCTCGTATTCGGCTGCGTTGTTAGAGTTCGTGTACTAATCTGGAGGAGGTACCGAATGTTGTCGCCCATGGGGGATGTAAGGATCACCCCAGCCCCCAGTCCAGCTAACATTTTAGAGCCGTCAAAGTACATTGTCCAATGTGAATATGTACTATATTCCTGGGGAGCTCGGCTTCGGTCCATTCGGCCAGGAAATCGGCCAACACCTGAGATTTGATAGCTCGGTGTGGTTTGTACACAATCTCGAAGAGAAGGAGCTCTATGGCCCATTTGGCAATGCGGCCTGTGGCGTCCCTATTATTAATGATGTCATTCAAGGGTACCTCCAATGCCACTGTAACCAAACACTCTTGAAAGTAGTGTTGGAGTTTTCGGGATGCCATGAAAACTGTATAGGCTATCTTCTGGTAATGTGGATACCGAGACATGCACGGGGTAAGCACGTCTGATACATAGTAGACTGGCTTCTGTACACGGAACTTATGGCCCTCCGCTTACCGTTCTACCACGAGTACCGCGCTAACCACTTGATTTGTGGCTGAGATGTATAATAACATGGGTTCGCCAATGTCGGGTGCAGCTAATATGGGGTTGCCTGTTAGTATAGTTTTTATTTCTTCCAGTGCAGCGGTTGCCTCATCGGTCCACTCGAAGTTTTTGGTATTTTTGAGCAATTTGTAGAGTGGCAGTGCCTTTTCACCAAGGCGGGAGATGAAGCGGCTCAGGGCTGCCATGCAGCCTGCCAGCTTCTGGACGTGTTTAAGCTCTGTGAGTATTGCTAGCTGGGACAGGGCTCGGATTTTAGCCTGATTGGCCTCAATCCCTCTGTGGGAAACAATATATCCGAGTAGTTTTTTGGCGGGAACCTCGAAGACGCATTTGTCCGGGTTGAGCCGTATATCGTAAGTCCGTAAATTTTCAAGGGTCTGGCGGAGGTCGTCCACTAACTGGCTGACGTGTTTGGTTTTAATGGCCACGTCGTCAACATATGCCTCGACTGTTTTGTCGATTTGGTTTTCAAGGCATGTTTGAATCATGCATTGGTATGTGGCTCCTGCGTTCTTTAACCTGAAGGGCATCGTGTTGAAGCAGAATGGCTCGTAGGGGGTGATGAACACAGTTACGGCTTGGTCATACTCCTTCATCTTGATTTGATGGTATCCAGAGTAGGTGTCGAGGAAGCATAATGAGTCATGTCCGGCGGTGGCGTCAATGATCTGGTCTATCCGGGGTAAGGGGAAGGAGTCCTTAGTGAAGGCTTTATTTAAGTCTTTGAAATCGATGCATAGCCACCAGGATTTATCCTTCTTGGATACCATGACCAGATTTGCCAACCACTCGGGGTGTTTGATTTCACGGATGAATCTGGCTTACAGTAACTTTGCTATTTCCTCCCCTATGGCTTGACATTTGGGTTCGAAAAATCGGCGCAACGCCTGTTTGACTGGTTTGAAGCCCTTTATTATGTTCAGGCTATGTTCCGCTAGTCTTCGTGGGATTCCTGGCATGTCCGAAGGGTTCCAGGCAAATATATCCCAATTCTCGCATAGGAAACTCCGTAGCACTTCATGGACTGCGGGATCCAGCTGGGCTCCAATGGATGCTGTTTTATTGGGATCCGTTGGATGCACTTGGAATTTGACTATTTCGTTAGCTGGTTTGAACGACGTAGATTTGGACCTTTTACTGAGCACCATGTCATCCTTGTCGACCGTTGTGCGGAGTGTAGTTAATTCCTCATCTACAAGAGCCTCGGATAGTGCTTCGAGGGCGAGCGATGATGTTCGGCTCGAATGGCTTTATCCGGTTCGCTTGCGAGTGTGATTACGCCATTAGGTCCTGGTATTTTGAGTTTCATGTAACCGTAATGTGGTATTGCCTGAAACCTTGCGAACGCCTGATATGTCTCCAATGTATCTATAATTTTTGATTGTTCCATGCTATTATATTATCTGTTTTGGATGTTTTATTTGCATTAATATGCTATTTTATATTATTTTTGGGACCAACCTATTAACCTAGAGCCCAGTGCCAGTTTCTCTTTTTTTCATTGTTTTTGAGTTTTACAGAAAAGGAATATCAAACAGAGTCCAAACGGAATAAAACTTTACGATGATTTTTCTTGGACCAGAAGACATCCACAGAGCTTGGAGAGGGGGTCAGAAGATGTCCGAGGAGGCCACAAGCCTGCTAGGCGCGCCCCAGGGGGGGCGCGCCCTGAGGGCTTGTGGGGCCCTCGGGAGTCGTCCAACCCTAATTCTTCCACTGTAAATTCCCAAATATTCCCCCAACACCAGAAGCGTCCACCAAAATACTTTTCCGCCGCTGCAAGCCTCTGTTCCCATGAGATCCCATCTTGGGGCTTTTTCCGGCGATCTGCCGGAGGGGGATTCAATCACGAAGGGCCTCTACATCAACCTTGCTGCCCTTCCGATGATGCGTGAGTAGTTTACCACAGACCTACGGGTCCATAGCTAGTAGCTAGATGGCTTCTTCTCTCTCTTTGATCTTGAATACAATGTTCTCCTCGACGTTCTTGGAGATCTATTCGATGTAATACTTTTTTGCGGTGTGTTTGTTGAGATCCGATGAATTGTGGATTTATGATCAGATTATCTATGAATATTATTTGAGTCTTCTCTGAACTCTTTTACGCATGATTAATATATCTTTGTATTTCTCTTCGAACTATCGGTTTGGTTTGGACAACTAGATTGGTTTTTCTTGCAATGGGAGAGGTGCTTAGTTTTGGATTCAATCTTGTAGTGTCCTCACCCAGTGACAGAAGGGGTAGCGAGGCACGTATTGTATTGTTGCCATCGAGGATAAAAAGATGGGGTTTGTATCATATTGCTTGAGTTTATCCCTCTACATCATGTCATCTTGCTTAAAGCGTTGCTCTGTTCTTATGAACTTAATACTCTAGATGCAGGCAGGAGTCGGCTGATGTGTGGAGTAATAGTAGTAGATGCAGAATCATTTCGGTCTACTTGTCACGGACGTGATGCCTATATTCATGATCATTGCCTTAGATATCGTCATACCTTTGCGCTTTTCTATCAATTGCTCAATAGTAATTTGTTCACCCACCGTATGCTATCTTCAAGAGAGAAGCCTCTAGTGAAACCTATGCCCCCAGGTCTATTTTCCATCATATATTTTCAAATCTATAAACCAAAAAACCCAAAAATACCTTGCTGCAATTTATTTACTTTTATTTTTTTATGTTTTAGTAATCTTTTATACCTATGTCTATTAGATCTCACTCTTGTTCGAGACCATGAAGGGATTGACAACCCCTTTTTCGCGTTGAGTGCAAGTGTTTGTTAGTTTGTGCAGGTGCATAGATTGGAGACTTGCTTGTGCCTCCTACTGGACTGATACCTTGGTTCTTAACTAAGGGAAATACTTATCTCTACTTTGCTGCATTACCCTTTTCTCTTCAAGGGAAAATCAACGCAAGCTCAAGAAGTAGCAGGAAGAATTTCTGGCGCCATTGCCGGGGAGGTTCTACATCAAGGCTACCAAGTACCCATCATAAACTCTTATCTCTTGCATTACATTATTTGCCATTTGCCTCTCGTCTTCCTCTCCCCCACTTCTAAAACATTTTCAGAAAAACACAAAAATATTTGCCTTTTTATTCGCCCTTCTTTCGTTTGCTTTTCGTTCGCTCGTGTATTAGATTGCTTGCTTTGTCACGATGTCTCAAGAAAATACCAAGTTGTGTGACTTTTCCCATACTAATAATAATGATTTTATTAGTACTCCGATTGCTACCACCACTAGCGCGGAATCTTATGAAATTAATGCCGCTTTGCAAAATCTTGTTATGAAAGATCAATTTTCTTGCCTTCCTAGTGAAGATGTCGCATCCCATCTAAATACTTTCGTTTAGTTATGTGATATGCAAAAGAAAAAATATGTGGATAATGATATTGTTAAATTGAAGCTATTTCCATTCTCACTACGAGATCGTGCTAAAACTTGGTTTTCATCTTTGCCTAAAAATAGTATTGATTCATGGAATAAGTGTAAAGATGCTTTTATTTCCAAGTATTTTCCTCCCGCTAAGATCATCTCCCTTAGGAACGACATAATGAATTTTAAGCAACTTGATCATGAACATGTTGCACAATCTTGGGAGAGGATGAAATTGCCCTACTCATGGTTTAAGTTTATGGATGATCATACAAATTTTTTATGTCGGATTGAATTTTGCATCTAGAAATCTTTTAGATTCCGCCGCGGGAGGTACTTTTATGGAAATTACATTAGGAGAATCTACTAAACTCCTAGATAATATTATGGCAAATTACTCTCAATGGCATACCGAAAGATCTTCCACTAGTAAAAAAGTGCATGCGATTGAAGAAATTAATACTTTGAGTGGAAAGATGGATGAACTTATGAAATTGTTTGCTAGTAAGAGTGCTCCTATTGATCCTAATGATATGCCTTTGTCCACTTTGATTGATAATAATAATGAATCTATGGATGTGAATTTTGTTGGTAGGAACAATTATGGTAATAACGCGTATAGAGGTAATTTCAACCCTAGGCCGTTTCCTAGTAATTCCTCTAATAATTATGGTAATTCCTACAACAATTCTTATAGAAATTATAATAAAATACCCTCTGATCTTGAGAACAATATTAAATATTTCATTAATTCTCAAAAGAATTTTAATGCTATGGTAGAAGAAAAATTGCTTAAGATTGATGATTTGGCTAGGAACGTTGATAGAATTTCTCTTGAGATTGATTCTTTGAAGATTAGATCTATGCCACCCAAGCATGATATTAATGAATCTCTGAAAGCTATTAAAATTTCTATGGATGAATGTAAAGAAAGAACCGCTAGGATGCGTGCTAAGCGAGATTGGTTTGTAAAAGCATGTTCTTCTAGTTTTTGTGAAAATAATGATGAAGATCTTAAAGTGATTGGTGTGAATCCTATTGAATCTTTGTTTTCTAATATAAATCTTGATAAATATGGAACTGGAAATGAGTCAACTTTAGCTAGAAGGCATCCCAATAATTTGGAGTTTAAATATCTTAATGAAAAAATTGATAAAAGTGGGATTGGAGAGGTCAAAACTTTAAGTAGCGATGAACCCACTCTTTTGGATCTCAAGGACTTCAATTATGATAATTGCTCTTTGATAGATTGTATTTCCTTGTTGCAATCCATGTTAAATTCACCTCATGCTTACAATCAAAATAAAGCTTTTACTAAACATATCGTTGATGCTATGATGAAATCTTTTGAAGAAAAACTTGAGTTGGAAGTTTCTATCCCTAGAAAGCTTTATAATGAGTGGGAACCTACTATTAAAATTAAAATTAAAGATTATGAGTGCAATGCTTTGTGTGATTTGGGTGCTAGCGTTTCCACTATTCCAAAAACTTTATGTGATGTGCTAGGTTTCCGTGAATTTGATGATTGTTCTTTGAATTTGCATCTAGCGGCTTCCACTATTAAGAAACCTATGGGAATAATTAATGATGTTCTTATTATTGCAAATAGGAATTATGTGCCCCTAAATTTTATTGTACTTGATATAGATTGCAATCGTACATGTCCTATTATTCTTGGTAGACCTTTCCATAGGACGATTGGTGCAATTATTGATATGAAAGAAGGAAACATTAGATTTCAATTTCCGTTAAGAAAGGGCATGGAATAGTTCCCAAGAAAGAAAATTAAGTTTCCATATGAATCTATTATGAGGGCTACTTATGGATTGCATACCGAAGATGACAATACCTAGATCTATGTTTTATGCCTAGCTAGGGGCGTTAAACAATAGCGCTTCTTGGGAGGCAACCCAATTTTATTTTTATGTTTTTTGATTTTGGTTCTGTTTTTCAATAAATACACATTATTACCTCTATAGTAATTGCGTTTTGGTGTTTTAATTAGTGTTTGGGCCAATCAAGACCTTTGGGATGGTCTAAGGTGATAGTTGATTTGATCTTGCTGAAAAACAGAAACTTTTGCGCTCATTGCCAGAAATTTAACAAATCACCGAAATGTGCTTTTAATCTGAATTTTTTACACAAGATTGATATGAAAATTTCCTAAAATTTCCTATTTTTTCAGAATTTTTGGAGTTACAGAAGTATACGAAATTTCCATATTACTACGGGCTGTTCTGTTTTTGACAGATTCTGTTTTCAGTGTGTTGTTTGCTTATTTTTGATGAATCTATGGGTAGTATCGGGGGTATGAACCATGAAGAAGTTGGAATACAGTAGATATTACACCAATATAAATTAAGAATGTGATGAGTACATCAATACCATTGTTACCACCACAGCCCCTACTGCTATACATACTGGACCAATTACTAGAGCTCGCGCACGCCAATTGAATTACCGGGTACTTTCATTTCTTGGAGACAATTCTAATGTTCATGAGAATATGATGCTGTCTAAATTGGATACATTTGTGTTGATTACTAATGAAGGGCCTAGCATGGACAAGAGGGATGAACAGTGGAGCAGGATCAAGCATGGAGATGAAGACGCGCGCGAAGGGATCCAGAATGGCGTTTCTAGTGCATATTTAAGCACTTTGAAGCCACCGTGATGACCTACAAGGACATGGATGACACATACAAGATGCCCCTTCATAAATTTCATCCATAGCTTATTTTAGGTGCTGCGCCACCTTATTTTTGGGCCAGGCCCATGTAATTTTGAAATACTTAAGTATAGGCAGGTTTTAGAGTCCGTATGTGTGGGGAAACAAGAGTTAGGGTTGGTTTCGGACCCATCCTCGAAGGGCCACGAAATTACCCCCTCTTCCTCCATATATAAACCCCTTAGGGCATCATTTAGACTTTGGGTTTTGTTTTGATTAAAAGTTCGCCATAGCTGCAACTTCGCGTACTTCGTTTGTGTTCAATGACCAGACCAAGACGTTACAGAACCCCACTTGATCAATAAAGCTTTCCTCTTTTAGTCACAATATCTAGATTGCAATTTCAGTTTCTTGCTTGTTCTTTGTTTGCTTGCAGGAAATAGACCTTCGTGGTCAGGTTGATCGTGCTCCGGCGTGGTCAATAACCTCTCGGAGTTGGTTTAGCGATTGCTAAGGCGCGACGTCCTCGCACGTTCGTAGTCGGATCATCAAAGTCTACTCCACCAAAAACGATAGCCACCATCTCATCGAAAGACAGGACACCTTTGCCTCTATCAAGTGGTATCAGAGCTCCAGGTTGCTCGGTGAGATTTTCCAGTTTTCGTAGTTTAGATAGAGTCTGTTCTTCATACCTATAGTCCACGAAAAAGCCAATTTTTTTTTTCGGGTTAGTTCATCATATCCGAACAAATCTGAGCCTTTGCATAATATTTTTAGGGTTTTGCTTTGTTGAAGTTGCGGTTGCATCGTCGTGTCTAGTTGCTGGTCTTAGCTTCTAGTCCTTTAGAGTTTCGAGTTCTGTCACAGTTTGTCACGCCGCCGCACCATCTTCATCGCTGCTGCCATATTCCACCACCGCTGCCATATCCTACCATCGCTGCCATATTCCACCACCGCTGCCATATACCACCACCATTGCCATATCCTACCACCGCTACCATATACCACCACCGTTACCATATACCACCACCACTGCCATATCCTACCACCATATATCCACCACCAATCCGAGTTCTTTTCCTATTAGGTTTGTTTTCGAGATCCATCTATTTTCCGATTCGTGTTTCCTTGCCTGAGTAGGTTTCAAAAAAAAAGTCTGGAGACCCCCGGGCAGTTTTTAGGCCAAAATTTCAGCGATAGAAAATATTTTTTCCTATCCTGTTTTTAGGTCCCAGGGAGCGTTTTGAGACACTCGCCATCATAGTGATTTTTTGTCGCACTTTTTCGCCGTTGCTGCCCTGATTTCTGAAAAAAAATACTAATTTTTTTTTCATTCCTATCCTGTTATTCTGACTTGGGAAGAGTTTTGAGACACTCGCCATTATAGTGATTTTTCGCAAAAAAAGGAGCGCAAATAAAAGAGCGATTTTTTTTCCAGAGTGTGCTTTTCCCTTGTTTACGTGTCGTGCCGTGATTTTGTTAGTGTTCTAGGCTTGCGTCTCTAGTACGGTCTAGCCTAGGACCAGCACAATACCGTCGTTGAGCGCTTATTCAACTTTGCATCTCTGAATTGATTATTCCTGACCCTTTTTGCTACCATATTATAAGCCTTTCCAGCTCCACATACATCTACGTCGTGCGTTTGACTCTCCCTGGCAATTGCTCTATCCAAGCTTTGAGAGTTTTGACTACAACGGTTGTTGATCACCACCTGCTTGGTAAGAACTGGTAAGAATTTGAGATTCGCTTAACGGATTTGTGACTTTCCACAACACCACCGCCACTTCCTAGCAGTCTATAGGATCATATTCTTGTGTTTTCTCTTGCTGCTAACCATGCCAGGATCACAAGCGGACGAGCTGGACTAGGAGAACATGACGAACAAGGAGCTCCATGATAAATTCCAGGAAATGTTGGGTCAACAGGTAGAAGACATGATGGCCAGTTTTGGCAAGGCATTAGCAAGGATTGATGACATTGACAAGACAATTGACAACAAGTTGGATGCCAAATTCGCTGAAGTGTTTGCGCGTCTACCTCCACCTACTGCCTCTACTGCACCATTGCAACAACAACAACAACAACAACAACAACAACAACAACAACAACAACAACCACCTCCACATCGCGAAACAGCCCTCCGCCGAGTGAGCCGTGTTCCTCTTGAGCCTGGCCAAACTTCTGGTGCCGCTTCTACTGCTGTTGATGCTTCTATGGCTCCTGCTACTGTGGGGGAGGATGATTACGCGGGCGATTATGAGGATGAGGTTGTTCAAAATCAGAACTACGTGCAACCACCAGCACCACCACCAGGTCGTCCACATGCAAATAATCGTAATGGTAGGCCTGCACCACCACCTCAGGTATGAGATCATGACCATCTTCGTAAACTAAAATTGAATATTCCACCATTCGAGGGTAGATATGTTCCTGATATATATCTTACTTGGGAGTTAGAAACTGAACAACGTTTTACATGTTTACGATATCCCGAGGAAAGACGTGTTGCTGCTGCTGTTTGTGCTTTCACTAGTTTTGCATGTGTTTGGTGGTCTAAACATTGTAGATTATATCCTATTCCGGCTACTTGGGCTGCTTTGAAAACTGCTATGCGTACTCGTTGGGTTCCACCATATTATCAACGTGAATTACTTCAAAAACTGCACCGTTTGAGACAAGGAAAAAATTCTATAGAGGAGTATTATCAGGAATTACAAACTGGCATGATTAGATGTGGTATTGTTGAGGATAATGAGGCTATGCTTGCACGTTTTATGGGTGGATTAAATAGAGAGATACAAATCATTTTAGAGTATAAGGAGTTTAACAATATCACTCATTTATTCCATCTTGCTTGCAAAGCTGAACGTGAAGTGCAGGATCGCTAGGCATTGGCGCGAACTAACTTTTCTGCAGGTCGACCTTCATCATGGACACCGCGTGCATCCTCTACTTCCACACGTTCTACTGCACCGGCACCTCCGTCAGCTGCCACCTCCAACTGTGATACAAGAAAGCAGGCACAACCACCACTATCTGCCAAGAGCACACCTGCCGAGCCTGCACAGAGCTCTTCTTCATCCGTCATTATCGAGAGAATGCCAATCTCTGCGTGTTATGATTGCTACTGAGGATGGTGGGTATGAGTCCGCTAGTGACTATGATGAGGAGACTTTGGCTCTTATTACAAGTGAATAACACGGTGGAGATGATTCTGATCATGAGACGCAATACATGGCTGCTGAAGATGCTGACAGGTATGAAAGTTTAGTTGCTCAACATGTTTTGAGTGTGCAGGTCACACAAGCTGAGCAAAATCAGAGGCATAATTTGTTCCATACAAAGGGAGTTGTGAAGGAATGTTCTGTTCGCGTCATCATAGATGGAGGGAGCTGCAACAACTTGGCTAGCATGGAGATGGTGGAGAAGCTATCTCTCACCACAAGACCACATCCACATCCTTACTACATTCAATGGTTCCACAACAGCGGCAAGGTTAAGGTAACATGTACTGTTCATGTGCATTTTAGTATCTCTACATATGCTGATTATGTTGATTGTGATGTGGTACCCATGCAAGCATGTTCCATATTACTTGGTAGACCATGGCAATTTGATAAAAATTATGTACACCATGGTAGAAACAATCAGTATACTCTTGTTCATAAGGATAAACATATTACTTTGCTTCCTATGTCTCCTGGTTCCATTTTGAAAGATGATATTAATAGAGCTAATAAAGCAAAACAGGCAAAAAATAAGAGTGACAATCAGATTGAGGCAAAAGAATTTGAGCAACAAATGAAGTCTAATAATAAACCATCTAGTGTTGCTTCTGAAATTAAATTGAAAAGTGCATGTTTACTTGCCACCAAATCTGATCTTGATGATATAGATTTCAGCAAATCTGTTTGCTATGCTTTTGTGTGCAAAGAGGCATTATTTTCATTCGAGGACGTGCCTTCCTCTTTGCCTCATGCTGTTACTAACATTTTGCAGGAGTTCGCTGACGCCTTTCCACAAGGCGTGCCACCGGGATTACCACCTATTCGAGGGATTGAGCATTAGATAGACTTAATTCCTGGTGCTTCACTGCCAAACCGTGTGCCATACCGCACCGATCCAGAGAAGACGAAGGTGATATGCGTCAAGTACAAGAGCTGCTCGACAAAGGTTATATACGCGAATATCTTAGTCCTTGTGCTGTTCCTATTATACTAGTGCCAAAAAGGATGGTACGCCATGTATGTGTGTTGATTGTAGAGGCATTAATAATATTACTATTCATTATCGTCATCCTATTCCTAGGTTAGATGATATGCTTGATGCATTGAGTGGCTCTACAATATTTTCCAAAGTTGATTTGTGTAGTGGATACCATCAAATTCATATGAAATTGGGAGATGAATGGAAAATAGCATTTAAAACTAAGTTTGGATTATATGAGTGGTTAGTCATGCCTTTTGGGTTAACTAATGCACCTAGTACTTTCATGAGATTAATGAACAAAGTTTTACGTGCTTTTATTGGACGATTTGTGGTAGTTTACTTTGATGATATATTGATTTATAGCAGATCTTTGGAGGAACATTTGGAATATTTACGTGCTGTTTTTATTGCTCTACGTGACACACGTTTGTTTTGTAACCTTGGGAAGTGCACTTTTGGCACCAACCAAGTATCTTTTCTTGGCTATGTTGTTACTCCACAGGGAATTGAAGTTGATAAAGCCAAGATTGAAGCTATTGAGAGTTGGCCGCAGCCCAAAATGGTCACACAAGTGAGGAGTTTCCTTGGCCTCGCTGGTTTCTATAGGCGTTTTGTGAGAGATTTCAGCACCATTGCTGCACCTCTCAATGAGCTTACAAAGAAGGATGTGCCTTTTGTTTGGGGTACCGCACAGGAAGAAGCCTTCACAGTATTGAAAGATAAGTTGACACATGCTCCTCTACTCCAACTTCATGATTTTAATAAGACTTTTGAGCTTGAATGTGATGCTAGTGGAATTGGATTAGGAGGTGTGTTATTACAAGATGGTAAACCTGTTGCATACTTTTCTAAAAAATTGAGTGGGCCTAGTCTGAACTATTCTACTTATGATTAAGAATTATATACTCTTGTTCGGACTTTAGAAACATGGCAACATTATTTATGGCCCAAAGAATTTGTTATTCATTCTGATCATGAATCTTTGAAACATATTAAAAGTCAAGCAAAACTGAACCGTAGACATGCTAAATGGGTTGAATTCATTGAGACTTTTCCTTATGTCATTAAACACAAGAAGGGTAAAGAAAATGTTATTGCTGATGTTTTGTCTCATCGTTATACTATGCTTTCACAATTTGACTTTAAAATATTTGGTTTGGAGACCATCAAAGATCAATATGTGCATGATCCTGAATTTAAAGATGTATTGCATAATTGTAAAGAAGGGAGAGCATGGAACAAGTTTGTCGTTAATGATGGATTTGTGTTCCGTGCTAACAAGCTATGCATTCCAGCTAGCTCTGTTCGTCTTTTGTTGTTGCAGGAGGCGCATGGAGGAGGATTAATGGGATACTTTGGCGTGAAGAAGACGGAGGATGTACTTACTACACATTTCTTTTGGCCAAAGATGAGACGGGATGTTCAGCGCTTTGTTGCTCGCTGCACTACATGTCAAAAAGCTAAGCCATGACTCAATCCTCATGGTTTATATATGCCTTTTCCTGTACCTAGTGTTCCATGGGAGGATATATCTAATGACTTTGTTTTGGGTTTACCTCGAACAAAGAGGGGAGGGATAGCATATTTGTTGTCGTGGATAGGTTCTCAAAAATGGCACACTTTATACCATGTCATAAAAGCGATGATGCTGCTAATGTTGCTGATTTATTCTTTCATGAAATTATTCGCTTGCATGGTGTGCCAAATACTATTCTTTCAGATTGTGATACTAAATTTCTTAGCCACGTTTGGAGATGTTTATGGGCTAAGTTGGTGACTAAACTGCTTTTTAGTACTACTGGTCACCCCCAAACTGATGGACAAACGGAAGTAGTCAATAGAACATTGTCTACTATGCTTAGGGCTGTTTTGAAGAATAACAAGAAAATGTGGGAAGAGTGCTTGCCTCATATTGAATTTGCTTATAATCGTTCGCTGCATTCTACTACTAAGATGTGCCCTTTTGAAATTGTGTATGGTTTCCTACCTCGTGCACCTATTGATTTGTTGCCTCTGCGATCTTCGGAGAAGGTTAATTTTGATGCTAAACAACATGCTGAATTGATCTTAAAAATGCACGAGATAACTAAGGAGAACATTGAGCGTAAGAATGCTAAATATAAACTTGCTGGAGATAAGGGTAGAAAACGTGTTGTGTTTGCACCTCGAGATCTTGTTTGGTTACATTTGCGTAAGGATAGATTTCCTAATTTGCGCAAATCAAAGCTAATGCCATGTGTTGATGGTCCTTTTAAGGTGTTAGAGAAAATAAATGATAATGCATATAAACTTGAGTTGCCTGCAGATTTTGGGGTTAGTCCCACTTTTAACATTGTAGATTTTAAGCCTTATTTGGGTGAGGAAGATGAGCTTCCGTCGAGGACGACTTCATTTCAAGAAGGGGAGGATGATGAGGACATCAATACCATGGTTACACCCACATCCCCTACTGCTATACATACTGGACCAATTACTAGAGCTCGCGCACGCGAATTGAATTACCAGGTACTTTCGTTTCTTGGTGACAATTCTAATGTTCATGAGAAAATGATGCTGCCTAAATTGGATACATTTGTGTTGATTACTAATGAAGGGCCTAGCATGGACAATAGGGATGAACACTGGAGCAGGATCAAGCATGGAGATGAAGGCACGCGTGAAGGGATCAAGAATGGCGTTTCTAGTGCATATTTGAGCACTTTGAAGCCACCGTGATGACCTACAAGGACATGGATGACATATACAAGATGCCCCTTCATAAATTTCATCCATAGCTTATTTTAGGTGTTGTGCCATCTTATTTTTTGGCCAGGCCCATGTAATTTTGAATACTTAAGTATAGGCAGTTTTTAGAGCCCGTATGTGTGGGGAAACAAGAGATAGGGTTGGTTTTAGACCCATCCTCCAAGGGCCACGAAATTCCCCCCTCTTCCTCCATATATACAACCCTTAGGGCACCGTTTAGACTTTGGGTTTTGTTTAGATTAAAAGTTCGCCATAGCCGCAACTTCGCGTACTTCGTTTGTGTTCAACGACCAGACCAAGACGTCACAGAACCCCACTTGATCAATAAAGCTTTCCTCTTTTATTCGCAATATCAAGATTCCAATTTTGGTTTCTTGCTTGTTCTTCGTTTGCTTGTAGGAAATAGAACTTCGTGGTCAGGTTGATCGTGCTCCGGCGTGGTCAATAACCTCTCGGAGTTGGTCTAGCAATTGGTAAGGCGCGACGTCCTCGCACGTTCGTAGTCAGATCATCAAAGTCTACTCCACCAAAAACGATAGCCACCATCTCATCGAAAGACGGGACACCTTTGCCTCTATCAGAATGAGTTCATAACAGTACCTAAAGTGGTGATTTATTTTATTATACTAACGGATCTGTTGAGTTTTCTGTTGTGAAGTTTTCAAGTTTTGGGTAAAGATTTGATGGACAACGGAATAAGGAGTGGCAAGAGCCTAAGCTTGGGGATACCCAAGGCACCCCAAGGTAATATTCAAGGACAACCAAGCATCTAAGCTTGGGGATGCCCCGGATGGCATCCCCTCTTTTGTCTTCAATCCATCGGTAAATTTACTTGAGGCTATATTTTTATTCACCACGTGATATGTGTTTTACTTGGAGCGTCTTGTATGATATGATTCTTTGCTTTTTAGTTTGCCACAATCATCCTTGCTGTACACACCTTTTGAGAGGGACACACATTAATCTTGAATTTATTAGAATACTCTATGTGCTTCACTTATATCTTTTGAGCTAGGCAATTTGCTCTGGTGCTTCACTTATATCTTTTTAGAGCATGGCGGTGGCTTTATTGTATAGAAATTGATGAACTCTCATGCTTCACTTATATTATTTTGAGAGTCTTAAATAGCACGGTAATTTGCTTAGGTTATGAATTTAGTCCTAATATGATGGGCATCTAAGAGGGATATAATAAAAACTTTCATATAAAGAGCATTGAATAAGATGAGAAGTTTGATTCCTTGCATTTGTTTTGAGATATAAAGATGGTGATATTAGAGTCATGCTAGTGAGTAATTGTGGATTGGTAGAAATACTTGTGTTAAAGTTTGGGATTCCCGTAGCATGCATGTATGGTGAACCGCTATGTGATGAAGTCGGAGCATGATTTATTTTTTGATTGTCTTCCTTATGAGTGGCGGTCGGGGACGAGCGATGGTATTTTCCTACCAATCTATCCCCCTAGGAGCATGCATGTAGTACTTTGTTTTGATAGCTAATAAAATTTTGCAATAAGTATGTGAGTTCTTTATGACTAATGTTGAGTCCATGGATTATACGCACTCTCACCCTTCCACCATTGCTAGCCTCTCTAGTACCGCGCAACTTTCGCCGGTGCATTAAATCCACCATATACTTTTCCTCAAAACAGCCACCATACCTACCTATTATGGCATTTCCATAGCCATTACGAGATATATTGCCATGCAACTTCCACCGTTCCTATTATGACATCCACCATCATTGTCATATTGCATTGCATGATCATGTAATTGGCATAGTATTTGTGGCAAGGCCACTGTTCATATTTTTTATACATGTCACTCTTGATCATAGCACATCCCGGTACACCGCGGGAGGCATTCATATAGAGTCATATCTTGTTCTAGTATCGAGTTGTAATTTTTGAGCTGTAAGTAAATAAAAGTGTGATGATCATCATTATTAGAGCATTATCCCATGTGAGGAAAGGATGATGGAAGCTATGATTCCCTCACAAGTTGGGATGAGTCTCTGGACTTTACAAAAAATAAAAGAGGCCAAAGAAGCCCAAACAAAAAAATGAGAGAAAAGAGAGAAGGGACAATGTTACTATCCTTTTTCCACACTTGTGCTTCAAAGTAGCAACATGATCTTCATAATAGAGAGTCCCCTATTTTGTCACTTTCATATACTAGTGGGAATTTTTCATTATAGAACTTGGCTTGTATATTCCAATGGTGGGCTTCCTCAAATTGCCCTAGGTCTTCGTGAGCAAGCAAGTTGGATGCACACCCACTTAGTTTCTTTTTGAGCTTTCATACACTTATAGCTCTAGTGCATCCATTGCATGGCAATCCCTACTCACTTGCATCGATATCAATTGATGGGCATCTCCATAGCCCATTAATTTGCCTAGTTGATGTGAGACTTTCTCCTTCTTTTTGTCTTCTCCACAACCACCATATTCTATTCCACCCATAGTGCTACATCCATGGCTCATACTCATGTATTGCGTGAAAGTTGAAAAAGTTTGAGAACACCAAAAGTATGAAACAATTGCTTGGCTTGTCATCGGGGTTGTGCATGATGAAATACTTTGTGTGATGAAGATGGAGCATAGCCAGACTATATGATTTTGTAGGGATAACTTTCTTTGGCCATGTTATTTTGAGAAGACATGATTGCTTTATTAGTATGCTTGAAGTATTATTGTTTTTATGTCAATATTAAACTTTTGTTTTGAATCTTATGGATCTGAATATTCATGCCACAATAAAGAAGTTTACATTGATAAATATGTTAGGTAGCATTCCACATCAAAAATTCTGTTTTTATCATTTACCTACTCGAGGACGAACAGGAACTAAGCTTGGGGATGCTTGATACGTCTCCAATGTATCTATAATTTTTTTATTGTTCCATGCTATTATATTATCTGTTTTGGATGTTTTATATGCATTAATATGCTATTTTATATTATTTTTGGGACTAACCTATTAACCTAGAGCCCAGTGCCAGTGCCAATTTCTGTTTTTTTCCTTGTTTTTGAGTTTTATAGAAAAGGAATATCAAACGAGTCCAAACGGAATAAAACTTAATGATGTTTTTTCTTGGACCAGAAGACATCCACGGAGCTTGGAGAGGGGGTCAAAAGATGCCCGAGGAGGCCACAAGCCTGCCAGGCGCGCCCTAGGGGGGCGCACCCTGAGGGCTTGTGGGCCCCTCGGGAGTCCTCCAACCCTAATTCTTGCACTATAAATTCCCAAATACTCCCCCAACACCAGAAGCGTCCACCAAAATACTTTTCCGCCGCCGCAAGCCTCTCTGCCCGTGAGATCCCATCTTGGGGCTTTTTCCGGCGAGCTGCCGGAGGGGGATTCAATCACGGAGGGCCTCTACATCAACCTTGCTGCGCTTCCGATGATGCGTGAGTAGTTTACCACAGACCTACTGTCGGGGACGAATCCGCGATCACCTATGGGACCCAGGGAAGGACCCCTTTACGTTCGGCAGGGAGAGACGGTCGCACGAAGAGCAAATCTAGCGAAGAACACGACAGTGCACGAGAGAGATTTACCCAGGTTCGGGCCGCACGGATGCGTAAAACCCTACTCCTGCTTTTTGGTTTATTATCTGTATGATTGTTCTAGCTCCAGGAGCGCTACAGTACAGAGTAGCTGCGTACAATACTGGAGTTCTCCATCTCCCAGTTCCTCCCTTCCCCCCTCCACGTTGCCTATGGGCCTCCTTTTATATGCACAAAGGGGTCACCAACAGGTGGCAAACAGTAAAGGTAGAGGTGGAAAGTTGCTACAGTAAGGCCATTATTACCAGGATGACATGTCCTACCTACCACTGACGGCAGGGGACAAGGGCATTAAATGCCCATGCCTTAGCTATCCAGATACATGTACCCGGACGTCTTGGACATGGGAAAAGCCTATCCCACCTGCTCCTGCACCGCTAGCTACAGTGTACCGCCGTCTACACAGTGCCCTGCCATACACGCTTGGAAGGACCCAGAGCGCCACGCTGGTAGAGGCATCGGAGCAGCACAGTAGCACAGTGGTACAGTAACGCTTGCCACGGCAAGA
The DNA here is from genome assembly GCA_011799875.1 of Thinopyrum elongatum. Lineage (NCBI taxonomy): Eukaryota > Viridiplantae > Streptophyta > Magnoliopsida > Poales > Poaceae > Thinopyrum > Thinopyrum elongatum. Next base: position 372,777,748 of record CM022303.1, on the reverse strand, counting down.
CCTTGCCGCACCTGACAGCTTGCCGCAACCCATAGCTTGCCGCGCAAGGTAACTTGCCGGGGCAAGTACCTTGCCGCAGCTGCTATCTTGCCGCAGCCAATACCTTGCCGCAGCCAATGACTTGCCGGGGCAAGTACCTTGCCGCGGCAAGTACTCTGCTACAGCAAACCTCAGGCTGGGCCTCAGCTGTCCCTCCCGGCAAGCTCCTCTTGCCGGGGCCTTAACTCTTACTTTGTATACTTTGTTCTTGAATGGCTTAATAACCTTGAGCTTCTCTCTGGCTGTCCTCCCGCAAGCCTGGCCGCGGGATGCTACTACTGCCCGTGCACAAGTACGGGGTACTAGGGTACCCCTATTCTAGTACACCGACAGGAGCCCCCGGGCCTGGGCCACACACGGTGCCGGGCGTTGTTGGGCCAGGCCCAAACAGTGCACGGGCACGCGTGGATGGGATAAGCCGAAACGTCTCTATGTTGTTTAATTGCACGCTCTCCCACGCGTCGTGCATTGAATGCGGAGCGTGGGAAGCGTGCGCAGTTATCTCGAATGACGAAGGGGCGGATGGTTCCGCATCTTTCCCCATAAAAGGAGGGACCTGCAGAAGCACTCACACACCCCTCTCACCATTCTCGATCTCCAAATCTCCGCCTTCTTCTTCCTCCGCTCCAAAACAAAGAGGTTTCCCAATCCTCCGCCACCGCGCGTGTCCGCATCTCCCTCGGTTCTCAGCTCCGCCTTCACCATGCCTCCCAAAGGAGAAAAGGGGAAGACGGGGAAGTCCTCAAGGACGGAGACCCAGGCGCAGTTGAAGAGGCAGAACTACGCGCTCTTCGCTCCGACGCTCACGGGGGCGGATCTGAAGGCCAAGTTCCAAGGCATGTGGGCCGTGAGGACCAAGGTGCATCCGGCCACCCGCGTTCGCCCAGCCACCGACGAGAGCGAAGTGAGCAAGTACCCCTTCTTCGCTTGCTACTTTTGGTGCGGGCTCTGCCCACCGTACTCGGATTTCTTCAGCGACGTCATGTACACCTTCAATCTCCGTCTGCTGGATCTCACACCGAATGCCGTATCCACCATGGCAATATTTGCACATCTGTGCGAGAACTTCGTCGGCGTCGCACCCAACACCGCGCTGTTCAGGCATTACTTCACTCCCCGTGCTGAAAAGGGGGAGCCTCTCACTGTTGGCGTCTCGTTCGTTTCAAGATTGGGCGCCAAGGAGCATTATCTGAAGGGGGATCTCCGCCCAAGATGGGGAGAAATCCGGTCTGAATGGTGTTGGATCATTGACGACGAGCCGCCACCATACTGTGAGCTTCGCAAGACCCCAGCAACGCGTGGCACGGACTGGAGCGATCTGGATCCCCAGGACAAAAAGCTGGAGATTGCCGCTACCAGGATCATACGGCTCAGGGAGGCCGGGCTCACCATAGGGATGGTTGGCGCAGACTTCCTCCGCCGCCGTATTGCTCCTCTGCAGCAGAGAGGAAGGCCGGCCTCTGATTGGAAAAACCCAGCCGATATCATGCGGCTGCGCCCTGGACTGATCAACAACTTCACAGTTCTGCAGCACGACTTCTTCATGCGAGAACTGTTCAAGCAAGAGACAAATCCAGAGAAGCGCGACAAGGCGTTCACGCTGCCGAAGCACATCGTGCCCCTTTGCAACAACTCCGCATTGAGTGCAATCATCGCTATGATGCCGCTCTGCAATGCGCACAGCGTTGAAGCAACTTGGGACGTGCCGCTCAAAGAAGACGTGCGGCGATTCTTTGACTCCACGGTCGAAAAGCAGGTCCGGGTGGAGGAGTGGCTCGTCCGCAACACCACTGAGCAAGAAATAGAATTCATTGCTCGAAGAGTGGAGGAGGACAAGCTCGCCAGGGAAGCTGGCAATTTTGGTTATACTTTGGCAGAGCTCGACGAGGCACAAAAGGAGAGCCTTGCCGAGCAGGGGATGCTTGCCGGGAAGGGCGAGCTCGCCGCACCCGGCAAGGATGTCGGGCCAAGCCAGCCTGCCGACGAGTCAGGCAGCTCGGAGGATGAGGGCTCCTCTTCCGAGGAGGGCACCGAAAGCCCACCGCAGTCAGAGTCCCCAGCCCCTCTGAGGAGGAAATGCCTTTGCAGGCTTGGCAAAGTGGCTGGGCGGCAAGAAGTTCAACAACCGCCGGAGCGCCGTTCGACGCGCTCGACCACGGCAAGGGCTGGTGCTGCGGGAGTGTCTCAAGCGGCCCCGGCAACTGGAGCAGGGTCATCAAAGACCGCTGCTACTACCCCCGCCAAGCGGCCAAGCGGCCAAGGAGCCCAGCTCCCCCTCCTCACATGGAGGCGGACTTTGATTTTTCCGCTCTCAGCAAAGAGGACGACGAGGAAGAGTAAGTTCCCTTGCCGCGACCCTGAATTTTTGTAAGATTTTGTTTCTGTCCTCACTTGTCGCGCTCCGGCCTTGCTTCCGCAGGGAGGAAACCTTGGCAGAGAGGATAAGGAAGAGAGCTAAGGTCTCGACGAGCAAGACCGTGGTGGTCGTCGAAGATGAGCCCACGGCAACCACCGGGGGAGCGTCTGAGACCATCCCGACCAGCTCGGAGCCCAGCCCTCGTCGCAGCCCCCAGCGTAAGTATTTCAACTACCTTTCGCTGGCGGTCGCTGAGGAACAAGCATTTGTCACTGACATCTTTGGGCGTGTAGGAGAGGAGCAGCAAGTGGAGCCATCTGAAGGTGCTCCAGAAGTACCACCCCCCTCGACCACACCGCCAAGGAGAAGATCTCCGGTAAGGGCTCCCACTAGCGAGCCGAGCCACGAAGAGGAGCCGGCAAGCGCCGAAGCGCCAAGCACCAGCGCTGGCGACCCCACCCCAATGACAAACGTTGACGGGGGAGGGGAGCCCACCGCTCCTGAGCTCAACACGGGTAAACCCACTTGCCGCAAAACTCTTTCTGCTTTCTTTCTTTTGTCTTCTTGAATTTCTTCCTGAAGCTCTTTTTGCTTTACTTCTCGGGTTGGCAGAGCCCTCCTCGGTGGAGCCAATGAACATTGACTCTTCTGCCGAGGAGAACACCGCAGGGGCCGTCGACGACGAGGCCACCAAGGCCGCCGCTGCCAAGGCCGACAAGCTGGCAGCCGATAAGCTTGCCGACGAAGAAGCTGCCAGGGCTGCCGAAGAGGCCGGCAAGGCCGCCGAGGATAATACCGCCAAGGCGCCCACCGATGAAGCCGCCAAGACTGCTGAAGCTGAGGCCGCCCAGAAGGCTGCTGAGGAGGCCGGCGAGGGAGCCGGTGGTCTTACTGACGGCCCTGAGGCCACAGGAGCGCCAGGCGCTACTCCGACCACGGGTCCCTCAACCACTGACTAGGCGGCAGCGCCCAACTCGCCTCCGCCAAGCAAATACATCCGGGTCAGCGAGAACGTCTACGTCAGCCTCCCCTGGACGGTGGGCTCCAGAGCGCCAACCGAGGAGGATGTTGTGGACGAGGAGATCCTTGCCGCTGCCGGGCTCCAGCTTGTGGATGCGCCAGGCGCCAGCAGCAGCAGCACGTCTGAAGAGGGGCAACTGCTCCAAAAGCTGCTGAATCTTCATCGCGCCCGACGGGAGAAGCTAGCTTCCAGGGAGGCGCTCATCGATAAGGCCGTAGCTGACATGTTGAGGCGCGCGGAGATCTTGGCGGACGTCCGCGCGCGATCTCTTAATGCGTTAGAGGTCAAGCGGGCATAACTGGCCGAAGAACGGCAGGCCCTCCTCCTGATGAAGCAAGATATTGAACAAAAACAGGAGGAGACCGCCAAGGAGTTGTTTGCTCAGGCCGGTGATCTGAACCAGCGGAAAGTGGACCTTGATGCCCACGAAGAGGAACTTGCTGAGCGCAAGAAGAAACTTGCCGAAACCCTCCAGCAGAAAGACGAGGAGGTGGCAAGACTTGTCGCAGAGCGGACCCAGGGGCAGGCACAAAAACACCAGAAGGAAATCGAAGCCTTGGCCCAAGAGTACGCTAGCAAGTTGGTGGAGGCCACCAACGCTGTCGCTGCTGCAGAAGTGAACAGGAAGGAAACGGAGGAGAAAGTGGCAAGACTAGAGGCCGCCCTCAAGGCAAACGGTGACAAGCTCTCAACGCTTGAAAGTGAGAGGGCAAAGGTGACCCACACTTTGGCGGAGATGCAAGTTACCATAGCCAAGAAGAACAATCTGCTTGCCGCCGCCAACGACTCCAGAGCAGACCTGAAGCTGAAGCTGACCACGCTGAAGGAGACGCTCGACACCACCAGAAAGCGCGAAGGGCTTCTAATGACAGAGCTCCAGAAGGAAAAGGGTCTGCTCCAAGACGCTATTGCAACCCACAAGAAGTTCAGGGATAACGTGGGGATCTTCACAGACAGGCTTGCCAGCGCCGCCGAGGACATCGACAAGGAGCTGACTGCCCTGAAGGTGCCGGACTTCGGGTACTCCACCGACAAGAACACGCAAACTAGCGTCAAGCTAGCCGAGTTCTTCGACGGAGTAGTAGAAGCACTCCAACAGCTCCAAGTCAATCACAAGGCTCAACTGGCCGACGAGTCACGCAGGCTTTGCCGGGGAGTTCTCCGGAGGTTGTTGGTGAAGATAGCATACAGAAACCCGGGCGTCGACTTCAGCAACATCTTCAAAAGCTCGCCGAAGGGATACGACCCCGCGCCACTAGAGGCCCTTGTCGCGCCCATCGTGGAGAGGGTGGACCATATCCAGAGAGTCGAAGGCGAGCACCACAATTAGAGAGCCCATTCTTTTCCCTCCTTGCCACCGCTAGACATGTTAAAGAACAATCTGTTTAAGCCGTGGCAACTTATCTTGTAATATAACTTGCAATATTTTGGAGTTAATGCATGTCATCTCCCTTGAGCAATTTCTTTCTTTGTGTGTACTTGCCCTACGCTTATAGGGAACTTGCCGGTGCGCGCACCATTGCCGCGAGCGCTGGGTGCGGGACTTCAGCAGCCTGCTGGCGGTGCCACTACCGGCAAGCAACCTTGTCGCGCTCAGTGCAGCCACTTAGGTTGTTGAGCGGACTCGAAACAAGGTAAGGGCGCGACCGATTACGCTTAGGTTCCGTCGCGCACAGGTTTTCCATACAAAGAGTAGTATCGTTCAAGGAAAATAAGCTTGAAAATAAAAAAGAATTTGATTGTTCAAACTTTGGCACTTAGCTTTGTCGCTGATCTCTCCGCGGCAAGGTCTTGTCACTGCTTGCCGCTGCCTTCTTCCCGGCAAGGCAAAGTTTCTTTGAACGACGCCTGGTCCATATCCTTATCCCATCCCCCCCGGCAAACTTGTGCACGAGGGAAGCTTCTGTTTCTTTGAGAAAAAGAAAGAAGAGAAAATAAAGATATAGGAGCTTGGCGGCTCGTTAATGCTTACCGGGGAGGCTGTACTGCACAGTATGTCAGATAATCATGCAAAATAAAAGTAAACATGAAATCGTCAAAAACTGCGAAATACAAAAGCTTTATTTATGCACAGGGTCTGCGCCTGGCTTTGTACAAAGGATTACATGCCACAGCGGCAAGACTTGTACAAAAGGTGGTTGCCGGGGAAGGGCCCGGCAACCGCGCCTTATGGAAAAAACTTACGAAGATGCTCAATGTTCCAGGAATTGATCACTGGAATGCCATCCCCGGTCTCCAGGCGGACAGCGCCAGGCCTGGTGACTCGTTTCACCCGATAAGGGCCTTCCCACTTCGGCGTCAACTTGTTTGAATTCTCGGCCGACTGAACGCGCCGAAGAACAAGGTCGCCTTCCTCGAGACTTCTGGCATTAACTCTGCGGCTATGGTAGCGACGCAAAGCTTGCTGGTAGCGAGCAGCTCTCATAGCAGCCTGAAGACGATCCTCCTCGAGGAGCACAGCGTCATCTTGCCGCAGTTGCTCTTGCTCAAGCTCATCGTAAGCGAGCACTCGAGGTGACCCGTATACGAGTTCCGTGGGGAGAACTGCCTCTGCTCCATAAACTAGAGCAAAAGGCGTGTGGCCAGTAGCTCGATTTGGCGTCGTCCTGATCGACCAAAGAACCACTGGCAGCTCCTCGATCCAGTTCTTGCCGCACTTGCGCAGCCTGTCGAAAGTTCTCGTCTTGAGCCCACGCAGCACTTCAGCATTTGCCCTTTCAGCTTGACCGTTGCTTCGCGGGTGAGCAACAGAAGCGAAACAGACCTTGGCGCCAAGGTCTTCGACATACTGCATGAAGGCGTGGCTCGTGAACTGGGTACCGTTGTCGGTGATGATCCTGTTAGGAACACCAAAGCGACAAACAATTCCCTTGAAGAACTTGATGGCTGATTGTGCTGTTACCTTCCTCACTGCTTCCACTTCCAGCCACTTCGTAAACTTGTCGATGGCCACATACAAGTACTCGAAGCCCCCGGTGGCACGGGGAAAGGGGCCGAGGATGTCGAGCCCCCAGACTGAAAATGGCCAGGAGAGAGGGATTGTCTGGAGAGCTTGAGCTGGCTGATGAATCTGCTTGGAATGAAACTGGCACGCTTCACACTTGGTTACTAGTGCAGTTGCATCCTGGAGGGCGGTGGGCCAAAAGAAACCTTGCCGGAAAGCCTTTCCAGCAAGGGCTCTTGACCCTATGTGGTGACCACATATGCCTCCATGAATCTCCGCCAACAGCTCCTGTCCTTCTTCCCGGGGAATACACTTCAATTTCACACCGTTTGGTCTTTTTCTGCACAGCATGTCATCGACAAATTGATACATATTGGACCGTCGGGCTACTTTCTCCGCTTCTTCCTGCTCTTCGGGAAGTTCTCCTGTCTGAAGGAAACGGACGATCTGCTGCGCCCACGCTGGAGCCTGTGGCTCGACAACGAGGACTAAAGGCATTTCTTCTGCTGCGGGAACATCAGGCCCTACGGCAAGAGCTTGTCGCTCTACCAGAGCCGGCCGTTCCCCGACGAGCTTGGCGGGAACAGCCGCTTCAACGACAAGAGCCTGGGGCCCTGCTGGAGCGTGCTGTCCTTCAACAAGCTCGTCAGGAGCAATTGCTTCAACGACGGAAGCCCAAGGCCTCGTCAGAGCATCTTGCTCCTCAGCGCTTCGATCAGGAGCGCCTGCTTCAACGACAAGGACCCGAAGTCTTGTCGGAGCAAGTTGCCCCTTTGCCTCTTGCCTAGGAGCACCCGCTTCAATGACAAGAGCGTGAGGCCTTGTCGGAGCAAGTTGCCCCTCTGCATCTTTGGCGCTGGCTTTGGCAGCCTTCTTGCCGGCGGCTTCGGGGAGCTCTGTCGGGAAGTAGTCGCCAGAAGCCAACTTCCTCTTCCTGCCTTGCCCTACTGATGGCGTCACGGATGGCTGAGTTAGTTGGAGCACAAAAGTGCCTGGTTCCACAGGCAATTTGAGTGCGGCGCGCTTTGACAAACCATCGGCAATGTCATTCTCAGCACATGGGACGTGCTCCATTTGTAGGCCGTCAAAGCGTTCCTCCAACTTCCTCACCTCATCTACATAAGCTTCCATCAATGGGCATTGGTAGTTCTTGTTCACTTGCCTGACGACAAGCTGCGAATCTCCCCTGACAATAAGCTTCTTGATCCCAAGGTCTGCCGCAATCCTGAGACCGGCAAGCAACCCCTCATATTCTGCAGTGTTGTTCGTCGCCTGTTCCTTGGGAAAGTGCATTTGGACCACGTACTTGAGGTGCTCTCCGGTGGGTGCGACAAGCAGTACGCCAGCACCGGCGCCTTGCAGCGAAAAGGCACCATCAAAGTACATGAGCCACTCTTTGCTTGTCTCCTTGCCGGGGAGAGTCGTCTCTGGGATTTCTTCGTCTGGCGTTGGTGTCCATTCTGCGACAAACTCTGCCAAAACTCGGCTCTGTATGGTTGATGTACTCTCAAACTTGAGACCAAAGCTCGACAACTCCAATGCCCACTCGACAATCCTGCCTGTCGCTTCTGGATTTTGCAAAATCCTTTTCAGCGGGAAGCGAGTGACGACGGTAACTTCATGTGCTTGAAAGTAATGGCGCAGCTTTCTCGAGGCCATGAGAAGGCCGAAAAGCAGCTTCTGCACACCAGAATACCTTGACCTAGCTCCCTGCAGAAGAGAGCTCACAAAGTAGACCAGGCGCTGCACCATTTTCTTCTTTTGTATCACTTCGCCTGACTGTGCAGACGAATCCTTGTCGGCGGCAAAACTTGTCGGGGGAGCCCCCAGCTTGTCGCTGGATGTCCTTGCCGCAGTTACTGCCTCCTCATCCACCTCTCTCTCCGCTACCAGCGCAGCACTAACCACTTGATTGGTTGCCGCTAGATACAGCAACAACTTCTCTTGTGGTTTAGGTGCGATAAGTATTGGAGGAGAGGAGAGGTATCTCTTCAAGTCTTGCAGCGCTGCCTCCGCCTCCGGAGTCCATTTCAATGGACCTGCCTTTTTTAAGATTTTGAAAAATGGCAGGGTGCGCTCAGCTGACTTGGAGATAAACCTACTGAGAGCAGCAACATAGCCGGCAAGTCGTCGTACATCCTTGACGCGCTTCGGTGCTTCAATTTGCTCAATGGCTTTGATCTTGTCAGGATTGGCTTCAATTCCACGTTGAGACACAAATAACCCGAGAAGCTTGCCGGAGGGAACTCCAAACACGCACTTCTCGGGGTTGAGCTTCAGGTTGATCTTGCGCAGATTTACAAAAGTTTCTTCTAGATCTTGAACCAAAGTAGCCCTGTCTTTGCTTTTGACCACTATATCATCCATATAGGCTTCCACATTTCTGTGCAGCTGAGGCTCAAAAGCAATCTGGACGGCTCTTGCAAATGTCGAACCAGCATTTTTCAAACCAAATGGCATACGTACGAAACAGTATGTGCCACAGGGTGTGATAAATGCGGTCTTTTCCTCATCTTCCTCAGCCATGAAGATTTGATGATACCCTGAATATGCGTCAAGAAATGAAAGCAAATCACATCCTGCCGTGGAGTCAACAATCTGGTCTATGCGGGGCAAAGGAAATGGGTCTTTGGGACAAGCTTTATTGACATCAGTGAAATCAATACAAAGCCTCCATTTTCCATTCGCTTTGCGCACGACAACAGGATTGGCCAACCACGTAGGATGGAGCACTCCTCTGATGAGGCCTGCTGCTTCCAACTTCTTGATTTCTTCCGCAATAAACTCTTGCCGCTCCACAGCTTGCTTTCTGGCTTTCTGCTTGACGGGCCTCGCGTGGGGACAAACGGCAAGGTGGTGCTCAATTACTTTCCTGGGAACACCGGGGATGTTGGACGGTTGCCATGCAAACACGTCGACATTCGCCCGCAGGAAAGCAACAAGCGCGCTTTCCTATTTGTTGTCAAGTGTGGCACTGATGGTGAAGGAACCACCAGTGCCGTCCTCCTTGGCGGGCACCTTCTTTGTCGCCGGCGGAGCGGCTTTGTTCTTCTTGCACTTGCCGGTGGAGCTCTCTGGTGCGTCCTCGACGGCAGCGTAGCACTCCGAAGAGGTGCGCTTGCCGGAGTGGGCACAGGAGCTCTTGCCGGACTTCCTCTTGTTCTCCCCCCCGAGAGCTTCAGCGGCAAGTGCCTTGGCGGCAGTTGCGGCAGCTGCTTCCAGGTAGATCTTATCGGCGCAAATAAGCGCATCCTTCTTGTCGCAGGGAACTGTGATAACACTTACTGGGCCTGGCATCTTCAACACGTTGTAGGCATAATGAGAGGCTGCCATGAACTTGGCGAGCGCTGGACGGCCAAGTATCTCATTATAAGGCAATGGAATATCGGCAACATCAAAGGTGACCTTCTCGGTCCGGTAGTTCAGCTCGCCGCCAAATGTCACTGGCAGCGTGATCTTCCCTTTCGGCTTGCTCCTTCCTGGATTGACTCCTTGGAAAGTACCAGTTTCCTCAAGCTCGCCATCAGAGATTTGAAGTTTCCGGAGCACAGCGGGTGAAATCAGATTCAAGCCGGCCCCACCGTCAACTAACATCTTCGTGACCTTGAGGTTGCGGATCGTTGGTGAAACCAACATCGGCAAGCACCCGACCGCCGTTGTGCGGTCAGGGTGGTCCTCAATGTCAAAGACGATAGGCGTGTCGGACCACTTCAGAAGCTTTCTGGCGTCAACAGATGGTTCCGCCGCATTAATCTCTCGCGCCCACTGTTTAAGTTGGCGGTGAGAAGAATGCAACGAAGCACCACCGTCAACACACAAGACTTCTGTGGCTTTCTGAAATTCGTGCTCACTGGATTCTTCATCATCTAGATCATCATCATCATCATCTTTGTCGCGGCCACGAGGAGGCCTGTCTCTCTGCTGCTGCTTGGCCTTGCCGCGACGCCCTCCTCGGGCAGTGCGCTTCTTGCCGGACCCGCCAGCACCTTCTGGGGCCTTCTCCTTGTCGCGCCTCTCATACTCAGCTTTCTGCTGTTCGACAAGCTGCTCGACTCGTCGGCAGTTCTGGAGATCGTGTCCCGTGGTGCGGTGGATCTTGCAATATTGCTTGTCGGAGCCGTCCTGCTTGTCGGCAGCCGCCAAGGCCTGACAGTTGGCGCACGCGGCAATCTCCTTGCCGGAGCCCTCGACTTTGGCCTTGTCGGCGCTGCCGTTGCCGCTGGACTGCTCGACGGCAAGCACAGCTTTGCCCTTTTTCTTCCTGTTGTTCCGCTGCCGGCCCTTCTTTGCCGGGGCGGTACCTTCGCTGTCAGAGCTCCCCCCTGCGCCAACACCTTCACCGGGAAGTTTCCTTCCCTCTTCAGCACGCGCACACTTGTCGGCGAGAGCATATAGCTGGCCAATGTCTCTGACCTTGGTCATCGCCATTTCCTCCCGCATCTTGCGGTTACGCACGTTCTGATGGAACGCGCTAATAAACGCAGCGGGGTGAACATCTGGGATGTTGTACTGTACGCGGCTGAACCTTTGAATGTATTTGCGCAGGGGCTCTCCTTCCTTCTGGGGGATGAGATGAAGATCACTCTCCTGGCCATGAGGTTGATGACCGCCAGTAAAGGCACCAACAAACTGATGGCACAGGTCCGCCCATGAAGAAATGGAGTTCTCCGGCAAGTGCATGAGCCATGAGACGACGTTGCGCTTTAACACGAGCGGGAAGTAGTTAGCAAGAATCTTGTCGTCTCGTCCCCCGGCAGCTTGCACCGCAATGGTGTAAATGCTGAGGAACTCCGACGGGTGTGTCTTGCCATCATACTTCTCCGGCACGTCAGGCTTGAAAGCCTTGCGGTTGGGCCACTGGACCTGCCGCAGCTCACGGGTGAACGCTAGACAACTTACCGCGTACGGCAAGTCGCCAGGATCCCCTGGCGCATGCATGTCAATAGCGGGCCCTGCGCGTCTGTCGGACTGACGATGCGCTTCTCTCCTTCGCTCGATAGTGGTACGAGCGTCTTCTCCTCTACGTTCCTGAAGAACGAGGCGCTGGTCACAACGAGCTCGCGGGTCAGACGACGCCGTGGAACCATCGCCACGGGCGTCGTTTCGACGTGTCGGCGACCGAGGCCGTCTGGGCGGTGAGTGTACGGTTGTTGCCCCCTCGCCGTTCTTGTTGGTGACAGCATTGTCACCAGTTCTCTTGTCGGCCGCGCGCACCGGGTCGGCATCAGCGAAGCTGAGAAGGCTCTGAATGGTTGCCCTCCACTCGTCAAGCTTATCTGCTGGTGGAGGGAAGTTCAGGAGCAGCTGCGCACGCGCCAACGCTTCTGCTGGTGAGGGAGGTATCGAGTGGCGTGAGGACTGTGGGATGCTCTTACTCCTAACAGTGTTAGAAGGAGCATCTCCACGCCCAGGCGACCGTACCTCGACCCCGCCAACGTGTTGTTGCGTATGGTGACCCCGCGCATCTCGAGATCGATGCGCAAGTTCATTATCCAGGGAGCGCCTGGCACCTGGGGCGTCAGGACGCTGCCTGTCACGGGCTTCTTGCGAAGGCCGCGACGTCTGAACCGGCGCAGGCGTTCCAGAACGCGCAGCACTGTTTCTGGAGCTTGCAGGGCCAGCAGCAGCGAGCAGCACTGCGTTCCCAGACCCAGCAGTGCCAAGATTGGCGTTGCTGGCCCGGTTTTGGACAGGTGGAGGTAATAGGAGCTCTCGGTCTCCAGTCCCCCCAGCAGCCGCAATCACGTCGGCACCCTCCTGCATGGGAGCAGGCGGGTTGGACGTAGACGCACCGATGGCCGAAGTCTTCTTTTTTGGAGCCATAAGGCGAAGGATGGCCCAAAAACTAACGCGCAAATCGCTAGATTAGGTTCACACAACCTCCTCTCCCCTATCTAGCGCGCCAAAGATGTCGGGGACGAATCCGCGATCACCTATGGGACCCAGGGAAGGACCCCTTTACGTTCGGCAGGGAGAGACGGTCGCACGAAGAGCAAATCTAGCGAAGAACACGACAGTGCACGAGAGAGATTTACACAGGTTCGGGCCGCACGGATGCGTAAAACCCTACTCCTGCTTTTTGGTTTATTATCTGTATGATTGTTCTAGCTCCAGGAGCGCTACAGTATAGAGTAGCTGCGTACAATACTGGAGTTCTCCATCTCCCAGTTCCTCCCTTCCCCCCTCCATGTTGCCTATGGGCCTCCTTTTATATGCACAAAAGGGTCACCAACAGGTGGCAAACAGTAAAGGTAGAGGTGGAAAGTTGCTACAGTAAGGCCATTATTACCAGGATGACATGTCCTACCTACCACTGACGGCAGGGGACAAGGGCATTAAATGCCCATGCCTTAGCTGTCCAGATACATGTACCCGGACATCTTGGACGTGGGAAAAGCCTATCCCACCTGCTCCTGCACCGCTAGCTACAGTGTACCGCCGTCTACACAGTGCCCTGCCATACACGCTTGGAAGGACCCAGAGCACCACGCTGGTAGAGGCACCGGAGCAGCACAGTAGCACAGTGGTACAGTAACGCTTGCCGCGGCAAGACCTTGCCGCACCTGACAGCTTGCCGCAACCCATAGCTTGCCGCGCAAGGTAACTTGCCGGGGCAAGTACCTTGCCGCAGCTGCTATCTTGCCGCAGCCAATACCTTGCCGCAGCCAATGACTTGCCAGGGCAAGTACCTTGCCGTGGCAAGTACTCTGCTACAGCAAACCTCAGGCTGGGCCTCAGCTGTCCCTCCCGGCAAGCTCCTCTTGCCGGGGCCTTAACTCTTACTTTGTATACTTTGTTCTTGAATGGCTTAATAACCTTGAGCTTCTCTCTGGCTGTCCTCCCGCAAGCCTGGCCGCGGGATGCTACTACTGCCCGTGCACAAGTACGGGGTACTAGGGTACCCCTATTCTAGTACACCGACACCTACAGGTCCATAGCTAGTAGCTAGATGGCTTCTTCTCTCTCTTTGATCTTCAATACAATGTCCTCCTCAATGTTCTTGGAGATCTATTCGATGTAATACTTTTTTGCGGTGTGTTTGTTGAGATCCGATGAATTTTGGATTTATGATCTGATTATCTATGAATATTATTTGAGACTTCTCTGAACTCTTTTATGCATGATTAAGATATCTTTGTATTTCTCTTCAAACTATCGGGTTGGTTTGGCCAACTAGATTGGTTTTTCTTGCAATGGTAGAGGAGCTTAGTTTTGGGTTCAATCTTGCGGTGTCCTCACCCAGTGACAGAAGGGGTAGTGAGGCACGTATTGTATTGTAGCTATCGAGGATAAAAAGATGGGGTTTATATCATATTGCTTGAGTTTATCCCTCTACATCATGTCATCTTGCTTAAAGCGTTGCTCTGTTCTTATGAACTTAATACTCTAGATGCAGGCAGGAGTCAGTCGATGTGTGGAGTAATAGTAGTAGATGCAGAATCGTTTCGGTCTACTTGTCACGGACGTGATGCCTATATTCATGATCATTGCCTTAGATATCGTCATAACTTTGCGCTTTTCTATCAATTGCTCAATAGTAATTTGTTCACCCACGGTATGCTATCTTCAAGAGAGAAGCCTCTAGTGAAACCTATGGCCCCTGGGTCTATTTTCCATCATATATTTTCAGATCTATAAACCAAAAAACCCAAAAATACCTTGTTGCAATTTATTTACTTTTATTTTGTTTTACGTTTTAGTAATCTTTTATACCTATCTCTATTAGATCTCACTCTTGTTCGAGACCGTGAAGGGATTGACAACCCTTTTTTGCGTTGAGTGCAATTGTTTGTTGGTTTGTGCAGGTGCATAGATTGGAGACTTGCTTGTGCCTCCTCCTAGATTGATTTTGTTCTTAACTGAGGGAAATACTTATCTCTACTTTGCTGCATCACCCTTTCCTCTTCAAGGAAAAAATCAACGCGAGCTCAAGAAGTAGCAACGCCTCACACCCCAATGGGGCGTGGTATCCGCTATGGAAGGGCACAATGTGGAACATTAATGCTTCGGACATGTAGTTCTTGGGATTACCGAATACTACGTCCAGAGTGACTCGTCCGGAGCAGCGCGCCTCTCTGTCGGGGATAATTCCTCGAAAGGTGGTATAGCTTTGTTCGATGCGAGATCTGTCAAACTGCATTTTGTCAAGGGTGTCCTCGTAAATGAGGTTTAGATCGCTACCTCCGTCCATCATCACTTTGGTTAATCTAAAGTCGTCCACTATAGGGTCGAGGACTAGTGCGGCGGGTGCTCGGATGGGGCGGGCCTCTGGCTCGTCTTCTTCATCGAAGGTGATTGGTATATCCGTCCATGAATGTGCGGCTATAGCCTGGTGGACCTGGTCGAGCTCTCGAAGGGCTCTTTTCCTCTGATTGTTTGAGGAGAATGTCTCATAGATCATCAAAACATCATTGTCACTATATGGGGGTGTTGTTGATCGTCTACTGAGGGAGTAAGTCCAAGGATAGCTTCGCCGCTCTTGGCCACCTGCCTGACCACCCAACAAGCTCGAAGCCTGCGGGTTGGGTTTTATTAAGCAAGGCTGATTGTATGGTGCATGGTTTGTCCAGTAGCTTATCCGGGACTGCTCTGGGTCCGGCAAGGGATCTATTCTTCTTTTCGGCGGGCTCGTGTTTGGGCGACCGCCATGGGTATGCGTGTTTTGCCTGAGCTTTTTGAGGTTGCTCGGCATGGGTTGATTCCAGACGCATTTGTTGTGCTTTCCAGGCGCTTTCCATGGCACAATATTTGTGTATCAGGTCTGATAATTCGGTGAAGCTTTGCACATGGCGACGGGCGAGGGCATTCAAGATACCTTCATCCCGGCAGTTGAACCGAAAGGTTGCTATCATTTCTTGATCGCACCAATCCGTCATCTTATTTTTAACCAGGAGGAATCTAGCCCAGTAATGATGGACTATTTCTCTGGGCTGCTGCTTGACGTACATCAGATCCCATACGTCAGGGTTTCCCGAGTCTAGGGTGTATTTGACGTGGGGGGTGGGTGGGAAAAAACTCCTTGCTCCGGCTGGTGGTGTATCCGGAATTTTAGCGGCGGTGTTGACTATCCCTGGGACATCCGGTGTGCCAAGTGCGGATTCCGAATTGTCCACATAATGCGGCGCAGACTCGAGGTCGTGTTTCGAATTGAGGTCTGGTTCTGGGCTCTCTTTGGGGCAAAAATCGGATCGGGACGTAGCTTGTCTTCAGTTTTGGCGACTGCGAGCCTTTGGCCAATTCCTCAATGGTGGCGACAAGGTGTGTGATAGGTGGGATATAAATTTCCTTGTTGTCGGGCTTGAGCCCGATCCGGTCATAGACCAAGGGTTGGCCATTGGAGATTCCCATGGCTCAAATCCGGTCTAGTAGATCGTTTAATGATGAAAGATCTGATGGGTCTACGCCCTCCGAATATCTGGGACCAAGTCGTAGCGTGGCCACTATGGGGACATCCGAGGTTGTGCCCAGGCAGTGTTCGGCCGGGATTAGTTCAGTCAAACTGATGGAGCCGGGCTTTAGGGCCGGGCTCCGTGTTACATCAGCTCCTGGGGAGTTTACCTCCCCTGACGTTAAAGCATCAGGATCAGTGAGTTTTTCTAAGGGAGTTGAGGTTCTTGACAGGGTGAGGTCTCCCCGGGGGCCGGCGGTGAACTCTAGGCTCCCGAACCTGACCTCCTGGCCGGGACCGAAGTTTCCAATCTGGTTGAGGCGACCGGTTGGATTGGCGCGCAGTATGACACTACCAAACGTGAAATCTTGGCCAAGGACAGAGTGGTCCCCAGTGCGGATGGCGTGGTTGATGAACAGGCGAGCCATTAATCCTTTCGGTGATCCAACAGCGGAACTCTCCATGAAAGCACCAATGTCGGTGTCAAAACCGGCGGATCTCGGGTAGGGGGTCCCGAGCTATGGATCTTGGATCAATGGGGAACAGGGGACGAAGGACACAATGTTTACCCAGGTTCGGGCCCTCTCTAAGAGGTAAAACCCTACGTCCTGCTCGATTATATTGAAGTGTATAGGATGATTACAGAGTCGATCTACCACGAGATCAGATGAACTAAAGCCTACGCTAGTAGGATGATGGTTCTTGTTCTAGCCTATATGGAATAAACCCTCTGATTTATATAGACACCAGGGGTACAAGGGTTACACATGGTCGGTTACAAGAAGGAAATAATCATGTTGAATCTCTCATCTTGACTTGGAGTATACACCAAGACTCCCAAAGTCTCCTGCCCGGATACGAAATCGCCTCGTAGTCCGGCTCTCCAATAGCTGTAGCGCAGCCCACCTGCCCGGCCCATGAAAGAGGAGGCGACGGCCCGAGGACCCACTAGTCCAGGTCTCCCTCACTTGGCGTCGTGCCTTCTACTTGATAGGGCGAGCGTTGGGGCACACCGCCAGATGGTGCTCGATCACCTCCCTCGGGACGCCAGACAGGACAGATGCCTTCCAAGCAAACACATCCTTGTTCACCTGGAGGAAAGCGAAGAGCGCACCTTCCTGCTCCGGGGAGAGGCCGGCGCCGATGGTGAAGGTGGCGCCCGAACCTCTACCATCGACCGGCACTTTCTTTGTTTCGGTGCGGTCCTGGGAGAACAGTTACTTTTTCCTTGCAGGCGTAGCCTCCGGGGCCTCTGCCCTGTCCTCGGCGCCAGGGTGTGAAGCTGTCGCAGCCCTGTAGGCGCATTTGAGGGCTCGGACCGCGTCCCCCTCATCATAAGCGATAGTGATGATGCCGCTGCAGCCAGGCATCTTGAGGACGTTGTAGCCATGGTGGGTTGCTGCCACGAACTTGGTGAGCGCGGGGTACCCCAGGACAGTGTTGTACGGGAGGCAGATGCCAGCCACGTCGAAGTCAATGAGCTCGGTGCGGTAGTTGTCGTGGGTGCCAAAAGTGACGAGGAGGCGCACCTGCCCCAGGGGAGTGGTGGAGCCGTTAGTCACCCCTGAGAAGGACCGCTTTGGCGCCAACTGATCCCAGGGCACCTAGAGCGTCTCAAAGGTCTCGATGGAGATCACGTTGAGGCCAGCACCCCCGTCGATGAGGGTCTTGGTGACCGCGACATTGCTGATGGTGGGGGTGCCCAGCATGGGAAGCGCGCCGGCGGCGACTGCAGACTTGGGGTGGTCTAGGGAATCAAAGGTGATGGCACACTCCCGCCGTGCGCGAGGCCGCACGGCGTTCACCCCGCGAAAGGGCTGCTTGGAGTGGCAGTTGGACACAGGCGCCTGGGACCCGCCGAGGATGCATGCCACCACATGGGGCCCCTGGAGCGCGAAGCATGCAGTGAATCGATCGCGGAGCTCTCCCGAGGAAGAAACCGAGGCCTAGGAAAGGCTGAGGAGACAGGAGCGCGGGGCGCCCCTGAGGGCCAGGGGGAACCAGTTCGCCATGGCCTCGTCGCCGCCGCCCGCCACCATGGTGCTCTGGGTATAGAGCCGAAGAAACTCCTCGGGGTCGGTAGCACCATCGTAGCGTGAGGGTAGCACCGGCCTGGACCTCACTGGCCAATTCACTTGGCGCAGGCTATCGGTGAAAACCGAGCAGCCCATGGCGCTTAAGAAAACAGTGGGGCAGGCGGCAACGGGTGCGGGCTCGGGAGAGTGGCGACAGCCGCCGCCTCCAGCGGGCGTCGTCGGGGTGACACTGGCCGGCCGACACTCGGCACAAACATGGCGAGCGTCAGCCATGGAGATGCGGAGCAGGAACCGAAGCGAAGTAGAAGAACTTAGGCACACCCCTACCTGGTGCGCCAAATGTCGGAAACGAGGCTCCGGGGACCCAAGAAAGGTTCGAACTCTAGGGTGTGCTCACAAAACTTCGCTAAGTCCAGCCTCTCAGCTCACTATCTCATGGCGATGCTCCAGCATGCTCGAGCGGGAGGGAAGAAGAACACAGACATAACAGTTTACCTAGGTTCGGGCCACCTTGCGGTGTAAGACCCTACTCCTGCTTTGTGTGTGGATTGCCTCGCGAGGGAGGATGAATATGTGAGTACAAGTGGCCTCGGGAGGCTTCAGGAGCTGGTCCAGGCTTGGGGGTCGATGAACTCGATGCCTCTCTAAGGTGGCGCCCTAGCTATACTTATACTCGCCTCAGTCCTCTTCCCCCAAAACACTAGGCGGGAAGGGTTGCCACAACAGCCAAATTTGAAGGGGGACAACAGTACATCTTATCCTGACTAAAGGTGGTCTCCACCTGCTAAAGCTTCCTGCCATCACGCGCCGGTGGGCTCGGCGATGACCTCCGTCCTGGCAAGCCCGCCATCCTGGTCTTCTAGCATTAAAGTGGCAACCTTTGGGGATTGCCTTGAGAACCTGCGTGCTGTCCTTGCTCCCTTAGCACGAAAGAGGAAAACATCCTTATCCACGCCTGCTGGAAAGGCTCCTGGCGCCACTCATCATGGCTCGCGTCACCCACGTGCATCGGAGGCGGGCTTGGCGAGCCTAGACATATCCGCCCCGCGAGGGGCCTTGGGAGGCAGCTCCGAGAGGCTCCCATGCGCTAGGCCCTTGGGGAGCTCTCGACGATGCTTGCCGATGCACACCTCACGAGGCGGGGGCCCACACGAGGGTCTTGCTCGTGAAGCCTTGAAGATGGGTCGTGCTGGGCCCACGGTATGCGCCGTGCCTTGGGCCGCAGGCAAACGGGCCTAGGTACCCCCCAGTCCCACGGGCTCGACAGGGTCCGAAACCAACCTTAACTCTGTTTCCCCACACATACGGACTCTAAAACAACCTATAATGAAGTATTCCGAAATTACATTGGCCTGGCCAAATAATAAGGTGACGCAACACCTATAATAGCCTCTGGATGAAATTTATGAAGTAGCATCTTGTATATTTCGTCCAAGCCTTCATGCACTCATTATGGTGGCTTCAAAGCCATTAAATCATCACTTGAAACTCCGTTCTTCTTCCCCTTGCGCATGATATCATCTCCATGCTTGATCTTGCTCCAATGTTTATCCTTCTTGTCCAAGCTAGGCCCTTCATTTGTAAACAAAACAACTGTATCTAATTTAGGCGGGATCATATTCTCATGAACATTAGAATCCTTACCAAGAAATGGAAGTGCCTGATAATTTAATTGGCATGCATGAGCTCTAGTAATTGGTCCAGTATATGTAGCTGCAGGGATCGTGAGTGTAACTATAGTATTGATGTCATCATCATCCTCCCCTTCTTGAATTGAAGTCGTCCTCGACGGAAGCTCATATTCCTCACCCAAATACGGCTTCAAATCTGCAATGTTAAAAGTGGGACTAACCCCAAAATCTGTAGGCAGCTCAAGTTTATATGCATTATCATTTATTTTCTCTAACACATTAAAAGGACCACCAGCACGTGGCATTAGACTTGCGCAAATCAAGAAACCTATCCTTACGCAAATGTAACCAAACAAGATTGCCAGGTGCGAAGACAACATGTTTTCTACCCTTATCTCCAGCAAGTTTATATTTAGCATTCATACGTTCAATGTTTTCCTTAGTTAACTCACGCATTTTTAAGATCAATTCAGCATGTTGTTTACCATCAAAATTAACCTTCTCCGAAGATGGAAGAGGAAACAAATCAATGGGTGCACGAGGTAGGAAACCATACAAAATTTCAAAAGGGCACATTTGAATAGTAGAATGCGGCGAGCCATTATAAGCAAATCCAATATGAGGCAAACATTCTTCCCAGATTTTCAAGTTATTCTTCAAAACGACCCTAAACATAGTAGACAATGTTCTATTGAGTACTTCAGTTTATCCATCAGTTTGGGGGTGACATGTAGTACTAAAAAGCAGTTTATTCCTCAACTTTGCCCATAGACATCTCCAAAAGTGGATAATAAATTTAGTATCATGATCTAAAACTATAGTATTTGGCACACCATGCAAGCGAATAATTGCACGAAAGAACAAATCAGCAACATTAGCAACATCATCGCTTTTATGACATGGTATAAGGTGTGCCATTTTCGAAAATCTATCCACGACAAGAAATATGATATCCCTCCCCTTCTTTGTTCGAGGTAAACCTAAAACAAAGTCCATAGATATATCCTCCCATGGAACACTAGGTACAGGCAAAGGCATATATAAACCATGAGGATTGAGTCGTGACTTAGCTTTTTGACATGTAGTGCAGCGAGCAACAAAACTCTCAACATCCCGTCTCGTCTTTGGCCAAAATAAATGTGTAGCAAGTACATCTTCCATCTTCTTCATGCCAAAGTGTCCCATTAATCCTCCTCCATGCACCTCTTACAACAATGTGACGCCCCTGACTCGACCGTGCACTAATCATACACGCAAATGCGCGCGATCAAGATCAGAGACTCACGGGAAGATATCACAACACAACTCTAGACACAAATTCAAACATAAAGCTTTATATTACAAGCCAGGGCCACGAAGGCTCGAATACATAAGTCAGCAAAAGCAACAATATCTGAGAACAGACATAAGATAAACAAGTTTGTCTTAACAAGGCTGAGCAAAACAATGACATCTAGATCGAAAAGGCACAGATCTCCTGCTTGGGAGCCTCCTAACTACTCCTAGTCATCGGTGGTCTCCACGTAGTAGTAGGCTCCGTCGGTGTAGTAGTAGTCATTGATGGGATCATCTGGCTCCTGGGCTCCGTCATCTGATCGCAGCAATCGGGTAGAGGGGAAAAAGGTAGCAAAGCAACCGTGAGTACTCATCCAAAGTACTCGCAAGACTTACATCGGATCTATGCTAAGTATGCATCAGTTTCAATGGGAAGGGGCTGTATCTGTGGACTATACTGCAGAATTGCCAGAATAGAGGGGAAAGCCTAGCCTATCAAAGACTAGCATCTTGCAGCATCTTGCAGAACAGAAGAGAGTAGAGTAACATATCATATAGTAACAAGTATATATTAGCAACGCCCAGAGATCCTTCCTCGACTCCCTGCAAGAAAGCGATCTCGGAGCTATCATATCCATTTAGTGTCTCAAGTATCCAGTTCTAGTTGTAGTAGATCGGGATACAACTTTGAGCGTCCGTTACCATGGACACAGCTATTCGAATAGATATACTTCCCTGCAGGGGTGCACCAACTTACCCAACACGCTCGATTAACTCCAGCAGGACACACTTTTTAGGTCATGTCCGGCCTCGGCTGATCGGCACACCGTAGTCCTACCTAGGTTCAACAGAGAGGTCAGCACACCGGTCTAAATCCTGAGTGCGAAGGGGTCATGGGCCAATCGTCCTTTGCACTCCTACATGTTGCAAGGACGGTCGAGATCAGTCCTGGCTACCTCTTTATACAAAGCAGGTGCTCACGCGGACCACCCGAGCGCGTGCCGCTCAACTGTGACGTCTGTAGAGCTTTCGGGAGAATTGTACGGCACCGAGTGCCCATACTTATTCCCGCGTGGTGGTTAGTGTGAAAAGGCCAGAGGCCTACTCAGATCACATATCCAAACCCGTTAGTGTATTGGGATCTCACGGAAACGATCAGTGATCATGTCGCCCCATCTCGCGGACTTACGACAAGGGCCAGAACCATCCCTCTCTAGGGCGGTCTGCCTGCCCGGTCGTGCCGCGTCATTATCTCGTGGGTACCCTCATGGTCAACCCGACTTCAGTAACTCTCGGGGGTACCCCTTGGGTAGACCCGACTTCAACAAAGGACTGAGGTGAAGGTCAAGGCATCCGTGTGTCCATAACATCAAGGGGAATCTAAGGAACTGCCCTCTATGGATTCCTACTCGATGTAACCATCAAGGTGACCTTGGAGCAATCACCCTAGAAGAGTTCACACTTGAGGTGTTGCACGACAGAGTCATCATCGGGAGTGGTGAATGAGGAATGATACGTCTCCGTCGTATCTACTTTTCCTAACGCTCTTGCTCTTGTTTTCGACTATAATTTGCATGATTTGAATGAAACTAACCCGGACTGACGCAGTTTTTAGCAGAACTACTATGGTGTTGTTTTTATGCAGAAATAAAAGTTCTCAGAATGGAACTAAACTTTTGGTGATTTATTTTAAAATAAAAGAAGATACTGGAGCCAAGAACCACCGGAGGGGTGGCCTTGGGTGAGCACAACCCACCAGGACGCCCCCCTCCAGGCGTGCCCAGGTGGGTTGTGCTCACCTAGTGGCCCCACAGACCCTGATTCCGATGCTATAAAATCCTATTTTTGGAGAGAAAAATTAGGGAGAAAGAATTATCGCGTTTCACGATACGGAGCCGCCGCCACCTCCTGTTATTCATCGGGAGGCCAGATCTGGAGCCCGTTTGGGGCTCCGGAGAGGGGGATCTTCAGTCTTCGTCATCACCAACCCTTCTCCATCGCCAATTCCATGATGCTACCCACCGAGAGTGAGTAATTCCTTCGTAGGCTCGCTGGTCGGTGAGGAGTTGGATGAGATTCATCATGTAATCGAGTTAGTTTTGTTAGGGCTTGATCCCTAGTATCCACTATGTTCTGAGATTGATGTTGTTATGACTTTGACATGCTTAATGCTTGTCACTAGGGCCCGAATGCCATGATTTCAGATCTGAACCATTTATGTTTTCACCATTATATCTATGTTCTAGATCCTATCTTGCAAGTCATATTCACCTATTATGTGTTATGATCCGTAAACCCCGGGGTGACAATAGTCGGGATACTTTCCGGTGATGACCATAGTTTGAGGAGTTCATGTATTCACTATGTGTTAATGCTTTGTTCCGGTTCTCTACTAAAAGGAGGCCTTAATGTCCCTTAGTTTCCTTATGGACCCCGCTGCCACGGGAGGGTAGGACAAAAGATGTCATGAAAGTTCTTTCCATAAGCACGTATGACTATTTACGGAATACATGCCTACATTATATTTATGAACTGGAGCTAGTTTTGTATCGCCCTAGGTTATGACTGTTATATGATGAATATCATCCAATGAATTCACCAATCCAATGCCTTTGAATTTTCCATATATTGTTCTTGCTAAGTTACTACTGCTGCTGCTGCTGTTACACTTGCTACAAAATCATTGCTATCACTATTACCGTTACCGCTACTATTATCACTGCTATCGAAACTATCATATTACTGTGCTACTGATTACTTTGCTACAGATATTTAATCTCGAGGTGTGGT
Source organism: Thinopyrum elongatum (assembly GCA_011799875.1). Classification (NCBI taxonomy): domain Eukaryota; kingdom Viridiplantae; phylum Streptophyta; class Magnoliopsida; order Poales; family Poaceae; genus Thinopyrum; species Thinopyrum elongatum. The sequence goes on along the minus strand of CM022303.1, from coordinate 372,754,268 downwards.
TGAATTGAAAACTCAGCTGCTAATACTTACAAATATTCTTTGGCTCCCCTTGTGTCGAATCTATAAATTTGGGTTGAATACTCTACCCTCAAAAACTGTTGCGATTCCCTATACTTGTGGGTTATCAAGACCTTTTTCTGGCGCTGTTGCCGGGGAGCATAGCTATATTTGTTGACTCACTTGGGATTATTATCTATTTATCACTATGAATAATCTGAAGGATACAAAAACCAAGATCGTTCCCTCTAGGACGAGGGGAGGTAAGGAACTGCCATCACACTCTGCACTTGATTCACCTTCTGTTTTGAGTAGACTTGCAACACCACCACATGCTATTAATCCTGATATGTCACAAGTTACTGATGATGCTACTTCTACTATGAATGCTACTCATGATGATGCTAGTACCTTGCTTGATGAGAATATGCCACTAGGTGAATTTCTTGATGAACAAATTGCTAGAGCTAAAGTTATTGAGAATGCTGAAACTGATGAAATTATTGAAACTGCTGAAGTACTTGAAACTGAAAATCTTGAAACACCTATTAGGCCTAGCTCTCCTAGATATGAATTGCCTAAGATACCTGAAGGTTATGTTATGGATGAGGAGGCCGCTAGAGATTTTCTTGCTTGCAATAATAGAGATGATCTTAAGAAATTACTATGCAAACTGAAAGAAAAATCTTTGAATGCTAGAATGAAATGTGATCCTAAGTTTGCTACTTCACCTATCTTTGTTGATGATAAGGATTATGAATTCTCTGTCAAACCAAAGTTAATTACTTTGGTTGAATCTGATCCTTTCCATGGCTATGAAACTGAAACTGTTGTGGCACATCTTACTAAATTAAATGATATAGCCACCCTATTTGCTCATGATGAGAAGACTCGCTACTACTATATTCTCAAATTATTTCCATTCTCATTAAAGGGTGATGCTAAGATATGGTACAATACTCTTGCTCCTGGTTGTGTGCGTAGTCCCCAGGATATGATTTATTACTTCTCTGAAAAATATTTTCTTGCTCATAAGAAACAAGCTGCCTTACAGGAAATATTTAATTTTGTGCAAATTGAAGAAGAGAGTCTCCCACAAGCTTGGGGGAGGCTTCTCCAATTGATTAATGCTTTGCCTGATCATCCTCTTAAGAAAATTGAAATACTTGATATCTTCTATAATGGACTAACCGATGCTTCTAGGGACTTCCTAGATAGCTGTGCTGGTTGTGTTTTCAGGGAATGAACTATTGAACAAGCTGAGGAATTATTGAATAATATATTAAAAAATTATGATGATTGGACTCTTCCTGAACCACCGCCTAAACCCACTCCGAAGAAGAGGGGTATCTTATATCTCAGTCCTGAAGATATGCAAGAGGCAAAGAAAAGCATGAAGGAAAAATGTATTAAAGCAGAGGATGTTAAAAATTTACCTTCTATTGAAGAAATACATGGACTTGACACACCACAACCAAAGGTGGTATAGGTAAATGCCTTAATGAAATTTGATGAAAGTGACATCCCTTACAATAAACATCCTAGTCGATGCTTTATGAGTTTGACAACTACATTAGAAAACAAGATCACTTCAATGAAAATTTTATGAAACAATTGAAATATAACTCCAATATGATTGCTCGCTTGAGTGACTTGTTATTTAGAATTACTAATGATGTAAGAGGTGTAGGGAAACATGCTTCTATGGTTCAAACTCAACTAGAACAAGCTGCTAAATCTCAAAGAGAGTTGCTTGATGAAATGAATAATAATATGAATGACTTTGCTGTTAGAGTAGCAACTAGAGGAGGTAAAATGACTCAGGAGCCACTTTGCCCTGAGGGACACCCTAAGAGAATTGAACAAGACTCTCGAAGAATTAATACTGATGCACCTAGTCCTTCTAGAAGGAAGAAGAAAAAGAAAAATGATAGGACTTTGCATGCCTCCAGTGAACCTGAAGTAGAAAAACCTCCTGATAATAATGATGTTTCTATTTGTGATGCTGAAACTCAATCTGGTAATGAACATTCATCTACTGATAATGAAGATGTTCATGAAGACACTCAACTAGACAATGATAAACAACCAGATAATGATGTTGCGATAGAACCAACTGTTGATCTTGATAACCCACAGCCTAAAAATAAAAGATATGATAAAAGAGACTTTGTTGCTAGAAAACATGGAAGAGAAAGAGAACCATGGGTTCAAAAGCCCATGCCCTTTCCACCTAAATCAACTAAGAAAAAGGATGATGAAGAATTTGAACGCTTTGCTGAAATGCTTAGGCCAGTCTTTTTGCGCACTCGCTTGACTGATATTTTAAAGATGGCCCCTTATGCAAAATATATGAAAGACATCATCACTAATAAGAGAAAAATACCTGAAGCTGAAATCTCCACCATGCTTGCTAATTACTCTTTTAAGGATGGAGTACCTAAAAAACTTGGAGACCCAGGAATACCAACTATACCTTGCTCCATCAAAAGAAATTATGTTAAAACAGCTTTGTGTGATCTAGGAGGTGGTGTTAGTGTTATGCCTTTCTCCTTATATAAAAGACTTGATTTGAATAAACTCACACCTACTGAAATATCTTTGCAAATGGCTGACAAATCAACTGCCATACCTATCGGTATTTGTGAGGATGTGACCGTTGTTGTTGCAATTGTTACTATCTTAACTGACTTCGTTATACTTGAGATGCCCGAGGACGACAACATGTCGATTATCCTTGGTAGACCCTTTTTGAATACTACAGGGGCTGTTATTGATTACAATAAAAGCAAGGTCACTTTTCATATCAATCATAATGAGCATACGGTGCACTTCCCGAAGAAACAATTCCAAGTGAATGATATTAATGTTATTGAAAAATCTCCGACACTCACTATTGGAAGTTTTCAACTACCTCTACCTATTGCCAAAAAGAAATATGAAATACTTATTGTTGGGGACATGCATATCCCCGTTGAGGTAACTTAGTGTTTTACGAAAGTTCTTTAGTTTCATGCTAATCGAAGGCGGTTGTTAATAAGACTTGATCAACCTTATTAATGGAACATTTTTAGAGGTGTGAAGTTGATGAATTTAGTAAGCACAATCTTCTGCTCCCAACTTTTATTTTCTATTTTTCTTAGTTAAATAAAATAAAATGCCATGTTTTATTTGTTTCCTGAATTTCTCGTGCAATAAAAAATGACCCAAAAATAAAAGTTTTCAGAATGCCATGAAAATTTAATACGATTTTTTTCTAAATTTTTAGTACAAATAACATCAGAGGGGGTGCACCAGGTGGGCACAACCCACCTGGGCGTGCTAGCAGCCCCAGGCGCGCCCTGGTGGGTTGTGGTCCCACGTGGGCCCCCTCACTTATCTCTTTAGCCCTTGTCATCTCCTACCTCCAGAAGAAAATCACCATTGCTCTCTCTCTCGTGTTCTTGCTCTCAAACCCGCGGATTTTGATCTCTTTGCTCGAAGCTTCGTTTCCGAAACTGTTTTGGGGGATTGCTACTTGGTATGTGACTCCTCCATTGCTCCAATTTGTTTTTGCTTTAGTGGATTATATTTTGAATAATTAGCTACTCTTGGTGCTGCTGTAGATGAGCTTGCATGTTGAATTCTTAGAGTTCTAAGTAGTTTGAATGCTTAATATAGCCTCTATGGACCCTTATGAGTAGTTGCTATCAATTTTGTGAAGTTTTGTTGACAAAAATTTTGTGGACTAAAATTTTCAGAATTTTGTTCATAGGAATAAGATGAGTTTCTTTAGGAAGTTTGCCTCCAAGAAAAGAGCTAAGGGAGTCATTGAGGAATCATCAGACAATGACCTCCATACTCGGAGAAGGGCGGAGGTGCGGTCGTGCGAATGGCCGCATAACCCCTTCATGGATGGAGCCGGGATCCGTCAAGAGTTCACACAATTTGCTGCTAATGCTGGGCTTACCGACTTCATCGCAGCTGAGTGTTAACAATACCATCTCCTTACAAATTCCTTTGTGCAAAATTTTCATTTTCTGAGTAGGAACAACCCCCCTGAGGTGCAGTTTAATTTATATGCTGAAACCCGTCAGATGCCACTCACTGATTTTTGCAATGTATGCTTGATCCCTTCTGACGGGGAAATAAGAGAGCCTAGACCTGCAGAGTTTGAGGACTTTTATGGTACTCTATCAGTGGGAGATGAGAGAGGCGTGTCGAGTGTCACTGCTACTAGTTTGCAGTTTCCTTCTATGCATTATTTTGCTCTATTCATTGCTAAGTGTTTAATTGCTAGAGAGAAGGTCGGTGCACTCAGTGCTCCTGACTTCACCATCTTACACCGTGCACTACGATGATAACACCTTTAACCTCAGAGCCATTATTGCACGCCGTCTGCACCTTAACAGAACCAAGGGCAAAATTCAAGGCGGTATTTATGCTACTCGTTTAGCGAGTCACTTTAACGTTCAGATTCGCCAACATGATTATCATTTACCCAAGGTTTATTTAGATCACTAGGCGATGGTGGATTGCCAGTTTACTGATATTTATGAATCTATTAATAATATTCCTTACAACCTGGTTTTCAGTGTGGATTCCCGTGATATTATTTCGTTGCCTGCACCTGCTTTGTTTGATTCTATTGCCAGGGGCGGATACACGATCATGCCTGAGGACATTATTGCCTACCGGAATACCCAGGCAGACGCAGAGGAGGAGCCTCAGGAGTGGGACGCTCAGGTGCCCGCTCCACAGCACTTCGAGATGGGACCAAATGGCTATTACGAGTGGTGATTACCAAGCTAGGCCAAAAGCCTAAGCTTGGGGGAGTACGTATTTCCACCGACATTGCATTCATGTTCACACATTTCATTCCAGTTGTCGGTGTTCACACTTTTTCATTGTATTATCCATGCTTGATTTATTTTCTCGCTTTCTTCTTGTGTGTTTGAAAAACTTGGAGAAAATTCGAAAAAAATGTTTCTTGCTTCTTTTCGGTTTTTCTTTCTAGTTTAGTTAGTTGTAGTATTAAAAAGAAAACCCAAAAAGATTTCCTTGTTCTTCTTTTGCTTGTTGGGAGCTTTCCCGTGTAAATAGTTTTTCTCGTTTTTGTTTTTGTTTTTCTTTAATTTGCTTTCTTCAAGAAAAACTAAAAACTCCAAAAATATTTCTGTGTGTTTCTATGAAATTCTCTTCTTTTTATTGAGTCGTATCGAGGAGAAGACAACGATGAAAATGTTGAGTGGCTCTCGTATGCATTGATATTGATCTAACAAAGAGCCATATTACCGTGTCTTCTCCTTTTGAATAAAATGTTTGCAGATTCCAGCTTAGTCCACGACACTCTTGCACTATTATTATTTTCATATCATTTGGTCGTGCAAGTGAAAGGCAATAATGACGATAATTGAGGAACTGGATGTGGCAGAGAGAAACGGGTATGAACTCAACTTGTTCTGTTTTTGTAAATATGTTTAACCTAGTATCCATGATTCAGCATGTTATGATCAAACATGTTTGCAATGACAATTAGAGATTATAGTTTCTCATGCCATGCTTAAGTAGCTAGGAGTGGATAATGATTTATCTTGGATGTCAACATGTATTAAAATGATTGTGATGTAGTATGATGATATGGTATCCTCCTCTGAATGTTTCAAGTGGCTTGACTTGGCACATGTTCATGCATGTAGTTGAATCAAAACCAACATAGCCTCTACGATATTTATGTTCATGGTGTCCATATCCTACTCATGCTAGTATTCAATGTTAATTATGCATAACGCATGTTCACGACCGTTTTCGCTCTCTAGCTGACCGCTTCTCAACCTATTTGTTAGCCTTCGCTTGTACTAAGCGGGAATACTGCTTGTGCATCAAAATCCTAAAACCCAAGTTATTCCAGATGAGTCCACCATATCTGCCTATATGCGGTATTACCCTCCCGTTCCAAGTAAATTTGCATGTGCCACCTCTAAAAACTTCAAACAAACTTCTGTTTTTGTGTGCCTGGATTGTTCATAGAGCGACAGGGGGTAGTCGGTATATTCCATGCTAAGCGGGTTATTCTCATGATGAGTGTTTATTCACTTGTCCTTGCACGAGAGGGGTGGTAATAGGGATTCCCCGTCCCGAAATCAAAAATTGCAAATAATTAAACAAAACTCCCCCAGGACTGATGTTGGTATGGACGGTACCGGTGGATTCGGCTAGCCATGGAGTGTATTTGTTGGTGGAGGGGGAGTAAACCTTTACTTTTATCGCTTGAGAACCGCCACTAATGTGTTTAGCATGGAAGATATTGATAACTTTTGGTCGTGAAGTAAACAGGAAGGGTGCATTTCCGAAAATTTCATTTATCTCCATTTTAAAAATCTGAGCTCTGGCACCGCTGCAACTCCCTGCTTCCCTCTGTGAAGGGACTATCTATTTACTTTTATGTTGAGTCATCACCTTTTCAAATAAGTGCCAGATCTGAGAGCACTATTGTCATCATCATGCATTGTGCATAGTTAATGTTTGATGCATCATGACTGGATCTTTTCTACAATGAATTACAATGTTTAGTCGCTGCTTGAACTTTGGAGGTGCTCTGCATTTATGTTTTGCGGTTTCAGAAAGGGTAGCGAGATACCACTGTTGTCATATTATATCATGGTTGTTTTGACAAAGTGTTGTCATTTGAGATATTTTATTATTGCTCGCTAGTTGCTTATGCCATTGATATGAGTTAATATAATTTCTAAGAGTTATTGTTGACATGGTTAGTCATAATCTTTGCTGAAAACCTGGGTGCTACTTGAGCATATTTATGTAAACAAGAACAAAAGAGTTCATAAAAGTTTTTCTTTTTCACTTTCAGTTTGTCAACTGAATTGCTTGAGGACAAGCAAGGGTTTAAGCTTGGGGGAGTTGATACGTCTCCATCGTATCTACTTTTCCTAATGCTTTTGCTCTTGTTTTGGACTCTAATTTGCATGATTTGAATTTAACTAACCCGGACTGATGCTGTTTTCAGCAGAACTACCATGGTGTTGTTTTTGTGCAGAAATAAAAGTTCTCGGAATGGAACGAAACTTTTTGGAGATTTATTTTACAATGAAAGAAAAATACTGGAGCCAAGAACCACAGGAGGGGGGGGCTAGGTGAGCACAACCCACCAGGGCGCCGCCCCTCCAGGCGCGCCTAGGTGGGTTGTGCCCACCTGGTGGCCCCGCAGACCCTGATTCCGACGCTATAAAATCCTATTTTTGGAGAAAAAATAGGGAGAAAGAATTATCGCGTTTCACGATACGGAGCCGCTGCCACCTCCTGTTCTTCATTGGGAGGCCAGATCTGGAGCCCGTTTGGGGCTCCAGAGAGGGGGATCTTTGGTCTTCGTCATCACCAACCCTTCTCCATCGCCAATTCCATGATGCTCCCCACCGGGAGTGAGTAATTCCTTCATAGGCTCGCTGGTCGGTGAGGAGTTGGATGAGATTCATCATGCAATCGAGTTAGTTTTGTTAGAGCTTGATCCCTAGTATCCACTATGTTCTGAGATTGATGTTGTTATGACTTTGCCATGCTTAATGCTTGTCACTAGGGCCCGAGTGCCACGATTTCAGATCTGAACCGTTTATGTTTTCACCATTATATCTATGTTTGATGCGGCTTGAACTACATCAGTATTTCCCCAAAGAGGAAGGGATGATGCAGCACAGCTATGGTAGGTATTTCCCTCAGTGATGAGACCAAGGTTATCGAACTAGTAGGAGAACCAAGCAACACTATGTAAACGGTACCTGCACACAAAGAATACTTGCAACCCGATGTGTTAAAGGGGTTGTCAATCCCTTTTGGGTAACGGTGCCAGAAATTGTCACATGGACGGGAGAAAAATTATGATATATTGGATAAATAGATCTCGAATAAACACGAAATAAAATAAATGGCAAAAAGGTGCAACAAGGTATTTTTGGGTTCTTGGATTAATAGATCTAAAAATAAAAGCAAATAAAAATAGATCTCGAAGGCAAATATGATAAAGAATAGACCCAGGGGCCGTAGATTTCACTAGTGGCTTCTCTCGAGAAAATTAGGATACGGTGGGCAAACAAATTACTGTTGGGCAATTGATAGAACTTCAAATAATTATGATGATATCCAGGCAATGATCATTATATAGGCATCACGTCCAAGATTAGTAGACCGATTCCTGCCTGCATCTACTACTATTACTCCACACATCGACCACTATCCAGCATGCATCTAGTGTATTAAGTTTATGGAGAAACGGAGTAATGCAATAAGAACGATGGCATGATGTAGACAAGATCTATTCATGTAGGAATAGACCCCATCTTGTTATCCTTAATAGCAACGATACATACGTGTCATTTCCCCTTCTGTCACTGGGATTGAGCACCATAAGTTCGAACCCATCACAAAGCACCTCTTCCCATGGCAAGAAAAATTGATCTAGTCGGCCTAACTAAACCAAAGATTCGAAGAAGAAATACGAGGCTATAAGTAATCATGCATATAAGAGATCAAAGAAACTCAAATAAGTTTCATGGATAAAAATATAGATCTAATCATAAACTCAAAGTTCATCGGATCCCAACAAACACACCGCAAAAAGAGTTACATCAAATAGATCTCCAAGAGACCATTGTATTGAGAATCAAAAGAGAGGGAGGAAGCCATCTAGCTACTAACTAGGGACCCGTAGGTCTATAATGAACTACTCACGCATCATCGGAGAGGCACCAATGAGGATGATGAACCCCTCCATGATGGTGTCTAGATTGGATCTGTGCTTTCTGGAACTTGCGGCGGCAGGAATTGTGTTTCGTTGACTCCCCTAGGGTTTTTGGATTTTCGGGGTATTTATAGAGCAAAGAGGCGGTGCGGGAGGCGGCCGAGGTGGGCACAACCCACCAGGGCGCGCCTGTGGGCCCCCAGGCACACCCAGGTGGGTTGTGCTCCCCTCGGAGCCCCCCTCTGGTACTTCCTTGGCCCAACTTGTGTCTTCTGGTCCAAAAAAAATCTCCAAAAAGTTTCGCTGCATTTGGACTCCGTTTGGTATTGATTTTCTGTGAAGTAAAAAACAAGCAAAAAACATCAACTGGCACTGGGCACTATGTCAATAGGTTAGTCCCAAAAAATGATATAAAGTTGCTATAAAATGATTGTAACACATCCAAGAATGATAATATAACAGCATGGAACAATAAAAAATTATAGATAGGTTGGAGACGTATCAGCATCCCCAAGCTTAATTCCTGCTCGTCCTCGAGTAGGTAAATGATAAAAACAGAATTTTTGATGTGGAATGCTGCCTATCATGTTCATCACGTATTCTTTTCTTTTGTAGCATGGACACTTGGACTTTTATATGATTCAAAGCAATAGTCTAGTTTTGACATGAAGACTTCAATACTCAAGCATATCAACAAGCAACCATGTCTTTCAAAATATCAACACTAAACCAAGTTATCCCTAGCCCATTATGCTCAATCATTGATCCATTCATGAAACACACTCGCATATTAGCTACACCCAATGCTCAAGTACGATCATAGTGCCCCTTAGTTGTTGCTTTATAAGAGAAGATGGATACTCAAATAAAAATAAAAATTGCATAAAGTAAATAGAAAGGCCCTTCGCAGAGGGAAGTAGGGATTTGTAGAGGTGCCAGAGCTCAAAGCGAAAAAAGATAGAGATAAAACATTTTGGGTGGCATGCCTTTCCTGTCAACGAAAACGATCGAGTAGTTCCCAATACTTTCCATGCTAGATATATCATAGGCGGTTCCCAAACAAAAAATAAAGTTTATTCCTTTTTCCACCATACTTTCACATTCCACGACTAATCTAATCCACGGGTGCTGTCCATACCAACACGTTCCAAGGAATTTATTATTTGACAACATAAAGTAAATTCATTTTTCATTTTGGGACTGGGCATCCCTAATACCTTTGTCGTACTCTCGTGCAATGACAAGCGAATAAACACTCATCTTGAGAATAACATATCTAGCATGGAAAAATATCAGCCACCCCCTACCGTTTCATGAGCGGTATGAGCACACAAAAAGGAAATTTATTTTGAAGATTAGATATGGCACATACAAATTTGCTTAGAACGTCAAAAGAATGCGGCATATAGGTAGGTATAGTGGACTCATATGGCAAAACTGGTTTGAGGATTTTGGATGCACAAGTAGTATTCCTACTTAGTACAAGTGAAGGCTAGCAAAAGATTGAGAAGCATCCAACCAAGAAACGAAAAATCTCATAAGCGAGCATTAAGCATAACTAACACCGAATAATACACCACAAGTAGGATGTAATTTCATTGCATAACTATTGACTTTCGTGCTTGCATAGGGAATCACAAACCTTAACACCAATATTCTTACTAAAGCACAATTACTCATCAACATGACTCACATATTATATCATCATACCGCAAAACTATTACAAATAATCAAGTTTATTTTGTCCAATGATCTTCATGAAAGTTTTTATTATATACCTCTTGAATATCTATCACTCTGGGACTAATTTCATATGTTGCTTTTGATAGCTCAAGCAAATCTAAGTGAAGAACATGAGCATAAAAAATTTCTTCTCTCAAAATAATATAAGTGAAGCATGAGAGAATTTATTAAAAAATACTAACTCTCAAATAAATCTAAGTGAAGCATGAGAGCATTTCTTCAAAAATATTAAATCACACCGTGCTCAAAAAGATATAAGTGAAGCACTAGAGCAATTCCATAGCTCATTTTTTTTAAGTGAAGCACATAGAGCAATTCTAACAAATCATAGTATAATTTTGGCTCTCTCAAATAGGTGTGTCCAGCAAGGATAGATGACACAAACTAAAAATCAAAACAAGCAAAGACTCATATAATACAAGACGGTCCAAGCAAAACTCATGAAATCTGATGAATAAAAATATAGCTCCAAGTAAAATATCGATGGTCGTTAGAAGAAAGAGGGGATGCCACTCGTGGGCATCCCCAAGCTTAGTTGCTTGTTTCTCTTTGGATAATGGCTTGGGGTGCCATGGGCATCCCCAAGCTTAGGCTTTTCTTACTCCTTATTCCTTCATCCATCGTGATCTCACCCAAAACTTGAAAACTTCAATCACACAAAACTCAACAAAACCTTCGTGAGATCCGTTAGTCTAAGAAAACCAATCTTTACTTTAAGTACTATAGAAAACCCATTCAAATTTTGTTATTGCATTATATCTACTGTATTCTAACTTTACCATGGCTTATACCCTCCAATGCAAACCATAGATTCATCAAAATAAGCACACAATGCAAAGAAACAGAATCTGTCAAAAACAGAACAATCTGTAAAGATGCGAATTGTTCTCATACTTCTGCAACTCCAAAAATTCTGAAAAATTTGGAAAAACAGAGGCAATTTGTATATTAATCTTGTGTAAAGAATTCAGAATTTTTCATCGCTTCTGTGATTTTGAACAATTATTTTACTGGACGCAAAAGTTTTTGTTTTCCAACAGGATTAAATCAACTATCACCAAAGCTATCCCAAAGGCTTTACTTGGCACAAACACTAACTAAAACATAAAAAACACAATCATAACAGTAGAATAATTGTGTAAAAACTCAAGAACAGAAAGAAAAAGGCAAAAATAAATTTTATTCATTGGGTTGCCTCCCAACAAGCGCTATCGTTTTACGCCCCTAGCTAGGCATAATGCATAGATTCAAGTATTGTCATCTTTATTTTCCAACTCCTCAATCAAACACTTAGAATTCTTCAAAGATTTAGCATACAAATTTTCAATAACAGTACTCCTAGGAACGAGATTGAAAAATTCATTCTTGCAAAAAGGGTTTCTCACAACTTCAACAAAGTCGGGGTGAATACTAATCATCTTAAGATCTTCTTTGTTATTATTAGAAGTTGCACCCTTGTTCTTAGTGATTTGAGTAATCTTGCCAATTTTAACAGAAGTTTTTTTTGATAGTCTTAGCGGAAGAAAAGGCCGTGCTTAGATTACTAAAAATTTCTTCCAACTTATCAATCTGAGAAGGGCTTTCTTCAATTCTTTCATGAATTACGGTTCCCTTCTCTTTTAGCAATTTAAAAACTTCTCCCGCTTTTGACCCAATTTTACTAGCAAGATTATGCATCTTTTTATCCAAGTTTTCAATATGTTCTTCTGTAAGCATTTTCTTTTCAATAGCATCAAGCCTTTCCATAACATACTCGAGAGTCAAAGTTGTTTCATTAATCATAAAAGGTGGTGAACCTACTAGATTTCCCATAGCATTAAAAGCATCTAGAGAAGGACACATCGAGAAATTCCCACCGGTAATCATATCAAGGATGAATCTATACCAAGTAGTGATGCCCACATAAAAACAACAAAGAAGAACAACGGTAGATTGCTTACGAATAGATCTATTATGAGCATTGCAAATCATATACTAGGCATCTTTCAAATTCTCTCCTCCCCTTTGTTTGAAATTAAGAACCTCGTTCTTAGGGGTACACACAATAGAGGAAGAGCTATCCATAGAGACAAAAAGTGGCAGACAAAATTTGCACACGAAAACAGATCTGACGAAAAAAATGGCAAACGACGAAGGGGCGAATAAAACGGCAAATTTTTGTGAAGTGGGGGAGATGAAAACAAGAGGCAAATGGCAAATAATGTAAATTGCAAGGAGATGAGATTTGTGATTAGGAACCTGATAGATGTTGATGATGTCTCCCCGGCAACGGCGCCAGAAATTCCTTTTGATGCGGCTTGAACTACGTCGGTATTTCCCCAAAGAGGAAGGGATGATGCAGCACAGCTACGGTAGGTATTTCCCTCAATGATGAGACCAAGGTTATCGAACCAGTAGGAGAACCAAGAAACACTATGTAAATGGTACCTGCACACAAAGAACAAATACTTGCAACCCGACGTGTTAAAGGGGTTGTCAATCCCTTTCGGGTAACGGTGCCAGAAGTTGTCATGTGGACGGGAGAAAAATTATGATAGATTGGATAAATAGATCTCAAATAAACGTGAAATAAAATAAATGGAAAAAAGGTGCAGCAAGGTACTTTTGGGTTTTTGGATTAATAGATCTAAAAATAAAAGCAAATAAAAGTAGATCTCGAAGGCAAATATGATAAAGAATAGACCCGGGGGCTGTAGATTTCACTAGTGGCTTCTCTCGAGAAAAATAGCATACGGTGGGTAAACAAATTACTGTTGGGCAATTGATAGAACTTCAAATAATTATGACAATATCCAGGCAATGATCATTATATAGGCATCACGTCCAAGATTAGTAGACCGACTCCTGCCTGCATCTACTACTATTACTCCACACATCGACCGCTATCCAGCATGCATCTAGTGTATTAAGTTCATGGAGAAACAGAGTAATGCAATAAGAATGATGACATGATGTAGACAAGATCTAGTCATGTAGGAATAGACCCCATCTTGTTATCCTTAATAGCAACGATACATATGTGTCATTTCCCCTTCTGACACTGGGATTGAGCACCATAAGATCGAACCCATCACAAAGCACCTCTTCCCATGGCAAGAAAAATCGATCTAGTCGGCCTAACTAAACCAAAGATTCAAAGAAGAAATATGAGGCTATAAGTAATCATGCATATAAGAGATCAAAGAAACTCAAATAACTTTCATGGATAAAAATATAGATCTGATCATAAACTCAAAGTTCATCGGATCCCAACAAACACACCGCAAAAAGAGTTACATCAAATAGATCTCCAATAGACCATTGTATTGAGAATCAAAAGAGAGAGAGGAAGCCATCTAGCTACTAACTATGGACCCGTAGGTCTACAATGAACTACTCACGCATCATCGGAGAGGCACCAATGAGGATGATGAACCCCTCCGTGATGGTGTCTAGATTGGATCTGTGGTTTCTGGAACTTGCGGCGGCTGCAATTGTGTTTCGTTGACTCCCCTAGGGTTTTTGTATTTTCGGGGTCTTTATAGAGCAAAGAGGCGGTGCGGGAGGCGGCCGAGGTGGGCACAACCCACCAGGGCGCACCTGGGCCCCCAGGCGCGCCCAGGTGGGTTGTGCTCCCCTTGGAGCCCCCTCTGGTACTTCCTTGGCCCAACTTTTGTCTTCTGGTCCAAATAAAATCTCCAAAAAGTTTTGCTGCATTTGGACTCCGTTTGGTATTGATTTTCTATGAAGTAAAAAACAAGCAAAAAACAGCAACTGGCACTGGGCACTATGTCAATAGGTTAGTCCCAAAAAATGATATAAAGTTGCTATAAAATGATTGTAAAACATCCAAGAATGATAATATAACAGCATGGAACAATAAAAAATTATAGATACGTTGGAGACGTATCAAGGTTCTAGATCTGATCTTGCAAGTCATATTCACCTATCACGTGTTATCATCCGTAAACCCCGGGGTGACAATAGTCGAGATACTTTCCGGTGATGACCGTAGTTTGAGGAGTTCATGTATCTAACATTCTTAAGAAGTTGCTCCCCACTTCTACCTATTCTCTCAACATGCACACTATCCACATCATCACCATGCCACATCATCAATACTAAATAGGAGCAACCCATGCAGCATGTCCATGTCAGAATCTAGCCACCTCAGCAATTTTCCCACCCACGCCTCTTCGTTATTTTCTGTACTCCACCCTCACACCCGATCGCTTGCTGGCTTATTCCCTGATGAAGTGTTTTCCCATCGCGTCCTTTCCTTTAATCTTCCAGCCACCATCCATTAATCCAGTATATGCCCTTCCGTTTCATCCTCCCACTATTCCATACGTTTAATCCAAAGGATTAATTGATGAGGTAGTCGAGCGGCCGGCCGGCCGGAGATCATACTTTATAGCGCTACGTTCCCAATTCCCATGTGTCTTTCTCCCCGGCTCACGCCAGTGAATTTCTACTTCGGCAAGGAGATGTCAATCCCATATTTGCACTGCACAGATCGACTAAATTGAATATGTGCAGCTGCAGCAGCCGTTGGTGTGGAATTAGCCAGCCTAGCTTCTTGGCACTCTGGTTCTCGGATCGCCCGTCATCATCGTCGTCGGCGAGCCCCTGGTAGTACTTTCCTCTGAGCCAGCAGCTTTCATATTCCTTTCGAACGACCGGAGACACAGAAAATGATGAGCGGACAGACATGGAGGCAAGCCAAAAAATCACTGGTGGCACTGGCAAATCAACAACGGCGTGAAGGCTGAGCATGGGCAAGTCTGTTTTTGTTTCCTTTTTTATTCATAATGTTGGCGTTCGTTTTGTGAAGGGTCACCTCTGACTTCCCTTATTAGCATGTCAGAGGATCTGATGGGTGCTACAGCATCCAGTGCCATCCTATCTGCCTCAAAGATCTTTGTCATCTGCCTTAGAAGTTTATGATTCATTTGTTTTCTTCATTCACTAATGGTTGTGACTTGGGGGTACTAATAATTATGTTTGCTCCAGCTCAGGATTCACCATGCCAAGACGTTTGGCAGCGGTGTAGAAGCTGGGAGTGTTTGAGTCAGCTCAAAGGATGGGATGTCCCATGGGGATACCGTCGACGGGTGTCCAGGAGTTTCGATTGGATGTGCTCCTATTCCAGGACATGAAGCAGTTCTGTGAAGTGATTAGCATATCGGACTAGCAAACCACATGCTTGCCTCTTGAAATGAAACTTTTTGGTGTTAATAACCTCCTTCCGTTTCTCATATGTGGCAGCTAAGGGCACACCTCTTTTTAGTTCATTCAAATACCTTTGTCTTAGTATATTCTTATAAATATTTTTTTGAACAAGATCCTTATCAATATTGAATCAGTAGAATTTGCATGGATTTGAGATCAGGCTCTTCATATGTTGCTAGGTCTAGGAACAATTGGCCAACCAATATGTATTATGAATACAGGTACCAAAGTACTTTCATGTTACTTTAGGGGAACACTACTTTCAGGTATCATTAATATCCAATATGTTCTCAAATTTTTGGTGCACTGATATATAGTGGTTTTTCGTATGGAACTAGATCTTAATGTTTTCACCCCTTATATATGATCATTCTATCCAAAAATAAGTGTTTGGAATCCCGCAGCAATGCGCGGGGTATCTTCTAGTTCACTATGTGTTAATGCTTTGTTCCGGTTCTCTATTAAAAGGACGCCTTAATATCCCTTAGTTTCTGTATGGACCCCGCTGCCACGGGAGGGTAGGACAAAAGATGTCATGCAATTTCTTTCCATAAGCATGTATGACTCTTTACGAAATACATGCCTACATTATATTTATGAACTGGAACTAGTTTTGTATAGCCCTAGGTTATGACTGTTATATGATGAATATCATCCAACGAATTCACCGATCCAATGCCTATGAATTTTCCATATATTGTTCTTGTTGAGTTACTACTGCTGCTGCTACTGTTACACTTGCTACAAAATCATTGCTATCACTGTTACCGTTACCGCTACTATTATCACTACTATCGAAACTATCATATTACTGTGCTACTGATTACTTTGCTGCAGATATTTAATCTCCAGGTGTGGTTGAATTGACAACTCAGCTGCTAATACTTACAAATATTCTTTGGCTCCCCTTGTGTCGAATCTGTAAATTTGGGTTGAATACTCTACCCTCAAAAAATGTTGCGATCCCCTATACTTGTGGGTTATCAGGAATCACCCTCAGTAATCCACGACCGATTAGCTACACTACAGAGATATCATTAGGAGTGCGATACGAGGTATCACCCTCGGCACTCGATAGTAACTCTAAAGAGTCGTACAACCAAGGGGGGTGCCGGTGATGTGTCGATCTCTGCACGTCGATCACAGTGATCGAGTCACCGGTAACAAAGCAGGGCAACAAGGACAAGGGTGAGGGGTCACTGATGGATCACTCACCAACCTATACTAAGCATATAGGATATTAGATAAAGTTACAACAGCAGGTTACAAAAGCAGGCAATGCATCAGAATAAGAACTATTGAACAACAGTAGCAAAATCTAATGCAAGCATGAGAGAGATGGATGGGCGATATAGGAATGATCAAGGGGGTCTCGCTTGCCTGGAAGCTCTGCTAAATGGGGTTGGTCATCAGGAGTGTAGTCGAACTCGGGAGCAGCGTCGGTCTCGAGGTCTACCGGAGAGAAGAGGGGGAAGGAACAGTAAATATAAAGCAAGCAAATGCATCACGATGCATGACACGGTGATATGTTGTGCTAGGGGTGACCTAATGCAGTGCTAAGTGTTACAGACGCAATGGGAAATATTTGGGGATAGTTTCCCGGCTTTAGGCAGTTATCGGATAGACAAATCGGAGGAAAAGGTTCCATGTTAGCAGTGTTAGAGGCATGTGAAAGATATGTGGGTGGTATATTCAGATTCTTCTTAATTTTTTGATCATTTTTCATATATAAATTATTTTCATCCGAGTTACGGATTATTTTATATGAATTTTCAAAGTTTTAAACATTTTCTAAAATTTACTGGATTAAATATTAATTCAAATAAAAGAATAAAATGCTACGGGTACCAAGAGATGTACCCAATAGAAAGCATGTGAGGCTGACAGTGGGCCCTGTTACTGGCTCAACAGCCCACTCAGCAGAGGCCGACTGGTGGGCCATCTGCCTTGTCAGCAGGGTCAACTGTTGACACATTGACTGGTCAACAGGTTCCAGGGGACCCACCTGTCATTGACTGAGACTAGCCCAGTCAGCATTTGACTGGGTCAACTGGGCCTAGTAGGACCCAGCTGTCGGTGACCGTTAGTGTAAACAGTAGATTAGTTTAATTTAATTAGACTAGTTAGCAGGTGGGCCCACACCTCAGTGACATATTAATTTAATAGGGTTAATTTAATTTGTTTAATTAATTAGTGCGCTGGGTCCCTACGGTCAGTGTAACAGGGGAATTAGTTAAGGCATACCTAATGTAGTTAATAGTGGGGGCCCAACTAGCAGTAGCCCATGGGCAGTGCCGCACCGGCGGCGATGGTGCGGCGACCAAAACACCGGCGGAGGGGCTCAGGCGGTCGTCGGAATTGGGCTACGGGCGCCCATCTAATGCATGCGAGGGCGAATTCAAAAGCTGGGGTTGCACCGTGTCACGATGGAGGCGAGCCAACAGGACACGGGGAGGAGCGAGAGGGGGTTGAGGAGGGCCGTGAGCTCACCGAGAGGTCAGAGGGGAGCTCAGGGAAGCCGGGGCGGTCGAGGTTGAGGGAATCGAACGGCAACAGTGGCGGCAACCGGCGAAGGGGGTCGGGCACGGCGGTGTTGCTGGGGGCCCTCGGTGTCGATCCGGGGAGGTAGTAGATGAAGACGAGCCCGGCGGTCCTACCAGACACCTTGGAACGGCGAGCGGTGGTCGGTCGCCATGGTGACGGCAGCACGACCATGGCGGGGTGGTTGCGGGGCTACACGCAGCGATGGACCGGGGGAGAGGGGGGAACTGCGAGGGGGGAGAGGACGCGGATGAACCCTAGAGGCCAGGGGGCACTATTATCCGCTCCCACGGCGCTGCAGTGGCGAGAGGGAACCGGGCGGCCATGGCACGCGGCCTTTCCCTGACGCTGGCGGGAGGTAGGGGAAAGGCTGAGGCCAGTGGGCTGGGCTGCATTGTGGTTGACTAGAGCCCACCAGCACAGTGTAGTTCTGCCTTTTATTCTTTTTCTTTTTTGTCTTTCGTTTCTGCTCTGTTTTGCATTTAATTGGAGCACCAAATAACTTTTGTAAAATGTGCCACTTGCCACATTAAATACTTTGCAATATTCTGAGTTGGTACAAAAAAGTTTCAAAGCATTTTGGAGTGTTTAACTATTTTTGGAAATTGAAAAGGTCAATTAATTGGTTGCTGGTCCACTAATATAATTCCTAGGGGCATTTTGGAAATTTAGGTGATGTTGTTTTCATTAACATAATTACTTAGGGACTATTTGCAAAATTATGAACTATTTTGTTTGCATTTTTGAAGATGTAAAATTTTGACTTGCAATTTAAATCTGAATTTGACTTTGATTTTTATTAAGTTGCAATTTGCATAGTAATCATGATGACATGGCCACCATTAGGGGGATATTATTGTAGCATGATCCTCGGGGTGTTACAAACAACAAAAGACAAACGGAGCTAGCTGGAATGCATAGCTTGTTAGCACTAAACACAAATCCATCATTAATAACAAACTTGTTCCATGTTCTCCCTTCTTTACAATTCTGCAGCACATCTTTAAATTCAACATCATGCACATATTGATCTTTGATGGTCTCCAAACCAAATATTTTAAAGTCAAGTTGTGAAAGCATAATATAATGACGAGATGATGAATCAGCAATAACATTTTCTTTGCCCTTCTTGTGTTTAATAATAATAACATAAGGGAAAGTCTCAATGATTTCAACCCATTTAGCATGTCTACGGTTCAGTTTTGCTTGACTTGTAATGTGCTTCAGAGATTCATGATCAGATTGTATAACAAATTCTTTGGTCCATAGATAATGTTTCCAAAGTCCGAACAAGAGCATATAATTCCTTATCATAAGTAGAAAAATTCAGACTAGGCCCACTCAATTTTTCAGAAAAGTATGCAATAGGTTTACCATCTTGTAATAACACACCTCCTAATCCAATTCCACTAGCATCACATTCAAGCTCAAAAATCTTATTAAAATCAGGAAGTTGGAGTAAAGGAGCATGTGTCAACTTATCTTTCAATCGTGATGGCTTCTTCCTGTGCGGTACCCCAAACAAAAGGCACATCCTTCTTTGTAAGCTCATTGAGAGGTGCAGCAATGGTGCTGAAATCCCTCACAAAACGCCTATAGAAACAAGCGAGGCCAAGAAAACTCCTCACTTGTGTGATCGTTTTGGGCTGCGGCCAACTCTCAATAGCTTCAATCTTGGCTTTATCAACTTCAATTCCCTGCGGAGTAACAACATAACCAAGAAAAGATACTCGGTCGGTGCAAAAGGTGCACTTCCCAAGGTTACCAAACAAACGTGCATCACAGAGAGCAATAAAAATAGCACATAAATGTTCCAAATGTTCCTCCAAAGATCTGTTATAAATCAATATATCATCAAAGTAAACTACCAAAAATCGTCCAATGAAAGCACGTAAACTTCATTCAGTAATCTCATGAAAGTACTAGGTGCATTAGTTAACCCAAAAGACATGACTAACCACTCATATAATCCAAACTTAGTTTTAAATGTTGTTTTCCATTCATCTCCCAATTTCATACGAATTTGATGGTATCCACTACGCAAATCAACTTTGGAGAAAATTGTAGAGCCACTCAATTCATCAAGCATATCATCTAGCCTCGGAATAGCATGACGATACCAAATAGTAATATTATTAATGCCTCTAAAATCAACTCACATACGCGATGTACCATCCTTTTTCGGCACTAGTATAATAGGAAGAGCACAAGGACTAAGGGATTCACGTATATAACCTTTATCGAGCAGCTCCTGTACTTGACGCATAATCTCCTTCGCCTCCTCCGGATTGGTATGGTATGGTGCACGGTTGGGTAGCGATGCACCGGGAATTAAGTCAATTTGATGCTCAATCCCTTGAATAGGTGGTAATCCCGGTGAAACATCTTGTGGAAAGACATCAGCGAACCCCTGCAAAATGTTAGTGACAACAGGAGGCAAAGAGGAACGCATGTCCTAGAATGAAAATAATGCCTCTTTGCACAGAAAAGCATAGCAAACAGATTTTCTGAAATCTAGATCATCAATATTAGATTTAGTGGCAAGTAAACATCCACTTTTCAATTTAATTTCAGAAGCAACATGAGATGATGGCTTGTTAGTAGGCTTCATTTGTTGCTCAAATTCTTTTGCCACAATCTAATTTTCACTCTTGTTTTGCTCCTGTTTTGCTTTACTAGCTCTAGTAAGATCATCTTTCAAAATGTGTTCAGGAGATATAGGAAGTAAAGTAATATGGTTATCCTTATGAAAAAGAGTATACTGATTGTTTCTACCATGGTGTACGGAATTTTTATCAAATTGCCATGGCCTACCAAGTAATAAGGAACATGCTTGCATGGGTACCACATCACGATCAACATAATCAGCATATGTAGCTATACTAAAATGCATACGAATAGGACGTGTTACCTTAACCTTGCCACTGTTGTTGAACCATTGGATGTAGTAAGGATGCGGATGTGGTATGTGGTGAGAGACAGCTTCTCCACCATATCCATGCTAGCCAAGTTGTTGCAGCTCCCCCCATCTATGATGACCTAAACAGAACGTCCTTCACAACTCCCTTTGTATGGAACAAATTGTGCATCTGATTTTGCTCAGCTTGTCTGACCTGCACACTCAAAACATGTTGTGTAACTAAACTTTCATACGTATCAGCGTCTTCAGTAGCCATGTATTGCGTCTCTTGTTCAGAATCATCTCCATCGTGTTCTTCACTTGTAATATGAGCCAAAGTCTCCTCATCATGATCACTAGCAGACTCATACCCACCATCCTCAGTAGCAATCATCACACGCTTAGATGGGCATTCTCTCGCATAATGACCTCCACCCTTGCAACGACGACAAATAATATTATGTGTTTGCCCTGTTGATGCCATGGATGAAGAAGAGCTCTGTGCAGGACCGGAAGGTGTGCTCTTGGCAGATAGTGGTGGTTGTGCCTACTTTCTTGTATCACGGTTGGAGGTGGCAGCTGAAGGAGGTGCCGGTGCAGCAGAACGTGTGGAAGTAGATGATGCAGGCGGTGTCCAAGATGAAGTTCGACCTGTAGAAAAGTTAGTTCACGCCAGTGCCTGTCAATCCTACACTTCATGTTCAGCTTTGCAAGCAAGATGGAATAAATGAGTGATATTATTATACTCCTTATAATCTAAAATGGTCTGAATCTCTCTATTTAATCCACTCATAAAACATGCAAGCATAGCTTCATTATCCTCAACAATACCACATCTAATCATGCCAGTTTGCAATTCCTGATAATGTTCCTCTACATAATTTTTCCCTTGTCTTAAACGCTGCAATTTTTTGAGTAATTCATGTTGATAATATGGTGGAACCCAACGAGTACGCATAGCATTTTTCAAAGCAGCCCAATTAGCTGGGATATTCTCATGATATAATCTACAATGTTCAGACCACCACACACAAGCAAAACTAGTGAATGCACAAACAGCAACATCAACATGTTTCTCCTCAGGATATTGTAACCATGTAAAATGTTGTTCAGTTTCAAACTCCCAAGTAAGATATATATCAGGAACATATCTACCCTCAAATGGTGGAATATTCAATTTTAGTTTAGGAAGATGGTCATGATCTCGTACCTGAGATGGTGGTGCAGCCCTACCATTGCGAATATATGCATGAGGACGACCTGGTGGTGGTGCTGGTGGTTGCACGTAGTTCTGGTTGTGCACCTCCCCATCCTCGTAATCGTCTTCCTCCTCGACAGTAGCAGCAGGAGCCGCAGACGTAGCAACAGTAGTAGCAGCGACACCAGAATTTTGGCCTTCCTCAAGAGGAACACGTTTTGCCCGGTGGAGGGCTGGATCACAATGTGGAGGTGGTTGTTGTTGTTGCAACGATGCAACAGAGGCAGGAGGTGGAGATAGACGCGCGAGCACTTAAGCAAACTTGGCATCCAACTTGCTGTCAATTGTCTTCTCAGTGTCATCTATCCTCTCTAGTGCCTTGCCAAAGCTGCTCATCACATCTTCCACTTGTTGACCCAACATGTACGGGAATTTATCATGAAACTCCTTGTTCGTCATGTTCTCGCAGTCCAGCTCATTGGCTTGTGATCCTGTCAAGGTTAGCAGTAATACAAACACACAAATTTGATCCTATAGACCACTAGGAAGTGGTGGTGGTCTAGTGGTGTTGTGGAGAGTCACAAATCCATCAAGAGAATCTCAAATTCTTACCAGTTCTTACCAAGCAGCAGGTGGTGATCAGCAACCGTTGTAGTCAAAACTCTCAAAGCTTGGATAAAGCGATAGCTAGGTGGTGTCAAACACATGATGTAGATGTATGTGGAGCTGGGATGGCTTATAATATGGTAGCAAAAAGGTCAGCAATAATCAATTCAGAGATGCAAAGTTGAATAAACACTCAACGACGGTATTGTGCTGGTCCTAGGCTAGACCATGCTAGAGATGCGAGCCTAGAACACTAACAAAATCACTGCACTGCATGTAAACAAAGGAGAGCACACTCTGAATCTCTTTTTTTTTTTCCTTTTTGCACTTTTTCCTCTTTTTTTTGCTATACAACAATTTTTTTTTGAAAAAAGTCTACAAATGGTCTAAAAACTGCCTAGGCAGAATTTTCTAGACTTAGTTTTTTTTAACTGGAACTATTTTTCTTCTATGGGTATCACGGAAGTTAGGAAGTCCAACTCTATCACAACACGTAGTATGGCATGATCTAGTAATCGACAACAGAGAAGCAAATACTGGACTCGGACTAGGACTGGTGGCGGAGATGAATCTGGTGGAACTCGGGCTAGTGGCGGATATATGTAGGTGTGGTGAAACATGGACTGGCGGCGGATATGTATGGGAGGTGGACTCGGATTGGCATGATGGCGGCGGATATGTATGGGAGATGGACTCGGATTGGTGATGATATATGGCAGCGGTGATTCAGATGGTGCGGTGGTGGTATATGGCAGTGGCAATGAAGACGGTGCGGCGGCGGTGTGACAACTTGGGAATAGAACTCGAAGCTCTAAAGGACTAGACACTAAGACCAGCAACGTCACATGATAGAGGCAAAGGTGTCCCGATGTTTCGATGAGATAGCTATCATTTTCTGTGGGAGTCGACTTTGACGATCTGACTACAAACGTGAGAAGACGTCGCGCCTTAGCAATCGCTAAACCGACTTCCAAGGGGTTATTGACCACGCCGGAGCATGATCAACCTGACCACGAGGGTCTATTTCCTGCGAGCAAATGAAGAACAAGCAATAAAATGAGATTGCAATCTGGATATTGCGAATATAAGAGGAAGGCTTTATTGATGAAAGTGGGGTTCTGTGACGTCTTGGTCTGGTCGTTGAACACAAACGAAGTACGCGAAGTTGCAGCTATGGTGAACTTTTAATCTAAACAAAACCCAAAGTCTAAACGAAGCCCTAAGGGTTGTATATATGGAGGAAGAGGGGAATTTCGGGACCCTTGGAGGAGGGGTCCAAAACCAACCCTAACTCTTGTTTCCCCACACATACGGACTCTAAAAACAACCTATGCTCAAGTATTTCAAAATTACAAGGGCATGGCCCAATAATAAGGCGACGCAGCACCTATAATAGCCTCTGGACGAAATTTAGGAAGTGGAATCTTGTATATTTCGTCCAAGCCTTCATGCACTCATTATGGTGGCTTCAAAGTCCCGAAATCATCACTTGAAACTCCGTTCTTGTTCCCCTTGCACATGCCATCATCTCCATGCTTGTTCTTGCTCCAATGTTCATCCTTCTTGTCCAAGCTAGGCCCTTCATTTGTAAGCAAAACAAATGTATCCAATTTAGGCAGCATCATATTCTCATAAATATTAGAATCATTACCAAGAAATGAAAGTACGTGGTAATTTAATTGGCATGCGCGAGCTCTAGTAATTGGTCCAGTATGTATAGCAGCAGGGGTTGTGGGTGTAACAATGGTATTGATGTCCTCATCATCCTCCTCACCCAAATAAGGCTTCAAATCTGCAATGTTAAAAGTGAGACTAACCCCAAAATCTGCAGGCAGCTCAAGTTTATATGCATTATGATTTATTTTCTCTAACGCCTTAAAAGGACCATCAGCACGTGGCATTAGCTTTGATTTGCATAAATCAGGAAATCTATCCTTACGCAAATGTAACCAAACAAGATCTCCAGGTGCAAAGACAACATGTTTTCTACCTTTATCTCCAGCAAGCTTATATTTAGCATTCATACGCTCAATGTTTTCCTTAGTTAACTCATGCATTTTTAAGATCAATTCAGCACGTTGTTTAGCATCAAAATTAACCTTCTCCGAAGATGGAAGAGGCAACAAATCAATAGGTGCACGAGGTAGGAAACCATAAACAATTTCAAAAGGGCACATATTAGTAGTAGAATGCAACGAACGATTATAAGAAAATTCAATATGAGGCAAGCATTCTTCCCACATTTTCTTGTTATTCTTCAAAACAGCCCTAAGCATAGTAGACAATGTTCTATTGACTACTTCAGTTTGTCCATCAGTTTGGGGGTGACATGTAGTACTAAAAAGCTGTTTAGTCCCCAACTTAGCCCATAAACATCTCCAAAAGTGGCTAAGAAATTTAGTATCATGGTCTGAAACAATAGTATTTGGCACACCATGCAAGCGAGTAATTTCACGAAAGAACAAATCAGCAACATTAGCAGCATCATCGCTTTTATGACATCGTATGAAGTGTGCCATTTTCGAAAATCTTTCCACGACAACAAATATGCTATCCCTCCCCTTCTTTGTTCGAGGTAATCCTAAAACAAAATCCATAGATATATCCTCCCATGGAACACTAGGTACAGGCAAAGGCATATATAAACCATGAGGATTGAGTCGTCACTTAGCTTTTTGACATGTAGTGCAGCGAGCAACAGAACGCTCAACATCCCGTCTCATCTATGGCCAAAAGAAATGTGTAGCAAGTACATCCTCCGTCTTCTTCACGCCAAAGTTTCCCATTAATCCTCCTCCATGCGCCTCCTGCAACAACAAAAGACGAACGGAGCTAGCTGGAATGCATAGCTTGTTAGCATGAAACACAAATCAATCATTAACGATGAACTTGTTCCATGTTCTCCCTTCTTTACAATTCTGCAATACATCTTTAAATTCAGCATCATGCACATATTGATCTTTGATGGTCTACAAACCAAATATTTTAAAGTCAAGTTGTGAAAGCATAGTATAACGACGAGACAATGCATTAGCAAGAACATTTTCTATACCCTTCTTGTGTTTTATGACATAAGGAAAAGTCTCAATGAATTCAACCCATTTAGCATGTCTACGGTCCAATTTTGCTTAACTTCTAATATGTTTCAAAGGTTCATGATCAGAATGTATAACGAATTCTTTGAGCCATAAATAATGTTGCCATGTTTCTAAAGTCTGAACAAGAGCATATAATTCTTTATCATAAGTAGAATAGTTCATACTAGGCCCACTCAATTTTTCAGAAAAGTATGCAACAGGTTTACCATCTTGTAGTAACACACCTCCTAATCCAATTCCACTAGCATCACATTCAAGCTCAAAAATCTTATTAAAATCAGGAAGTTGGAGTAAAGGAGCATGTGTCAACTTATCTTTCAATACTGTGAAGGCTTCTTCCTGTGCGGTACCCCAAACAAAAATGCACATCCTTCTTCGTAAGCTCATTGAGAGGTGCAGCAATGGTGCTAAAATCTCTCACAAAACGCCTATAGAAACCAGCGAGTCCAAGAAAACTCCTCACTTGTGTGATCATTTTGGGCTGCGGCCAACTCTCAATAGCTTCTATCTTGGCTTTATCAACTTCAATTCCATGTGGAGTAACAACATAGCAAAGAAAACATACTCGGTCGGTGCAAAAGGTGCACTTCCCAAGGTTACCAAACAAACGTGCATCATGTAGAGCAATGAAAATAGCACGTAAATGTTCCAAATGTTCTTCCAAGGATCTGCTATAAATCAGTATATCATCAAAATAGACTACCACAAATCGTCCAATGAAGACACGTAAAACTTACTTCATTAATCTCATGAAAGTACTAGGTGCATTAGTTGACCCAAAAGGCATGACTAACCACTCATATAATCCAAACTTAGTTTTAAATGTTGTTTTCCATTCATCTCCCAATTTCGTACGAATTTGATGGTATCCACTATGCAAATCAACTTTGGAGAATATTGTGGAGCCACTCAATTCATCAAGCATATCATCTAGCCTAGCAATAGGATGACGATAACGAATAGTAATATTATTAATGCCTCTACAATCAACACACATACGCATTGTACCATCCTTTTTTGGCACTAGTATAATAGGAACAGCACAAGGACTAAGAGATTCGCGTATATAAACTTTGTCGAGCAGCTCCTGTACTTGACGCATAATCTCCTTTGTCTCCTCTGGATTGGTACGGTATGGCGCACGATTTGGCAGCAAAGCATCGGGAATTAAGTCAACTTGATGCTCAATCCCTCGAATAGGTGGTAATCCCGGTGGCACGTCTTGTGGAAAGACGTCAGCGACCTCCTGCAAAATGTTAGTGACAGCAGGAGGCAAAGAGGAAGGCACGTCCTCGAATGAAAATAATGCCTCCTTGTACACAAAAGTATAGCAACCAGATTTAATGCAATCTAGATCATAAATATCAGATTTGGTGGCAAGTAAACATCCACTTTTTAATTTAATTTCAGAAGCAACACTAGATGGTTTAGTATTAGGTTTCTTTTGTTGCTCAAATTCTTTTGCCACTATCTGATTTTCACTCTTATTTTGCTCCTATTTTGCTTTGCAACTCGATTAATATCATCTTTCAAAATGGAATCAGGAGTCATAGGAAGCAAAGTAATATGTTTATCCTTATGAACAAGAGTATACTGATTGTTTCTACCATGGTATACATAATTTTTATCGAATTGCCATGGTCTACCAAGTAATAAGGAACATGCTTGCATGGGTACCACATCACAATCAACATAATCAGCATATGTAGCGATACTAAAATGCACACGAACAGTACGTGTTACCTTAACCTTGTCGCTGTTGTTGAACCATTGGATGTAGTAAGGATGCGGATCTGGTCTTGTGGTGAGAGACAGCTTCTCCACCATATCCATGCTAGCCAAGTTGTTGCAGCTCCCTCCATCTATGATGACGCGAACAGAACGTTCCTTCACAACTCCCTTTGTATGGAACAAATTATGCCTCTGATTTTGCTCAGCTTGCGTGACCTGCACACTCAAAACACGTTGAGCAACTAAACTTTCATACCTGTCAGCGTCTTCAGCAGCCACATATTGCGTCTCTTGTTCAGAATCATCTCCACCGTGTTCTTCACTTGTAATAAGAGCCAAAGTCTCCTCATCATAGTCACCAGCGGATTCATACCCACCATCCTCGGTAGCAATCATCACACGCTTAGATGGGCATTCTCTCACATAATGACCTCCACCCTTGCAACAACGACAAATAATATCATGTGTTTGCCTTGTTGATTCCATGGATGAAGAAGAGCTCTGTGCTGGACCAGAAGGTGTGCTCTTGGCAGGTAGTGGTGGTTGTGCCTGCTTTCTTGTATCACGGTTGGAGGTGGCAGCTGACGGAGGTGCCAGTGCAGCAGAATGTGTGGAAGTAGAGGATGCACGTGGTGTCCATGATGAAGGTCGACCTGCAGAAAAGTTAGTTCGCGCTAATGCCTGTCGATCCTGCACTTCACGTTCAGCTTTGCAAGCAAGATGGAATAAACGAGTTATACTCCTTATACTCTAATATGGTCTGAATCTCTCTATTCAATCCACGCATAAAATGTGCAAGCATAGCCTCATTATCCTCAACAATACCACATCTAATCATGCCAGTTTGTAATTCCTGATAATACTCCTCTACAGAATTTTTTCCTTGTCTCAAACGCTCCAGTTTTTGAAGTAATTCACGTTGATAATATGGTGAAACCCAACGAGTACGCATAGCAATTTTCAAAGCAGCCCAAGTGGCTGGAGTAGGATATAATCTACAATGTTCAGACCACCAAA
The DNA here is from genome assembly GCA_011799875.1 of Thinopyrum elongatum. NCBI lineage: Eukaryota > Viridiplantae > Streptophyta > Magnoliopsida > Poales > Poaceae > Thinopyrum > Thinopyrum elongatum. The sequence goes on along the minus strand of CM022303.1, from coordinate 372,725,499 downwards.
CACATGCAAAACTAGTGAAAGCACAAACAGCAGCAGGAACACATCTCTCCTCAGGATATTGTAAACATGTAAAACGTTGTTCAGTTTCTAACTCCCAAGTAAGATATATATCAGGAACATATCTACCCTCAAATGGTGGAATATTCAATTTTAGTTTAGGAAGATGGTCATGATCGCGTACCTCGGGTGGTGGTGCAGCCCTACCATTACGAATATATGCATGAGGATGACCTGGTGGTGGTGGTGCTGGTGGTTGCACATAGTTCTGATTTTGATCAACCTCATCCTCGTAATGGTCCTCCACCTCTGCAGTAGCAGCAGGAGCTACAGAAGCATCAACAGCAGTAACAACGGCACCAGAAGTTTGCCCTGGCTCAAGAGGGACACGCTGCGCTCGTCCTGCTGGATCGCGACGTGGAGGTGGTTGTTGCTGTTGTTGCAACGGTGCAACAGAGGCTGCTGGTGGTTGTGGTAGACGCGCGAGTACTTTATCAAACTTGGCATCCAACTTGGTGTCAATTGTCTTCTCAATGTCATCAATCCTCTCTAGTGCCTTGCCAAAACTGGTCATCGCGTCTTCCACCTGTTGACCCACCATTTGCTGAAATTTATCATGAAGCTCCTTCATTGTCAAGTTCTCCCAGTCAATCTCGTCGGCTTGTGATCCTACCATGGTTAGCAGCAATAGAAACACACAAGAATATGATCCTATAGACTTCTAGAAAGTGGTGGGGTGTCACAAATCCGTCAAGCAAATCTCAAATTCTTACCAGTTCTTACCCAACAGCAGGTGGTGATCAGCAACCGTTGTAGTCAAAACTCTCAAAGCTTAGATAGAGTGATTACCAGGGAGAGTCAAACGCACGATGTAGATGTATGTGGAGCTGGGATGGCTTATAATATGGTAGCAAAAAGGTCAGCAATAATCAATTCAGAGATGCAAAGTTGAATAAACGCTCAATGACGGTACTGTGCTGGTCCTAGGCTAGACCATACTAGAGACGCGAGCTTAGAACACTAACAAAATCACAGCACTGCACGTAAACAAGGGAGGAGCACACTCTGAATCTCTTTTTTTTTCTTTTTTTTTCTTTTTTTCCTCTTTTTTTTTGCTCCGCAACAATTTTTTGTCGAAAAAGTCTACAAATGGTCTAAAAACTGCCTAGCCGGAATTTTCCAGACTTAGTTATTTTTTTAAACTGGAACTATTTTTCTTGTACGGGTGGCATGAAAGTTTGGGAGTCCGACTTGGTCACGACTCATAGTATGGCGTGATCTCGAAATCAATAACATGGAAGGAAATACTGGACTCGGACTAGGACTGGTGGCAGAGATGAAACTGGTGGAACTCGGACTGGTGGTGGATATATGTAGGGCGGTGGAACACGGACAGGTGGTGAATCTGTGATTGTGGTGGACTCGAATTAGTGTGATGGCGGTGGATATGTGGTATATGGTAGCAGCGATGACGATGGTGGTATATAGCAACGGCGATGACGATGGTGGTATATGGCAGCGGCGATGACGATGGTGCTATATTGCAGTGGTGATGACGATGGTGGTATATTGCAGCAGTGATGATGATGGTGCGGCGGCGGCGTGACAACTTGTGAACAGAACTCGAAACTCTAAAGGACTAGACACTAAGACCAGTAACTTGACACGACGATGCAACTGCCAATTCAACAAAGCAAAACTCTCAAAAGATTATGCAAAGGCTCAGATTGGTTCGGATATGATGAACTAACCCTAATTTTTTTGGCTTTTCCGTGGACTATAGGTATGAAGAACAGACTCGGTCTAAACTACGAAAACTGGAAAATCTCACCGAGCAACCTGGAAATCTGATACCACTTGATAGAGGCGAAGGTGTCCCGGTGTTTCGATGAGATAGCTATCGTTTTCTGTGGGAGTCGACTTTGACGATCCGACTACGAACGTGCGAAGACGTCGCGTCTTAGCAATCGCTAAACCAACTTCCGAGGAGTAATTGACCACGCCGGAGCATGATCATCCTGACCACGAGGGTCTATTTCCTGCGAGCAAATGAAGAACAAGCAAGAAACTGAGATTGCAATCTGGATATTGCGAATATAAGAGAAAAGCTTTATTGATGAAAGTGAGGTTTTGTGACATCTTGGTCTGGTCGTTGAACACAAACGAAGTACGCGAAGTTGCAGCTATGGCGAACTTTTAATCTAAACAAAACCCAAAGTCTAAACGACGCCCTAAGGGATGTATATATGGAGGAAGAGCGGAATTTCGTGACCCTTGGAGGAGGGGTCCGAAACCAACCCTAACTCTTGTTTCCCCACACATACAGACTCTAAGAACAGCCTATACTCAAGTGTTTCAAAATTACATGGGCCTGGCCCAATAATAAGGAGACGCAGCACCTATAATAGCCTCTGAACAAAATTTAGGAAGTGGAATCTTGTATATTTCGTCCAAGCCTTCATGCACTCACTATGGTGGCTTCAAAGTCCTGAAATCATCACTTGAAACTCCATTCTTATTCCCCTTGCGCATGCCATCATCTCCATGCTTGTTCTTGGTCCAATGTTCATCCTTCTTGTCCAAGCTAGGCCCTTTATTTGTAAGCAAAACAAATGTATCCAATTTAGGCAGCATCATATTCTCATGAATATTATAATCATTACCAAGAAACGAAAGTACCTGGTAATTTAATTGGCGTGCGCGAGCTCTAGTAATTGGTCCAGTATGTATAGCAGCAGGGGCTGTGGGTGTAACAATGGTATTGATGTCCTCATCATCACACGACGATGCAACCGCAAATTCAACAAAGCAAACACAGAAAAGATTATGCAATGGCTCAGATTGGTTTGGATATGATGAACTAACCCTATTTTTTTGGCTTTTTCGTGGACTGTAGGTATGAAGATCAGATGCGATCTAAACTATGAAAAACAGGAAAATCTCACTTAGCAACCTGGATATCTGATATCACTTGATAGAGGCAAAGGTGTCCCGTCTTTCGATGAGATGGTGGCTATCATTTTCAGTGGAGTAGACTTTGACATCCGACCACGAACATGCGAGGACGTCGCGCCTTAGCAATCGCTAAATCAACTCCGAGAGGTTATTGACCACGTCGGAGCATGATCAACCTGACCACGAAGGTCTATTTCCTGCATGCAAACAAAGAACAAGCAAGAAATTGAAATTGCAATCTGAATATTGCGAATATAAGAGGAAAGCTTTATCAATGTAGGTGGGGTTCTGTGACGTCTTTGTCTGGTAATTGAACACAAACGAAGTACGCAAAGTTGCAGCTATGGCAAACTTTTAATCTAAACAAAATCCAAAGTCTAAACGACGCCCTAAGGGCTGTATATATGGAGGAAGAGGGGGGAATTTCATGACCCCTTGGAGGAGGGGTCCGAAACCAACCCTAACTCTTCTTCCCCACACATACGAACTCTAAAAACAATCTATACTGAAGTATTTCAAAATTACATGGGCCTGGCCCAATAATAAGGTGACACAGCACCTATAATAGCCTCTGAACAAAATTTATGAAGTTGCATCTTGTATATTTTGTCCAAGCCTTCATGCACTCATTATGGTGGCTTCAAAGCCCTGAAATCATCACTTGAAACTCCATTCTTCTTCCCCTTGCGCATGCTATCATCTCCATGCTTGATCTTGCTCCAATGTTCATCCTTCTTGTCCAAGATAGGCCCTTCATCTGTAAGCAAAACAAATGTATCCAATTTAGGCAGCATCATATTCTCATGAACATTAGAATCATTACCAAGAAACGAAAGTACCTGATAATTTAATCAGCGTGCGCGAGCTCTAGTAATTGGTCCAGTATATGTAGCTGCAGGGATCGTGGGTGTAACTGTAGTATTGATGTCCTCATCACATGGTCTGTAGAAAGATTACCTACTACAAGCTCCTGATGCTGGACTGATGAGGACATCAATACCATTGTTACACCCACAGCCCCTGCTTCTATACATACTGGACCAATTACTAGAGCTCGCGCACGTCAATTAAAATATTAGGTACTTTCGTTTCTTGGTAATGATTCTAAAGTTCATGAGAATATGATGCTGCCTAAATTGGATACATTTGTTTTGCTTACAAATGAAGGGCCTAGCTTGGACAAGAAAGAGGAACCTTGGAGCAAGTTCAAGCATGGAGATGATGGCATGCACAAGGGGAACAAGAACGGAGTTACAAGTGATGATTTCAGGACTTTGAAGCCACCATAATGAGTGCAGGAAGCCTTGGACGAAATATACAAGATGTCACTTCATAAATTTCGTCCAGAGGCTATTATAGGTGCTGCGTCACCTTATTATTGGGCCAGGCCCATGTAATTTCGAAATACTTGAGTATAGGCTGTTTTTAGAGTCCGTATGTGTGGGGAAACAAGAGATAGGGTTGGTTTCGGACCCCTCCTTCAAGGGCCACGAAATCCCCTCCTCTTCCTCCATATATACAGCCCTAAGGGCACCGTTTAGACTTTGGGTTTTGTTTAGATTAAAAGTTCGCCATAGCTGCAACTTCGCGTACTTCGTTTGTGTTCAACGACCAGACCAAGACGTCATAGAACCCCACCTTGATCAATAAAGCTTTCATCTTATATTCGCAATATCCAGATTGCAAATCTTAGTTTCTTGCTTGTTCTTCGTTTGCTTGCAGGAGATAGACCCTCGTGGTCAGGTTGATTGTGCTCCGGCGTGGTCAATAACCTCTCGGAGTTGGTTTAGCGATTGCTAAGGCGCGACGTCCTCGAACGTTCGTAGTCGGATCGTCAAAGTCTACTCCACCAAAAACGATAGCTATCATCTCATCGAAAGATCGGGACACCCTCGCCTCTATCACTATGCTTGCACGTTTCATGGGTGGATTAAATAGAGAGATTCAGACCATTCTAGAGTATAAGGAGTATAATAATATCACTAGTTTATTCCATCTTGCTTGTAAAGCTGAACGTGAAGTGCAGGATCGACAGGCATTGGCGCGAACTAATTTTTCTGCAGGTCGATCTTCATCATGGACACCGCGTGCCTCCTCTACTCCCACACGTCCTACTGTGGCACCACTGACTTCAGCCGCCAATTCCAATCGAGATACAAGAAAACAGGCACCACCACCACCATCTGCCAAGAGTACACCTTCTGGGCCTACCCAGAGCTCTTCTTCATCTATGGCATCAACAGGGCACACACATGATATTATTTGTCGTCGTTGTAAGGGAAGAGGTCATTATGCGAGAGAATGCCAATCTCCGCGTGTTATGATTGCTACTGAGGATGGTGGGTATGAGTCCGCTAGTGATTATGATGAGGAGACTTTGGCTCTTATTACAAGTGAAGAACACGGTGGAGATGATTCTGATCATGAGACGCAATACATGGCTCCTGAAGACGCTGACAGGTATGAATGTTTAGTTGCTCAACGTGTTTTGAGTGTGCAGGTCACACAAGCTGAGCAAAATCAGAGGCATAATTTGTTCCATACAAAGGGAGTTGTGAAGGAACGTTCTGTTCGCGTCATCATAGATGGAGGGAGCTGCAACAACTTGGCTAGCATGGAGATGGTGGAGAAGCTATCTCTCACCACAAGACCACATCCACATCCTTACTATATCCAATGGTTCAACAACAGCGGCAAGGTTAAGGTAACACGTACTGTTCGTGTGCATTTTAGTATCTCTACGTATGCTGATTATGTTGATTGTGATGTGGTACCCATGCAAGCATGTTCATTATTACTTGGTAGACCATGGCAATTTGATAAAAATTCTGTACACCATGGTAGAAACAATCAGTATACTCTTGTTCATAAGGATAAACATATTACTTTGCTTCCTATGACTCCTGATTCTATTTTGAAAGATGATATTAATAGAGTTAGTAAAGCAAAACAGGAGAAAAATAAGAGTGAAAATCAGATTGTGGGAAAAGAATTTGAGCAACAAATGAAGCCTAATAATAAACCATCTAGTGTTGCTTCTGAAATTAAATTGAAAAGTGCATGCTTACTTGCCACCAAATCTGATATTGATGATCTAGATTTCAGCAATTCTGTTTGCTATGCTTTTGTGTGCAAAGAGGCGTTATTTTCATTCGAGGACGTGCCTTCCTCTTTGCCTCCTGCGGTCACTAACATTTTGCAGGAGTTCGCTGACGTCTTTCCACAAGACGTGCCACCGGGATTACCACCTATTCGCGGGATTGAGCATCAGATTGACTTAATTCCCGGTGCTTCGTTGCCAAACCGTGCGCCATACCGTACCAATCCAGAGGAGACGAAGGAGATTATGCGTCAAGTACAGGAGTTGCTCGACAAAGGTTATATACGCGAATCCCTTAGTCCTTGTGCTGTTCCTATTATTCTAGTGCCGAAAAAGGATGGTACATCGCGTATATGTGTTGATTGTAGAGGCATTAATAATATTACTATTCGTTATCGTCATCCTATTCCTAGACTAGATGATATGCTTGATGAATTGAGTGGCTCTACAATATTCTCCAAAGTTGATTTGCGTAGTGGATACCATCAAATTCGTATGAAATTGGGGGATGAATGGAAAACAGCATTTAAAACAAAGTTTGGATTATATGAGTGGTTAGTCATGCCTTTTGGGTTAACTAATGCACCTAGTACTTTCATGAGATTAATGAACGAAGTTTTACGTGCTTTCATTGGACGATTTGTGGTAGTCTATTTTGATGATATACTGATTTATAGCAGATCTTTGGAGGAACATTTGGAACATTTACGTGCTGTTTTTATTGCTTTACGTGATGCACGTTTGTTTGGTAACCTTGGGAAGTGCACCTTTTGCACCGACCGAGTATCTTTTCTTGGCTATGTTGTTACTCCACAGGGAATTGAAGTTGATAAAGCCAAGATTGAAGCTATTGAGAGTTGGCCACAGCCCAAAACGGTGATGAGGACATGACTACCTTGGATACGACCAAAAATATTGCATACATGTATATTTGTGAGGTGATTTCTAATGCAAACTATGCAATAATTTATTTATGTCATCCAAGACAAAAATACTTCACAAACTTTTGTGCCATGTCTAATTGCAGGTGTATGGGAGATTTGTACAATCCACATATGAACATAAGGGAAAAAGAGAAGTTTATGTGCTGTTCAAAAAGTCATCTCACGTCACTTTTGGGCCAAGAGAAGATAGAGTCCAAGTCTCTCACGTTCTGGATTCAGATTCGGACTGCACAGACATACCTGACTCAAAACGCCAAGAACTATTTCATACGGACTCCGAATTGGGTGATTCTTTTTTTGTTGGAAAGTAGATTTCGTGCTCTTTCTAACCCAATTGGTTTCACCTTCAAATTCATCCGGAGCGTTGAGTTGTCGTCGAAACAATCTGACGCTGTAGCACAATCCGAGTCAAACTACAAGTCCAAAGGTGTTGCATCACCTCCACTTGGGCCCATTGGCCTTGTACGACCTAGGGTTAGTTTTAGGCTGCCTTGGGACGTCCTCCCACCTCCTTGGCCGCCACCCCTTGCTCCTATATAAGTAGATCCATCTAGTAGCTTTTTGCTTGGGTTTTGTTTAGATTAAAAGTTCGCCATAGCTGCAACTTCGCGTACTTCGTTTGTGTTCAACGACCAGACCAAGACGTCACAGAACCCCACCTTGATCAATAAAGCTTTCATCTTATATTCGCAATATCCAGATTGCAAATCTTAGTTTCTTGCTTGTTCTTCGTTTGCTTGCAGGAGATAGACCCTCGTGGTCAGGTTGATTGTGCTCCGGGGTGGTCAATAACCTCTCGGAGTTGGTTTAGCGATTGCTAAGGCGCGACGTCCTCGCACGTTCGTAGTCGGATCGTCAAAGTCTACTCCACCAAAAACGATAGCTATCATCTCATCGAAAGATCGGGACACCCTCGCCTCTATCACGTGGGCTGCTTTGAAAACTGCTATGCGTACTCGTTGGGTTCCACCATATTATCAACGTGAATTACTTCAAAAATTGCAGCGCTTAAGACAAGGAAAAAATTCTGTAGAAGAATATTATCAGGAATTACAAACTGGCATGATTAGATGTGGTATTGTTGAGGAGAATGAAGCTATGCTTGCACGTTTCATGGGTGGATTAAATAGAGAGATTCAGACCATTCTAGAGTATAAGGAGTATAATAATATCACTCGTTTATTTCATCTTGCTTGTAAAGCTGAACGTGAAGTGCAGGATCGACAGGCATTGGCGCGAACTAATTTTTCTGCAGGTCGATCTTCATCATGGACACCGCGAGCCTCCTCTACTCCCACACGTCCAACTGCGGCACCACTGACTTCAGCCGCCAATTCCAACCGAGATATAAGAAAACAGGCACCACCACCACCATCTGCCAAGAGTACACCTTCTGGGCCTGCCCAGAGCTCTTCTTCATCTATGGCATCAACAGGGCACACACATGATATTATTTGTCGTCGTTGTAAGGGAAGAGGTCATTATGCGAGAGAATGCCAATCTCCGCATGTTATGATTGCTACTGAGGATGGTGGGTATGAGTCCGCTAGTGACTATGATGAGGAGACTTTGGCTCTTATTACAAGTGAAGAACACGGTGGAGATGATTCTGATCATGAGACGCAATACATGGCTCCTGAAGACGCTGACAGGTATGAATGTTTAGTTGCTCAACGTGTTTTGAGTGTGCAGGTCACACAAGCTGAGCAAAATCAGAGGCATAATTTGTTCCATACAAAGGGAGTTGTGAAGGAACGTTCTGTTCGCGTCATCATAGATGGAGGGAGCTGCAACAACTTGGCTAGCATGGAGATGGTGGAGAAGCTATCTCTCACCACAAGACCACATCCACATCCTTACTATATCCAATGGTTCAACAACAGCGGCAAGGTTAAGGTAACACGTACTGTTCGTGTGCATTTTAGTATCTCTACATATGCTGATTATGTTGATTGTGATGTGGTACCCATGCAAGCATATTCATTATTACTTGGTAGACCATGGCAATTTGATAAAAATTCTATACACCATGGTAGAAAAAATCAGTATACTCTTGTTCATAAGGATAAACATATTACTTTGCTTCCTATGACTCCTGATTCTATATTGAAAGATGATATTAATAGAGCTAGTAAAGCAAAACAGGAGAAAAATAAGAGTGAAAATCAGATTGTGGCAAAAGAATTTGAGCAACAAATGAAGCCTAATAATAAACCATCTAGTGTTGCTTCTGAAATTAAATTGAAAAGTGCATGCTTACTTGCCACCAAATCTAATATTGATGATCTAGATTTCAGCAATTCTGTTTGCTATGCTTTTGTGTGCAAAGAGGCGTTATTTTCATTCGAGGACGTGCCTTCCTCTTTGCCTCCTGCGGTCACTAACATTTTGCAGGAGTTCGCTGACGTCTTTCCACAAGACGTGCCACCGGGATTACCACCTATTCGCGGGATTGAGCATCAGATTGACTTAATTCCCGGTGCTTCGTTGCCAAACCGTGCGCCATACCGTACCAATCCAGAGGAGACGACGGAGATTATGCGTCAAGTACAGGAGTTGCTCGACAAAGGTTATATACGCGAATCCCTTAGTCCTTGTGCTGTTCCTATTATTCTAGTGCCGAAAAAGGATGGTACATCGCGTATGTGTGTTGATTGTAGAGGAATTAATAATATTACTATTCGTTATCGTCATCCTATTCCTAGACTAGATGATATGCTTGATGAATTGAGTGGCTCTACAATATTCTCCAAAGTTGATTTACGTAGTGGATACCATCAAATTCGTATGAAATTGGGGGATGAATGGAAAACAGCATTTAAAACAAAGTTTGGATTATATGAGTGGTTAGTCATGCCTTTTGGGTTAACTAATGCACCTAGTACTTTCATGAGATTAATGAACGAAGTTTTACGTGCTTTCATTGGACGATTTGTGGTAGTCTATTTTGATGATATACTGATTTATAGCAGATCTTTGGAGGAACATTTGGAACATTTACGTGCTGTTTTTATTGCTTTACGTGATGCACGTTTGTTTGGTAACCTTGGGAAGTGCACCTTTTGCACCGACCGAGTATCTTTTCTTGGCTATGTTGTTACTCCACAGGGAATTGAAGTTGATAAAGCCAAGATTGAAGCTATTGAGAGTTGGCCACAGCCCAAAACGGTCACTCAAGTGAGGAGTTTTCTTGGACTTGCTGGTTTCTATAGGCGTTTTGTGAGAGATTTCAGCACCATTGCTGCACCTCTCAATGAGCTTACAAAGAAGGATCTGCCTTTTGTTTGGGGTACCTCACAGGAAGAAGCCTTCACGGTATTGAAAGATAAGTTGACACATGCTCCTTTACTCCAACTTCCTGATTTTAATAAGACTTTTGAGCTTGAATGTGATGCTAGTGGAATTGGATTAGGAGGTGTTTTATTACAAGTTGGCAAACCTGTTGCATACTTTTCTGAAAAATTGAGTCGGCCTAGTCTGAACTATTCTACTTATGATAAAGAATTATATGCTCTTGTTCGGACCTTAGAAACATGGCAACATTATTTATGGCCCAAAGAATTTGTTATACATTCTGATCATGAATCTTTGAAACACATTAAAAGTCAAGCAAAACTGAACCGTAGACATGCTAAATGGGTTGAATTTATTGAGACTTTCCCTTATGTCATTAAACACAAGAAGGGTAAAGAAAATGTTATTGCTGATGCATTGTCTCGTCGTTATACTATGCTTTCACAACTTGACTTTAAAATATTTGGTTTGGAGACCATCAAAGATCAATATGTGCATGATGCTGAATTTAAAGATGTATTGCAGAATTGTAAGGAAGGGAGAACATGGAACAAGTTCGTCGTTAACGATGGATTTGTGTTTCGTGCTAACAAGCTATGCATTCCAGCTAGCTCCGTTCGTCTTTTGTTGGTGCAGGAGGCGCATGGAGGAGGATTAATGGGACACTTTGGCGTGAAGAAGACGGAGGATATACTTGCTACACATTTCTTTTGGCCAAAGATGAGACGGGATGTTGAGCGTTTTGTTGCTCGCTGCACTACATGTCAAAAAGCTAAGTCACGACTCAATCCTCATGGTTTATATATGCCTTTGCCTGTACCTAGTGTTCCTTGGGAGGATATATCTATGGACTTTGTTTTAGGTTTACCTCGAACAAAGAAGGGGAGGGATAGCATATTTGTTGTCGTGGATAGGTTCTCGAAAATGGCACACTTTATACCATGTCATAAAAGCGATGATGCTGTTAATGTTGCTGATTTGTTCTTTCGTGAAATTATACGCTTGCATGGTGTGCCAAATACTATTGTTTCAGATCGTGATACTAAATTTCTTAGCCACTTTTGGAGATGTTTCTGGGCTAAGTTGGGGACTAAACTGCTTTTTAGTACTACATGTCACCCCCAAACTGATGGACAAACTGAAGTAGTCAATAGAACATTGTCTACTATGCTTAGGGCTGTTTTGAAGAATAACAAGAAAATGTGGGAAGAATGCTTGCCTCATATTGAATTTGCTTATAATCGTTCATTGCATTCTACTACTAAGATGTGTCCTTTTGAAATTGTGTATGGTTTCCTTCCTCGTGCACCAATTGATTTGTTGCCTCTTCCATCTTCGGAGAAGGTTAATTTTGATGCTAAACAACGTGCTGAATTGATCTTAAAAATGCATGAGTTAACTAAGGAGAACATTGAGCGTATGAATGCTAAATATAAACTTGCTGGAGATAAGGGTAGAAAACATGTTGTGTTTGCACCTGGAGATCTTGTTTGGTTACATTTGCGTAAGGATAGATTTCCTGATTTGCGCAAATCAAAGCTAATGTGATAGAGGCGAGGGTGTCCCGATCTTTCGATGAGATGATAGCTATCGATTTGGTGGAGTCGACTTTGACGATCCGACTACGAACGTGCGAGGACGTCGCGCCTTAGCAATCGCTAAACCAACTCCGAGAGGTTATTGACCACGCCGGAGCACAATCAACCTGACCACGAGGGTCTATCTCCTGCAAGCAAACGAAGAACAAGCAAGAAACTAAGATTTGCAATCTGGATATTGCGAATATAAGATGAAAGCTTTATTGATCAAGGTGGGGTTCTGTGACGTCTTGGTCTGGTCGTTGAACACAAACGAAGTACGCGAAGTTGCAGCTATGGCGAACTTTTAATCTAAACAAAACCCAAAGTCTAAACGGTGCCCTAAGGGCTGTATATATGGAGGAAGAGGAGGGGATTTCGTGGCCCTGGAAGGAGGGGTCCGAAACCAACCCTATCTCTTGTTTCCCCACACATACGGACTCTAAAAACAGCCTATACTCAAGTATTTCGAAATTACATGGGCCTGGCCCAATAATAAGGTGACGCAGCACCTATAATAGCCTCTGGACGAAATTTATGAAGTGACATCTTGTATATTTCGTCCAAGGCTTCCTGCACTCATTATGGTGGCTTCAAAGTCCTGAAATCATCACTTGTAACTCCGTTCTTGTTCCCCTTGTGCATGCCATCACCTCCATGCTTGAACTTGCTCCAAGGTTCCTCTTTCTTGTCCAAGCTAGGCCCTTCATTTGTAAGCAAAACAAATGTATCCAATTTAGGCAGCATCATATTCTCATGAACTTTAGAATCATTACCAAGAAACGAAAGTACCTGATATTTTAATTGGCGTGCGCGAGCTCTAGTAATTGGTCCAGTATGTATAGAAGCAGGGGCTGTGGGTGTAACAATGGTATTGATGTCCTCATCGTCTTTTTTTCTTTTTCTTTTTTGCACTTTTTTTTTTGCTCCGCAACAATTTTTTTTCGAAAAAGTCTACAAATGGTCTAAAAACTGCCTAGCCAGAATTTTCCAGACTTAGTTTTTTTTTTTTGAAACTGGAACTATTTTTCTTCTACGGGTAGCACGAAAATTGGGGAATCCGACTTGTTGACGACTCGCAGTATCGCGTGATCTGGAACTCTAAAATAAAGGAATAAATACTGGACTCGGACTAGGACTGGTGGCAGAGATGAATATGGTGGAACTCGGACTGGTGATGGTATATGACGGTAGTATATGTGGACTCGGATTGGTGGTGGTATATGGACTCGGATCGGTGGTGGTATATGGACTCAGAGAAATAGCAGATAAGCTGTGGTGGTATATGGTAGGGGCGATGATGATGGTGCGGCGGCGGCGTGACAACTTGTGAACAGAACTCGAAACTCTAAAGAACTAGACGCTAAGACCAGCAACTTGACACGACGATGCAACCGCAAATTCAACAAAGCAGAAACCCTAAAAAGATTATGCAAAGGCTCAGATTGGTTCGGATATGATGAACTAACCCTAATTTTTTTTGTGGCTTTTTTTTGGACAATACGTAAGAAAATAAATCTAATCTAGGGAAAACTGGAAATTCTCACCGAGCAACCTGAAAACTGTTACCACTTGATAGAGGCGAGGGTGTCCCGATCTTTCGATGAGGTGGTAACTATCGATTTGGTGGAGCCGACTTTGACGATCCGACTACAAACGTGCACGACGTTGCGCCTTAGCAATCGCTAAACCAATCTCCTGAGGTTACTGACGATGCTGGAAGCACGATCAACCTGACCACGAAGGTCTATTCCTGCACGCAATCGAAGAACAAGCAAGAATATGATAATGCAATCTGAATATTGCGAATATAGATGAAGTATTGATAATGGTGGGGATCCGAAAGCGGTCTTGGTCTGGTCGTTGGACACAAACGAAGTACACGAAGTTGCAATGGCTAACTTTTAACTAAACAAATCCCAAAGTCTAAACGGTGGCCTAAGGGCTGTATATATGGAGGAAGAGGAGGGGATTTCGTGGCCCTTGAAGGAGGGGTCCGAAACCAACCCTATCTCTTGTTTCCCCACACATACGGACTCTAAAAACAGCCTATACTCAAGTATTTCGAAATTACATGGGCCTGGCCCAATAATAAGGTGACGCAGCACCTATAATAGCCTCTGGACGAAATTTATGAAGTGACATCTTGTATATTTCGTCCAAGGCTTCCTGCACTCATTATGGTGGCTTCAAAGTCCTGAAATCATCACTTGTAACTCCGTTCTTGTTCCCCTTGTGCATGCCATCATCTCCATGCTTGAACTTACTCCAAGGTTCCTCTTTCTTGTCCAAGCTAGGCCCTTCATTTGTAAGCAAAACAAATGTATCCAATTTAGGCAGCATCATATTCTCATGAACTTTAGAATCATTACCAAGAATCGAAAGTACCTGATATTTTAATTGGCGTGTGCGAGCTCTAGTAATTGGTCCAGTATGTATAGAAGCAGGGGCTGTGGGTGTAACAATGGTATTGATGTCCTCATCAGGATACCATCAAATTCGTATGAAATTGGGGGATGAATGGAAAACAGCATTTAAAACAAAGTTTGGATTATATGAGTGGTTAGTCATGCCTTTTGGGTTAACTAATGCACCTAGTACTTTCATGAGATTAATGAACGAAGTTTTACGTGCTTTCATTGGACGATTTGTGGTAGTCTATTTTGATGATATACTGATTTATAGCAGATCTTTGGAGGAACATTTGGAACATTTACGTGCTGTTTTTATTGCTTTACGTGATGCACGTTTGTTTGGTAACCTTGGGAAGTGCACCTTTTGCACCGACCGAGTATCTTTTCTTGGCTATGTTGTTACTCCACAGGGAATTGAAGTTGATAAAGCCAAGATTGAAGCTATTGAGAGTTGGCCACAGCCCAAAACGGTCACTCAAGTGAGGAGTTTTCTTGGACTCGCTGGTTTCTATAGGCGTTTTGTGAGAGATTTCAGCTCCATTGCTGCACCTCTCAATGAGCTTACAAAGAAGGATGTGCCTTTTGTTTGGGGTACCTCACAGGAAGAAGCCTTCACGGTATTGAAAGATAAGTTGACACATGCTCCTTTACTCCAACTTCCTGATTTTAATAAGACTTTTGAGCTTGAATGTGATGCTAGTGGAATTGGATTAGGAGGTGTTTTATTACAAGATGGCAAACCTGTTGCATACTTTTCTGAAAAATTGAGTGGGCCTAGTCTGAACTATTCTACTTATGATAAAGAATTATATGCTCTTGTTCGGACCTTAGAAACATGGCAACATTATTTATGGCCCAAAGAATTTGTTATACATTCTGATCATGAATCTTTGAAACACATTAAAAGTCAAGCAAAACTGAACCGTAGACATGCTAAATGGGTTGAATTTATTGAGACTTTCCTTTATGTCATTAAACACAAGAAGGGTAAAGAAAATGTTATTGCTGATGCATTGTCTCGTCGTTATACTATGCTTTCACAACTTGACTTTAAAATATTTGGTTTGGAGACCATCAAAGATCAATATGTGCATGATGCTGAATTTAAAGATGTATTGCAGAATTGTAAGGAAGGGAGAACATGGAACAAGTTCGTCGTTAACGATGGATTTGTGTTTCGTGCTAACAAGCTATGCATTCCAGCTAGCTCCGTTCGTCTTTTGTTGTTGCAGGAGGCGCATGGAGGAGGATTAATGGGACACTTTGGCGTGAAGAAGACGGAGGATATACTTGCTACACATTTCTTTTGGCCAAAGATGAGACGGGATGTTGCGCGTTTTGTTGCTCGCTGCACTACATGTCAAAAAGCTAAGTCACGACTCAATCCTCATGGTTTATATATGCCTTTGCCTGTACCTAGTGTTCCTTGGGAGGATATATCTATGGACTTTGTTTTAGGTTTACCTCGAACAAAGAAGGGGAGGGATAGCATATTTGTTGTCGTGGATAGGTTCTCGAAAATGGCACACTTTATACCATGTCATAAAAGCGATGATGCTGTTAATGTTGCTGATTTGTTCTTTCGTGAAATTATACGCTTGCATGGTGTGCCAAATACTATTGTTTCAGATCGTGATACTAAATTTCTTAGCCACTTTTGGAGATGTTTATGGGCTAAGTTGGGGACTAAACTGCTTTTTAGTACTACATGTCACCCCCAAACTGATGGACAAACTGAAGTAGTCAATAGAACATTGTCTGATGAGGACATCAATTCCATTGTTACACCCACAACCCCTGCTTCTATACATACTGGACCAATTACTAGAGCTCGCGCACGCCAATTAAAATATCAGGTACTTTCGTTTCTTGGTAATGATTCTAAAGTTCATGAGAATATGATGCTGCCTAAATTGGATACATTTGTTTTGCTTACAAATGAAGGGCCTAGCTTGGACAAGAAAGAGGAACCTTGGAGCAAGTTCAAGCATGGAGATGATGGCATGCACAAGGGGAACAAGAACGGAGTTACAAGTGATGATTTCAGGACTTTGAAGCCACCATAATGAGTGCAGGAAGCCTTGGACGAAATATACAAGATGTCACTTCATAAATTTCGTCCAGAGGCTATTATAGGTGCTGCGTCACCTTATTATTGGGCCAGGCCCATGTAATTTCGAAATACTTGAGTATAGGCTGTTTTTAGAGTCCGTATGTGTGGGGAAACAAGAGATAGGGTTGCTTTCGGACCCCTCCTTCAAGGGCCACGAAATCCCCTCCTCTTCCTCCATATATACAGCCCTTAGGGCACCGTTTAGACTTTGGGTTTTGTTTAGATTAAAAGTTCGCCATAGCTGCAACTTCGCGTACTTCGTTTGTGTTCAACGACCAGACCAAGACGTCACAGAACCCCACCTTGATCAATAAAGCTTTCATCTTATATTCGCAATATCCAGATTGCAAATCTTAGTTTCTTGCTTGTTCTTCGTTTGCTTGCAGGAGATAGACCCTCGTGGTCAGGTTGATTGTGCTCCGGCGTGGTCAATAACCTCTCGGAGTTGGTTTAGCGATTGCTAAGGCGCGACGTCCTCGCACGTTCGTAGTCGGATCGTCAAAGTCTACTCCACCAAAAACGATAGCTATCATCTCATCGAAAGATCGGGACACCCTCGCCTCTATCATGGACTGTCGGGCAGCGGAGGAGGCCTGCACCATGCGTCACGCTGCACACATTGCGGCTGGCCTGCCTTCGGATAGTCTAGAGGAGGAGGCGCCGGAGTAGGAGGAGAATGAGGCGGAGTAGGAGGAGGTGGGCGTGGAGGGGAGGAGGAGGAGACGAAAGAGGAGCCATCTGACGAGGAGGAGCAGGCATCAGTGCCAGAGCAGGTCGAATTCGGCATGGAGGACGTGCTCACGAAGTTCGAGCTCTCCCAAGCGAAGTAGGCGGCAGAGCTGCAGGCCATCCTTACTCCATCCAGTCCGAGGTGGAGGCCAACCGTCTCTTCCTCAGCGAGCCTGACATGCAACTCGACGAGGCCTTGGCGTCCGAGGACGATGACGACAAGGCGCCGCCGTTTCGCCAGGCCACAACTGACCACAAGGCCAGTGGCTTTGGGAAGAATGCCATTGACATGTCCGATTACAAGTAGTGTATGTGGTAGTTTGCTAGTTCTTACGCATATCATGGATGTTGCATATCTTCGTATGGAAATGAAAATCATCAAATGGGGAATGGGATTGTGAAGTGTGAGATATGGGCGTTGACGGGGTGCTGTCCGCGAACGCAAACGGATGCGTTCGTGCACATTTGGAAGCTCACGTTTGCTATTTGTGGTTGCAGGTGCTCTTAGTCGTCGCTGTGAGGTGATAGGTACTAGAAAACTTCAAAATTGAAGATGCTACTACTCCCTCCATTTGTTTTTGGTTTGTATATAAAATTTGTATGACTCAAACTTTGTAAAGTTTGATCAACTTTATAGGAAGGACTATCAACATTAACAATACGAGATCAGTGTCATTAGATGCATCATGAAATTAATTTTAATATCATATAACTTTAGTATTGCTGATGTTGATATTTTTTTAATATAAATTAAGTCAAACTTTGTGTTGCTTGACTTCAAACAAATCTTGTAGGCAATCAATGCAGAATGAAGAGAGATGTAATGGTGAATATAAAATTCGTGTGAGAGAAAACATGGACCCGCATATATTGTTCACACATCAGACCGGACATCAAGATCTAACATGAGGGAAAAAAGGAGTGGACATACATGACACGGATTTGGTGAACCACACGCAACCCTTATCTATACCTACTAATAAAGTGTGTGCCCGCATGTTTTACAAAAAAGCCCCTGATTTTTTCTTTATGTAACCCATGATCCAAGATTAAGTGTTTTTTCTCTGTTGGGATTTGGCTCAACTGCGGTAGCCACTATCTTGCGCTCCTGGGCGCGGATTAGTATACCGCGTTTGCCCCGTTCGCTCTGTTTTTAGCCTATTTAGGTCCCTGGCCTTTTATTATTTAGAGGGAATAGGTTAAACATGATAATGTTATAACTTTGCAACCATAACTCGGATTAAAATAATTTGTATATGTAATTTGATCAGAAAATGCGTAATTTCGAATCGTGCTATTATTTGTTCCTATTAACCACTTTAAGATTCTGTTTAGGGCATAACATTAATTAACCTAATTAATTGTAATGGTGTATTTTAAAAAATGCTAACACCCAATATAACTTTTAATATGAAGTATGTTGGGAGGGCCTATATGGATTGGAGGGAGTATGAATGATCGGTTTCAATGGGCATATGTGAGTAATAAAGAAAGAAGAGAATAAAGGGTGTGGTCAGTGGGGATAAAAAATGGGAGATTAAAAAAATATGGAGAGAATCCTTTTATTGAGATATTTCTCATGACATGTTGCAAATTTCAAACATTGTTTCAACTTACAAATAATGTCTTGGTATGAAAAATAAAATAAAAATTAGGCTCTTTAAGATCAGAATCATCGTACAAAAACCTTACCAAAATTATTGTCTATGTAGCATGCTTCTTAATGTACTACTGATATGAATTTCTGCTAGACCTCAGTGTGCGCCCCTCTGCCACGGCCGAGCACATTCTGATGTTATTGGGCCGTGCTGATGGATATTTCAGTGGACATATCAATTATCTCTTCGGTTGCAACCCACCGGCATATGTGCTAGCCAATAGTAAATTCAGAAATATACTAGAAAAAATCAAAAAAAATCTGGATATTTTTTGCAATGTACTTAGTCAACCGATATACCCCACATAAAAAGTTCCACAAAGAAATTACATCCTTGTTATTCTAAGCAAAAATGATAAAATCGAAGCTATATTAAAAATAATGTTTAATGAATAATAAGGTCCCATTTGTATTTTCTTCACTAAACATACCACTGGTGTCAATACTTCATGAAATTTCACACGTGAGTAAAATAGCCGACCAAGTTTGTTACACAAAATTTTAGATTTTTTTTTAGTTTTCCTAGTATAATTCTTGAATTTACTAAAAAAATTTAGGGTCAAACGCTGCTTTTATTACTTAGTCCACGACCAAATCATCCCTAATAACGTCACTAATACAAACTGGAGGCACATTAAACCAGGTTTTACAAAACAAATTCATGCAGCCTCCCCTCGCAAGATTATGAGCCGCTTTGTTCGCCGATCTTCTAGACCAGATCACCCGGTGTTCGTCCACACCATTAAGCAGCTCCTTGATCTCCTCAATAAGAGGGCCAAATCTCGACCTGTCACGATCACTGGATTGAAGCACTTGTGCTACTGCCTGATTGTCCGTCTCTAGACATATCTTTTCTGTACCAAGCTCCACCGCTAGCTGGACTCCTCGCCTGCATGCCAACAATTCTGCATGTTCGGGTACGATGACGTTAGAGAAAAAAATGGCAGGCCCCTGCACGGAACATGCCATAATGGTCCCGGATGACCACTCCTCCGCCTGCCAATGCTCCTTCCTTCTTCACAGCTCCATCGACATTAACTTTCAACCAACCAACCTCTGGAGGACTCCAAGGCGTGGTGACAGCAGGTACTACAGATCTTTCCTTTGGTGTATGGATTGCAACCCATTCGTCCAGCAGCGCCCAGATCCTGCCAACCACATCGCGAGCGCATTCAATTTGCTTCCCATCCCTACAAGCATTCCTAGCCAGCCACAAATGATATAAAGACATAATCATCACTGCTTTCTCCCCTTCCTTCTGTCTGCCGAACCACTCAAGCAGCCATAAGCTCAGCTTAGCCTGAGAATCAACATGCTTGGGAGGACTGAAATCGCAACCACTGCCACGAGCTTCAAGCAGCAGGCTCCAGCATTGTTTAGCGAATGGACACCTCCAGAACCAGTGAAGAGCCGTCTCCTCCCGGTTGCAAACAACACAGCGTATTCCCTCCTTAATTTTTCTCCCTTGAAGCTCAGCTCCCACTGCCAGACCGTTCTTCAGAAGCCGCCAAATGTGGATCTTCGCCTTGCCTGGGACCTCCGTATTCCACAGTTCATTCCAACCTTGCCTCGTGGCCACCGAAGAGGAGCAGGTCGGGCTGTCCCGTTTCTGCTCCCGTAGCTGCATCTCAAGATGATACGCGGATCAGACCGTGAAGCATCCATTTTTAGTGTAATTCCATGCTTGGTAATCTTCACGTCCTACTCCACCTATAGCCACTTGGCGAATATCCTCTATATCAGCTGCAAAGAAGGCTCGGTTCAATGTGGCCCTATCCCATTCCTTGCCTGAATAGTCCAAGAGATCATCCACAGTGTTAATGTTTGTGGCATCCTTTATCCCGATTGGAGTTCTCAGACCCTCCCTTGGTATCCAATTGTCGGTCCACACTAACTTTTCTGCCATCTCCTATCCTCCACACAAGGCCTTCTCTCAGCAAACTGCGGCCATGAACAATACTCTTCCACGTGGTTGAGGCACTGTTTGGACATGGCGCGTCCAAAAACTCAGAGTCTTGATAATATCTAGCCTTGAGCACTCTTGCGCATAATGAGTCTAGGGCAATCAATAGTCTCCACCCTTGTTTCGCCAGGAGGGCCTTGTTGAAAGCTTCATAATCCCTAAAACCCATCCCTCCAATACTTTTGCTTTTGCACATTTTATCCCACGCGACCCAGTGCACCTTCCGCTTCCCATTTTCAGCTCCCCACCAAAATTTAGAGGAAATACTTGTCAGGTTCCGGCACAATTTTTTGGTGAACTGGAAACAACTCATGGCAAACGTTGGTACTGCTTGAAGGACAGACTTGACTAAGACTTCCCTGCCTTTTTTTATAGCCCTTGGCCCTTACATCCTGCTACCTTTGCGCCTGCTCTTTCCCTAACATACTTGAAGCATCTGTCCTTGGACCTGCCTACCACAGTTGGTAAGCCTAAATATTTTTCATTAAGAGCTTCAGATTCAATCCCCACTAGTTGTTTCATTGCATTCTTGGTTGTCTCCTCACACCCCTTACCAAAATAAATAGAGGACTTGTTAAAGTTGACCTTTTGTCCGGATGCTTGCTCATATTTCTACAGAATGCTACTCAGCTGAATCATGCTATCATCCTCCGCCTCCAGAAAAACAATACTATCATCTGCAAAGAGTAGATGTGTAACATGAGGTCCGTCCCTCCCAAACATCACCCCTTTAATTCCCTGGTCCTGTTGAGCATTTTTAAGAAGCGCTGAAAAACCCTCCACACAGAACAAGAACAAGTAGGGCAACAACGGATCACCCTGCCGGAGGCCTCTGGATGGCCTGAAAGCATCGGATAAACCATTGTTAAAGCGGATGGAAGATTTAACAGATTTTACGCACCTCATGATAATATCAACCCATCCACGAGAGAAACCCATCCGATGCATCATAGCCTCCAAGAAATCCCACTCCACGCGATCATAGGCCTTCATCATATCTAACTTCACTGCACAAAGGGGCTTCTTCCTTTTCCTCTTGCGGATCGAATGAATGCATTCATATGCAACCAGAACATTATCAGTTATTAGTCTGCCCGGTACAAAAGCGCTTTGCTCTTCAGAAATGAGAATAGGAAGAACTCGCTTCAGTCTATTTGCTAACACCTTGGCTGCAATTTTGTACAACACGTTGCACAAACTAATAGGACGGAATTGCGAGAGGAGTTCCGGATTATTAACCTTGGGGATGAGAACTGGAACCATACTATTAAAATCCTCCGGAACAACTTTACCATTTAAAAAATCTCTCACCGCCTTACACACCGCTAGCTTCACCAACGACCAGTGTTTTTGGTAGAAAAGAGCAGGTAGGCCGTCTGGGCCTGGCGCCTTCATAGGCCCCATCTGAAACGAAGCTTGTGCAATTTCCAAATCAGTAAAGTTGGTGGTCAGCCTTGTATTCATCTCCGAAGTAACCGCCTCCTGCATGAGATCAAGTATACAATCAGTATTGGTGGCTCCCTCCGACGTGTACAGGGCATGATAAAATTCCTTTGCCATCGCCTTCATCTCCTGGTTAGTGGTACAGAAGCTACCATCTGCTTTCTTTAGTTTTATAATTGTGTTTTTTCTCCTTCTGTGTGAGGCCCTTCCCTGGAAAAACTTGGTGTTCCGGTCTCCCGCTTGCAGCCAATCCACCCTTGATCTCTGTCGCTGCATTATCTCCTCGCGCTCGTACAATTCATGTAATCTGTCCTCAATCCGACGCACCTCCAGAGAGGTACTCGGCGAGCGATCCTTTTCTCTTTCAGTGCCCAACTGCTCACGCAGTTTCTTGATCTCTCTCTGAACTGAACCAAAGACAACCTGTGACGCCCCCAATTCAATCGTACACTAATCATACACGCAAATGTGTACGATCAAGATCAGGGACTCACGGGAAGATATCACAACACAACTCTAAAAATAAATAAGTCATACAAGCATCATAATACAAGCCAGGGGCCTCGAGGGCTCGAATACAAGTGCTCGATCATAGACGAGTCAGCAGAAGCAACAATATCTGAGTAAAAATATAAAGTTAAACAAGGTGCCATAAGATGGCTAGCACAAACTAGGATACAGATCGAAGAGGCGCAGGCCTCCTGCCTGGGATCCTCCTAAACTACTCCTGGTCGTCGGCAGACTCCACGTAGTAGTAGGCTCCGGCGGGGTAGTAGTAGTCGTTGGAAGTGGTGTCTGGCTCCTGGGCTCCAGCATCTGGTTGCGACGTCCGAGAAGAATGGAAAAAGGGGGGGAAAGAGGGAGCAAAGCAACCGTGAGTACTCATCCAAAGTACTCGCAAGCAAGGATCTACACTACATATGCAATGGGTATCAATGAAATGGTAGTATCTGTGGACTGAACTGCAGAATGCCAGAATAAGAGGGGGATAGCTAGTCCTATCGAAGACTACGCTTCTGGTAGCCTCCATCTTGAAGCATATAGAAGAGAGTAGCTGGTAAGTTCACCAAGTATCATCGCATAGCATAATCCTACCCGACGATCCTCTCCTCATCGCCCTGTGAGAGAGCGATCACTGGGTTGTATCTGACAGTTGAAAGGGTGTGTTTTATTAAGTACCCGGTTCTAGTTGTCATAAGGTCGAGGTACAACTCCGGGTCGTCCTTTTACCGAGGGACACGGCTATTCGAATAGATAAACTTCCCTGCAGGGGTGCACCACATTACCCAACACGCTCGATCCCTCTGGCCGGGCACACTTTCGTGGGTCATGTCCGGCCTCGGAAGATCAACACGTCGCAGCCCTACCTAGGCCTAACAGAGAGGTCAGCACGCCGGTCTAAATCCTATGCGCGCAGGGGTCTGGGCCCATCGCCCATTGCACACCTGCACGTTGCGTGGGCGGCCGGAGAGCAGACCTAGCAACCTCCATTACAAAGGAAGTCGCGTTACGCGGTCCAACCCGGCGCGCGCCGCTCAGTCGCTGACGTCTAGGAGGCTTCGGCTGATACCACGACGTCGAGTACCCATAACTGTTCCCACGTGGTGGTTAGCGCGTATAGGCTCGTAGCCAGACTCAGATCAAATATCCAATCTCGTTAAGCGTGTTATTTTGAAGTAACCGCGAGCGCCGACCAGGACCAGGCCCACCTGTCTCCTAGGTGCTCACAACCTGCCCTGTTGCTCCGCCACAAAGTAACACTCGGGGGCCGTCAGGAACCTAGGCCCACCTCTGCCTGGATGGAACCACCTGCCCCTTCAGCCCCCATCTCTGAACAGTAACATAGGTAATGTAAAAGTATATAGTATATGTACCCGTGATCACCTCCCGAAGTGATCACGGCCCAGTAGTATAGCATGGCAGACGGACAAGAATGTAGGGCCACTGATGTAATTCTAGCAACCTATACTAAGCATTTAGGATTGCAGGAAGGTATCAACAGTAGTAGCAAAGACAGGCTATGCAGCAGAATAGGATTAACCAAAAGCAGTAACATGCTACAATACTCTAATGCAAGCAGTAGAGAGAAGGAATAGGCGATATCGGGTTGATCAAGGGGGGGGGGGCTTGCCTGGAAGCTCGGCAGAGAAGGACGGGTCGTCAACACTGTAGTTGTTCACGACAGCGTCGTCAGCGGTCTCAGCGTCTACCGAGAGAGAAAGAGGGGGAAGGAAACAGTAAATACAAAGCAAACAATGCTACACAAAGTATGACATGACAATATGCAGTGCCGGGTGTGCCCTAACGCGGAGATAGGTGATACCGGCGAAGGGGGGAAACATCCGGAAAAGTATTCCCGGTGTTTGACGTTTTTGGACAGACGGACCGGAGGTGGATTGTTGCATGTTCTCTATGCTAGGGACGTGTGGTGAACGAACGGACTGCGTATTTGGATTCGTCTCGTCGTTCTGATCAACTTTCATGTACAAAGTTTTTTCATCCGAGTTACGGTTTATTTTATATTAATATTTAAAGATTTAATCAATTTCTGACATTACTGTATTTAATTAAATTCGAGTTATTAAATAGCTATTTCGTTAAGTGCACCCAGTATTACAGTCAGTCGGAGACTGACTGGTGGGTCTAGTCAACTGCTGACTCAGCAGTTGACTGGTCCACGGTTGACCAGTCAACTGGTACGGTGGGACCCGCGTGTCAGTGACCCAAATTTTTAACAGCGTGTTATTTTTATCTTTTTTTGTTAACCAACCGGGTTAACTACGCAGTGGGCCCCCCCCCGTCAGTGAATGATTAGGGGGCCATTAGTACTAATTGCGGCCATGTCAGCGCTTAAAGACGCCGGGGCCGAACGCGACGGAGTTTGGCCGTCCGGTCGTTTCCGTTGACGTGGGGAGGCGCGGCTGACACCGTTGGGGAGATGGGGGCCGCGCGCGTCGGACGAACGGGGGGTGCAGCGCAGCGGCGCCAGCGGCGAGCGGGGCGGCGGACGGTGAAGGCGGGCGCGGGCGCGGGGGCTGCGGCGCGCACGAGAGGGAGGCGAGGCCAGGGCGGTTCGGGGCAAGGCCAGGCGTGCGCGGAGAGTACGAGTGGCTGCGGGGCGCGGCCGGTCGAGGGCGGGCGCGCCCAGTGGCTCGCGAGCGCGTCCAGGGGGCGCGGCGAGCGGGGCTCGATGACGGGACTGCTATGGGGCGCGGAGAAAGCACGGGAAGGTCGAGGGATGACCGAGAGCTCACAGGGGAGCCGGAAGAGGAGACAGCGAGGTCGGGGGTGTAGCGACGATGGCGGATCGACGCGGTGGCCGGGGCTGGAATCCGGCGAAGGGGAATGGCGTGGGCGGCGTCTCGGGGCAACCCAATAGGTGCAGGCGACGTGGTCGACAGCGGCGGTGCTCCTGGCACAGTCCTTGGCAGCGGGGAGGCGACTGGCCGCGGTGGTGGGGCAGCGCAGCGACGAGCCCGCTCGGTGTGGGCGACATGAGGAAAATAAGGGGGGAGGGGAGTGAGCTCACGAGCGCTGCCAGGGTACAGGGGGCCGGCGAGGCTCGTGGGGGTCCGGTGTGGAGGAGACGAGGACGAGGCGGTGAGGCGCCGAAGGTCCGGGCGGCGCGGCGAGGTTGGGGGCGGCGCCCGATCCAGATCCCGAACGAGGGGAGGAAGAGAGGGTTCGGGGGGGAGTGAGGGGTTGTGGGGCTAGGGTTTTCCGTTCTGGTGCGGGGTGGGGGGGGGGGTTAGTAGGCCGGAGCGAGCGGGTGGGCCGGCTAGGTGCGTGGCCAGCTGGGCCGTGGCTCAGTCGGGCCGGGGTGTTTTTCCTTTTCTTTCATTTGTTTCTGTTTTGTTTTACTTTTATTATTTTCTATTTAATGTTTTCTATTTAAGTTTCATTTTACTTTAGTTTTATGAAATACCTGAACAGCTCCTAAATTACTATTACTAAATATGCTACTGTCATAAAAAGTTTGGCATAATAATAATTTAGTTTGCATTTGTTTTTATAATTTAAAGGCATTTAAGTATTTGTTTTAGCTGCTATTTAAAACATTTTAGTGCATTAAAACACTTTGTAAAAATGTTGGCTCACCACCATAAATATTTATGGAATATTTGTAACACTTCGAACATTTTAGCTTTGACATTTGAAAACTTTATTTGATTGACTTGATTTGAAATTTGAATTCAAATGGGATTTGAATCATCGCAAGATTAACAACAGTAATCGGGGTGACGTGGCATCATTAGCAGGGAATTACTGTAGCTTAATTATCCGGGCGTCACAATTCTCCTCCACTACAAGAAATCTCGTCCCGAGATTTAAGCGGGGAAGTAAGGGGAAAGTTCTGGTTACGAAATTCTAATGGATCCTCTTCGGTCTTGGTTGCTCTTCTCGAACAGGTCGATCCCTTCCGTTGACGTCTTCATCTCTCTGCTTCAGGTCATTCTGATGAAGCCGGCATCCTTTCTTCTGGATCTTCGTCGTACTTACGAATAGGTAAGGGGCAGCTCGACAACGCTAGAACGCTATAAGGGGTAATCATCTGGGGTCATCCCATGCATGAGCACCAGGCTATCTCTCAAGTTGAACAAATAAAATACCTCGAGACCAAAGTAAGAAGGTACGATAAGAAGTTTCAAACGGATAGATAACAGCTCGAATTCTGAAACAGAGTGTGAAAGGGGTCCAGAACAACGAGATTAAGTATTGTGTCTGATACTAGAATAGATCACTAGGAAGGTGGCCCGTGAATTAAATACGAAGCCAAGCATGAGGAATAACTTTTAGAAACAGGGGTGCACAGGAGACTCAGGTTTCGATCCTGTGGAATTGTGGGTTATGGGCCCACCATGTCGGTTAAAAGTAGAAGGAGCAGTGACATCTTGTATGGTCACGATAGCAGGGAAGGTCAGAGCATAGCCTGCCAGTTATATTGGCAACAACGTTGGTACCAAGGGCGAGGGACGAAGAGAACCATTTTCCTGCTTGTTGAAACGAGGCGGACCAATAGGCAAAGTTCTCGTCCATCGGTGGTTACCGAAATGTTATCAACATATAGTAACAGGGTCTTGCTGACAGAGTTGTACACCGAGGTGCTTACTTAAGCAGGGATTTATTTCTGCTCATATCTTATAGATCACAAGAAAGTTTAAACAAACCAATGGAAAGGAAAATGTGATTATCAGTTTAAACAAACCAATGGAAAGGAAAATTTGTTTAAACACAAGTAATAGGAGTATATCCTTCCCAGGGTTAAGCAGGGCATCATATATGTGTCAGGAGAGCAAAGACATGACCATTTTAGATAAAAGGGGTAAGAAGAATCATGATATGTGCCCATACAACGGTGTTTGGGTAACTGTTCAAGAAACATTTAGCATTGGGCCACAAATGTTCTTAAGGATGTACGGAGTACCATAGTCATGCTTCGAGATAGCATCGACAGAGTTATCAGATAAAGGTCAGGCTTTGGATACACAAGGGATCCATCAAGAACAACTCAAGAATAAGTCTTACAATTTCCTCATGGAAGAATGGTTAACCTTGCTAAAAGGAAACTTTAGCAATAGGTCCTCCAGCTAGGTGTGCTAGGCATGACATCACCTTATTGGGTTATAGAAAGACCAATGCTATGACTCATGGAAAATGTTCCAACCATCATATCTGACCGAGTTTCAGATCTGATTGGTGTCAGGATACCTCAGACTCAGGATGCCTGAGAAGAAAAGGTGCGACACAATTTGTCAAGATGACATTGTAAGATTCTCGGGAAATGAACTATAGGAGCGGGTTCCCGAAACAATAGTTCATCATTAAACCAAGGAGAGGATGAGGAGGTGGCTGATGGACTCAGCGACAATTCATCGAGAATTCCACACGGATGGATTTCCACAATTATGTGAACAAGGAGATGACATATGACAATTCAAATGATATAATGTTGTATGCCCGAGGAAAACATACACCATTAATTATTAGTTGAAAGGTGTGACCGAAATACGACCTTGAGCAGCAAGATCAATGTTAGAGTGACGATTCAATAATCAACAGTCTAAGAACGAACTGTCGATCGTTAACATTCAAAGCAATAGGGTTGCCAGAAGTACATAATCCAAGCAGCACCGCTTGTTAGATGGTATCCCGGTTAGAATCAACACGGGGACCAAGAAAGAATGGCGACGGTGAGAAGTATCACTATGCCAAGAATTTTCAAAGAGGTGAAGCAATCCTCACAACATACTCGGCATAAAGGACAGTAATACTTCAAGGTAGAATATAATGCAAACAGGATAGCAAGTTGCATCCATAACACAGACAAGCTCGCGATGAAAAGAAGTTCAGGGTGTTGTCGATGATAACAAAAAGCATCGAGGGCAAGGAGGGTATTTCTCAACATGAACACAGTTGACATCTCGAAAGAAGTCAAAGTGTTAAAGGTGATCCGACACATTTGCCGGGAGGTTTCAAGAGGACGCAATCAAACAGCGACGGCGTCAAGCAGGGAATGACGACGTGAAAGTCATAGGAACAACAAGTAAGATGCAAGCTCAGAACCAAAGTTGCCTTTCAGAACAAGAAACATGATGTTGAAAGCTCGACGTAAGTCATGCTCGCACTCTGAAGAATTTGTGCATCGAAGAAGGTCGAGGTAGCACAATCAAAGATAGCAAGATAAGGGTGTAGCCGATGGTCTAGGACGACATGACTGAGTTTAAATTTCCCAGTAACAATTACTAGGGGTATTTGAATTTTAAAGCGGATTTGATTTACTAAATGGTGTCCTCGGTTGACGGCAACCTAGAGCCCATAGAGTGATTATGACCAGGAAAGTTATTACTTCAACAAGTTAGTAAGATGTCGTGCAAAGGCATGATATCCTCGAGATACCACGGGGTAAAACTCGAAGGTAGAACATGATAGAAGTTGAACTGGGTCGTTGACCTGCGATAGCAGATACTTTAACCTTGTCAAAAATAGACGAGGCACTGGAATGGTTTCCTTTCAGAAATATATTAAATAAAGTTAGCATGGTCGGAACCATAGCTGCAAGGGATCCAATTCAATGACACCGAAAGAATTATTCAAATGATTAAATATTCTTGCAAGAAGCTTTCATGATAAGCTCCACATCGAGTCCATGGGCAAGAACACAAAGGTTCGGGGTCGACTCCCACTTCTTCAATGCATAACATTTCATTCGCTTCTCGTCTTCGAAGAAGTTGTAGAGTTGAAAAGTATCTGGTAAAACACCAGAAGAGAATGTCTTGTGTAAACTTTCGGGTTCACACGGTTTAGGGAAGGTATATGTTCATCCCATAGGGCATCTTAGGAACATATAACGCTTCAGGAGTAAATTATACAAGCTCGAAAGAAGAGTATGGTTGGGAACACAGAGGATACAATTTACCAAATGCATTATGTATCATGGAAGAATTCACAAGGCAGTTAAATATGAAGGACACTGTCGATTAATAATCCGACGAAGGATCGGATGTCCCTAGCGGAGCTGATGTGAGCATCGGCACACAACCAGATGAAGAAAGAACGCAAAGGCATCGGATTATAGGACATCTGAATAATTTGATGCTTAGATAACAAAGGAATTATGAATTCCAATACGAAGGATCAGAAGCAGACGCTCTGATCAAGGATGGGTTACTTGAATAGACTTAGGGGCACAATCGATGACAATTTGATTGGTCGAGAACCAGCTCATGTTCAAAAGGACGTCTGCGCCGGAAGATAATTAGAAAGGATCAACTGATGAATGCGTGCATTCGCACTCATGTTGAATCAATAAGATGAAAATGACGGTGTCAAAGGATACTAATGAATATTGCCAGTCATATGGAAAGCATCCATAATGCAAGCAGACAAGTATTTGCAGAGCAATAAGCTGCTAAGGATTTTTGGAAGATTGAATAGTATTCCAATGTATCTTGGGAATCGTATGAACAAAGGGGGAAGAACGGATACTCGGTAAGTGCGGGGAATTATCCGTAGGGGGTATTCATGAGGCAAGAACTGCAAGGCAGTAACCTCAAGGATTGTCGGAACAACGAAGAGCAGTTCGGGGCATCTTGTAATAACAAGACCAAAGGGGATTGAATGTCAGAGTGGCAAGGGTATGTAGTTATCCATAAGGATATAACAGCGGTATGGAATTTGCAAAGACGGTGGACTCAGGTGTCCCGGGAAAACATCGAATAGCATCTTCAGAATCTTCTGGTGAAGCAGTCGATCATCTGGAATGAACGGGCTCTCCGGGAGGAAGTAGTTACGAGAACCTAGAGTCAGAGTTAGTAAATTCATTTTTAACCCGAATGGAAGAGAGATCAAAGTCCCAGAGTATAGGTCGAGGAATAAAAGATCCTAATACCACCCAATGGCGACGTGGGCCCGTAAGACACACAGCCATGTTAGTAAAAGTTTTGCAATGTCTAGACTCGACTTCGGCCAAGGAGTGTGGAAGGGAGGTTCCTACAGGCAGTCAGCTTTGATACCAACTTGTGACGCCCCCGATTCAATCGTACACTAATCATACACGCAAACGTGTATGATCAAGATCAAGGACTCACGGGAAGATATCACAACACAACTCTAAAAATAAATAAGTCATACAAGCATCATAATACAAGCCAGGGGCCTCGAGGGCTCGAATACAAGTGCTCGATCATAGACGAGTCAGCGGAAGCAACAATATCTGAGTACAGACATAAAGTTAAACAAGGTGCCATAAGATGGCTAGCACAAACTGGGATACAGATCGAAGAGG
Organism: Thinopyrum elongatum; assembly: GCA_011799875.1. Taxonomy (NCBI): domain Eukaryota; kingdom Viridiplantae; phylum Streptophyta; class Magnoliopsida; order Poales; family Poaceae; genus Thinopyrum; species Thinopyrum elongatum. Next base: position 372,694,528 of record CM022303.1, on the reverse strand, counting down.
CGCAGGCCTCTTGCCTGGGATCCTCCTAAACTACTCCTGGTCGTCGGCAGACTCCACGTAGTAGTAGGCTCCGGCGGGGTAGTAGTAGTCGTTGGAAGTGGTGTCTGGCTCCTGGGCTCCAGCATCTGGTTGCGACGTCCGAGAAGAATGGAAAAAGGGGGGGGGAGAGGGAGCAAAGCAACCGTGAGTACTCATCCAAAGTACTCGCAAGCAAGGATCTACACTACATATGCAATGGGTATCAATGAAATGGTAGTATCTGTGGACTGAACTGCAGAATGCCAGAATAAGAGGGGGATAGCTAGTCCTATCAAAGACTACGCTTCTGGTAGCCTCCATCTTGAAGCATATAGAAGAGAGTAGTTGGTAAGTTCACCAAGTATCATCGCATAGCATAATCCTACCCGACGATCCTCTCCTCGTCACCCTGTGAGAGAGCGATCACCGGGTTGTATCTGGCACTTGAAAGGGTGTGTTTTATTAAGTATCCGGTTCTAGTTGTCATAAGGTCGAGGTACAACTCCGGGTCGTCCTTTTACCGAGGGACACGGCTATTCGAATAGATAAACTTCCCTGCAGAGGTGCACCACATTACCCAACACGCTCGATCCCTCTGGCCGGGCACACTTTTCTGGGTCATGTCCGGCCTCGGAAGATCAACACGTCGCAGCCCTCCCTAGGCCTAACAGAGAGGTCATCACGCCGGTCTAAATCCTATGCGCGCAGGGGTCTGGGCCCATCGCCCATTGCACACCTGCATGTTGCGTGGGCGGCCGGAGAGCAGACCTAGCAACCTCCATTACAAAGGAAGTCGCGTTACGCGGTCCAACCCGGCGCGCGCCGCTCAGTCGCTGACGTCTAGGAGGCTTCGGCTGATACCACGACGTCGAGTACCCATAACTGTTCCCGCGTGGTGGTTAGCGCGTATAGGCTCGTAGCCAGACTCAGATCAAATACCCAATCTCGTTAAGCATGTTATTTTGAAGTAACCGCGGGCGCCGACCAGGACCAGGCCCACCTGTCTCCTAGGTGGTCACAACCTGCCCTGTCGCTCCACCACAAAGTAACACTCGGGGGGCCATCGGGAACCTAGGCCCACCTCTGCCTGGATGGAACCACCTGCCCCTTCAGCCCCCATCTCCGAACAGTAACATAGGTAATGTAAAAGTATATAGTATATGTACCCGTGATCACCTCCCGAAGTGATCACGGCCCAGTAGTATAGCATGGCAGACGGACAAGAATGTAGGGCCACTGATGTAATTCTAGCAACCTATACTAAGCATTTAGGATTGCAGGAAGGTATCAATAGTAGTAGCAAAGATAGGCTATGCAGCAGAATAGGATTAACCGAAAGCAGTAACATGCTACACTACTCTAATGCAAGCAGTCGAGAGAAGGAATAGGCGGTATCGGGTTGATCAAGGGGGGAGGGGGCTTGCCTGGAAGCTCGGCAGAGAAGGACGGGTCGTCAACACTGTAGTCGTTCACGGCAGCGTCGTCAGCGGTCTCAGCGTCTATCGAGAGAGAAAGAGGGGGGAAGGAAACAGTAAATACAAAGCAAACAATGCTACGCAAAGTATGAGATGACAATATGCAGTGTTGGGTGTGCCCTAACGCGGAGATAGGTGATACCGGCGAAGGGGGGAAACATCCGGGAAAGTATTCCCGGTGTTTGACGTTTTTGGACAGACGGACCGGAGGTGGATTGTTGCATGTTCGCTATGCTAGGGACGTGTGGTGAACGAACGGACTGCGTATTTGGATTCGTCTCGTCGTTCTGATCAACTTTCATGTACAAAGTTTTTTCATCCGAGTTACGGTTTATTTTATATTAATATTTAAAGATTTAATCAATTTCTGACATTACTGTATTTAATTAAATTCGAGTTATTAAATAGCTATTTCGTTAAGTGCACCCAGTCAGAGACTGACTGGTGGGTCCAGTCAACTGCTGACTCAGCAGTTGACTGGTCCACGGTTGACCAGTCAACTGGTCCGGTGGGACCCGCGTGTCAGTGACCCAAATTTTTAATAGCGTGTTATTTTTATCTTTTTTTGTTAACCAACCGGGTTAACTACGCAGCGGGCCCCCCCGTCAGTGAATGATTAGGGGGCCATTAGTACTAATTGCGGCCATGTCAGCGCTTAAAGACGCCGGGGCCGAACGCGGCGGAGTTTGGCCGTCCGGTCGTTTCCGTTGACGTGGGGAGGCGCGGCTGACGCCGTTGGGGAGCTGGGGGCCGCGCGCGTCGGACGGCCGGGGGGTGCAGCGCAGTGGCGCCAGTGGCGAGCGGGGCGGCGGACGATGAAGGCGGGCGCGGGCGCGGGGGCTGCGGCGCGCGCAAGAGGGAGGTGAGGCCAGGGCGGTTCGGGGCAAGGCCAGGCGTGCGCGGAGCGTGCGAGTGGCTGCGGGGCGTGGCCGGTCGAGGGCGGGCGCGCCCAGTGGCTCGCGAGCGCGTCCAGGGGGCGCGGCGAGCGGGGCTCGACGACGGGACTGCTACGGGGCGCGGAGAAAGCACGGGAAGGTCGAGGGATGACCGAGAGCTCACAGCGGAGCCGAAAGAGGAGACAGCGAGGTCGGGGGTGTAGCGACGATGGCGGATCGACGCGGTGGCCGGGGCTGGAATCCGGCGAAGGGGAATGGCGTGGGCGGCGTCTCGGGGCAACCCAGTAGGTGCAGGCGACGTGGTCGACAGCGGCGGTGCTCCTGGCATAGTCCTTGGCAGCGGGGAGGCGACTGGCCGCGGTGGTGGGGCAGCGCAGCGACGAGCCCGCTCGACGTGGGCGACACGAGGAAAATAAGGGGGGAGAGGAGTGAGCTCACGAGCGCTGCCGGGGTACAGGGGGCCGGCGAGGCTCGTGGGGGTCCGGTGTGGAGGAGACGAGGACGAGGCGGTGAGGCGGCGAAGGTCCGGGCGGCGCGGCGAGGTTGGGGGCGGCGCTCAATCCAGATCCCGAACGAGGGGAGGGAGAGAGGGTTCGGGGGGAGTGAGGGGGGTTGTGGGCTAGGGTTTCTGGGGTGCGGGGTGCGGCGGGTTAGTAGGCCGGAGCGAGCGGGTGGGCCGGCTGGGTGCGCGGCCAGCTGGGCCGTGGCTCAGTCGGGCCGGGGTGTTTTTCCTTTTCTTTCATTTGTTTCTGTTTTGTTTTACTTTTATTATTTTCTGTTTAATGTTTTCTATTTAAGTTTCATTTTACTTTAGTTTTATGAAATACCTGAACAGCTCCTAAATTACTATTACTAAATATGCTACTGTCATAAAAAGTTTGCATAATAATAATTTAGTTTGCATTTGTTTTTATAATTTAAAGGCATTTAAGTATTTGTTTTAGCTGCTATTTAAAACATTTTTGTGCATTAAAACACTTTATAAAAATGTTGGCTCACCACCATAAATATTTATGGAATATTTGTAACACTTCGAACATTTTAGCTTTGACATTTGAAAACTTTATTTGATTGACTTGATTCTGAAATTTGAATTCAAACGGGATTTGAATCATCGCAAGATTAACAACAGTAATCGGGGTGACGTGGCATCATTAGCAGGGAATTACTGTAGCTTAATTATCCGGGCGTCACACAACCCGAGACCACCTTTGCATCTCTCCTGTTACCCTCTTCAGGTTGCCCCATGTTTCCTTCAGACTGTTTGAATTTGACCCATAGCGCGCCCAAGCCTCCTGAATCATCTCCTCATACTTATCATGTCTGGCCCACATTTCTTCATACCTAAATTGGCATGATCCCTTTTCCTGCTGGAGATTATCTTGGCCACTAACTTTGATAACCAGTGCCATGTGGTCAGACTCCTCTGTGGGAATGTGTTCAACCGAAGTGAAAGGAAATAGTTGAGTGAATGCATCGTTGCAGGTTGCACGGTCTAGTCTAACTTGGACATTTTCCTCGCCCTCTCTCTTATTGTCCCATGTGTAAATATAGCCCAAATATCCCAGGTCCTTAAGCTCACAATGAGCCAAGCAATCTCTGAACATCTCCATCTGGATCCAACCTCTCTCATTCTTCCCTTTGTGCTCCTCCTGCCAGCAAGCCTCGTTGAAATCTCCTGCGCATAGCCACGGCAGATCGTCTTGGCGTCTAAGATATCTCAAAGCGTCCCATGTTTTCTGCCTCAATTCTGTTCGTGGTTCACCATAGATTCCAGTGAACCTCCAGCTACCACCATCACAAGAAATCACACAATCCATGAAGTATTGGCACCAAGGGCGTAAAGTAACATCATAGCCGTCTCTCCACCACAGTGCCATACCACCGCTTCGTCCAACACAATCAACTGTCTGACCATGCTTGAAACCCATACTCCATTTTAACTTATTCATTGCCTCTCCTCTTTTCTTAGTCTCACATAAGAACACCACCGCTGGGTTGTATGACCTAATCAGGTCTCTTAGTTCGCCAACTGCCGCATCCAACCCCAAACCACGGCAGTTCCAGGCCAAGATAATCATTGGTCTCGGCGGCCCCGCCTCGCAGGGTCCGCCGCTTGCTTGTTCTCGTCGATACGGTCAAAGACAGACGACACCTTCTGCCACTTCTCGCCAATGAACGCATCATGTGGTGCATATTTCCCTGAGAACCCCTTAACAACCCGAACTTGCTTAGATCTTGGTGGTCCCATGGCCCTCTCTTCTGCTTTTCCATCAATAACCATAGTACCCCCAACCGAGCCATCAGCAAGCACATTACTTTCTGCATTAGACATAGCCCGGAGTTCATCCCCATCCTTCTGCTGCTCCACGTCCTTCCCCTCAAGTCCCAACTTTCTTTAACACTTTTATCACTTTCAGTTTCAGACACATCCATGTAGTGTTCGAAGCCGTGTCATCAAATTCATCCTCTGTATCCTTATAATTATGTCCTGACCATGCTCCGCTATTCACGCCATTACGTTGCAGATACAGTCTGCAATCCAATGTTGCACCTTGTGTGACCCGAGTATCAACATCCAAGTCCCCAAATATAGTTGACAAATCACCAGGATCAAAGATGAACCTAAGAACAGGAATTATTGGTTGCAATTTGACATCCTGCATCTGCCTTGCCGTGCTGCTGATGAGTACAAGCAGCAGTTTACTATCTGGTTGCAATCTGAAATCCTGCACCTGCCTTGCCATGGTACTGATGGGTATGAATAGCAGTTTACTGTCCTCAATTTCAGTACTTCCAACTACCAAAGAAGCCTTGGTCTTCATTGAATTTACTATTAACGTGTGTGCGCGTGGAACCATGTTCACCTTTGTAATATTCGCGAAAATACACATGATTTATGACGATGGAATACCGACCAAAATACTCATGCTTTCATCAATCTCTGAGCAGCTAAGTGGTCCAGATATAGAGAGCAGATGTGCTCGGAGCGATACTGGATTTCCCCATTGGAGGCCAACTAGAGTGATTAAAAGAACCATGACAAATCGATGGTGTACTCAGGGCGGACATACGTAATCCCACTGATAAGTAGACCCACCGCTTATGAATTGTCAAGTTCATCCATGGTCCGTCGCATGGAACGGCTTCTTATACTATTGACGAAAAAATCGGGATACCATTTCGCACTGTGACTCAGGCAAAGATTCCATTGAAAAATGCTTCACAAGTGGCAAGAATTGTACTATATATTATAAGTAAGCATAGAATGTTTCCAAGTTGTTTTGGGTTGGTGATCAGCCACATCAACGTGGGCCTACAGTTAGGCCAAAAAGTGACCATTTGGTTTATAGACCAAAAGGTTCCTTTGTTTTGGGTTGGGTAGGGGGGATTAACAACATGATTCAACAGGAAACGGGGTGTTGGTGGCGCACATCCTGCCACAAAAACTAAACAGCCAGCAATTCAATAGGGGTGGTTGAGCTTTCTGGCACGGAGCCACCTTAACTGGCCGGATACCCCATCGAAACAAAAACACAATAACACATTTCTTAGATTTTCATCAAGTATAATCTTTCGATGATTCAAGAGGGATAACACAGGAAGCAACAAAGAAGAATACACACCACACATTTTTTGCAAGTAGCAATAACAGCAACAAGTGATAGTGATTCGTATGGTCAACCTTTAACCAAAAAAAAAAACATGTTACATAGAGAGAAAATTAGACAAATGAAGAGGTATCTAGTATGAAAAGTTGTCATAGTGCAAAGTCGTGAGAAACCGAGGATATGTGCCAATGGATTCTCATTTATAAAATGTCGGCAAATTTGTGAAAGCAGGGTTCGATAAGGACCACGGTATGGCGAAGATTCATGTCTGACTACAATCATGAAAACGATGTACAAAAAGGACAACCTAACAAAATATCAGAAAATATTAATATTAGTATAATGGGCAAAGAAGCTTTGGCTAATTTAAGGGTCATGTTTCTCCACGTCATGAATAGATACATTTTACACTAGGCACCAATCCAATCAGAGGAACATGTGTAGGTTTGACTTTATTAGCCCACAGAAAGTTAAAAAGGAAATAAGAAGATTTGAGATTCTTCCATATACTCCCTCCGTTCCTATAAATATTTGTCTTTTTAGAGATTTCAACAAGTGACTACATACGGAGCAAAACGAATGAATCTACACTTTAAAATATGTCTATATACATCCGTATGTGATACTCCATTTAAAATCTCAAAAAAACAAATATTTAGGAACCGAGGGAGTACTTTCAAAGAAAAGCAAGAATCCCAACACATTAGCAAAAACTAGAACAGGAAAAATAACTTATATAGAAGTTTGAACCGGGTAAAAACTTGCACCAATTTCTCTAAACCGAAGGAATTATTATAACATAGGGGTAATTGCCGTCAGAAATGTGAAACTAAAGAGGTCAAAGATGAAATTAACTCTTTGTTCCGTGTATTCACATCTATGAAACTTGACTAATGACTGGAAGATATGCATTACTAGAACCGATCCGAGCGGATTTGGTTTCAGGGCCAAGAAAAACATAGCGGGTTCAGTATTTATTTACTTCCTTTGTTGCCTCTACACATCCACCTTCGGAACATTAGGAGATAGTAAAATAAAATATTGTTTTTTCTTTCCAAGGAACATAGCTACAAATATCATCGAAACTATAGACCACATATTTGGGTGTTATAAAATCTATAACCTCCTGCCTATTTGGTAGTCCTATGTGCTTCACATAGTCCGTCCGTCCCCCTCCCCAAAACAAAGCTTATAGCAGAAGATCTCCAAAGTATTTACATATCTACCGTACAAAGAATTTACTTTCTCAAATGCCCTCTACATTCCATCGATGGCAATCGTTACGGTCGCTGGTAGCCCTTCCCTTCCCTCACCCCACCTTGGCAACGCCTCGTCCGCAACTAATGCGAGGCGGACGACAGCACGAGCGCTATCATGCTTCACGTTGCGCCACAATCGTTCAATGCTTGGCATAATTACTTCTCTGGCCCAGTCCTCGAACCTCTCATCAGTGAGCCAGACACTGCTAACCATATGGTCAATGGCATCTTCATCGATTCTGAATGAATTGATGCTCCCAATGACCAATTCAAATTTTGCTGATATGCAATCTCTAATAGTCTTCCGAAATGGATTGAAGTCAACCGGTCGAAACACAATGGCATCATCAACGAGTTCCAATAGATCGCAGTCAGGGGCAGGCGTCGAACACAGTACTGCAAGCTGCCCTTTCTCTTGCTCTTGCTCCACTGAGACATCACTAGAATTATGTGAACTCTCGGTGTCATCCAAGGCACCAACTGCCAAATTGAGGTCAAGCGACAAACCATGGCTACTGGACAATTCTTTTGCTACCTTTGCAGGGCGAACATCATCACATAGCCAATCTGCTCGGTGCTTGGCCTGCTTGTCCCCAATCGAGAGCTCTAGCTGCCAACTAGAGCCTGCCATCTCCAACATTCTTAGTTCACCTTGTAGTAAAGACTCAACGTCTGGCGCTTTAAGTTCATCAGGTACCCAATTGGTGGTAAGAACAAAGATGACATTGCCAAGGCTGACCTCACGGCCACGAGAGTCCGGCAGACGACCAGTCTCCATTGCCCGCTTGATCTTTCCACGAACAACTATGTCCAATCGATCAATGCATTCCAGAACAATTACTGAGAATGGGTTCTGCCGAACTGCCTCAGTGACCCGATCAAGTGCAGTTTTCCCCCAGAAACCCATGTTCAGTCCATCATTCTTAGCCCTTCCCAATTCGGAGTCACCACCAAAGTTCACAATCACTGGTCTCGTGTTTGCCATCAGCTCAGACAACGCGTTCACCATTTTCCGCTTACCTGCCTTATCAGAGCCAACAAACATGAGCCACATGTCACCTCTTGTTCGAAGGGTCCGACGCTTCTCACTTCCAGATCGGCATTGTACAACAACAGCAGCAATGGCTGAAGCGGCATCAGACTGCCAGCTAACCTTCTCTGTCAGCCCCTTGATGAGCCTTTTGAAGGAATCAATATCTGAAATTCCAGCTATCTTAGCCTTCTGCAGGGCAGTTAGCACCTCATAATTTTCCTTCCGCTCTTTATCCATAGTAGGATTAATGGCAGGGTCCAAGCGACCAAGCATAAGATCAGTTTTCACTGGGCTTCCTGGTGGGCTCTTGCGGAGGTCAACTATGGGGCTGGATGCTGGCTTATCCCGGCTAGTGTTCATCTTAAGAGTCTGAATAGCAGCACCCCTTGCAATAGGCAATTTGACCTCAACACGTGGACATGTTCCGGACGAGGCCAATGGCACGGAGAGTGCTGGCACTCCAGCATGGGTCAAGTGGATATGGGCACAGGTCTCACGCCATTTCTTCTCAAGCTCATCTGTGCTTCTTTTCCATTTCAACTCTTGTGCCTTAGACTGTACAAAAAGAGAAGGATTATACCAATCATGTTTTCGATAGAATAAGAGTTGGTTTTGTCGAGATTAAACATGGAAAGAACACAAACCTGATTTTGATCATTGGTCCGCTGCAGCCAGTGCGGCAAACTAGGGTTGGCAGCCTCAGGGACAGATACTGCCGTCCGCTCTGCTGCAAGTTTGGCGAGCTCACTTTCATAACCACCCTTGCAGAGCATGCACATGGCTGGCTTCACCATCTGAGTATGGCCACCCCCTGGCGACCATCTGAGAGGTGTTGGTGTCACTGGCGAAGGCCGGAGCATTGGTGATAACATCCCCACGGAGTTGCTGAGAGTTCCACTGCTTCCAGGCCTAACAAAATTTAGTAACTTGTTAATCTGTGGAACTGAACTATGATCAGTGAGACTACAAGGCTACCACTGCTACACAAAAAAGCAACAACGTTTATAGTGTAGCGCCAACTGCACTAAACTAAAAACATGTTTGTTTGTCATATCAAAGTTTTCCATCATCCAAAAAAACAAAAAATCAGGCCTCCTTTGGTTTGTAGGAATTTTGTAGGAATCCCATAGGATATGATTTGTATAGGAAAAATTCCTTTAGAGCCCTTTGGTTTGTAGGAATAGAATCCTATTCCTATGGAGGAATTCCTCCTATCCTCCACATTTCATAGGAAAATAAACATTAGCCTAGACTCAATGAAAAAAATCCTATGATGTGAACCAAAGGGTATCTTCTTCTCTATTCCTATTCATAGGACTTCAGATACATGTCATCTTCATTTCCTATGACTTTCCTATCCTATGAACCAAAGGAGGCCTCAGCTGAAATTGCTAAGTAAATAATAATTTGGTTCAGCATGACTAAGCAGTAATCAAATGAACAAGGAAATTAACAAGACCAGACATGTTAGATCTAACAAAGAATCAGAACACGAACGCGGACGCACCTCAGAGCAGCTCCAGCAAGCGGTGTGCTGCGGGCAATCGGCATGGCTTGGAGATCCCATTCATCCTCCATCCCTGGGTGATAGATCTTACACCTGAGGTACGTGGCGCACGCTGCAGTGGCGACGGCCCACACTTCACCGCGCCCGAAACGCCTGAGCAGACGCCCCATCTCAGCAATGGCCGCCTTGCCCCCCTCCGATGACGACGCGGCAGGGCCTTCCACCATCCACTTCAGGTCCCCGAGGTCAAGAACCACCCCGCCGTGCTCCCCGACGAGCCTCTCGACTACGGCGCCCAGCTTCCCGATCCTCTCCGCCATCGCCACCTTGTCGCCAGCAAGCTTGGTGAGTTCCGCCTCCAGATGCAGGATCTTGGCTGCAGCGAGGGCAGCGGAGCTGGCCGTTGGGATTCTTCGAATGGCCTCCTTCAGCACCACGTCCGGTCCGGAGTCTCCGACGATCACCGGGTTGCGGCGCGCTGGCTTGAGCATGACGTCAAGTACCTTGCGCGCATCATCCCCGCAGCTGGCTCCAGCCGCCGCAGCCGCCAGCCGAGGGTTGATATATGCGTTGGCGGTGCCGGCACGCAGAAGAGAGGAAGGGGATGGCGAGAAGGGGGTTGGCGTCGGTACAGGACTAGACGCTGCGGTGGAAGACGACGGGGAGGGTGAGGTGAGAGACTGTTCGATGGTGTTCTTCACGGCAGAAGATGAGAAGGACGCCTCGCGCATGACGCGGCTGACCGAAGGGTCATCGAGGATGGAGAGCACGAGCTGCTCGAGCTCCACCTTAACGGCGAGGAGCGGCTGCTGTGCCGCCTCAGGGCAGCCCCGCCGCTGCTGGGCCTGCGCGCGCTTGAGAGCCGCAACGAGCGCGTTGGAAACGGGAGGAGCAGCGGCCCCGCCTCCAATCGCGCCCCCCGCAAAGGCAGGCAACCTGTCTAGCGCGACGGAGAAACAGAGTTCAAGAGCGCGGCAGTGGAGCGGGTGCGCGCCGGCGCCACCAGAGGCGGCGGCAGCGCCTCCCGCGGCCACGGCCCGCGCGCAGGCCTGGCGCAGCAGGCCAGCCGGCGCGGCGAGCAGCGCGGCGGCGACGTGGAGCGGCGTGGTGGAGACGTGCCTCCGTCGAGCCGCTTCGTCCATGGCTCGCGCCAGCGCCGCCGCCGCCTCTGGCGTGAGCGTCTGCTGGATGGTGCTGAGATCCGCCCTCATCGTCGTCCCCGCCGCCGCGGCCTTCCGCTCATCAATCGATCAAAGGACACGCGAATTCTTCTGTGTTCTTCACCTAGGTTCCTCGCCGCCGTCTTGGGGTGGTGCGGCACGCCGATGAGCCGGGAGCGCGGAAAAGGGGGGTGTATCGGAGAGGAGGGTAGGGGAGGGGAGACGGTGGGAGAGGCGGAACTAACGAGACCGCTACGAGGAAAAGGGGAAGAGAGAGAGGGAGAGAGGCGAATAGAATCTTCGTCTCCGATTTCGCTTCGTCTCTGCATTTAACACTTGACTAGTTAGAGCAACTCCAACGGGCGACCCAAACGGATGGCGATTTTGTCCGCTTTTTGTCCGTTTGGGTCGGTCAGACGGACACGAACGTCCGCTTCCTCATTTGGGTCGGCGTATGCGCCCAACGCTGGTCCGACCCATTTTGACGGCGCTAAAAAAAAAAAGAATGAATGCATATTTAAAATAAAAACAACATTAATTAAACATTAAAGCCGGCCACGAAGGCCGGCGGGAGTCCATGCGTCCACATTTGCATTTAAGAAAAATAAAAACAAACTAAACTACGAGGCGGCGCGCTGCCCTAGGCGTCTTCATCGTCGTCCTCGGGGTCCGTGAGGTCGATGAGCGTCGGCGCCGGGCCGGCCCAGGGGAACGCCGTGTTCCAGAGCGCGTTCATGTCGGGCGCGGGCTGTGCCGCCGCCTATGCCGCCGCGGCCTGGCGCGCCTCCTCCTCGGCCTCGCGCTGCTCGTCCTCGACGTCGCGCTCGAGCATCTCGAGGTACACGCCGTCGCGGCGCTGCCGCCTCCTGCGCCGGCGTCGCCTTCATCCAGACCGCCGGCGTGCTGACCCACTCGCGCAGCACTCCCGTCCAGGAGTAGCGCTCGATTGGGGACGGCTCCGGCTCCGGCTCCGGCTCGGCTTTCACAGGGGACGGCGGGGTCACCGGCGGCAGGACGCAGTCGCCCGCCGTGGAGAGGGCCATGGCATGCGCCATGGCCGCCTCGTACGCCGCCTCCTCTTCCTCGGCGGCCGCCGCCCTGTAACACCCCATGTATTAAGCTACAGTGATCACCCTGTTGATAATGCCATGTCATCATGATCAACAGTGCTTAAATATCATTTGGATCATATCTCTTTTCAAATTCCAATTCAAATGAAATTTCTAACTGAAAGTGCAAATAAAGGTTGTTCAAATTTGATAACTAAATTGTTCATAAGGTTGTAAATAATCCAGAGACAATTCTAAAATTATAACCAATATTCACTATATTAATTAATTGACTCTAACAGCAACAAAACAGAGATAATTAATCCATATTCATTTATTTAAAATCTAAATAAAATTCATTTGCCTCCAAACCTTTTTATAACAGAGCTAGAAATAGCACTAGAAATATGTGGCTAGTTCACCTATTTTACAAAAGTCATTTGGTTTAAAAAGAAAAGAGAAAACAGAAAAGAGAAAAGGCAAAAAGAAGAGGCAAAAGCCCCCCCCCCTTTCCCCACTGGGCCTCTTGGCCCAGTCGGCTCAGCCGACCAGGCCGGCCCGACTGGCCCACCCCATCCCCATAACCCCCACTCCCCACCGAAACCCTAGCCACTACCCAGCCCGACCCCCACTCCCCCCATCTCTCCTCCCTCTCGCCCCCCCGATCTGGATCGGGGCAGCGAGCCCCCGCCGCTGTACGCCGTCGCCGGATCGCCGAAGCCACCTCGCCCCGACGTCGCCCTGCCGCCCCGTCCTCATCATCGCGCCGTCCTCGACCTCCTCCTCACCCGCGGCTCCAACGAGCCTCGCCAGTGTTCCCCTGCAACGGGGGTGAGCCGCCGTCCGTCCTCCTCTTCCTCCCTCTGCCCCGATGCAGCCACCACACCCCGTGCCTCACCCCAACGAGGCCACGCGCCGGCCGCACCCGTGTAGCGCCGGCCACGCCCGTCACGCGCGCCCATGCACTGCTGCCCTTCCCGGCGCGCTCACCGTGCCCTGCCGCCCCCCCTGCCGCTCGCGCTCGCCCCGTTGTGCCCGTGTCCCCGGCCGCGCTCCCCGCGCCTATCACCTCACCCGCTGGCCTCGCCCGCTCTACCGTGCTGCCCCGCAGCTGCTGCTCCCATCGCCGCTCACCGGCGAGCGCACGTGCCCCGGCCCGCGCTGCCCGCTGACCTCGCCCGCTCGACGAGCCGTCCTCGCGTCGCCCGCAACAACGCCCACGCGCGTGCGTGCCCGCGCTCGACCCTCCCCCACGCCTGCCGCGCCCTCGCGCAGTTCGCCTCCCCGCACGCGCTCGTGCTCGCCGGCCTCCTCGGCCAGCGGCCGTGCCTGCCATGGCCGCCCTCCCCCTGGTGGCCTGGGCAGGCGCCCTAACGGGCGGCATCGGCGCCCGCACGCCCCCTGCGCCCGCCCCACTAAGGCCTGGGCCACTGGCTGAACGGGCCCACTGCCCTGAGAACGAAAAAGAAAAAAAAGAAAAGGAAAATGTAATATAGATAATTAAATAAATAAATAAATAAATTAATTAAATAATTAATTAACTTAATTAATTCTGTTTAAATTAACTAATTAAGTGTAATTAGCTAAACAGTCACTGACAGGTGGGAGCCACCTGTCAGGTTGACCCAGTCAACGGTTAACGTTGACTGCTGACGTCAGGCTGACGCATTAATTAATTTTTGAATTAAATTAATTTATTAATTCCAGAAAATGATTAAAACTTTAGAAAATCATATAAAATAATCCGTAACTCCGATGAAAATACTTTGTACATGAAAGTTGCTCAAAATTTCGAGACGAATCCGAATACGCGGTCCGTTCATCCGTCACACGTCCCTAACTATCCGAACATGGAACCGTTCTCCTCCGGTCATCTGTCTGACAAATGTCCGGAACCGGGAAAACATTCCCGGATGGATTCCCCCTTCCTCGGTGACGTGCAACCATACGTTAGGACACACCCGACACTGCATATTGTCATGCCGTACTTTGCATTGCTCATGTTTGCTCTATATTTATACTGTTTCCTCCCCCTCTTCTCTCTCGTTAGACCCCGACGCAGTTCCCGGTACCGTCGCAGCTCCAGAGACCGAAGACACCATTGACGACCTTGCCCTTGCCGCCGAGCAACCAGGCAAGCACCCCCCTTGAGCATACCGATATCGCCTACTCTTTCTCTCTTATGCTTGCATTAGAAATTGATGCTGCTACTGCTTTACCTATTCTGATGCATAGCCTGTTTATTGTAACCTGCTATTGATACCTTACCTGCTTATCCTAAACTGCTTAGTATAGGCTGGGTAGAGACCTATCAGTGACCCCACTAGTCCCGACAGCCGCGCTGGATTATCAGAAGACCCGATCAACGGGATTGAAGGCCAGGCCCGGCACTGCACATCACCCCCCTTAGTTGTAACGACACTGCAGCGTTATTATCAAGTGCCGAGGGTGAAACCTCTTGTAGCACTTCTGATGTTAACTCTGTAGAGTAGCTATTCGGTCGTGGTCATCGAGGGTGATTCCTCCTTCCCCACTTCCGATAACAACGCTGTCGTGCAACACATCAAGTGTGAACCCATCGAGGGTGATTCCTCCGAGTTCACCTTGACGGATACATCGAGTAGGAATCCAACGAGGGTGATACCTCGAATTCCCCTGATGTTATGGACACACGGATACTTGGACTGTACTATTGTTACTTGGAAAGGCGGGTCGACCCTGAGGGGTACCCGCGTGTGATGTGAAGACGGGTTGCCTGTATGGTGCCCGAGTGATGAATACGAGGCGTGGCCGGGCATTCTTGGCCCTTGCCGCAAGTCCTCGAGACGGGGCGACGGGGTCACATCGATCGTGAGTCTCTGCTCGTTACCGCAACCCCAAGGTACTAACGGTTTGGATATTTGATTCGAGTGGGCCTCTGGCCCGATAGCACTAACCATCACGCGGGAATAAATATGGGTACTCCGCATCATGGTATCAGCCGAAAGCTTTGTCAGGCGTCCAGTTCAGCATTGCGGCCGGGTCGGATCGTGCTGTTGGCGCTGGTATCCACCCTGCTCGCAACGACCCGGAGTGCACAGGGCAATGGCCCAAGACCCCTGAGCACTTAGGATGTAGACCGGCGGGGACCCCTCTGCTGAGCTCTAGGTAGGGCTGTGGTGTGTTGTTTGGCTGAGGCCGGGCATGACCCAGAAAGTGTGTTCGGCCAGAGTTAAGCGAGCGTGGTGGGTAAGTTGGTGCACCCCTGCAGGGAAGAACTAATCTATGTATAGCCGGATCCTCGGTAACAGACGCTCGGAGTTGTATCCCGATCGATACAACTAGAATTGGATACTATGGCTCTGGGATTGCTTCTCGCAGGGAGTCGAGAAGGGATCTCTGGATGAGGTTGATGACTGTATGGCTCTGGGATTGCTTTCTCGCAGGGAGTCGAGGAAGGATCTCTGGCCGAGGTTGATACTTATTGATACTACTACTTTATATTGTACTAATCTACACTCTTCTAATGCTACAAGACCGCTGAAGATGCTAGTCTTCGATAGGACTAGGCCTTCTCTCTATTCTGGCATTTCTGCAGCCCAGTCCATATATACAGCCTACCTTTGATAATGTTGCATATGTAGTGTAGATCCTTGCTTGCTGAGTACTTCGGATGAGTACTCACGGTTGCTTTGCTTTCTTTTTCCCCCATATCCTTTTGATGCAACCAGATGACGGAGCCCCTGAGACAGCTGCTCCCGCCGATGATCGCTACTACTACTAACCCGAGGGTGGTTACTTCTACGAGTTGGCCGATGACCAGGAGTAGGATCGAAGGGTCCCAGGCAGTAGGCCTACGCCTTTCGATCGTAGTGTTTTTCTTTTGCCCCGCCTTCTAAGGGCCTTTCTGTGTTTTCTTTTATATCTGTACTCAGATATCTGATGCTTCCGCTTCCGCTTGTATGCGAGCTTATGTATTCGAGCCCTCTGGCTTGTAATATAAAGCTCGTATGACTTTATTTATGTTTTAGAGTTGTGTTGTGATATCTTCCCGTGAGTCCTTAGGCTTGATCGTGTGCATTTGCGTGTATGATTAGTGCACGATTGAGCCGGGGGCGTCACAAGTTGGTATCAGAGTTGACTGACTGTATGAACCCCCCTTTCCAACTCCTTGGCCGAAGTTGAGTCTAGTAACCAAAAACTGTTTTACTAACTTGGCTGTGTGGCTTACGGGCCCACGTCGCCAAATGGGTGGTATTAGGATCTTTTACTCCTCGACCTTTACTCTGGGACTCTGATCTCTCTTCTATTCGGGTTAGAATTTTACTAACTCCAACATTAGGTTCTCGTGATCACTTCCACCCGGTGTTTTGAAATTTCCCCCCCTTCCTTGAAGATTGCGGCCAGGTTCTGCTTGCAGGATCCTCTTATCGAGGGCACCCTGTGTTGTCACTTGCAGATTCCTCGCTCCAACAGTTTTCTCCGACGTTGATGTAGCCTTTGCTATGCCTCGTTGTGTACTTCCTTACCGCGTGCCTACGCGCCGCCTAGATGTCTAGCCCTCCCCTTTCAACTATCGTAAGGACGGATTGTAACCGAGGCTATGTGTGGCTTTGAATGTCTGGTGCGAATATGATGAAGTATCTATTGCACTTCCTTCTGTTTTGCGTGTTACTTCATGAATCATTCCATACACCTGTAGTTCTTCTTGCTAAACCGCCCCTGTTGATTTGGCAGGATGGCTGACGATCTTCCACCTCCACCCTATATTGCCGCAATGATGCAACAGTTTGAATTGAACCGTCAGCTCAACGAGAGTCTGGTAAAACGTTTGGAACGCAATGAGGCTCGTCAAGGGCCTGGACCGATCTCGCTGCCAGAATTTGTTCGCCTCAACCCGTCTGTTTTCCGCAACTCCACCAATCCTATGGATGCTGATGATTGGCTTCGTGACATTCTGTTTGAGATGGAATCAGCTAATGTTGCCCCTGACAGTTACGTCACCTTTGCGACATTCCACCTGAAGGGCCCAGCTGCTCAATGGTGGGAAAGCCACAAGGGTATGTTACCTGCTGAAACAGTAACCATTTGGCAGGAATTTCAGTTAGCTTTTTGTGCACGGTACATTCCTCAAGGTCTGATGGACCAGAAGAAGCAGGAGTTCCGCAAATTCTCTCAGGGTAGAATGACTATGGATGAATATCAAAGGAAATTTCTTAAATTGTCCCGCTATGCTGAAGGTGACGTCTGCACTGACGCACACAAGCAGGAGAAATTCCGTGAAGGACTGCGTACTGATATAAACCTTGCACTTGCTGTCCATGATTGCACAGACTTCGCAACGCTAGTCAGCCAATCTTTCCAAGTTGAAATGGCTCTGACTAAATACCAGGAGTTGCTCAAGCGTACTCGAGATGTCGCCTCGACTTCGGGTCAACCTGTTCAGAAACGTTAAGTCTGGATTCCCCACAATGTTTACCACCGACCTGCTCCAACACCAAGGCCGTCATATGTTGCACCTCGTCTGCCTTCACCGTCGAGACAACTAATGGTTCATGATGGACCGCCTCATGCTATGGCTTCTCCTCAGGTTGTGCCACGTCCTCCTAATGGTCGTAAGAAGAGTTGTCGAAACCGCCGATTCAGAAACCGTAATATCATACCGTCTGCTATTGTACTTGGCCATGCCAATCACGTCAATGCTGAAAAGGCTCAGAAGGAACCAACTATCATGCTGGGAACACTCTCTATGAATTCAGTGCCAGCTTCTGTTCTGTTTGATTCAGGTGCATCACATTCCTTCGTGTCCCAGCAATTTGCACAATTGCATGGGTTAGCTATGAGCTCATTACCCACTCCTTTAGAAATCATCACTCCCTGTTCCAGGTGGCAAACCAAAATGGTAAGTCACAACAATTAGATCAGAATTGAAGGGTTGTTGTTCTCTGCTTCCCTTATTACTCTTGGACCTTCCGACATAGACATCATTCTCGGTATGGACTGGTTGACCGCCCACAATGCTTTGATTGACTGTGCCGCTAAGAAAGTCCAACTTATCCATCCTTCTAGCCAGACAGTCAAATACTCAGCCTAATAGCTCAGGATGCTGAGAGCCAGATATATGCTCTGAATGCATTGAATGCCTCACCTCTTGAAGGCATTGAGAATGTTCCAGCTGTTCGTGATTTTCAAGATGTCTTTCCAGAAGAACTTCCAGGAATACCCCCTGCTAGAGCTGTCGAGTTTGTCATCGACTTGAAACCAGCACAACCCCTATTGCGAAGCATCCTTATAAAATGCCTCCGCACCACCTTCTCAAGCTTAAGGAGGAAATCGACAAGTCACTTAAGAAGGGTTTCATCCGCCCCAGTTCCTCTGCTTGGGGAGCACCTTCACTCTTCGTTAAGAAGAAGGATGGAACTAACCGATTGGTTCAAGATTATCGACCAATCAACCAAGCAACAATTCAGAACAAGTATCCGCTTCCCAGAATCAACGATCTGTATGATCAACTTGCTAGATCATCAGTATTCTCTAAGCTTGATTTGAGATTGGGATACCACCAGATCCGAGTTCGTGAAGAGGATATTCCCAAGACTGCATTTGTTACTCGCTATGGCTCCTACGAGTACACGGTCATGTCCTTCGGCTTAACCAATGCTCCAGTAACTTTCTCCCGTCTGATGAATTACATCTTCATGGATTACCTCGACAAATTCGTCATGGTTTACTTGGACGATATTCTGGTCTATTCTAAGAATAAAGAAGAACATGCTGAACACCTCCGTCTTGTACTGGAAAGGCTCCGAGAACACCAGTTGTATGCCAAATACTCCAAATGTGAATTCTGGCTTTCTGAAGTAACCTACCTTGGTCATGTGATTTCCAAGGATGGAATTGCTGTTAACCCGGAACGAGTTCAGGCTATTCTGGACTGGACTCCACCGAAGAATGTCAAGCAAGTCAGAAGTTTTCTCGGCCTTGCAAGTTATTGCCGTCGTTTTGTCGAGAATTTTTCAAAGATTGCTAAGCCTTTGACTGATCTGCTTCACAAAGGCGTTAAGTTTGAATGGACAGAAAAATGTCAGGAAAGTTTTCAAACACTCAAAGACAAGCTAACATCCGCCCCAGTACTTGCTCCTCCAGATTCTCGCAAAGACTTCGTGATTTATTGTGACGCATCCCGTGAAGGATTAGGCTGTGTCCTAATGCAAGAGCGTAAAGTGATTGCTTATGGCTCTCGACAGTTGCGCCCGCATGAAGAGAACTACCCTGTCCATGATCTAGAACTAGCTGCTGTCATCTATGCATTGCAGTTGTGGCGACATTACCTCCTCGGTAATCATTGCGAGATCTACACGGATCATAAAAGTCTGAAGTACTTGTTCACTCAACCATCTCTGGACCTCCGTCAGCAAAGATGGATGGAGACCATTACGGACTATGATTTGGGTATTTCTTATACCCCTGGCAAGGCTAATGTGATGGCTGATGCCTTAAGCCGCAAGTCCTATTGCGACAACCTCATGGTTAGGCGAGCTCAACCTCGTCTTTTTGAAGAACTGTGCAAACTGAATCTGCGTATTGTTCCATAGGGTTCTCTTAATAACCTTGTGATACAACCAGATCTTGAGAAAGCTGTTAAGAAGGCGCAAGCTAAAGATGCTGAGATTGATCTGATGAAGAAAAATCTTCACCTTGAAAAGTACAGGGATTTCTCGCTGTCTGAAGATGGAACCTTGCATTTCAGAGACCGCATTGTGGTACCTCGTTTTGAGCTAATGACTGACAAGGTCATGAAGGAGGCACACGATACACCGCTATCTATTCATCCGGGTAGCACCAAGATGTATCGTGATCTCCGTCAAAGGTACTGGTGGTCTAAAATGAAGCAGGATATTGCTCGCTATGTTGCTGAATGTGAAGTTTGCTGTCGCGTTAAAGCAGAACATCAGAAGCCTGCTGGAATTCTGCAACCGTTACCTATTCCTTTATGGAAATGGGATAAAGTTCAAATGGATTTCATTACCGGCCTTCCCAAGGCACAGAAGGGTCACGATGCTATTCTTGTCGTCGTCAACCAACTCTCTAAGGTTGCACACTTTCTGCCCGTCAAGGAAACTATCACTGCTAGTCAGCTAGTAGAGTTGTATATCTCCAGAATTGTTTCACTCCACGGTATTCCGAAGGAGATTAGTTCGGACCGTGGC
Organism: Thinopyrum elongatum; assembly: GCA_011799875.1. Classification (NCBI taxonomy): domain Eukaryota; kingdom Viridiplantae; phylum Streptophyta; class Magnoliopsida; order Poales; family Poaceae; genus Thinopyrum; species Thinopyrum elongatum. Next base: position 372,674,331 of record CM022303.1, on the reverse strand, counting down.
GGCCTTTTCACTTCAAAATTCTAGGAAAGTTTCCAAGAAGCTATGGGAACTCATATTACCTGGAGTTCAGCTTATCACCCCCAATCCCAAGGCCAAGTAGAGCGAGTTAATCAAGTGCTTGAAGATATGCTGTGAGCTTGTGTTATTTCTTTCGGCAAGGAGTGGGAAGAATCTCTCCCGTATGCTGAGTTCTTGTATAACAACAGCTATCAAGCCAGCTTGAAAATGGCCCCCTTCGAAGTACTTTATGGACGTAAGTGTCGAACCCCTTTGAATTGGTCAGAAACTGGGGAATGACCACTCGTGGGTCCGGATATTATCCAACACGCAGAAGAGCAAGTCTGTATCGTTCGAGAAAATCTCAAGGCAGCTCAGGACCGCCAGAAGAGCAACTACGATCGCAAACGATGGGGTTTGACTTATCAACCAGGTGATCAAGCTTATCTGCGTGACACCCCTATGAAGGGCACTCACCGCTTCGGAATCAAGGGCAAGTTAGCTCCACACTATATTGGTCCTTTTCGCATTGTTGCCAGACGTGGTCAGGTGGCATATAAATTGGAGTTGCCGCCGCAATTCTCTCATATCCACGACGTCTTCCATGTGCCGTAACTTCGTCGATGCTTCAAGGAATCTCCGCACCGAGCAGTGGACCATGAAATGCTCGAATTGCAAGATGATCTATCTTATAAGGAGCATCCAATCCGCATTCTCGATGAAGCTGAACGTCGGTCCCGTCAGAAGGTTACCAAGTTCCTCAAAGTGCAGTGGTCAAATCATACTGAAGATGAAGCCACTTGGGAACGCGAGGATAACCTCCGTGCTGAATACCCCGATCTTTTCCCTTCTACCTCTTAATTCTCGGGACGAGAATTCTTGTTAGTGGAGGAGATTTGTAACACCCCATGTATTAAGCTATAGTGATCACCCTTTTGATAATGCCATGTCATCATGATCAACAGTGCTTAAATATCATTTGGATCCTATCTCTTTTCAAATTCCAATTCAAATGGAATTTCTAACTGAAAGTACAAATAAAGGTTGTTCAAATTTGATAACTAAATTGTTCATAAGGTTGTAAATAATCCAGAGACAATTCTAAAATTATAACCAACATTCACTATATTAATTAATTGACTCTAACAGCAACAAAACAGAGATAATTAATCCATATTCATTTATTTAAAATCCAAATAAAATTCATTTGCCTCCAAACCTTTTTATAACAGAGCTAGAAATAGCACTAGAAATATGTGGCTAGTTCACCTATTTTACAAAAGTCATTTGGTTTAAAAAGAAAAGAGAAAACAGAAATAAGAAAAGAAAACAGAAAAGAGAAAAGAGAAAAGGCAAAAGGCCCCCCTTCCCCACTGGGCCTCTTGGCCCAGTCGGCTCAGCCGACCAGGCCGGCCCGACCGGCCCACCCCATCCCCATAACCCCCACTCCCCATCGAAACCCTAGCCACTACCCAGCCCGACCCCCACTCCCCCCCATCTCTCCTCCCTCTCACCCCCCCGATCTGGATCGGGGCAGCGAGCCCCCGCCGCTGTACGCCGTCGCCGTCGCCGGATCGCCGACGCCACCTCGCCCCGACGTCACCCTGCCGCCTCGTCCTCATCATCGCGCCGTCCTCGACCTCCTCCTCAACCGCGGCTCCAACGAGCCTCGCCAGTGTTCCCCTGCAACGGGGGTGAGCCGCCGTCCGTCCTCCTCTTCCCCCCTCTGCCCCGATGCGGTCACCACACCCCGCACCTCACCCCAACGAGGCCACGCGCTGGCCGCACCCGTGTAGCGCCGGCCACGCCCGTCACGCGCGCCCGTGCACTGCTACCCTTCCCGGCACGCTCACCGCGCCCTGCCGCCCCCCTGCCACTCGCGCTCGCCCCGCTGTGCCCGCGTCCCCGGCCGCGCTCCCCGCGCCTATCACCTCGCCCGCTCGACGCGCCGTCCTCGCGTCGCCCGCAACAACGCCCACGCGCGTGCATGCCCGCGCTCGGCCCTCCCCCACGCCTGCCGCGCCCTCGTGCAGTTCGCCTTCCTGCACACGCTCGTGCTCGCCGGCCTCCTCGACCAGCGACCGTGCCCGCCGTGGCCGCCCTCCCCCCTGGTGGCCTGGGCAGGCGCCCTAACGGGCGGCATCGGCTCCCGCACGCCCCCTGCGCCCGTAAACGCCCGCCCCGCTAAGGCCTGGGCCACTGACCGAACGGGCCCACTGCCCTCAGAACGAAAAAGAAAAAAAAGAAAAGGAAAATGTAATCTAGATAATTAAAAAAATAAATAAATAAAATTAAATAATTAATTAACTTAATTAATTCTGTTTAAATTAACTAATTAAGTGTAATTAGCTAAACAGTCACTAACAGGTGGGACCCACCTGTCAGGTTACCCAGTCAACGGTCAACGTTGACTGCTGACGTCAGGCTGACGCATTAATTAATTTTTGAATTAAATTAATTTATTAATTCCAGAAAATGACTAAAACTTTAGAAAATCATATAAAATAATCCGTAACTCCGATGAAAATACTTTGTACATGAAAGTTGCTCAGAATTTCGAGATGAATCCAAATACGCGGTCCGTACGTCCGTCACACGTCCCTAACTATCCGAACATGGAACCGTTCCCCTCCGGTCATCTGTCTGACAAATGTCCGGAACCGAGAAACATTCCCGGATGGATTCCCCCTTCCTCGGCGACGTGCAACCATACGTTAGGACACACCCGACACTGCATATTGTCATGCCGTACTTTGCATTGCTCATGTTTGCTCTATATTTATACTGTTTCCTCCCCCTCTTCTCTCTCATTAGACCCCAACGCAGTTCCCGGTACCGCCGCAGCTCCGGAGACCAAAGACACCATTGACGACCTTGCCCTTGCCGCCGAGCAACTAGGCAAGCACCCCCCTTGAGCATACCGATATCACCTACTCTTTTTCTCTCATGCTTGCATTAGAAATTGCTGCTGCTACTGCTTTACCTATTCTGATGCATAGCCTGTTTATTGTAACTTGCTATTGATACCTTACCTGCTTATCCTAAACTGCTTAGTATAGGCTGGGTAGAGACCTATCAGTGACCCCACTAGTCCCGACAGCCGCGCTGGATTATCAGAAGACCCGATCAACGGGATTGAAGGCCAGGCCCCGGCACCGCACATCACCCCCCTTAGTTGTAACGACACTGCAGTGTTATTATCGAGTGCCGAGGGTGAAACCTCTTGTAGCACTTCTGATCTTAACTCTATAGAGTAGCTATTCGGTCGTGGTCATCGAGGGTGATTCCTCCTTCCCCACTTCCGATAACAACGCTGTCGTGCAACACATCAAGTGTGAACCCATCGAGGGTGATTCCTCCGAGTTCACCTTGACGGATACATCGAGTAGGAATCCAACGAGGGTGATACCTCGGATTCCCCTGATGTTATGGACACACGGATACTTGGACTGTACTATTGTTACTTGGAAAGGCGGGTCGACCCTGAGGGGTACCCGCGTGTGATGTGAAGACGGGTTGCCTGTATGGTGCCCGAGTGATGAATACGAGGCATTGCCGGGCATTCTTGGCCCTTGCCGCAAGTCCTCGAGACGGGGCGACGGGGTCACATCGATCGTGAGTCTCTGCTCGTTACCGCAACCCCAAGGTACTAATGGTTTGGATATTTGATTCGAGTGGGCCTCTGGCCCGATAGCACTAACCATCACGCGGGAATAAATATGGGTACTCTGCATCATGGTATCAGCCGAAAGCTTTGTCAGACGTCCAGTTCAGCATTGCGGCCAGGTCGGATCATGCCGTTGGCGCTGGTATCCACCCTGCTCGCAACGACCCGGAGTGCACAGGGCAATGGCCCAAGACCCCTGAGCGCTTAGGATGTAGACCGGCGGGGACCCCTCTGCTGAGCTCTAGGTAGGGTTGCGGTGTGTCGTTTGGCCGAGGCCGGGCATGACCCAGAAAGTGTGTCCGGCCGGAGTTAAGCGAGCGTGGTGGGTAAGTTGGTGCACCCCTGCAGGGAAGAACTAATCTATGCATAGCCGGATCCTCGGTAACGGACGCTCGGAGTTGTATCCCGATCGATACAACTAGAATTGGATACTATGGCTCTGGGAGTGCTTCTCGTAGGGAGTCAAGAAGGGATCTCTGGACGAGGTTGATGATTGTATGGCTCTGGGATTGCTTTCTCGCAGGGAGTCGAGGAAGGATCTCTGGCCGAGGTTGATACTTATTGATACTACTACTTTATACTGTACTAATCTACACTCTTCTAATGCCGCAAGACCGCTGAAGATGCTAGTCTTCGATAGGACTAGGCCTTCTCTCTATTCTGGCATTTCTGCAGCCCAGTCCACATATACAGCCTACCTTTGATAATGTTGCATATGTAGTGTAGATCCTTGCTTGCTGAGTTCTTCGGATGAGTACTCATGGTTGCTTTGCTTTCTTTTTCCCCCATATCCTTTTGATGCAACCAGATGACGGAGCCCCTGAGACAGCTGCTCCCGCCGATAATCTTTACTACTACTAACCCGAGGGTGGTTACTTCTACGAGTTGGCCGACGACCAGGAGTAGGATCGGAGGGTCCCAGGCAGGAGGCCTACGCCTTTCGATCGTAGTGTTTTTCTTTTGCCCCGCCTTCTAAGGGCCTTTCTGTATTTTCTTTTATATCTGTACTCAGATATCTGATGCTTCCGCTGACGCTTGTATGCGAGCTTATGTATTCGAGCCCTCGAGGCCCCTGGCTTGTAATATAAAGCTCGAATGACTTTATTTATGTTTTAGAGTTTTGTTGTGATATCTTCCCGTGAGTCCTTAGGCTTGATCGTGTGCATTTGCGTGTATGATTAGTGCACGATTGAGCTGGGGGCGTCACACGCCCTGCCCCGCTCGTCCTCCTCGCTCTCCCGGTAGACGGCCGCAAGGGCCTCCTGGTAGGCGTCCTCCGCCGCCTGGTCCTCCTCGCGGACAACGAGTGGGGGCGGTGGCACGGTGCGGTCGACTTCGCGGATGCCGCGTTGCCTCGCCTCCTCGTGCTCGAAGGCGAACCAGCGTGCCCAGTTGGGCGAGTCAGAGGCGTAGGCGGGGTCGCGGCGATGCTCCGGCGTCAGGAACGCCCGCTGGCGCCGCATCTCCTCCGCGTGCGCCCTAGCCGACCGCGGCTCCGCAGGCACTGGGATCCTCTCCGGATCCAAGTTCTAGTCGTGCGGCAGGGTGGCGTCGGGGTACGGGAGAGGCACGCGGTTCTACCAGTGCCACTCCGCCTGGTGCACCGGCACGTTGACGCGCTGCCTCGGCCGGCGAGCTGGCGCCGGCGGATGCGGAGACTACGGGGGGGGTGTGGGTACGGAATGGCGGGCGACTTGCCCTTGGCCTTGCTGGCACCGGAGAAGAGCCCCATCTGTGGTGGCTGGGGTGGCTAGGGTGGCTAGGGTTTGCCGGCGACGGGGGAGTGAGTTTGGCTAGATGGGGAAGGGAGCTGGCTGGAAGTGGATGAGGACGGCCCCGCCGCACGGTCGGCTTAAAAAAGGACGACCGCCGTCGCTGACGCGTGGGCCCGAGGTCATAAATTAATCTTACCAGGTAGGCAGCGGGTAGTTGGACGACCGCCAGGTGGGGACGCGGCGGACACCGAGAAGGCGTGCGTGGCGTCCGTTCCGCGTCCGCGCCGACGCAGTTGGGGCGCAAATTTGGGCCGCAAATGCGTCCGCGCGGACGCGAAGCGGACTCGATTAGGGTTTGGGTCGGCGTGTTGGGCCTTTTCTTTTGTCCGCGCCGATCCAAACGGACGGCGGCGGACGAAATGGGTCGCCCCCTTGGAGTTGCTCTTAATTGCCAGTGTTACCGGGGAGACATGACATGTTCTATCGCTCCTATCAAGCCAACTCTAACGCACGACCCAAACAAACGTTTTGTCCGAATTTTGTCAGATGGCAATTGGATAGCGTCCGCCCAATTTTCCGTAATGGGCTGGTCGTGCGCTTAATGCACGGTCGCATATGGTCCGGGCCGCTTCTAGGTATCAACCGATTGATTTCTCTTGGAAATCAACCGGCTTGGTAGCCGTCCGATCTGTCGTGATTTGGATGCAACGTAGCCATCTGATTCAGTCATCAAGGCACAAAACAGAATATGCTTCATTATCCCCGTGTCGCCAGAACATACATATGTGCGAGACCATCCCCGCCTGAGTAGCTCCGTAGCAGCATGCTTTGCGCCCGACGGCGATGGTCGTGCCGCCCGACTCGCGCAGCAGCACGCGAGCGATGCTTGCTCGCTGCTTTAGAAGGACACATGTGCGTCACAACAGCATCCAAGCTGCATCGTTGCATGCCGGTTGTGTCACGACGGTAGCCTTTGTACAACAAGACTCCTTGTAGCAACGGCGGAGCGCCGTCCACCAGTTGTAGCACCAGCGTCCTTCGAAGCAAGCAACACAGCATGCGTGTTGCATTGCCAAGTTGCGCGCCTCGCCGGGAGAGCGCCAACGGCGACCACCATTGCAATAATAGCATGCGGCAGCGCAAGGGAATGATGCGACGCAACGCATGGTGGTGGCGGCGGTTGCTGCTATGCAATGCGCGGCGGCGACGGCGGATGTTGCTATGCAACGCGTGGCGGCGACGGCAGATGCTGTGACGCAGTGCATGGCGGCGACGGTGGTCGATGCTATGCAACATGCGGCGTCGACGACGGATGCTGTGGCGTAGCGCATGGCGGCAAAGGCGGATGCTGCAACGGCGGTTATTGCGATGCAACGCACGACGGTGACGGCGGATGCTGTGACGCAGTGCATGGCGGCGATGACGGATGTGGTGCAGTGCGCGACATCGACGGTGGTTGCTTCTATGCAACACACGAAGACGACGGCAAATGCTTCAATGCAGTCTGCAGCGGCGCCGACCGATGCTGTTATGCAGCACGTGGCGGTGATGGCAGATGCGGCGATAGTGGATGCGACGTAGCATGCGAGATTGACGGCGGTTGCTGCTATACAGTGCACGGCGGCGATGGCCGGTCGCCGGATGGGAAGCAACCATCAACCATGCTCGTCCCTTGTTGCGCCCGTGGCCGGCGGTGACTCGCTGCTGCTTCGTTATGGAGGAATGAGTGATACGGGAGAGAGACCACGCAGAAATATTATGTGGATGTTGAAGAAGATGAGGTGAAGAGAGGAAGCGGTCCGTGGGTTCACACGGGACACGTGGCGAGAGGGGGAGGCGGTTTAAGCTTCATTATTATCAGTCGGTGGAAAACAAGTGATTTCCTATGGCCCGCCACGGCCGTCAGGTGCCCGTATGTATAACTTTTTTGCCATTACATTTCTTTATTTTATCAAGGATATTTTGATACATGGAATTACATTCATCAATTCCTTGCTGAGTAAGATTAAAGAAAACAAGAATCACAATTGGACATTTTGAAAGATATTCAATTTCCATAACTGCTCCCACTAATTGAATTAATATCTTATCTATGTCTTCATTGTTGATCTGCGGCTTCTCGAGCTTGCACACTTCTTTCTTCTTCGATTATAAAGAAGTAGACGTTGCTTCACATCTAATATCTCATCTCTGGCCTCTATTCTAGCCAGGAGTGCACGAGCATCTACCAAATTTTGTGCTATCAATATAATGATGTATTCTTCTTTTCAATACCAAAATTTGCATTCAACTTTATGAGCGGCAACATGCGAACATGCGCCGGTATAAACTGCCGAACATGCGCTGAATCCGGGAGCAGAACCGAATCAAAAGAAGCACGCAACTTATCTTTTTTGCACTTGATGAACACCCATCCAGGAGGTTCCGGTGTGGTCAAAACGCGGCGCCCAGCCTGTCGCGGGCAGCCGTCGCACTTTATGAGCAGCAACGGTGAATCGACTAGCCGCTGGGTCAGGGCCGAGACCGGACGGAGCCAACCGTGTCTTTGCCGGCAAACCATCGATGGGATAGATCCGAGCGGCCAGAGGCAGATTTAGTACCTCCATGTGATGCGGAGGAGTTGACATGGTTATGCAACCCAGTCCCCGGCCAATCCATGGCAAGGCGCAGATGTAGGCAGCCGGATGCGCCAAATCCTGTGGCCGCAGATATAGCGATTGACCACCGGCGCTGGGGTGAGAGAGGCATAGATCCGGCTGTCGTGCTGTGGTCGGCTGGGCTAGACTGCGAGGTACCGAGGCAGCCGAGAAAATGGCAGTGACGGCTATGGCAGGGGTGGGGGCGGGAGGATGGGGAGAAGAAAAAAAGGGGCTATTGTGTCCCCGACGGGCGGGCCAGTAAAGGACAAGGGCACGCGTTGTGCGTGTCCGCCAGTGTCCGTTTCGATGCAAACATGGCTCAAATTTGGACCGAAAATGAGTCAAAAGCAGACAGAAAATAGACATTTGTCCATCTGCCCCGCGCATTGAGCCGCGTTTTGTGTCCAGCCTCGAACGACCGCAGCCGGACCATTTGGGTCGTGCGTTGGAGTTGGCATCAATTATGCCAAATATACAAGTATTTAACCTGCTTGTCCAAATTCGTACCACACCAGTTTTAGTGAGCATACCCGATAAAAAGTAGACATCTTGAATGGCTCCTAAAAAGCATCCCAAGGGCATCTCCAACCCAGACCCTCAAATCGCCCGTATACGTTCGGATCGTGTGGTGCGGACCATGGAAGCCATCCAACATGGATCGATATCGGTCCGCTCGGCAGTCCGGGCACACTTTCTCCTGCAAAGTGAAGATAAAGTGGGGGTTTCACGAGAGTCGAGACAGCGGCCACGTTGGACTCTGATACCCCAGCCCCACAAAATCCTCCCTCCCAGTTTCATTTTCTTCCACTCCACCACTTCTCCCCCTTGCTTTGCATCCGCAACCTCCACCTCCGTCATCGTCGTTGTACCTCTCCTTTTACGATGGCGTTCTCAACCAACACCGATGAGCCCATTCGCCTTTTACAACGGCATTGTCCACCATGGAGCCATTTGTACCTAGGTACACTCCGCTACCCAGTTGACGACCTCCATGGCGGCCAGTACGCCCCACAGGTGTTCAGTCAAATGCCATCGGGCTTATTTTCGAACGCCATGCGTTTTTTAGAGTAAGAAAGATGGCGGGGTACTTGGCCATAGAGAATGAGTTGTTGTGCGATGCGTGGCTGGTCATATCTACGGATTTCATAGCCAGGAGCAGAGGGGGGCCTTCTGGCAACAAGGGCATGAATCGTTCCATGCAAGAAAGCACATTGTGCCCTACAACATGCACATCATCCATGATCGCAATGTGAGGTCGTTATCATCGCGATGGTACGCCATCCAGACCATCGTCACGAAGTTTTTTCACGTAGTTGCTTAGCTAGAGGCAAGGTGGCCATTGCACATGGCAGAGGAGGAGATCATAAGTTTTGCTTCTTCATAAACTTGTTGATTGAATCATTCATTCACTCAATGTTGCTCTACACATTGTGTAGCCCGTACGCACTACCGTGATGTACCTCAAGATAGAGGGACGGTCATTTACGTACACACACTATTGGATGAAGCTGAAGGGGTAGTATGTGTTGGACGACATGATCCGTTGAAAACCTTGTTGGACATCGAATTTGAGACATTGTTGTACTAGACTTATTTGCATGTTATGTATGGAAGATTTCTGCTATTTTCTTTCTGAACTTTAGTGAATATCAGCCGGTTTGCATGAATTTCGTTCGCTAAGTCGAAACCCGGTTTGAATTGTATGCGGGCAGCGTTGGATGGCGGCCTCCGACATCAGTGTCTGTGGACTAGTCCCCCTATCCACGGACGGATGCGGAGAAAATTTGCAGGTCGGCGTTGGAGATGCCTTGAGGACAATCTCCAACATTGCCCCCTAAAACCGGACATCGCACACGGACGCAGGAGCCGACTATTCAACGCTATTCCCTAAATATGTGCCAGTATGATCAATTTGGAATTTAAATCTGTCCGATCACATGGCACACCAGATCACACCAGCACTGGATTACATTAGCCCCGATCACACCAAAAGGGGGCAAGTATGCATAGTTTTTGCATGTCCGGTCACAAAATAATATCAGTCTGGCAGTTCGGGAAAAAGATTGGATTTTCTCATTGACGGATCGACAATCCAAGCATCTAGGCTCAATCTGGCGTCGCCTCCTCTGCCTCCTGCTTTGTCATCTCGGCTGCTTCCTTCTCCGCCTCCGACTATTCCTTCTGTCGCTTCAACATCTTGAAACAGACGGCTTGCACGATCATCCTTGGGTCGTCGTCTAAATCCTCCATCTTCAAGGTCAACATCTTCGCATCCTGTGAAGTGGCTGCAACCTCAACCTTCTTCTCTTCGAGCATGGATATCTTCTCTTTGAGCTTGAGCTTCTTCTCAGTCATTGTAATCAATATGTTACACCTCTACGACATCAAAATGTTGTGCCCTTTGGCTCCATGCCATGGATCGAGGCTAGTGGTCAACCATGCATCACACAACAACTCGTCCTCTCGCATGTTAAAACTTTCTCCTGCTGTCCGCCGACCCAATCATGTTGTTGTGTGTTTGTGCCTGGATAGGTGTACATGCCAAATTGGGTGTAGCCTCGTTGCATGCCCGGCTGGTGTACATGCCGGACTGAGTGTAGCTCGGCTGCAACCCCGACTGGGCGTACAAGCCGGCTTGGGTGGGCTCCGAGTCATCCACCTGCCTGTCCTTGTACAAACCTCCTCTGTCGCCTTTGTCATGGATCATCTCAAACATCTCCCTGACCGCGTCGTTGTACGTCGGCTCACCCGCTTTAGGCATACCAGCGAAAAGCATGCGGGCATTGCTACTACGGTTGGAGTCGTCAGGTTTCTCCAAAGAGGAAGGGTGATGTAAATAGCAGCAAAGCTTTCCCTCAGTTAAGAACTAAGGTTTATCGAACCAGTAGGAACTTCTGAGCTAAGATGATAAGCAGCACCTTCACACAAACAAAATAAAATACTGGCACCCAACGCAACAAGAGGGTTGTCAAGCCCTTGTCTTTCTAGTTACAAGATTAAAAGCAAATATTAGATAGATAATAGTGAAGTGAAACGGCAAAATAAAAAGTGCAATTTTTGTAGAAGAATTTATTAATGGAGAATAGACCGGGGGGCATAGGTTCACTAGTGGCATGTCAATGGGCGAATGGTATGGTAAACAAACTACAGCCGGGCAACTGAAGAGATTGCAGTATTTATGAGTATGATCATTCACTGGTACAATAAGCGGCTATACAAACGGTTTTTAACCCCTTTCCGCTATGGAGTTTTAAACCGTTGCCTTGCCTGTGTGTGCGATAGGGGGGGGGGTCCTTCCCACATGACCCAGAAACTGTCGGGGATAGGTCCTCCGGTCACAAACTGGGAAAAATGAGCTCGTGTGCGATCGGGCGAGCCATCGCATACAATTATACACGCCCAATCGTTTCCGTTCGTAAGTACATCCGACATAGTCAATCCCAGACAAACATTTCCGTTCGTATGTACATCCCACACAGAGAATCCCAGACAAACATTTCCATTCGTATGTACATCCTACACATGAATCCCAAAAAAACATTTTCGTTCGTCTGCACATCCCACATGGTGAATCCCAGACAAACGTTTCCATTGTATCTACATCGCACACAGTTTTCTGTATAGCCTCGTGTGTGATAGGTGTAATGATCACACAAGCTCTGCCTCTGTTAACCGTTTGCATTATTCAAGTATATCACACACGATTTGATGAAGAAAACTGTGTGACATTGGGCTATCCATCACACACGCTTTTACTGCTAGAACCGTTTGTAAAGTTTCATGACCCATTTAGCAGGTTTATTAGTTTACTATTAATAATTCCAGTATTAAGCAAATTCACATTTCATATTGAACAGCTATTTGCCAATCTCATATCAGGCACATAAATATATTTTAACATCAGAGTATGATAGCTACGTGAAAACAGCACAATACATCATATAGCTAGTTCACCTTCACAAGCACAATATTAGCACAATATATTCATTTCCCTAATCGACTGATGCATGATCAGCCAAGTTTGTCTTCTCCACCTCTGCTTTCAGTTCAGCAAGAACCTGTTTTGCGCTGACCAACTCGGAAAGTGCCTCCTCCTTCGCCAACACCATCTTAGCAAAGTCTAATTTTAAAAATCTGAGCTCATTCTCCATCTTCCTCTTTTTTGCCGTATCTTGAAATATTCTTCAGCATTGACAACATTTTCTCTAAGCCGATCTCTATTCTCTTCCTCATACATGCTCCACAGCTTTGCTAGGCACATCTTCAAAGACTGTGGCCACTCTTGATCAACCCACTCCAAGTAAGAACACTTCCACTCACCTTATAATATTTGAAACTAAATCAGTAAAAATTGTAGGGAAAATGGGTTTCTAGCAACATAGAAAATCACCACATTCATATTTTGAAAAACTGAAGAAACATGTTAATTATGACATATCTTCTCAAAAAGATCACTGTGCAAATGAATTAATTGCTACTGAGACAACAACCAAATTCAGGAACATCACAAGCTATAATTAACTGCAAAAACACTACAAGTTCTTAGTCATGTACTATAAATAACAAGTTGAACATTTTATGAGGAAGCTAAATATAACTGCAATAGCATAGTGACAATGTTTGGATGAAATCAAATTAATATTAAGAGGTGTGTACATGCACAAATTCAGTAACATAGAACTAATAGCACTAAGGCCCTCCACTGTGTAGGCCAAAACTGGTGTCAAAACAACTGTTACTACATTTGGCACCGGTGCCCTGCACTGCCAAGCCGATGCCAGAGGAAAAATTCAGGGAACCAGACTCCGAACCACCTAGTTGCTCTGATACCCAGTTCCTTCGTGCCATAAAGTTTTAGTATTTTACTGCTTGGCTGCTCGGATCTACGGAGCAAAGTTGGCTGCACAAACTGCAGAAGCGATGCCAAAATAATTTTTTGAGGGCACCGCTGATGAGATGGCAACATTTTTAGATACTAGGTAGAAATTGTGACATTGTCTTAATCACATCCAGAATAACATAGCATAGTGACAGTGTCTGAATCACATCTAACAAATGATTTGTAACAACGAAAGTGGAGCTAACCTTCTCTGCACATGCCAGAAACTTCCGCCCATTGTCCATAGATTCAAAAGCAACTAACTTCATGCATGGAGATTGATGGTGACAATGAGCAGGCAGATCTTCAGCCACCCCGCTCCATTCGTTGCAAGTGATGGTCCTAGGGAGCTACAAGAGGAAGAAATGACTCAAATCAACCGCTGGGTTAAAATCCTTTATTCCAAATCATAACATGTGAGAGAGGAGAGAGGCATACCCAGCTGGTGAAAGAGTTGTCGTCGGAAGAGGAACCGCTGGAGAGGTCATTGAAGAAGACCATGGCGATGATGGCGGTCAGATGCGAGACGGCGAGAGCGAGGAAGCGGTGATAGCTTAGGAAGGAAGGAAGGAGGAAATAGGGGAAATGTGACTTGTGGTTGGGGAGAAAAGGGGGTGGGGAGCGGGAAGATTTAGATATTTTGGCGGTAGGCAAAAAAAAATTGAAAGGTGGAGCGAAATTTTGCACGCGGTGCCGCTGGACACCATTCACTTTGACCAAATGTGTGCATCGTAAACGATTCTTCTGCTTTACGTGCATGCGATGAGTTTGGGAATTCAAAATTTGATTAAAATTTCCCAGGGTACGGTGCTCATCCACTTCATTGCATAATTTAACATCGCCTGCTAATTTGGGTACACAAAACAGCCTACAACACACAAACCACACTTACTAAATCGATCAATTTTAGTAATTAAACAGAGCTAGTTGACTTAAAAATTGCTCTAACAAAAGACCAGTGTTATAAACAAAGGCTAAGTACGCATAATTTTCACAAAGCCGCCGATGCGCCGTCCTATGCCTCGTCGGTGTAAGATGAGACATCGATGACTTGTCCAGGCGACATGCTGCTGTTGGTGGACTCCGCGTCCCCCAGGCTGAAGTCGACCGCGTCGTCGTCCTCGTCTTCGTCCTTGGCGCCGCCCTTAAGGTTGTAGTACTCATAAAAGTGGTTGCACCAAAGCTCATGTTGGTACTCCACCGCCGATTCCTCGACAGACAGACTCTTCTCTACCTCTTCCTTAGCCATGCGCAACTCCTCCTCCCGACGCTCCTCGATCTCCACCGCCTCCAGCATCTCTAGCTCCCGCTCGGTGATTCATGAGGAAGCATGTGCTCCATGCCCTTCGCTGCCTTTTCGGATGTGGGGTGCATGCTGGATTCCGAGGAGGCCTGAAATATCTTGGCGTGAGAGTCCTTGATCTTGGCATGGATGGCCTCGACCTAGGCCAGGGCGACATCGGCGACACGGACGGCTGCTCAAGCGCTCTCGGCGTTTGCAGCCACTATCGCAACAGCTACTGCAGCCGTCTCAGCTGCTGCAGTTGCCCTATCGGCTGCCGCAGACACCCTCTCAGCGGATGCGGCCGCGCTTAATGCGAATGTGGCCGTGCTCTCAGCATAGGTGGCCGCGCTCGGGGAGGACGCGGTGACCGTACGGGCCCTCACGAAGTGTCTCCAAGACATCATTCTTTGCAAGAAGGGGTTGGGGAATGGGGATCGGGGATTCGTGGATTCGGGGGTGAACGACACTTGAGCAGAAGAATCCGGCGAAGCTTATGGAGGAAGACATAAATAGGCCCACGATTTTTCATCACAAAGGGTTCATATAACCAACTATGTGTGATGTAGTTGATTTTTTGTATTAGCCGTGAAAGACGAATTTGGTGTACAGTGGCAACGGATGGTGTTTTAAATGTACGAGAAAATTTTGTACCATTAACATGCACTAATACAACTGTCATGTTAAAATTTGGAAATTTTCAGGGTTCATTTGACCTTTTTAAGACATTAAGTGAGTTTCTAGCCATTTAATGTCCGTAATTCAAATCTGAATGACATGTACATGCAACAGCAAACCATCATGGGGTGGAAAATCATATTTGTGTCCTTCTGTGCAAGTTAATTCCATGTGCAGTAAATTGGAAGGAATTTTCAAACATATTTGTTTCATGGCTTGGACACAAACATTGAGTACCATGGCTTTTCAATTCCCAAAAATTCAAAAATGAATAGAAATACATGAAACCTTGCTTGATGTAATGACATGGCACCAACATGCCGTGGTAAAAAATTTGCCTGTTTGACGAAAGTTTGGACACACACCCCTCACAAACCGGAGCATCTCACGAGAAGGCTAGTGGTTCTGAGAGGGAACAATGCATGTTTGATGATGAACTGGTGGTAGATTCCTCGTATGGCCTTGAAACCTTTTCTACCATTAACATGCACTAATACAATTGTCATGTTAAAATTTGGAAAATTCCATGGGTCATTTGACCTTTTTAAGACATTTAAGTGATTTTCTAGCCATTTAATGATCGTAATTCAAATTTGAACTACATATACATGCAACAACTAACCATAATGGTTTGGAAAATCATATTTGTGTACTCGTGTGTGAGTTAATGCCTTTTGCAGTAAATTGGAAGGAATTTTCAAATATATTGGTGTCACGGCTTGGACACGTGCATCGGGTGCCATGGCTTTAAATTCCCAAAAATTAAAAAATTATCAGAAATACATGGAACCTTGCTTGATGTAATGGCATGGCACCAAGATGCCATGGTAAAAAAATTGGCCTGTTCGACAAAAGTTTGGACACACACCCCTCACAAACCGGAGCATCTCACTAGCAGGCTCGTGATTCCGAGAGGGAACAATGCATGTTTGATGACGAACCGGCAGTAGCTTCCTCGTATGGCCTTGAAACTTTCTCCATCGTTAACATGCACTAATACAACTGTCATGTTAAAATTTGGAAAATTTCAGGGGTTATTTGACCTTTTTAAGACATTTAAGTGATTTTCTAGCCATTTAATGGCCGTAATTCAAATTTGAACTACATGTACATGCAACAGCTAACCATAATGGTTTGGAAAATTATATTTGTGTCCTCGTGTGCGAGTTAATGCCTTGTGCAGTAAATTGGGAGGAATTTTCACACATATTGGTGTCACAGCTTGGACACAAGCATCGAGTGCCATGGCTTTCAAATTCCCAAAAATTAAAAAATGATCAGAAATACATGGAACGTTGCTTGATGTAATGGCATGGCACCAAGATGCTGTGGTAAAAAAATTGGCCTGTTTGATGAAAGTTTGGACACACACCCCTCACAAACCGGATCATCTCACGAGAAGACTCGTGGTTTCCAAGAGGGAACAATGCATGTTTGATGATGAACTGGTGGTAGCTTCCTTGTATGGCCTCGAAACTTTTTTTACCGTTAACATGCACTAATACAACTGTCATGTTAAAATTTGGAAAATTCCAGGGGTCATTTGACCATTTTAAGACATTGAAGTGATTTTCTACCCATTTAATGATCATAATTCAAATTTGAACTACATGTACATGCAACAGCTAACCATAATGGTGTGGAAAATCATATTTGTGTCCTCATCTGCGAGTTAATGCCCTGTACAGTAAATTGGAAGGAATTTTCAAACATATTGGTGTCACGGCTTAGACACAAGCATCGAGTGCCATGGCTTTTAAATCCCAAAAATTTCAAAAATGATCAGAAATACATGGAACCTTGCTTGATGTAATGGCATGACACCAAGATGTCATGGTAAAAAAATGGCCTGTTCGACGAAAGTTTGGACACACACCCCTCATAAACCGGAGCATCTCATGAGAAGACTCATGGTTCCGAGAGGAAACAATGCATGTTTGATGACGAACCGGCGGTAGCTTCCTCATCTGGCCTTGAAGCTTTATCTACCATTAACATGCACTAATACAACTGCCATGTTAAAATTTTGAAATTTTCAGGGGGCATTTGACCCTTTTAAGACATTTAAGTGATTTTCTAGCCATTTAATGGCCGTAATTCAAATTGAACCACATGTACATGCAACAACAAACCATCATGGGTTCAAAAAATCATTTATGTATTACATTACATTATACAATAATATCACGATAACACAAAATAAGCATTCATGCCTTACATTTGGAAAGAAAATGTAAATATCTGGCAAGACACCCGGGCCCCACACGATTGGCACTCTATTTCGCGCCTCGTGGTTTGGAAGGTGAGTAGCGCGTGGCGCGGGTTATTAATCAGACGTGGTTCTGTATTGGAAATCGTCAGCGACTAATTTCACACATGGCTTTTGTTGCGGGAATCATACGCAATTCAAGCTACAGTAGTCGTAAATTCCGGCGACCGACATGTGTACTGTTCCCATCGCTCTAGATTCCGACCGCCAATAAATACTACCCTGCTCACGTCGTCCCGCTTGCATTCTCTTCTACATCCTCTCCTCGCTCGCCCCCTCTCTCACACACAAAACTCTGCCATGGCGCCGCCAATCTGCCCACGCGCCGATGAGGAGGCGCCGCCCCCCGAGGATGTCCAGTCACAGAGCAGCGACGAGGAGGACCCCTACGCGTCGTTGGACGAGGTTACGCTGGGCCCCCAACTTTGGAGTGGATTTGGGGCCAGTACAATCTTTGTCTATCGAACGTGCTGCCGCCGGTTGAGAAAGCCAGGCAAGTGGCCAGTGAAGCCCATGAGGCCGTCTGGGAAAAGGAGACGATGGAGCTTTGGGGGCGGGCGCGTCGACGTGTGGAGGAGGTGTAAGAAGACGGCTGGTACTTTGCTAGGAAGGCCAAAGGCTCTAGGCGCCTCATCGTTGTGTGGAGGTGGGACGATAAGATCCAGCGTGCTACCGACGAGGAGCTTCGTTGGGCGCGCAACAAAATGGCAAGATCGTTCGTGCGTGTCTGCTTGAAAGAGGCAAATCGGCACGTCAAGCGCTGTGAGGCGGAGGAGGCGGAGTACTGCCTCCGCGCTGGGAAGACACCGCGCTCCAGGGAGCTGCTAGCGAGGGGCTGCCGGAATACTGCCCCCCTAAGGAGGGATTATTAGTTTTAGTATTTTTCGTTTTCAATTTAATGCACTGTACGTAGTTGTTAAGTATCATCCCGTATATGTGATGATACTATATATATTCCATGATGAACTAATGAACAATTAATATATATTATGAATTCCATCTTTCTATCTATTTTCATATACTAATTTGTATCTAGCTGTTATCATCCACATATACAGAATGGAAAGCATATATATACACACTGAAACAGAACAATATATAAGAACGGAAAATAGAGTACACACAATCAAACGGAGCAATAAACAGAGTAATATTATGATTGTTGTGAATACATATTGATCAATGTTGAAATGACTCAACATAATAAAACGCATCCATGAACAGCAGCCTTCACTGGTACAACGAGGTGCTATACAAACGGTTTTTAACCCCTTTTCGCGATGGCATTCTGAACCGTCGCCTAGTGAGTGACTGCGATAGGGGGGTCCTTCCACACGACCCAGAAACCGTCGGGGATATGCCCTCCTGGCACACACGCTCGGCAAAATGAGGTCATGTGCGACCGGCGAGCGATCAAATACGGTTATACGTACAGTTGTGCTAAAAAATATAATTATACATGCAAAATTGTTTCTGGTTGTAAGTACATCCCACACAGTCAGTCCCCGCTAAACGTTTTTCGTTCGTATGTACATTCCACACAGTCAATCCAAGGAATACTTCCGTTAGTATGTACATCCCACACAGTTAATCCAATAAGTACGTTTTCGTTCGTATATACATCCCACACAGTCACTCCAAGGAAAATGTTTCCGTTCGCAGGTACATCACACACAATTTTCCCTATTAAATCATTTGTGATAGCATTGCCATTGCACACGATATTAACAATTTTATCGTTTGCGTTATTGAATACATCACACATGGTGCATAGAAGAAACTGTGTGGCAAAGGCTGTCCATCACACGCACTTTTTATGTGGTAAAGTTTGCGCAAGGTGGCCTAACGCAAACAGTTTTCAAGAGGATGTCGTGTGTGATTGTTCATTGACCCAACACGGTTTATTCCTAGAAACCGTGTGCGTTACCTGAGGTCATCGCCCACAGTGTTTTCTCATTAACCGTTTGCAATAGAAAAACCCAATTAGCAGGCTAATTGGCCATTAGCAGGTTAATTGCCCTATTATTAATAATCCATTTATTAATCTAATTGACATTTCATATTGAGCACACAATATATTTCATTTCCATATTAAGGAAGTAGGATTTCATAATTGAAATACATCAGAGTACAACATCATATAGCTTCAGCACTCAGCTACCCTATTACACAACTGCAACAACACCAAGTTTCACATGCAACATCTGGAACCTTTCGAAATTAGCATCATAGATGGTACATAGACAGGTGCATCTCATCTGGAAAACTGCTGAAGCGGAAGGCGAATATTGAGCCTTCATTGATGTTGAAGGTCTTTGCAACTTTAGGCCAGTGCCTGTGGATGATTGACCATCCATCTTTCGTCCTCTTCAGGAACACTTCAATACTGAACCGTGGGTGTTGTATGAAATCCTTCCTCGCCTCCTGACCATAGAGGTGGTTTGAGAGGTAATCATTAGTGAACAGATTTGGAAAGGCCTGAAAACAAGGATATGCATAAATATCTTCTCTATATTGGAAATGGGGCAAAGGAATAAAAAAAGGCAAGGTATAATAGTTAGTACCATCTTGTAGTGAACTGATGTCTTCTTCATTGTGCAGACAAAAATCTTGTTGTTTTTTGTCGCTAATTTCTTTATCCTAACAATCTTTCTAAGTTTCTTGACTTGACTGATATTCATGGACAACTCATTTCCCCATATGCAAAAAGGGTCGAACAGTGGGTCAAAACCTCTGACAGCAGGACCTACATGCGCAAGACCAAATTGTTAAAAACCTAAATATTAGAATGGTTCCTGCAATTGCACAATAATGTGCTATTAGATAAAGGATCATGCATGTGCAAACCTCGATTGTAAACCTCAGTGCTTCCCATTGTTTCACTGCAACACATATAAGGTAGTTAGTCATCAGGTTAAGTAAGGGTTCGCATGCTATCAGTAAAATTTGTTGATGAAAAATAAGCACATTGCAGATTCATCAGATTAATTCAAGCCACATGGAAAACCCATTTATCCAAACCAAGCATGATTAAGAACTAGGAAATATGGCAGTTGTATATGTTTCTCATGTATTAAGTGCAGCCAAATTTGATTTATTTCTCACATACACAACAATACAAAATTCTACCCACGATAATTGGACATCGCATTGCAGAATTGAACCAAGCAGTTAACTAAACACCACAACAAATGAACCGAACATTAACTAAGCACCACATTGCACAATATAACATACTCCTAATAGAAGATCAGACAGTTAACCAAACCAAGCATGCTTAACAACTTGGAAATATAGCAATTGTATTTGTTTCTCATGTATTTAGTACAACCAAATTCAATTTATTTCTCACATGGTATACAATAACAGAATGCACCCGCAACAATTGAACATCGCATTGCAGAATTGAACCAAACAGTTAACTAAACACCACAACAAATGAACCAAACGTTAACTGAGCACCACATTGCACAATGTATAACATACTAGAAGATCAGACAGTTAACCAAACCAAGCATGCTTGACAACTTGGAAATATACCAATTGTATTTGTTTCTCATGTATTTTGTAAAGATAAATTCAATTTATTTCTCACATGGAAGACAATACAAAATTGCAGCCTGAAGAATTGAACATCACATTTGCAGAATTGAACCAAACAGTTAACTGAAGACAACAACTAATTAACCAAACAGTTAATAAGTGAGCACCACATTGCACGACATATAGAACATATACACTAGAGCAACAGATTGCATGGTAAAATTAGATAGCACAATTCACAAGAATTTGTTAAGGAAAGGCAGGAGCAACACATGCAACGGGTAAACCGAGCTAATAAGACAAGCTACTCCTCATCGTCAGAGATATCGATGATGATTGGCTCCTTGGACATGGAAGAGGGCGAGGCCTCCACATCATGGGTGCACTAATAAGACAAGCTACTCCTCATCGTCAGAGATATCGATGATGATTGGCTCCTTGGACATGGAAGAGGGCGAGGCCTCCACATCATGGGTGCACTTGTCGTAGTGGTGAGTTGCCTGAGCCGCTCCGGGCACCAACCTGCTGCCTCTTGAGTTAAGGTAAGCACGTGTACGCTGAGAAAACACCTCGTAGCCTTCGTCGAAGGCACCGAGGGTGGCCTCGAGAAAACGCCACGAACTGTCATTTAAAGCAGCCAACCACATCGCGGCGTCGGCGCGCGAGGCGTTGACGGTGGCCTCGACGACGAGGTGCTCCTCCATGGTCTGGGGGTCGGCACGAATGGCAGCCATCGCGACCTCATCCGCGCGTGCGGCCGCGATTTGCTTCTCCGCTGCCAAATGCTCCTTGAGCTCATGGCTATACTACGTGCACCATGGCTTAGGGCGGCGCTTATTTGGTGGAGGTGTCGGTGATTTGGGTGGAAGGTGTCACGCCGACGGTCGGGGCATGTGGTATGTGGAAGGAGGAGGAGGATGGGGGTCGGGTGTGGATTACCTGCCTGGATAGACGAGGCCGAGCAGTGTGAAGGAGGGTCGTCGGTGAGGAGGCGGCGCTGCAAGCAAGGAGTGAAGGTTTCAACTTGGAAAGGAAGGCAAAAACAGGGGAAATGTGGCTTTTGGTAAGGGGGAGGGGGCGGGGAGGTAGATATTTCCGCGGAAGCCGAAAATTTTGAATTGGTGCAGTGAAAAAACTGGCACGCAAAGTGTCATCAGACATGGTCCCTTATTCTGCACTGTGTACGTTATGTGAACATCACAAACGATTCATATAGCTTAACCTGTGTGTGATTAGTTTGAACGTGCAAATTTTGGTTCGAATTTCCCTGGTTACAGTGGTCATCCACGTCATTGCATAATTTGGGTACACAAAGGACACTACAGCACACCCACACTTCTTAATCGAGCAAGTTCATCAATTAAATAGAGCTAGCTGACCTAAACATTACTCTAACAAATTAAAGACCGGCGCTCTTAATTAAAAAAAACAAAGAATACTACTATGGCTGGTGCTCGTCAATCTCCGCCGACTCCTCCATGTCCAGCTCGCGCCCAACGATCTCCTGGGGAAGGGGCTCTATGGCATCCATCGCACCATACTCGGCAAGCATCTCGCCATCCATGTCCGCCATCTCTTTGGAAAAGGCCGCCACGAGCTGGGCGTGGGCGGCTGTGATCTGGGCTTGGACGGGCTCCGTCGTGGCAAGGTATGCGGCGAAGGAATGGACGGCTGCTCGAACGCTCTCGGCGATTGCCAACTCTTCGGCCGTGGGTTGCCGACCATTGTCGGAGAAGCTTCGTTCGATTTGTGCGGTGACCACCAATAGCTGGGCGTGGGCGGCCTCGACATGGTCGTGGGCGGCCTCCATCAGGGCTAAGGCCGCCGCTGCGAAACGGACAGCTGCTGTGCCGCTCTCGCCAGTTGCTATCCCCGAGGCAGATGTTGCTGCCGCCACCTGAAAAGCAACAGTACCCATTTGGGCTGCCTTGGCCGCCCGGTCGCAGATTGCGGCCGCGCTCATGCACCTTGTTAGCACGCGCATGGAGGCTGTGGCCGCGCTCTCACCGGAGTGGGCCACCGAAGTTGCCCTCACGACGCGGGTCCACGTCCCCATCTTTCACCGGCGATGATTGAACAGTGAAATGATATTTGGGGAGCGAGCTAGTGTGCTTGACACGCCAGCTATGGACTGTAGTCGACACACCTTCTCATGTAAGCCATAGGCGTACTATACTCCGACGGTGCTCCAAGATATTTTGTACTGCATCTCACACGGTTGGTGATAATAAATTGTGTGCGATCTACTTGATTTTTCATCTTGATTTGAATTACATAATGGGGTCACAGCGGCAATGGAGGGTGTTTGAATTGCTAGAACTTTTATCTACAGTGAACATGCAACTATATGTGTGTCGTAAAAAAATTGGAATTATTCAGGGTTCGTTTGGACATTTTATACATTAACTTGGTTTTCTAGCCATTTCAGGTGCACAATTCAAAATTAAACTACATGCACATGCTCTGGTGAACTAACATGGGTTGTAAAATCATATATGTGTCCATGGGTTTATGCTTATGTCCCATGCAAGAAATGGGGATGAATTTCGAACACCACGTCACCGTGGCGCTCCGGCAAACGTTGAGGTACTTGCTTTTGTAATTCTAGTAAATCCAAAACCCGTCTGAAATTCATGAACCTTGGCATGCTATCATGGAATGGCATCAACATGCTGAGGTAAAAAATATTGTCCCATTTGGGGCAGGTTATGGTATAAGCTTCTCACAAACCAGAGCTCACAAGAAGCCTCATGGTTCCGTTAGGGAAACGTGTCACATTTGTGGACAAAACAATACTCGTCGCCTCTTCTTGCTTTCAATTTTTTCCTGGTGTCAACATAGAACAACAGGAGTGTCGTGTTAAATTTTGGAATTTTTCGGGGATCGTTTGGACATTTTTATACCTCAAATGAGTTTTCTAGGCATTTATGTGCATAATTCAAAATTGAACTACGTGCACATGCTCCAGTGCATAAAAATGGGTTGAAAAATCAAATGTGTGTCCTTGGTTGCAAGCTTAGGTCACATGCAAGAAATGAGAATGAATGTCAAACAGCTTGACACTGTCGCTCGGCCGCTAACATTGAGATACATGGTTTTAAAATTCTAGTAAATCGAAAACTCGTCTGAAATTCATGAAACTTGACATGATATCATGGAACGGCATCGACATGCCGTGGTAAAAATATTGTCCCATTTGGGGCAGGTTTGGGTATAAGCTTCTCGCAAACCAGAGCTTCTCTCACAACAAGCCTGATGGTTTCGGTAGGGAACGTGCCACCTTGGGGGACGAAATGATATCTGTTGCCTCTTCTTACTTTCAATTTTTTTCTCATGTCAACATAGAACAACAGGAGTGTTGTGTCAATTTTTGGGATTTTTCGGGGTTCGCTTGGACATTTTTATACATTAACTGAGTTTTCTATGCATTTATGTGCATAATTCAAATTTGAACTACATGCACATGCTCTAGTGCATATAAATGGGTTCAAAATCAAAATGTATGTCCTTAGTTGCATGCTTAAGTCCCATGCAAGAAATGAGAATGAATGTCAAACATGTTGCCACTGTCGCTCGGCCGCTAACATTGAGATACATGGTTTTAAATTCTAGTAAATCAAAAACGCGTCTGAAATTTATGAAACTTGACATGCTAGCATGGAACGGCATCAACATGCCGTGGTAAAAATATTGTCTCATTTGGGGTAGGTTGGGGTATAAGCTTCTCACAAACCAGAGCTTCTCACAACAAGCCTCATGGTTATGATAGGGAACGTTTTACCTTTCTGGACGAAACGATATCCATTGCCTCTTCTTGATTTCAATTTTTTTTCTACTGTCAACATAGAATAACATGAGTTTTGTGTTAATTTTAGGATTTTTTCGGGGTTCGTTTGGACATTTTTTATACATTAACTGAGTTTTCTATGCATTTATGTGCATAATTCAAATTTGAACTACAGGCACATGCTCCAGTGCATGTAAATTGGTTGAAAAATCAAATATGTGTCCTTGGTTGCATGCTTAGGTCCCATGCAAGAAATGAGAATGAATGTCAAACACCTTGCCACCGTCGCTCGGCCGCAAACACTGAGATGCATGGTTTTTAAATTCTTGTAAATCCAAAACTCATCTGAAGTTCATGAAACTTGACATGCTATCATGGAGCGGCATCAACATGCTGTGGTAAAAAATTTGTCCCATTTGGGGCAGGTTTGGGTATAAGCTTCTCGCAAACCAGAGCTTCTCACAACAAGCCTGATGGTTTCGGTAGGGAACGTGCCACCTTTGGGGACGAAACGATATCCGTTGCCTCTTCTTGCTTTCAAATTTTTTCTAGTGTCAACATAGAATGACAGGAGTGTTGTGTCAATTTTTGGGATTTTTCGCGGTTCGCTTTTACATTTTTATACATTAACTGGGTTTTCTAGGCATTTTATGTGCATAATTCAAATTTGAACTACATGCACATGCTCCAGTGCAGAAAAATGGGTTGACATATCAAATGTGTGTCCTTGGGTGCATGCTTAGGTCCCATGCAAGAAATGGGAATGAATTTCAAACACCAGGGCATTGTTGATTGCCGGCAAAATGTTGAGATACTTTGTTTTTAAATTCTAGTAAATCCAAAACTCGTCTGAAATTCATGAAACTTGGCATGCTATCATGGAATGGCACTCGACATGCTGTGGTATTTTTCGTGTCCATTTTGAGAGAAGGCGCACTCGAATAACAGCCAACAAAGGCATTTTGAAACAAATAGCTGCCACTTTAACATCTCAAACGTTTGTATAATTTAAATCGTGTGCGTTCTGTTAACCATTCACGTGACGCCACATGTCTGGCTTTTAATGGCTATAGGAGGTGCCGTGCGGACAACTGCTTGACTGAACGGGAGGCGTGCGAGCGCAGTCCGGTGCGTAGGCTGACCGAGAGGCATGCAAGCTATCCTCCAATGCGCAGGCTCACCGGGAAGCGTGCGAGCTGTACGCTGCGCAGGCTCACCGGGAAGCGGGCCCGTTGACTTCCATGGCCGCCTGCCTTGCTCGCATCCTCTCCATTAATGGCGGCCGAGCCGCTGTTTAATACGGGCGGCCTTACTGTTCGCCTCCCATTCCCCTCCCTCCCGCAGACCTCCACCAACGTCATGGCGTAGAATGATCATCTGCCACTAGTCTTCAAGTTTGGTGAAGTCGACTCCGAGCTGGAGGAGATAGAAAATAAGGAGGAATGGGGCCTCATGGACATGGCCCTGAACAAGCTGGCCGTGGCGGTTGCTGCCCCCGCGCCCGTCCCAGCTCCCATCCCCGCGCCCGCGCCCGCGCCAGCGACCATCCCCGTAGCATTGACGGGCTAGTCGCCGAGCACTATTGCAGAGCTGGAAGCCGCAGGCGTCAGCGAGGTCTCCGCGGACCCACGTGAGCTCGTGTACATGCCAGCGCCAGCGCCCGTGCCCGTGCCTGTGCGCGCCCCTCCACCCACCGCGGCGCCGGTCCCCGTGCGTTTGCCTGAACCCGCCGCGCCCGTGCCCGTGCACGCACCCCCCTCAGCGGCATGGGACGCCGCCGTCGACTGCTACCTCGCAGCGCCGCCAGTTGCCGTCCTCCCGCGCCCCGCCCGTCGATCACGCGACGACATGATGTTTGATTTCCAAGTGAAGAACATTCTGTGCTGCCTTGAAGACTTAAACAACAGCGTCCTGAAGGATGACAACGACAACGCCGGCACGGCACGCCGCCTCCGCCGCCGCCAGAAATAGTTTTTTTTGGTTTAATATTGTATCTTGGTCATATGAATATAAATTCGCAGTGTGACTGAATGAAAGATATGGTTTGAACGAACTTGCATTTTTCTGTCTTAATGTACAGACTTATCAAAGGATTTTCTTTTAAAAAAATGTCAATGGTTTTTAAATATAAAACACTCATGTCAAACATTTTAGTTAGAACACCCGTATGCAAACTGACAGCTTCCCCAGGAAGCCAAGGGAAAATGTGCCGAGCAAGATTTGTGTAGCTCTTGCTCGCAAATGTTTTAGATAGAACACCCGTATGCAAAGTGAGAGCTATGGTCTTCCCCAGTAAGTCAAGGGAAAATTCGCAGCGCAGGATTTGTGCATCTCTTCAACGCAAACGGTTCAGATTGAATACGGTATGCAAAGCCAGACTTCGGCGCTAAGCCAAGAGAAAATGTGCCGAGCAGGATTTGTACATCCCTTCAATGCAAACGGTTGTGTTGGATGACCCGTGTGCAACCACGTACAGACAATTTGGTAAGATTTGCATCTGTCATATTGGGTATATTGCCATTTGTCAAACTGGAAAGTTTGACATTTGTTGATCTAGTAACATTGCCATTTGTCAACCTTGTAACACTGCGATTTGTCAAAATATGCAGCTAAAAATCACCAGCACTATCTAATTTTTGCAACTAAAATTCAGTAATTAAGCATAGATTTCATTCGTAGATTAAGCAGTCGTTCTTTATACAAACAGTTCAACTCGACAGCTTAACCAACCAAACTTTTCCCCAATTGTTGCTAACCACTTACTGAAATAGCTAGTTCAACTATATATACTAGCTAATTTTAAGTACGTTGTACAGTTTCACCACATCTACAGTCAGATGAGCTGAACAAAATAGCCCCTAAATACTACTACTACGGAGGGGCTTTGTAGTACTTCTGGCAGCCTTTCCTCTGCTGAGCGCGCTCAGTAAGAGGCAAAGGAGGAGGAGCCTACCGACGAGCTGGACAACTGCAATACGGTGCCTGCTGCTGCTGCTGCACCTTCAGCGACGCTCACCTCGAACGCCCTCTGCCGCTCCAGATGACCCCTCTCGAAGTGGTGGTTCTCCTTGTAGATCTTCTGATTCCTCACCTTTGTGGCGGCGTGTGCTGCGGCCACGGCAGCGGTAAGGCTCTTTGCGTGCTCGACGAGGCGCTCCTCCTCCTCCTGTAGGAACTCGATGTAGCGCGCAAGGTCGCTGACGCACGTGCGGGCTTCCACCTCCGCCTCCCACCTTCGGGCGGTGGTGGCAGAGCAGGTGATGACCCCGGGGGTCAACGGTGGGCTGGCGGCCACGACGGCCGACGATGGGGTGGCGGCCACGACCACCACCTCCCGCCTTCGGGCAGTGGTGGTGGAGCGGGTGATGGCCACGGTGGCCGGCAGTGGGGTGGCGGCCACGACGGCCACCTCCCGCCTTCGGGCTGCAGTGGCGGAGCGGGCGATGGCCCTGGCTTTCGACGGTGGTGTGGCGGCAGACGGTGGGTGGCGGCAACGGCTGCCGACAACAGCTACCGACGGGCAGTAGCGGCGGAGCGTGTGGTGGGTGTTCCGCGCACACCCAACAGGGATGCCACACGCACTACACTACGCCGGGGACTGCGCCACCACCGCGGTGTAGCCTCCCACCTAGAGCTGTCCTCTGATGATGGCGGAGTGGCTGAGCGACGACGACGGACCGGTGCCATTGGCGATTGTGGGAGAAGTAGATGAGATAAGCTACAGGGAGGAAGGGGAAAATGCGACGCAGGACTCGCCGGCCGTGAGGGTTTATATAGCAGGCCGGTAAGCATTGGGATTTTGGGGGATTTCACCGACTCGGGCGGGAAGCTTGCGTGGGAACCTGCGCAGTTGCGTGGGAATGTGCTTACCACCGTTTGGCCAAAAGAACGCCCCCGCGTGCTGCTCAAGCTTGCACTCTAAGCCGTTTGCGGCAGCGGGGTGACAAGACGTGCGAGAGGAGGACGAAAGGACACGTACACATACGGTTAATAAAATAAAAATGGCACAGAATATAAAGGGGACTAATAGACCAAGACGGCGGTAGTAGCACATGGCCGCTCTCTACACAACGACGCAACTGTCGGCCGGCTTGTAGACAACCATTTCCTGTGTGTTCAACTGCTCTATGCGTGTGGTTGCTTGCGGTTGAGGCGGCCGCAGCGCGCTCTACTCGCGTCCCACCGCACGCGCTCTACTCTCGCATCCCTCCGGGCGCTCTGCCCTCGTCCCTCCATGCGCGCTGCCAGTGTTTGGGGCCGACGCACGATCACGCACGTTCGTGTGCATGCGGTTGCGCCGGGCGCGGCGCCATGATGCAGTTAGCCGCTGCAAAAACTGTCATGCAGACGCGCCGAGAATCCAGGCCGCCTGGCCCCCATTTATTCCTACGGCCATTTACCTTCATCTCTCGCGCCACACGACACAATAAGCACACCCACGAAGACACATACAGAGAGGACATCCAGCAGTTCCATTGGTGCTCCCCGTGGCTCCAATGGCGCTCCCAGCGGCCGACGACGACAACGGCGGGCAGTTCACCACGCATCACGTAGTGGACACCCACATGAGGGGGAAGGCCCTCTCGGTGGTGTACACGAATGAGCCGGTCTTGGTGGAGAGCTCCATCCAAACTATATAGCAGTTGCTTGCCGAGGACAAGTACCAAGTGGTCGGCTTCAACCTCGAGGACACCATCGATCGTGCCTGGCATGATCAGAAGGTTGCCGTCGCCCAGTTGTGCGTGCGACATGACGTCCTCGTCTACCACTACCACCTGGCCACAAGGCCTTGCGAGCATTTCTCTAGGTTTATCAACAACTTCGACTATAGTTTCGCTAGGGTGGATACCACCAATGATCTAAAAGTGCTCAAGGTTTCGGGCTTGAAATGCCAAAATCTTGTCAACATCCAGGACCACTACAAGGTCTGGGGCAGCGACAACAACAAATAGAACTCCCTGGTTGACCTCGCCTCGGCCATCATCGACCCCTATTACATGAAGATGAAGGATGAGAGCAAGAAGGACAAGAACGCATGGCACAATGTCCGGCATGAGAGACTGGATGAACAACACGTCAAGTACGCGGCCAAGGACGCGTACACAAGCTACGAGCTGTACATGCAGATCGTTGACATGAGGGAGTGTCTTCTTCCTGCCCCAGACGAGGGATCGAGCCACAGAGCAGTGGCGGGAGTGTCACAAGAAGTAGATGACTAGACAATCGTTTTTCCTAGTTTAGAATGCATACAATTGTTTATTGGGGTGTGTGCGAATGATCTGTATAGTCACTTATGTAATTGGATGTTTATTTCAGTTATATATATATATGTATATATATATATGTTATTCTTCTGTAGACAAAGCAAATCACATGGCTTATTAGCAGCAATCGTCTGTGTTATTATTGGTCTTCGCACACATTTGTGATTACGGACCTGTTTGCCTCATATCACACACATCTTGTTCAGTTGAACCGTTTCTATTGTGTTGCCTAATCACACACAGTTCATCCTAGTGAACTATATGCCGTATATCGCACACACCCTCATCTGGCTGCCCGTTTCTGTTGTTCTGCCTCATTGCAAACAATTCTTCTAGATTAACCGTTTGCCACACATTGCACACGCAACTCCAACATGAACCGTGTTTGATGTCACCGCCATCGCAAATGTTTTGCATCTTTTTTGACGGTTTTATTACATCACCGTTTGTGATTGATGCATCGCACACAGTTTCATTGCAGGGTCACTGATTGGACTGTCGCGTTTGGACCATCCTGCAGTAGTGCTTGCCTACCGTAGCTCTTCGCTCCGCCTGAACTCGTGCAGGTGTTCGTCCAAGCGGTCGATACGCTCGCGGTACATTTGGAGCGCGATCTCGAGCTCCAAGTTGGCTATTTCATCGGAGATCACCAGCTCGAGGATGCAACGGCCATGTTCCTCTACTGTGCCTAGGTGGGCACCTAGGCCAAGGAGGCAGTCGAGCCTAGCAACTAGCACGTTGGCATCGAGCGGGCCGCGGACAAGGCGAATGGTGCGACCCATGTGCATAGCGCGGCGGGCGTCTGGTGCAAGTACGGGGCGGTCAGCCTCTGGTGGAAGTACGGCACAGACGGCCTCTACCCACTCCTGGTGAGGAATGGGGCTACTGATGGGCCATGTACCCAGCTGCGATGCCCTGTCGACAGCAGGCAAGCACCGATGGATCCGCTCTTGCCATGCGGCACGCCGTGCCTCTCGCTTTGCGGTGTTCGAACAGTCTCGCTGTGTGGTCAGCCATAGCCTATTGGCACGGACGCGCCTATCTTGCTCTGCGGCGCACCATCGATCTTGTTGTGCGGCGAGCTACAACCTCTCCGCGCTGACATGCTTATCTTGATCCGCGGCGTTGAAGCGTAGTGTGCCAAGGGTCTGCTCAACCTTGGCGATGACGCGCAACACGGGGTCGTCCATCATGTTGCCGGGGACACCCTCGGCCTCGACGGGCCATGGCGCCTTCTTGTTTTCCTCATCAAGGAGGTTGATGGCAGAGGTGGTGCTTCGGTGGGTTGGCATGCTTGGAAAAGGTAGAGGGCCTATAGGCTGCGCTTGTTGCCTCGATGTGTCGCCGGCTAGGTTTATGCGCAATATTGCTGGGCGGCGGCGGGAAACCGATGAGGAAGTGGCGGGAAATGGTGGCGTGTTCATAAAACGCCATCAATTAATGGAAACTTAGCATAGAAGGAATCGCGAGCTACGACGACGCGTGCGGGCACATTGCCCACCCAAGGTTGTGATCCATATACTCGTGTGCCCAACAGAGCACACTATTCACAGTAAAGAATATTGTTCTGTACACAAAGAGCGTAGATGTTGTGCAAACTAAGCAAATCATGGCAAATGATTAAACTAAGGAACATGTTGATGATGATTTAAAGAGTGGCAGACAATAATTTACCAGCAAGCATTGTTTGCCAAGTGTCGGTGTGAAATCTGGCAGACCTCGAGGTAGGAGGTCCTGAGCTGTGGATCTCGGGTCAAGGGTAACAGGAACAGGGAGACGATGTTTACCCAGGTTCGGGCCCTCTTGATGGAGGTAAAACCCTACGTCCTGCTCTTGTTTATATTGGTATGAATGTATCGAGTACAGAGTTTATCTACCTCGAGATCGTAAGATGTGGTCTAACTCTAGGGCTAGGTGAACGATATTGCATTGATGTCCCTTCTACGGGCTAAACCCTATGGCTTATATAGACACCAGGTAGGGTATCGAGGGTTACAAGGTCGGTATCTACGCACGAAGGTGGCAGGAGAAGTCTTGGAGTACACGTCAAGTCTTTGGCAGATGCAATCCCGATCATGCCTTCACTGTGCGGTTTTCGGAGTCCATCTTGAGATGAATGAGGGCCCACCAGCCCAGCCCGAGGAGCACGACCCGACTAGGTTAGTACCCCCTAGTCCAGGACACCGTTATTAGCCCCCAAACTGGTCTTCTATGCCGAGGACGATTTCCTTGATGAAGATGACCTCTGATCCGAAGTCCTTGGCTTGATAGACGAGTTCCCCTTTGTGACTTTAAGATCCCAGATCCGCTCTTCATAGAAGTAGTGTCTTCCAAACAAGACTTAGCCGAGCTCACTCCTTGCCCGAGAAGGTGGGGTTACTTAGCCTCGAAGGTCGACCACGTAGGTGTGAATAGTACCATCTAGCCTGACAACTTTATCGAAGCGGCGCAACCCATGACGGGTCAGGCAGTTACTGCTTACCCCAAATTGTGGCTCGAGGTAGACTTTTTACTAGCACGTCCCATCGAAGTGGAAATCGTGCCTGTTTTCTCAGGGATATCATTAAGATTTTGTTTCCCCCCATATACACAACGACATATTTTGCGGGGGAGTGGCATTTTTACTAGCATAGCAAGGGGGACTCTTGGTCTTTCATCATCCTATAAGAGTAAGAAAACAACAGTGCAAACAAGCATGCTCTCATTCCCCTCATCTGCCGCCCTCTCGAGCTCCAGGGCCTAGATTCAATCTCGCTTTCTTCATCCACAACGCGCCCAAGCTCCCCCACCCATCCATGGCCGACACCCTCAAGGGGCATTGGGGTGGATCCATTGTGACGGAGGGCACCATCCTGGAGCTGCATAGTGCGGGATACATCCCTGCCAACATCGCTACGCTCCTGGAGCCAACCAGCAGGTGCCCGCTCCCAACCCAGGGGAGCGGGTAGTCTTTGTCCCCCACCTCATCAGAGGCTTAGGGTTCCCGCTGCACCCATTCGTGCGTGGGGTAATGTTCTACTATGGGCTAGACTTCCACCACATGGCCCCGAACTCCATTCTGCACCTTTCCTCCTTCATCACGGTCTGCGAGACCTTCCTCCGCATCGAGCCACACTTGGCTTATGGTTGAAGATCTCCGGCGTCAAGCCGAAGTCTAGTGGCTCCGATCTAGCGGAGTGCGGAGGGGCCATGGTCAGCAATTACCAGAAGGCCGACTGGTTCAAAGGCACCTTCGTCGAGACGGTTAAGGAATGGAATCACGAGTGGTTTTATATCACTGGGCCACTTGCTGCCGGCCAAGCCAAAGTCCTAGCCTTTTCGGCTGGCCCCGAAGAAGCTCAAGTCCTGGAAGGAGAATGGCATCTTGTGGGAGAACCCACAGGAGGTGGAGGCACTGATCAAGAAGATCAAATGGTGGTCTACCAAGAAGAACCTCTAGCTGGCCGATGTAGTTAACGTCATGCTCCATCGCCGCGTCCTCCCGCTCCAACTCCGGCCACCCCAATGTGGGTGCATGAGTCCGAGGAAGCGGGGCCCGTCCTCAACTTCTTCCGCTCCACCTTGGCTGGCATGTGGACGCGGCTTTTCAAGTCGTCCAAGGAGGAATTTCCCAAGGAAGGGCAGGACCTCGGTTTTGAGGTCGGCTACGACGCCCCACCAGTAAGTGTTTGACGCACACATTTATATTCTTCCCTTTTTTGTTAAGTGAGGCAGATTTCGCTGAACTGACTCATTCCATATTTGCATACCTGTGTATCCAAGGCGCCGCAGATGATGTGCCCAGCACCACTGCCAGAGGGGGAGAGGACCCCTCTGCTCATGGCGCTCCTAGTCGAGGAGCCGCATGTGGTGATCCCCAAGGGGTCGAAGCCCTAGAAGGGCAAGGCGTGTCTTTGGAATCGGGAATCCTCGGTCACCCAGTCCAAGGAGACCCATGCTTCCTCCACCCACGAGGACAATGTGGAGGAGGACGAGGAAGAAGATAACCCTCCCCTTAAAGGGAAGAGCGTGGCGTTAGAGGACGTCGAGGCCGAAACGCGGCCCAAGGGCTAGAAGAGGTTGAAAAGAACCTCGGCTCGGGCCGCCAGCAAGCCCACACTGTCGGAGAAGATTACACTCTCCGATGAGTTAGAAGACGACCCCCTCGCGTGGGGAGGAACAAGCCGACACCTCAGAGGTACGTCACTATTTTTATGTTTGTGTCGCATCAAGTCCTTTTAGCAGGAGTAAGCTCACACGAGTATTTTCCTACAGTCCGCCAAAGGTGTGCCCCAACGACTCCTCGAGTAGGTTGCAATCCAGCAGCGGGATGCCTAATCCCACCACTCCCGCCCCAGCTCAAGAAGGGCTGGGGGAAACAATGTCTACTCCGGCCCCACAAGGCCAAGGGGATGGGGTTCCTAAGGTCCTCAAGGAGGGGCTGGGCCAATCATCGGCCCAGCCGAAGTCCACTCCGGCTCCACCACCGTAGCTGGAGACCCTCGTGCCCAGCACTTTGGTGCCGGTGTCTTAGGTTTTACCACCCCCACCTTCCACCCAAGGGCGGGCTAGTGTGGGGTGGACTGAAGAAGTGGAGGCACCCTTAACGGGCTCCTCCCTTAAGGAAGAGCACCACACGTTAATTGGCGTGGTGCTGCAGGGATTCCGGTCTGCTGAGGCCGAAACATGTGAGGTCCTCAAGGGCCTCATCACGAGCTTCGAGGTATTCTTTTGTCCTTGAAAAAATAATTTCCACGCTTAGGTTTACTTGCAAATCCGTATATCTGTCCGGAGACATCTTTACTTGGTGTTTAGACGGCATAGCCAGTGAGTAGCCCCCAAGCCCAAGCCTAGGTTAAAAAATGGCATTGGGATCCAAGTATGGTATTAAGAAATTGACTAGCCCCCAGGACACTGACTCGTATGACAGAAGACATGTTTGTGGTATCAATAGATTGATCATAGGGCTAACTATGAGGTGCTTGTGTGCAGGTTTCTACCTCGGCTCTGAGCTCTGCCTCTGAGGAGATTGCGGAGATGAACCGGAAGCTCGAGAGGTCCAAAAAGGACCTTCACCTAATGAATAAGCGGGTTGAGCAGTGTCAAGGTAAGCGACTGATGCGATATACCCTCGAATGAACTTCTAAATAATGATAGTCTTGTTGAAGTAGAGGCTAATGCCGAACTGTTTGAGTGACAGTGGCTTTAGCCGATCTTGAGGGGCTCAAGGCCGAGCTATTGAAGGCTTGGCAGGAGGCCAAGCAGCAAAAAGCTGCTGCCACCAAGGCGAGGAAGGACCTAGCCGATGAAAAGGTGGCTAGGGAGAAGGACGAGGTGCGGGTCCTGGAGGTCGAGGAAGCCCTAAAAGGCATATATCTCGAGCGCGGTTCCCTTTAGGAGAAGGGGAAGAAGTCGGGCCAGGAGCTGCAAAAGCTATACCTGTCTCATGTCGAGCTCCAGACCCAGGCCCAGGCCAACCGCGAGGTGCTCCAACAAGTGGAGCAAATAGCCATGTGTAAGCCATATTTACTTCAATGTGCGTTTGGCAGCAAGGGATTCGTCGAGCTCACCCAGTTGTGGTAGTCCGTAGAGGTCTTCACCAATCTCCCGAAGAGCGCGGCTGACGCCGACCTTCACTTCGGCCAACGGGAAGGCCATGATGTAGAGGCGGCATTCTGGCGGCAGTTCCAGGAGCTGCCGTAGCCGCCGTTGTTGAATCATCGAATGAAGCAACTGGCGGAGCTTCTTCGAATGGCAAGGCCGGTGCTCCAGGACCTCTGCATGAACCTGTGGCCAATGAAGGCGTTGCCGGCCAGTTTCTTCGGGCTCCTGGCGCGGCTGCAGGAAGCTGTTCTGCAAGTGGATCGCTGGAAGCGGTCTGCGTGCCTGGAGGGAGCACGGCGGGCATACACCTGCGTGAAGACGCATTTTCAGAAGGTCGACGCAGAGGTCGTTACTGCGCCCCGCCCCCCAAAGGAAAGGTGCGCACCGCGGAGCAGTTCTTCGCCGAAGTAGAAGAGGATGCCCAAATGACCGAGGCTAATGTCCCAAGGGGACTTTGTATTTTTAGATGGTACTACGGGATACCGAAGTGTGATGTATAAAAAACTATCATCTATTTTAATGAATTTGGCTTTAAATTCCGTTGTTTACAAATCTTTATCCTGTTTGGCCGTGTTAATCTAAAAGTGGCCAGTCGTTGGCTTTAGCCCCCCAGTGCAATGTACCGAGGGTGTTCTTTTTCAGGTAAACGTGACCCATGGCCGACGTCTCGGTTCTCGAAGGCGGTCCATGCTCATAAGAACTAGGCAATCAGACTATAGTGGCTTGATGACTTTCACTTAGTGATGTCTACTACACAACTTGTTCTTGTAGACTCGTGTTGGGCCTCCAAGCCCAGAGTTTTGTAGGACAGTAGCAAATTTCCCTCAAGTGGATGACCTAATGTTTATCAGTCTGTGGGAGGCGTAGGATGAAGATGGTCTCTCTCAAACAACCCTGCAATCAAATACAAGAAATCTCTTGTGTCCCCAACACACCAAATACAATGGCAAATTGTATAGGTGCACTAGTTCGGCGAAGAGATGGTGATACACGTGTAATATGGATAGTAGATATAGGTTTTTGTAATCTGAAAATAAAAAAACAGCAAGGTAGCAAGTGATAAAACGGAGCACAAACGGTATTGCAATGCTTAAAAACAAGGCCTAAGGTTCATACTTTCACTAGTGCAATCTCTCAACAATGCAAACATAGTTGAATCATATAATAATCCCTCAACGTGTGACAAAGAATCACTCCAAAGTCCTTATCAAGCGGAGAACATAAGATGAACTTGTTTGTAGGGTACGAAACCACCTCAAAGTTATCCTTCCCAATCAATCTATTGAGCTATTCCTATAAGTGCCACAAACAGCCCTAGAGTTCGTACAAAATAACACCATATGATACGCATCAACCAACTCTAATGTCACCTAGATACTCCAATGTCACCACAAGTATCCATGAGTCAATTATAAGATACGCATCAAACAACTTCAGATTCATAATATTCAATCCAACACAAAGAATTTCAAAGAGTGCCCCAAGATTTCTGCCGGAGAAAGTAGGATGAAAACGTGCATCAAGCCCTATGCATAGATTACCCCAATGTCACCTCGGGAATCCGTGAGTTGAGTGCCAAAACATACATCAAGTGAATTAATATAATACCCCATTGTCACCATGGGTAATCATATGCAAGACATACATCAAGTGTTCTCAAATCCACGAAGTATTCAATCCGATAAAAGTGAAACCTCAAAGGTAAAAAATCAATTCATCACAACAAGATAGACAGGGGAAAACACCATATGATTCAACTATATTAACAAAGCTCACGATACGTCAAGATCGTGCCAAATCAAGAATACGAGAGAGAGGGAGAGATCAAACACATAGCTACTAGTACAAACCCTCAGCCCCGAGGGTGGACTACTCCCTCCTCATCATGGAGACCACCGGGATGATGAAGATGGCCTCTGGTGATGATTTCCCCCTCCGGCAGAGTGCCAAAAAAGGGCTCTAGATTGGATCATGGAGGTACAGAGGCTTGCAGCAGCAGAGTCGAAGTTCTAGGGTGGTTTCTGGTGGTTTCTCTATTTATAGGATTTTTTGGCGTCGGTTTTACGGCAAGATGGGCCACGAGGTGCCCACTACCCACCAGCCCACCACTTTGGCCCCTAGCCCCCCCTGATAGGTAGTGGCCACCTCATGGCTGTTCTGGCCCTCCCATGAAGCTTCGGGGGTCTCTTTTGTTAAAAAAAAATCGTTAAAAAGTTTCGCTGCATTTGGACTTCATTTGATATGGATTTTCTGGAAAACCAAAAACAAGCAGAAAACAACAATTGGCACTAGGCATTAGGTTCATATGTTAGTCCATAAAAACAATATAAAAGCTATATAAAGGTGCACAAAAATCATACAAAACTGTAATAAACATGGCATGAATACTTCATAAATTATAGATACGTTGGAGACGTATCAGCATCCCCAAACTTAATTCCTGCTCGTCCTCGAGTAGGTAAATGATAAAATAAATAATTTATGAAATGTGAATGCTAGAATAGTGCATAAGTTTTATCAATGATAATTTCAATCACTTTTCCTAGGATCACAACAACAACTCCTTGTCATAAAACTCATCATGATAAAGTAGCAATCAATTCACATGTTATGGTTCAAACAATGCATTCTCTTGAAACTTAACAATCTACGTTCTTAGTCACCAAACAATTGCAATTCAACTTATTTGCAACAAAGTCTAAGTAAGAGCTCCACATAAAGCATCATATAGTCTTCTATGAGTGCTAGTACTCAAAGCATATTTTTAGAACAAATGGCATCCATCAAACACGGAGAAAGATAGGGGCTTAATGTTTCGCTCCCAACTCATTTATCATAGAGATATTGTCAATAATAATAATTCATGATCAAATAAATTTGACTGGCCATATGTGCCAAGATCTTTCCCCACTACATGATGCTTGCCAACTAAAGAATAATTGAGGTTGAATTGACTTTTGCATAAAAGTAAATTCATAAAGTAAAAGATAGGCCCTTCGCAGAGGGAAGCAGAGGTTGTCATGCACTTTTTATTTTTGGATACACAAGCTCTTAATGCAAAGGAACGTCATGTTATATTGACCCTTGTGATAGCAACCTTTATTATGCAGTTCGTCGCTTTTATTTATTTACCATCACAAGTTTGTACAACGCTTATTTTCCCTTGCACTAAAAGATCATACATATTTAGGAGTAATTTTTATTGCCTTTTGCACCGATGACAACTTACTTGAAAGATCTTATTCAATCCATAGGTAGATATGGTGGACACTCATGGTAAGAAACTGGGTTTAAGGGTTTTTGGATGCACAAGTAGCATTTCTACTTAGTACGGATTTTTGGCTAGCAAAAGATCCTAAGTAAGAACCACAAGTTGGAGGATTTGTAACAATACAACTTCTATGCAAATATACCAAAACATAACTCAATACTTTGTCTTCCTTGTCCAACTTCAACTAATTTCTCAAGTTTGAAAATAATTAATGGGTATTCACAATCATAGAAGATGTCCAAGATAATATATTTATATGTGAAAGTTCTCTTCCTTATACTAATCATTCATGAATTGATTGTATGACCAATATTGTGATTGTGAAGCTTCAAAAGTTTTCACTTTCTAAACCCGATGTGAAGCTACTACTAGGTATGATACAAGCATATGAAGCACATATAGTTTGAACTTTATGATATTCAATTCATTCAACAATTTACTCTTAGGATATAATTGAAGCACGAGAGTAAATGGCAAACTACTCCAAAAAGATATAAGTGAAGATCAAATGAGTAGTAAAGCAAATAGGTAGCTACGTGAGGACTCTCTCTCATTTAAAAACTTTCAGATCCAAGTATTTTATTAAAACAACAATCAAAATTAAAATTAAATGACATTCCAAGAATAGCACAACTCATGTGAAGAAGCATAAACTTAGGCTAAACCGAGACTAACCGATAATTGTTGATGAAGAAAGGTGGGATGCCTACCGGGGCATCCCCAAGCTTAGATGCTTGAGAGTTCTTGAAATATTATATTGGGATGCCTTGGGCATCCCCAAGCTTGAGCTCTTGTGTCTTCTTCATTACTCTTATATCATGGTTTCCTTAAATCTTAAAAACTTCATCCACACAAAACTCAACAAGAACTCGTGAGATAAGTTAGTATAAATCAATGCAAAACCTTATCATTCTCTACTGTAGCAAATCACTAAAATTATAATTTAACATTGCATACTAAATGCCTCTGCATGTTTCATATTCCTATCCTCAAATAGAATCATTAAACAAGCAAATATATGCAAACATAACATCAATTTGTCTAAACAGGACAGCCTATAAAGAGTGCAATAATATTCATACTTCCCTAACTCCAAAATTTCTGAAAAATTACCACACTTTATAATTTTTTTTATATCTCCCCGTGTAAAAATTTCAAGATTTTATCATATTCTGACTATTCACAAATATTCAAAACATAACAACAAACTTTCTGTTTTCAAACAACAATATATAGAGTTGCAAAATAAGCATGGTAAAGGCTATACTTGACACTTTTATTGAAGTAAGAGATGCAAAACATTATTATAAATAGCAGCAAGCAAATACAACAAAAATAAAATGATGCTCCAAGCAGAACACATATCATGTGACGAATAAAAATGTAGCTCCAAGTGAGGTTACCGATAATGTTGAAGACGAAAGAGGGGATGCCTTCCGGGGCATCCCCCAGCTTAGTTGCTTGGATCTTCCTTGAATATTACCTTGGGGTGCCTTGGGAATCCCCAAGATTAGGGTCTTGTCACTCATTATTCTCCTCATATCGATATCTCACCCAAAACTTGAAAACTTCAATCACACAAAACTTAACGGAACTTCGTGAGATGGGTTAGCATAGTAAAACAAATCATTCACTTGGGTACTATCAAAGAAAAGATTCATAATTGTTTCCTTATAAATCCTACTATACTCTATAATTTCCATAATTTATATTAAGCAATATAAGCCATAGAAACCATAAAACAAGCAAACTATGCATTGCAAACAAAATCTGTCAAAAACAGAACAGTCTGTAAGGATCTGAATAATGACTACACTTTTGTTACTCAAAAATTCTAAAAACTTAGGACAATGTAGTAAATATGTATATCAATCACGTGTAAAACATTCAGAATTTTTTGATGCTTCAGTAATTTTTAACAATTCTGTTACTGGGCGCAAAAGTTTCTGTTTTTGCACAGAATCAAGTCAACTATCATCCACACTATCCCAATGGCTTTACTTGGCACTTTATTGAAACAAAATATATAAAACATGATCACTACAGTAGATTAATCATGTGGACACACAAAAACAGTAGGTAATAGTATTGGGTTGTCTCCCAACAAGCGCTTTTATTTAATGCCTTTTTAGCTAGGCATGATGATTTCAATGATACTCACATAAAAGATAAGAATTGAAACATATTGGGAGCATCATGAAGCATTATTACTAGCACATTTAAGCATAACACACTTCCTATGCATAGGGATTTTGTGAGCAAACAATTTATGGGAACAAGAATCAACTAGCATAGGAAGGCAAACCAAGCAAAACTTCAAGATTTTCAACACATAGAGAGGAAACTTGATAGCATTGAGATATGTAAAAGCATATGTTCCTCTATCATAATAATTTTCAGTAGCATCATGAATGAATTCAACAATATGACTATCACATAAAGCATGCTTTTCATGATCCACAAGCATAGAATTTTTATTACTCTCCACATAAGCAAATTTCTTCTCATTCCTAATAGTGGGAGCAAACCCAATGAAATAACTATCATGAGATACTTGATTGGAATAATCCAATTCAAAATAAAAATTATGATGACAAGTTTCATGGTTATCATTATTGTTTATATCATACATTTCATCACCATAATCATCATAGATAGCAACTTTGTTGTCATAATCAATTAGAACCTCTTCCAAAATAGTGGATTCATCATTAAATAAAGTCATGACGTCTCCAAATCCACTTTTACCATTAGAACAATAAGATTCAACACCCTCCAAAATAGTGGGATTAATATTACATAAATTTGACACTCTTCCAAACTCACTTTCATCAATATAATCATCATAAATAGGAGGCATGCAATCATCATAATAAATATTCTCATCAAAACTTGGGGGACTAAAAATATCATCTTCATCAAGCATAGCATCCCAAAGCTTATGGCTTAGCATATCATTAGCATCATGGATATTCAAAGAATTCATACTAGCAACATTGCAATCATGCTCATCATTCAAAGATTCTATGCCAAACATTTTATTCAATTCTTCTTCTATCAATTGAGCACAATTTTCTGATACATCATTTTCAAGAAAGACATGATAAAGATGAATAATATGAGGCAATCTCAATTCCATTTTTTGTAGTTTTATTTTTATAAACCAAACTATTGATAAAATAAGAAACTAAAAGATTCAATTACAAGATCTAAAGATATACCTTCAAGCACTCACCTCCCCGGCAACGGCGCCAGAAAAGAGCTTGACGTCTACTACACAACTTGTTCTTGTAGACTCGTGTTGGGCCTCCAAGCCCAGAGTTTTGTAGGACAGTAGCAAATTTCCCTCAAGTGAATGACCTAAGGTTTATCAATATGTGGGAGGCGTAGGATGAAGATGGTCTCTCTCAAACAACCTTGCAATCAAATACAAGAAATCTCTTGTGTCCCCAACACACCAAATACAATGGAAAATTGTATAGGTGCACTAGTTCGGTGAAGAGATGGTGATACACGTGTAATATGGATAGTAGATATAGGTTTTTGTAATCTGAAAATAAAAAATCAGCAAGGTAGAAAGTGATAAAATGGAGCACTTAAAAACAAGGCCTAGGGTTCATACTTTCACTTGTGCAATCCCTCAACAATGCTAACATAGTTGAATCATATAATAATCCCTCAACGTGCAACAAAGAATCACTCCAAAGTTCTTATCAAGCGGGGAACAAAAGATGAAATTGTTTGTAGGGTACGAAACCACCTCAAAGTTATCCTTTCCGGTCAATCTACTGAGTTATTCCTATAAGTGTCACAAACAGCCCTAGAGTTCATACTAAAATAACACCATATGATATGCATCAACCAACTCTAATGTCACCTAGATACTCCAATGTCACCACAAGTATCCATGAGTCAATTATAAGATACGCATCAAACAACTTCAGATTCATAATATTCAATCCAA
This sequence comes from Thinopyrum elongatum, assembly GCA_011799875.1. Classification (NCBI taxonomy): domain Eukaryota; kingdom Viridiplantae; phylum Streptophyta; class Magnoliopsida; order Poales; family Poaceae; genus Thinopyrum; species Thinopyrum elongatum. The sequence continues at coordinate 372,631,793 of CM022303.1, read as the reverse complement.
CACAAAGAACTTCAAAGAGTGCCCCAAGATTTCTGCCGGAGAAAGTAGGATGAAAACGTTTATCAACCCGTATGCATAGAATACCCCAATGTCACCTCGGGAATCCATGAGTTGAGTGCCAAAACATACATCAAGTGAATCAATATAATACCCCATTGCCACAACGGGTATTCATATGCAAGACATACATCAAGTGTTCTCAAATCCAACGAAGTATTCAATCCGATAAAAGTGAAACCTCAAAGGAAAAACTCAACTCATCACAACAAGATAGACAGGGGAAAACACCATATGATCCAACTATATTAACAAAGCTCGCGATACATCAAGATCGTGCCAAATCAAGAACACGAGAGAGAGAGAGAGAGAGAGAGGTCAAACACATAGGTACTAGTACAAATCCTCAGCCCTGAGGGTGGACTACTCCCTCATCATTATGGAGACCGCCGGGATGATGAAGATGGCCTCCGGTGATGATTTCCCCCTCCGACAGAGTGTCGAAAAAGGGCTCTAGATTGGATCATGGAGGTACAGAGGCTTGCGGCGGCAGAGTCAAAGTTCTAGGGTTATTTCTGGTGGTTTCTCTATTTATATGATTTTTTGGCGTCGGTTTCACGGAAAGATGGGCCACAAGGTGCCCACTACCCACGAGCCCACCACTTTGGCCCCTGGCGCACCCTGATAGGTAGTGGCCACCTCGTGGCTCTTTTGGCCCTCCCATGAAGCTTCGGGTGTCTCTTTTGTTAAAAAAAAATCATCAAAAAGTTTCGCTGCATTTGGACTTCATTTGATATGGAGTTTCTGGAAAACCAAAAACAAGCAAAAAAACAACCACTAGCATTGGGCACTAGGTCAATATGTTAGTCCATAAAAACCATATAAAAGCCATATAAATGTGAACAAAAATCATACAAAACTATAATAAACATGGCATGACTACTTCATAAATTATAGATACATTGGAGACGTATCACTTAGTCATAGGAGCTTAACTGCGGGGGCCGACGACGAGCCCCCGGTATGTGAAGTGGTCGGCTTAGGTAGCCTAGGTCTATACCATTACCCACTTCGGCTAATGTGAGGAAGAAGCCCTTTGTTTGACATGGGTGATCTCTAACGACACATCGCTTAATGCGGTCTTTGGATTGCTGACCAGTTTGCGCTTACTTAGATAGTGAGTTTTTGGCTTTCTCCACTGAGGCGCTCTGCCAATTAAACTGGCGGCAAAATTGTAGTGTTCTCCCTTTACACCCTTAGCCAAATTTGTCAGAAACGTAAGGGGTACACATGGAGCCGGGCAACCCAACTATTGACCAAAATCTAGGTTCGAAACTGATGCATATAATGCAACATCCGAGACGCCGAGTACTACGGACTTGTATTTCAGGGCACAGAAACAAAGCCCTTTAGCAGTTGTATCTTAAAGACATTCTTGTAGCTCATGGGCAGTGCTTGTAGGGAAATGCGTTAAGGACCTTGATGGGTATGATTTCTTCATTTCATATGGTCAAGCTTTACATGCCAAGCTTTGACGAGAGGAACTAAAATGATACAATGCGATTACAGATAATAGAGGAGCAAGTAAGAACAAGGTAGACATTGTCATCAGGTCTATGAGCCCGGGCCTCTTCCTGCCACATGTCTACATCTCCATGCTGTTGACCAGCTCATCCTTGTTGATGGTGAAGATTCATATAGGCAGCATGCAACCTCATCCATGCACGTGCTTGATGCGTTTGCTGGCGGAGTCCTTTGAAGAGGTCTGATATGTCTCCAACATATCTATAATTTATGAAGTATTCGTGCCATGTTTACAATAATTCTATATGATTTTTGTATGATTTGAATGGAACTAACCCGGACCGACGCTGTTTTCAGCATAACTACTGTTGTGTTGTTTTTTGTGCAGAAATAAAAGTTCTCGGAATGGGCTGAAACTTTTTGACGATTTTTTTGGAACAAAAGACAACCCTGAAGCTTCATGGGAGGACCAGAAGGTGAAGGTGGTGGCCACTACCTATCAGGGTGCGCTAGGGGCCTTGGTGGTGGGCTGGTAGGTAGTGGGCACCTCGTGGCCCATCTTTGCGTGAAACCGATGCCAAAAAATCCTATAAATAGAGAAACCACCAGAAATAACCCTAGGACTTGGACTCCACTGCCGCACGCCTCTGTACCTTTGAAATACCATCTGGATCCCTATTCTGGCACCCTGCCGGAGGGGGAATTCATCACCGTAGGCCATCTTCATCATCCCGGTGGCCACCATGATGAGGAGGGAGTAGTTCACCCTCGAGGCTAGGTGTATGTACAAGTAGCTATGTGTTTGATCTCTCTCTCTCTCTCTCTCTCTCTCTCTCTCTCGTGTTCTTGATTTGGCATGATCTTGATGTACCACGAGCTTTGTTAATATAGTTGGATTATATGGTGTATTCCCCTCTCTATCTTGTTGTGATGAATTTAGTTTTTACCTTTGAGGTTTCACTATTATCGGGTTGAATACTTTTATGAATTTGAGAACACTTGATGTATGTCTTGCATATGAATACCCATGGTGAAAATGGGGTATTATATTGATACACTTGATGTATGTTTTGACACTCAACTCGCGGTTTCCCGAGGTGACATTTGGGTAACCTATGCATAGGGGTTGATGCACGTTTTCGTCCTACTTTCTCCGGTAGAAATCTTAGGGCACTCTTTGAAGTTCTTTCTGTTGGATTGAATATTATGAATCTGAAGTTGTTTGATGCATATCGAATAATCAACTCACGGATACTTGTGGTGACATTGGAGTATCTAGGTGACATAAGAGTTGGTTGATGTGTATCATATGGTGTTATTTTAGTATGAACTCTAGGGCTGTTTGTGACACTTATAGGAATAGCTCAATAGATCGATCGGGAAAGATAACTTTAAGGTGGTTTCGTACCCTACAAACAATTTCATCTTATGTTCTCTGCTAGATAAGAACTTTGGAGTGATTCTTTGTCGCACGTTGAGGGATTGTTATATGATTCAACTGTGTTAGCACTGTTGACAGAATGCACTAGTGAAAGTATGAACCCTAGGCCTCATTTCTAAGCATTGCAATACTGTTTGTGCTCCATTTTATCACTTGCTACCTTGATTTTCTTTTATTTTCAGATTACAAAAACCTATATCTACTATCCATAGTACACTTGTATCACCATCTCTTCGCTGAACTAGTGCACCTATACAATTTGCCATTGTATTTGGTGTGTTGGGGACACAAGAGATTTCTTGTATTTGATTGCAAGGTTGTTTGAGAGAGACCATCTTCATCCTACGCCTCCCATGGATTGATAAACCTTAGGTCATCACTTGAGGGAAAATTGCTATTGTCCTACAAAACTCTGCTCTTGGAGCCCCAACACGAGTCTACAAGAATAAAGTTGTGTAGTAGGCATCAAGGTCGGCAGTTGTCAGTTTGTGTGGTTGATGCCATGTGGGCATGCTAGTATTGGCTAGTTCTTTGATAGAACCGTGCCGATGTGCAAGCCTGAAGTTTCGTCGCTGCTCGGTCTAGCCGATCTGACGTCTCCTTTGTTTTGGCTCCTCGATGGCCCATGGAATTTTTAATGCAAAATTGTGCACCCTGGGGACATAGCGCCCCTTCCAAGGGGAGCACGCGAGGAGCCCGTACCCCTACTTAGGCTGGGGGAGTGCACATGCGAGGTCGACTGGCATGGCCTGCGTATGCTTTGAAGAGCTGGGGGGTGCATTTACCGCAACGGGCTGCCTCCTTGGATGCGTGCACCTCGGCTGCGAAGGCCGCGGTATGTTCCTCCGTCCAGAGAGAGTGCTCAGTGTTACCATTGACTGTAATAACACCGTTAGGTCCTTGCATTTTAAGCTTGAGGTAAGCGTAATGCGGGACTACATTAAGCGACAGAATGCGGTGCGCCCTAGGAGCGCGTGATATCCGCTGCGGAAAGGGATGATGTCAAAGATTAACTCCTCACTCCTAAACTTCTCGGCTGACCCGAAGACTAACTCTAGTGTCAGGATTCCGGTATAGCAGGCCTCAACGCCTGGTATGGCACCTTTAAAGGTGGTGCTGTTGGGTTTGATCCGAGATGAGTCAATGCCCATCTTCCTAACCGTGTCCTCGTAGATTAAGTTGAGGCTGCTTCCTCCATTCATAAGGACGTGTGTCAGATGAAAACCATCGACGATCAGGTCCAGGACAAGTGCGGCTGATGCGCCATGCCTAATGTTGGTCGGGTGGTCATGTTTGTCAAATGTGATCGGGTAAGCCGACCACGGTTTGAACTTCGGGGCAAATGGCTGTAGCGCATAAATGTTCCGAAGTATGCGCTTCCTCTCCCTTTGAGGGATGTGGGTAACACAAATCATGTTTACTTTTGTCACCTCGTTAGGAAACTTGTTTTGGCCTCCATTGTTGGGCCGCCGAGGTTCATCCTCGTCTTTGCTGCGAGGTTGGGTTTTATTCTGACCCTTTGCTGCGACTTTGCCGGCCTGCTTGAAGACCCAGCAATTTCTATTAGTATGAGTTGCTGGCTTGTCTGAGGTGCCATGAATTTGGCATGACCTGTCAAGGGTTTTATCAAGCTAGCTGGGTCCATCCCTATTCCCTTTAAAGGGTTTCCGCTTCTGCCCGGATCTAGGTTGGGTGAACCCTGCGTTGACCGTGGCGTCCTCTGTGTCCCTGCCACCATTCTTATGCTTGCGTTATTTTTATTATGCAGAGGCTTTCCATTGGTGTCACGCGTTTCTAAGGTGCCCGCCTCATCGTTATGAGTACTACAGGCCAGCCAACTGTCGTCGCCCACACAAAAGCAGGTCATAAGCGAGGTTAGGGCTGCCATGGTTCTCGGTTTATCCTACCCGAGCTGGCGGGCGAGACACTCATCTCGGATGTTATTCTTGAATGTAGCAATGGCCTCAGCGTCACAGCAATCAATGATCTGGTTCTTTTTAGTGAGGAATTGGTTCCAAAATTTCTGAGCTGATTCGCCGGGCGCTAAGTGACATGGCTGAGGTCATCGGCATCCGCAGGTCGGATGTATGTCCCTTGGAAATTTGCCCGAAAGGCATCATCGAGGGCTTCCCAGCTCCGATAGAATGAGGAGGCAGGAAGAGGAAGATCGGGCGGGGAATTTCATGCAAGCAGCAGCAGCTACATGCCAACAAGGATGCTTTGAATGACAAATGGGTCAAAATACTCTCGGTCAAGCAAGATCTCTAGGAATGGCGCCATAGTGCGCCTAAGTCTTACCCGCGCAGACGTTTGTTGCCCAAGTTCTATGAAGAACTGATAAACCATGTGCTTTTAACATGCGGATGGCCAGACCAACCTGACCGACCCCTAGAGGGCGGGACATGCCAACACGGGAAGATTTTCACACTCAAACGGCACCACGCCGTCATGGCAAGGACCCTATCGACTACCTAGACCCTTATGATGCTCAACGTCATATCGAGGCAAATCGGGCGCCTCCTCGGTCCATTTATGGGTCAAGAGGACATGCGTCAACCGGGCTTGATGGCTACGATGCCTGGCTGGACAGGAACGGCCGCGCCCGAGATCAAGCTTACGCATGGCTATCCCCCAATGTCCGATGTGACACTACTTGGTTCCGAGGTCCAGCCCACCTGATCTGTTTCAGCGACAGGGTAATGGAACATCAGTTTTCGGAGGGGTTTAAACCGATGAATATAGAATCATACGATGGCACAACGGACCCAGCAGTATGGATCGAAGACTTTCTTCTTCATATATACATGGCTAACAGAGACGACCTCCATGACATCAAATACTTGCCGCTCTTGCGTGATGAGGTCTTCGGGGACTATATAGTCCTCGGTGCCGAGGCTCTCATCCTCCTCGGATTCAGGCATGTAGTTGTCATCGGCCCCTTCAAAGAGGTCGTTGGGGTCTTCCTCCCTGGGAATTCGCCCGGGGCTGACATGTCGCTCTGGGAAGGCTTGCAGGTCCTCCTCGAGATTGCCGACGTCGTCGGTTTTTGCCGCACCGTTATCGGTGATGGAATTATTCCCGGCGGTGTCCCCTATGGTGCCCCTTCTCTGTCTACACCGTCGTCTTGGAGGGGAGTTGTGAGTATTAACCATGTACACATCGTAAGTAGATGTTGTGATCCACTTACAGGTGTTAGTTTGCGGCGAAGTGGTCTCTGCAAGGCCATCGACATCTTCATCCATGTCTGTGGCCTCGTCATAGTCTAACACGTCAGTTAAATCATCGATCATGGCGACTAGGTTGGTGGTGGGTGGGTCATAAACTTCCCGGTCGTCGGCTTTAAATCTGATCTTGGCATAAACTGAGGTCTTGCCATCCGATATTGACAAGCTCTGGATTCGGTCAAGCATCTCATTAAGGTGGGATAACTCCTCGGGGTTCATGGCATGGTCATAGGCCGGGTTAACTCGAAGTAGCATTTGCGTACGGTTAATGCGTCTTTGGCCACGCCAGGAGCCAGAGTGGATTCTAGATCCATCATCGGGATCGGTTCTAAGCTCGATACTAGATTCGAAGCCGAGCTTTGATCTACGTCGGAGCTAGGTGCTGTGATGGAGATGTCTGAGGTGGGGGGGGGGGGCAGCCCCTCCGCGCCTCCCGGTGTTGGGGGGCCTGATGCGTAGTCCTCAAGGGAAGTCGGTTCTGAAGTCGAGCCTGTGATGCTCGTCAAGCCCTGAATCCGTCTAGGCGTCCAGCCCGACAGGACAAGCTCGCCGCGGGAATCCACGGTGTACTTCAACCCTTCGAAGGTTACAACCTGATCGGGGGCGTAGTTCTTGATGGTGGCTAGACGGCCCGTCGAGTCGACGCAGAAGATCATGCTGCCAAACACAAAAAGTTGGCTGGTGGCATACACATCCCCGCGTTCGGTGCCGCAGTTGACATGCAGATGAGCCATCGATCCTTTACCGATCTCACAGCGGAACTCTCAATGAAAGCACCGGTGTCGGTGTGAAATCCGGCAGACCTCGAGGTAGGGGGTCCTGAGCTGTGGATCTTGGATCGAGGGTCACAGGAATAGGGAGACGATGTTTACCCAGGTTCGGGCCCTCTTGATGGAGGTAAAACCCTACGTCCTGCTCTTCTTTATATTGATGGAGATGTATCGAATACAGAGTTGATCTACGTCGAGATTTTAAGATATGTTCTAACTCTAGGTCTAGGTGAATGAGATTGTGTTCAAGTCCCCTTTACGGGCTAAAACCTTTGGCTTATATACACGCCAGCTAGGGCATCTAGGTTTACAAGGTCGGTATCTATGCACGAAGGCGGCAAGAGAAGTCTTGGAGTACACATCAAGTCTTCGGCAGATGCAGTCCCGATCACGCCTTCACCGTGTGGCTTCCAGAGTCCATCTTAAGATGAATCTGGGCCCACCAGCCCAACCCGAGAAGCACGAGCCGACTTGGTTAGTACCCCTAGTCCAGGACACCGTAACCAAGAACCAAGAACACATACAACTTATTAGCAGGAAATGTGTGTGTTATTATCAGTCTTCCCACACAATTAGCCGGTGCACCCTTGTCTGTTGCCCGCGTTCACCTCACCATGCCAGCCTCTACTCGCATGGCTCGGTGCGCTCTGCTTGTGTCCCTCCATGCGCTCGGCTTGTGGATGGCTTCTCCCTGCGTGTTCAACTACTATATATGCATATGGTTGCTCATCGTTGAGGCGGCCGCGGAGCGCTCTGCTCGCGTCCCATCGCGAACACTCTACCAACGGTTGGGGCCGAAGCACGATCACATTGGGGGCCCCATACGCATGTGGTTGCGGTACGCGCGTTGCCATGATGCAGTCACGTGCGGCATGATGGAGTTACGCGCTGCAAAAACTGCCATCCGGGCGTGCCCATATTCCAGGCCTTCCGGCTTCCCCAATAATTCTTGCGACCATAATAACCTTAGTCTCTTGAACCTTTCGATCGTGCCCCACAACACAACAAGCACACGCACAATGACACATATAAAGAGGATATCTAGAAGCGCTCCAATAGAGTTCGGCGTGCATCAAGGGGAGAAGGATCTCTCGGTGGTGTACACCATTGACCCGGCCGTGGGAGGACTACATCAACACTGTGGAGCACTTGCTTGCTCAAGACAAGTACAAAGTAGTCGCCATCGACCTCCAGTACACTGACGGTCTAGCCGAGATAGATTAGAAGGTTGTCGTCGCCCAGTAGTGCATGCGCCATCACGTCCTCATCTACCACTACTGCCTAGCCACAGAGCCTTGCGACCATTTCGCCAGGTTTGTCAACAACACCAACTACAAGTTCACTACGGTGGAAACCACGGATGATCTAAAAGTGCTCCAGGTTTTGGGCTTGGCCTACTAGAATCTTGTCGAAATCCGTGGCCACTATAGGGTCTGGGGCAACACAAAGAAGGACTCCCGGGTTGAACTCGCCTCGACCATCAGTGACCCCTACTATGAAAAGATGAAGGAGGATGCCAAGAGAAATCCCGCATCCTGGCACGGGGCCTGGATGCGAAAGCTGGATGAAGCTCACCTCAAGTTCGTGGCCAAGAACGTGTACACATGCTACGAGATGCACAGGCAGATCGTTGACACGAGGGAGTGCCTCCTTCCCGTAATCGACGAGGGATTGTGTCGGTGTACTAAGTATTGGGCCACTAGTACCCCGTACTTCTGCACGGGCAGTTGTAGCCATCCTCGTGGCAAGGCTTGCCGGGAACAGTTCAAGGTCGGTTCAAGCCACCAAAGGAACCATCAAGTCAGAGATCTGAGGATCAGCAGATAAGAAGAGCTGGAATCCAAAGGCCAGCTTCCCCGGCAAGATCTTGCCGGGGTGGCCTGCGGAGCCCGGCAAGGCTTGGCGCCCGGCAAGGCTTGGTGCCCAGCAAGTTTCTGCGCCCAGCGAGATTCTGCCACTGTACCACTACTCCAGCACAACGACAAAACCTGACATTCTGGGTCCTTCTCTGGATGTGTGGCAATGCGCCAGTGGAGGAGAGCTTAAGCGGTGCTGATGGGATGGCCCCTTTTTCCATCCCCAAGAAAGTGAGGACACCTAAACGGACACCTCACGGTGCATTAAATGCGCTTGTCCTAATCCGTCAGGGGTTAGGTATGATACCCTGTAGCTACTTTACACCTCAATGTATGTACATTTTGCCACTGTGGAGACCCCTTTGAGCATATAAAAGGAGGCCCAAGGCAACTGCTACAGGGGAGGAGAACTTCTGGCCCATTCTGCATGCATAGCTGCTCTTTGAATGTACTGTTCACTGCGAGCGCTCCTGAAGACTGGGCTCAAGAACATCAATAAGAACACAAAGCAGGAGTAGGGTTTTACGCTGATCAGCGGCCCGAACCTGGGTAAAAGCTTCTCGCGTCGATCATTAGTTCTGCTCTTTGCGTATACCTCTCCCCCCCACCGAATCGTAAAGGGGTCTCTCGGGATCCCATAGGTGTCGTACCCCGAACTCTTTGGCGCGCCAGGTAGGGGGATTGAAGGTTGCGTGAACCTGATCTAGTGATCGACGCCTCAGTTTCTTCATCATCATGCCGCCCAAGAAGAAGAGCGCTGTAACGGCGCAACCGTCCACGTCCGTTTTGCCTACGCCTTCGCGTATGGGCGATGGCGTGGGTGCAGAAGGAAGAGGGCAAGAACCCCCACAGCGTTCTGGTGATCCGAGCCAGGCGAGCGGTATCGTTCGCAGTGGCAGTGGTAACCTGCACGCCGCTGGATCTAGAGATGGTGCTGTGCTGCCTACGGGTGGCACAACGAAATCCAGAGATCGGAGGGCGCCTGCTGGAGCTCCCGCGCCGGCGCAAGCATCACGACCTACCCAGGTCGTGCATGATGAACGACGTCATGGCGCTGGTGGTTCAGGGCGTCCGCATGAAAAGATTTCCGCGCATCAATCCCAAGATGCGCGGGACCAGCATGCACACCGAGCTGCTGGCAGAGGTGGCGCACGGTCGCGTGACCATGGTGGCGCTCCTTCTAACATGGTTAGGAGTCAGAGCACCTCATGTACCTCGCACCTATCGCCGCCGCCTACGCCAGCGGAAGCCTTGGCACATGCGCAGCTGCTCCTCGATTTCCCTCCTGCCCCGGAGAAGATGGAGGAGTGGCGAGCTACTATCCAGAGCCTTATCGGCTTTGCCAACAAAGATGGACCGCAAGAGGCAGGGCCCTCGCAGCGGAGGCCCATCGATCCGATGCGAGCCGATGTGGAGAAAACCGGAGGTGGTGCAACCACAGTGCACTCCCCTCCGCAGCATCAGCAGCGGCCGACAACTCAGCAGGTCGACCGCCGTGAAGAAGTTTCCACGGTGTCATCCGATCCACGGATGCGCCGCGATCAGCGTCAACTTCTCCAGGAACAAGGCAAGGAGGACGCTCGAACTACCATCGAGCGGCGACGGGAAGCGCGCTATCAGTCTGATAAGCGCGCGGGGCCGGCTGTCGAAGAGCCTGCGCCAAGGGACGTAGGAGACTTGCCTTATGAGGTAGGGACTCCAGTGTTTACCCGTGAGCTACGGCAAGTCCGGTGGCCCAATTCCCGAACCTTCAAGCCGGAGGTACCGGAGAAATATGACGGTAAGACCCATCCCTCGGAGTTCCTGAGCATCTACAACATTGCGGTGCAGGCTGCCAGGGGCCGAGATGATAAGATACTTGCCAACTACTTCCCGTTGGTGCTCAAACCCAACGTCAGGTCGTGGTTGATGCATCTGCCGGAGAATTCTATTTCTTCCTGGTCAGATCTGTGCCATCAGTTTGTTGGCGCCTTTGTTGGAGGCCACCAAGCTCCTGGCCAAGAGAGTGATTTGCACATCATCCCTCAGAAGGAGGGCGAGTCCCTACGCAAGTTTATGCAGAGATTCAGCCGGGTGCAGTACAATATTCCTGATGTTCATCCTGCCGCTGTCATTAGCGCGTTCCACCAGAACGTGCGTAACCGCAGAATGCGGGAAGAGCTGGCAATGAACAAAGTCAGGAGTATTGCCGAGCTTTACGCTTTGGCCGACAAGTGCGCTCGAGCTGAAGAGGGGAGGAGACTCCCTGGCGAGGCTGTTGGCGCGGGGGGCGAATAGGAAGATGAAGACGCCGTGGCCCCGTCAAGGAAAGGCCGGCGGCAGAACAGGAAACGCGGAAGCAAGGCCGTGCTTGCTGTCGAGGAATCCGACAACCCCGGCACCGCCAAGAAGGCCAAGGTTTGTGACCCCGGCAAGGATCTTGCCGGGTTCCCTTCCTGTCAGGCCTTGGCGGCTGCCGACAAGTCGGAGAACTCCGGCAAGCAGTATTGCAAGATGCATCGCACCAAGGGCCACGATCTCCAGAACTGCCGGCAAGTTGAGCAGCTTGCCGAGAAGCAGAGGGCCGAATATGAGAGGCGAGATAAGGAGAAGGCCCAAGATGGTGCTGACGGATCCGGCAAGAAGCACGGTGGCTGAGGGGGTCGCCGCGGCAAGGCCAAGCAACAAAAAGACATGCCCGCTCGGGGCCAGGACAAGGAAGAGGATGATGAAGAAGAAGATGGTGAATCCAGTGAGCAAGAATTCCAGAAGGCTATGGAGGCCATGTGTATCAACGGAGGTGCCTCGCTGCATTCTTCCCACCGTCAACTTAAACAGTGGGTGCGGGAAGTCAATGCGGCAGAGCCATCCCCAGATGCATGTAGGCCCCTGAAGTGGTCCAGCACGCCTATCATTTTCGACGCCGAGGATCACCCTGATCGCACGACTGCGGTCAGGTGCTTGCCATTGTTGGTCTCGCCAACGATTCACAACCTCAAGGTGACGAAAATGTTAGTTGACGGCGGGGCCGGCCTAAACTTGATCTCACCAGATGTGCTCAAAAAGCTCCAAATTCCTGACGAAGACCTCGAAGAAACGGGTATAATTCAAGGGGTCAATCCGGGAAGAACCCAGCCTAAGGGCAAGATCACGCTACCGGTAACATTTGGTAGCGAGCTCAACTTCAGGACTGAGAAGGTGGTGTTTGATGTCGCCAAAATCCCCATGTCATATAATGGGATCGTTGGTCGGCCAGCGCTGGCTAAGTTCATGGCGGCATCACACTACGCGTACAACGTCTTGAAGATGCCTGGGCCGTTGGGCGTCATCACTATCCATTCCGATAAGAAGGATGCGCTCATCTGTGCCGACCAACTTTACCGGGAAGCAGTTGCAGCACCTGCCATGAAAGCACCTTCTCCTGCCGCTGGAACTCCCGGGGGAAGAAGAAGACCGGCAAGAACCTTGGTGTGAACTCCGGCAAGCGCACCTCCTCGGAGTGCTGTGCTTCCGTCGAGGACGCACCAGAGAGTTCCACCGGCAAGAACAAGAAATCCAAGGCTGCTCCGCCGGAGACCAAGAAGGTGCCTGTCAGAGAGGACGGAACGGGGGGAACTTTCACCATAAGTTCCACCCTAGACGACAAATAGGAAAGCGCGCTCGTTGCTTTCCTGCGGGTGAATGTCGACGTGTTTGCATGGCAACCGTCTGACATCCCCGGTGTTCCCAGGAAGGTAATTGAGCACCACCTTGCTGTCTGTCCTCATGCGCGGCCCGTCAAGCAAAGGGTCAGGAAGCAAGCCTTGGAGCGGCAAGAATTCATTGCCGAAGAAATTAGAAAGCTGGAGGCGGCAGGATTGGTCAAAGGAGTACTTCATCCAACCTGGTTGGCCAATCCGGTTGTAGTGCGGAAAGCGAATGGGAAATGGAGGCTTTGTATCGATTATACAGATATCAATAAAGCTTGTCCAAAAGATCCCTTTCCCTTGCCGCGCATCGACCAGATTGTGGATGCCACCGCTGGTTGTGATCTCCTGTCCTTCCTTGATGCCTATTCAGGGTATCATCAGATTTTTATGGCAAAAGAAGACGAAGAGAAGACCGCATTTATCACCCCATGTGGTACGTATTGTTTCATACGAATGCCTTTCGGGTTGAAAAGTGCCGGTTCGACATTTGCCAGAGTAATCCAAATTGGTTTTGAGCCTCAACTCCATAGAACTATGGAGGCATATATGGATGACATAGTGGTCAAAACCAATGACAAAGCGACACTCATTCAAGATTTAGAAGAAACATTTGCAAACTTGCGCAAGATCAACTTAAAGCTCAATCCTGAGAAGTGCGTGTTCGGTGTTCCTTCCGGCAAGCTCCTCGGATTCTTTGTATCTTGCCGGGGAATCGAAGCGAACCCCGACAAGATCAAAGCTATTGAGCAAATTGAAGCGCCGAGACGCGTCAAAGATGTGCGTCGTCTTGCCGGCTGTGTTGCTGCTCTAAGCAGGTTTATTTCCAAATCTGCTGAGCGCGCCCTGCCCTTTTTCAAAATTTTGAAGAAGGCAGGTCCAATGAAATGGACTCCGGAGGCGGAGGCTGCGCTGCAAGATTTGAAGAAATACCTTTCCTCTTCGCCGACGCTAGTCGCGCCTAAACCACAAGAGCCATTGCTGCTGTATCTGGCAGCAACAAATCAAGTGGTTAGTGCTGCGCTAGTGGCGCAGAGAGAGGCTGATGACGAAGCAACACTAGCGGCAGGACCGCCAGGTGACGCGGTAAGATCTTCCCCGGCAAGACAGGATCTGCGCAAGCAGAAGAACCAGTGCAGAAGAAGAAGGTGGTGCAGCGCCCAGTCTATTTTGTTAGCTCTCTTTTACAATGTCGGTGTACTAAGTATTGGGCCATTAGTACCCCTTACTTGTGCACGGGCAGTTGTAGCCGTCCTCCCGGCAAGGCTTGCCGGGATCAGCTCGAGATCGATTTAAGTTATCAAGGAAATCATCAAGTCAGAGGTCTGAGAATCAGCAAATAAGCAAAGCTGGAAATCAAAGACCAGCCTCCCCGGCAAGATCCTTGCCGGGGTGGCCTGAGGAACCCGGCAAGGATCGGCGCCCGGCAAGGCTTGGTGCCCGGCAAGGATCGGCGCCCGGCAAGGCTTGGCGCCCAGCAAGTTTCGGCGCCTGGCGAGGTTCTGCCACTGTGCCACCGCTTCGGCACAGTGACGAGTCTGACATTCTGGCTCCTTCCATGGATGCGTGGCGGTGCGCCAGTGGAGGAGGGCTTAAGCGGTGCTGATGGGATGGCCCTTTTTCCATCCCCAAGAAAGTGAGGACACCTCACGGTGCATTAAATGCGTTTGTCCTAATCCATCAGGGGTTAGGTATGATACCCTGTAGCTACTTTACACCTCAATGTATGTACATTTTGCCACTGTGGAGACCCCTTTGAGCATATAAAAGGAGGCCCAAGGCAACTGCTACAAAAAAGGGGAGGACTTCTGGCCCATTCTACATGCGTAGCTGCTCTTTGAACGTACTGTTCATTGCGAGCGCTCCTGAAGGCTGGGCTCAAGAACATCAATAAGAACACAAAGCAGGAGTAGGGTTTTACGCTGATCAGCGGCCCGAACCTGGGTAAAAACCTCACGCGTCGGTCACCGGTTCTACTCTTTGCGTGTACCTCTCCCCCCGCCGAATCGTAAAAGGGGTCTCTCGGGATCCCATAGGTGTCGTGCCCCGACATCTTTGGCGCGCCAGGTAGGGGGATTGAAGGTTGCGTGAACCTGATCTGGTGGTCGAGGCCCTAGTTCCTTCATTATGCCGCCCAAGAAGAAGAACATCGCGACAGCACAACCTTCCAGGTCTGTTTTGCCCACGCCTTCGCAGACAGGCGATGGTGTGGGTGCAGAAGGAAGGGGACTGGAACCCCCGCGGCGTTCTGGTGATCCAAGCCAAGCGAGCGGTATCGTTCGCAGTGGCAGTGGTAACTTGCGCGCCGCTGGATCTAGAGATGGCGTTGTGTTGCCTACGGGTGGCACAACAAACTCTAGGGATCAGAGAGCGCCTGCTGGAGCTCCCGCGCCGCCGCGAGCCTCGCAACCTGCTCAGGTTGTGCGAGACGAGCGACGTCATGGCGCTGGTGGTTCGGGGCGTCCCTACGAAAAGGTTTCTGCGCATAGATCCCAAGATGCGCGGGACCAGCATGCACACCGAGCTGCCGGCGAGGGTGGCGCGCGGTCGCGTGACCGTGGTGGTGCTCCTTCTAACTTGGTTAGGAGTCAGAGCACCTCACGTACTTCGCACCTGTTGCCGCCACCTACGCCAGCGGAAGCCTTGGCACGTGCGCAGTTGCTCCTCGATTTTCCTCCCGCCCCGGAGAGGATGGAGGAGTGGCGAGCTACCATCCAGAGCCTTATCGGCTTCGCTAATAAGGATGGACCACAAGAGGCAGGGCCCTCTCAGCGGAAGCCCGTCGATCCGATGCGAGCCGGTGGAGAGAAAACCGGAGGTGGCGCGACTACAGTGCACTCTCCTCCGCGACATCAGCGGCGGCCGACGGCTCAGCAAGTCGACCGCCATGAAGAAGTTTCCACGGCGTCGTCCGATCCGCGGATACGCCGTGATCAGCGGCTGGTTCTCCAGGAACGAGGCAAGGAGGATGCTCGAACAACCATCGAGAGGTGATGGGAAGCGTGCTATCAGTCTGATAAGCGCGCGGGGCCAGTTGTCGACGAGCCCGCGCCAGGGAACGTAGGAGACCTGCCTTACGAGGTGGGACCTCCAGCGTTTACCCGTGAGCTGCGACAGGTCCAGTGGCCCAATCTCTGAACCTTCAAGCCAGAGGTCCCGGAGAAATATGACGGCAAGACCCATCCCTCGGAGTTCCTGAGCATCTACACCATTGCGGTGCAAGCTGCCGGGGGTCGAGATGACAATATACTCGCCAACTACTTCCCTTTGGTGCTCAAACCCAACGTCAGGTCGTGGTTGATGCATCTGCCGGAGGATTCTATTTCTTGCTGGTCAGATCTGTGCCATCAGTTTGTTGGCGCCTTTGTTGGAGGCCACCAAGCTCCTGGCCAAGAAAGTGATTTGCACATCATCCCTCAGAAGGAGGGCGAGTCCTTGCGCAAGTTTATGCAGAGATTCAGCCGGGTGCAGTACAATATTCCTGATGTTCATCCTGCCGCTGTCATTAGCGCGTTTCATCAGAACGTGCGTAACCGCAGGATGCGGGAAGAGCTGGCAATGAACAAAGTCAGGAGTATTGCCGAGCTTTACACTTTGGCCGACAAGTGTGCTCGAGCTGAAGAGGGGAGAAAACTCCCTGGTGAAGCTGTTGGTGCGACAGGCGACTCAGAAGAAGAAGATGCCGCGGCTCCATCAAGGAAAGGCCGGCGGCGGAATAGGAAGCGCGGAGGCAAGGCCGTGCTTGCCGTCGAGGAATCCGGCAACCCTGGCGCCGCCAAGAAGGCCAAGGTTAGCGCCTCCGGCAAGGATCTTGCCGGGTGCCCTTCCTGTCAGGCCTTGGTGGCTACCGACAAGTCGGAAAACTCCGGCAAGCAATATTGCAAGATCCATCGCACTAAGGGCCACGATCTCCAGGACTGCCGGCAAGTTGAGCAGCTTGCCGAGAAGCAGAAGGCCGAATACGAGAGGCGAGACAAGGAGAAGGCCCAAGATGGTGCTGAGGGGTCCGGCAAGAAACGCGGTGGCCGAGGGGGTCGCCGCGGCAAGGCCAAGCAGCAGAAAAATCGGCCCGCTCGGGGCCGAGATAAAGGAGATGATGATGAGGAAGATGATGAATCCAGTGAGCAGGAATTCCAGAAGGCTACGGAGGCTATGTGCATTGATGGGGGTGCCTCGCTGCATTCTTCCCACCGCCAACTTAAACAGTGGGTGCGGGAGGTTAATGCGGCAGAGCCATCCCCCGATGCTTGTAGGCCTCTGAAGTGGTCCAGCACGCCTATCATCTTTGACGCCGAGGATCACCCTGATCGCACAACTGCAGTCGGGTGTTTGCCATTGTTGGTTTCCCCGACAATTCGCAACCTCAAGGTGACGAAGATGTTAGTTGACGGCGGGGCCGGCCTAAACTTAATATCACCAGACGTGCTCACAAAGCTTCAGATTCCCGACGAAGACCTCGAGGAAACGGGTACGTTTCAAGGGGTCAACCCGGGAAGAACCCAGCCTAAGGGCAAGATCACGCTGCCGGTAACATTTGGCAGTGAGCTTAACTTCAGGACCGAAAAGGTGGTGTTTGATGTCGCCAAGATCCCCATGTCATACAATGGGATCCTTGGCCGGCAGCGCTGGCTAAGTTCATGGCGGCATCACACTATGCATACAACATCTTGAAGATGCCTGGGCCGTTGGGCGTCATCATTATCCATTCCGACAAGAGGGATGCGCTCATCTGTGCCGACCAACTTTACTGGGAAGCAGTTGCAGCACCTGCCATCAAGGCATCTGCTCCTGCCGCTGGAACTCCCGGAGGGAAGAAGAAGACCGGCAGGAACCTTGGCGCGGACTCCGGCAAGCGCGCCTCCTCGGAGTGCTGCGCTTCCGTCGAGGACGTACCAGAGAGTTCCACCGGCAAGAACAAGAAGTCCAAGGCTGCCCCGCCGAAAACTAAGAAGGTGCCTGCCAGGGAGGACGGAACGGGGGGAACTTTCACCATAAGTTCCACCCTAGATGACAAATAGGAAAGCGCGCTTGTTGCTTTCCTGCGGGTGAATGTCAACGTGTTTGCATGGCAACCGTCTGACATCCCCGGCGTTCCCAGGAAAGTAATTGAGCACCACCTTGCTGTCTGTCCCCATGCGCGGCCCGTCAAGCAAAGGGTGAGGAAACAGGCATTGGAGCGGCAAGAATTCATTACCGAAGAAATTAAGAAGCTGGAGGCGGCAGGACTGGTCAAAGGAGTGCTTCATCCAACCTGGCTGGCTAATCCGGTTGTAGTGCGGAAAGCGAACGGGAAATGGAGGCTTTGTATCGATTACACAGATATCAATAAAGCTTGTCCAAAAGATCCTTTTCCCTTGCCGCGCATCGACCAGATCGTGGATGCCACCGCTGGTTGTGATCTCCTGTCCTTCCTTGATGCCTATTCAGGATATCATCAGATTTTTATGGCAAAGGAAGATGAAGAGAAGACCGCCTTTATCACCCCATGTGGTACGTATTATTTTATACGAATGCCTTTCGGGTTGAAAAGTGCTGGTTCAACATTTGCCAGAGCAATCCAGATTGGTTTTGAGCCACAACTCCATAGAAATATGGAGGCGTATATGGATGATATAGTGGTCAAAACTAAGGATAAAGCAACGCTCATTCAAGATTTAGAAGAAACATTCGCAAACTTGCCCAAGATCAACTTGAAGCTCAATCCTGAGAAGTGCGTGTTCGGTGTTCCATCCGGCAAGCTCCTCGGGTTCTTTATATCTTGCCGGGGAATCGAAGCGAACCCCGACAAGATCAAAGCCATTGAGCAAATTGAAGCGCCGAGACGCGTCAAGGATGTGCGCCGTCTTGCCGGCTGTGTTGCTGCTCTAAGCAGGTTTATCTCCAAGTCTGCTGAGCGCGCCCTGCCCTTCTTCAAAATTTTGAAGAAGGCAGGCCCAATGAAATGGACTCCGGAAGCGGAGGCAGCGCTGCAAGATTTGAAGAAATACCTTTCTTCTCCGCCGACGCTAGTTGCGCCTAAACCACAAGAGCCGTTGCTGCTGTATTTGGCGGCAACAAATCAAGTGGTTAGTGCTGCGCTGGTGGCGCTGAGGGAAGCTGATGAGGAGGCAACATCAGCGGCAGGACCGCCAGATGGCGCGGCAAGATCTTCCCCGGCAAGGGATGATCCCGGCAAGACGGGATCTGCGCAGACAGAAGAGCCCGTGCAGAAGAAAAAGGTGGTGCAACGCCCAGTTTATTTTGTTAGCTCCCTCTTACAAGGGGCTAGATCAAGATATTCTGGTGTGCAGAAGTTGCTTTTCGGCCTCCTTATGGCCTCAAGAAAGCTGCGCCATTATTTTCAAGCACATGAGATCACCGTCGTCACTCACTTTCCATTGCAACGGATTTTGCAAAATCCGGAAGCAACCGGCAGGATCGTGGAGTGGGCGTTGGAGCTGTCCAGCTTTGGTGTTAAGTTTGAAAGTACTTCGACGATTCAGAGCAGGGCCTTGGCGGAGTTCATTGCAGAATGGACCCCGACGCCAGACGAAGAAGTTCAAGAAACAAGTCTCCCCGGCAAGGAAACCGATCAGCAATGGGTTATGTACTTTGACGGGGCTTTTTCGCTACAAGGCGCCGATGCTGGTGTGCCGCTTGTCGCACCCACCGAAGAGCACCTCAAGTATGTAGTCCAAATGCATTTTCCCCGGGAGAGTTCAACCAATAACACTGCAGAGTACGAAGGTTTGCTTGCCGGTCTCAGGATCGCAGCAGACCTTGGTATCAGAAAGCTCATTATCAAAGGTGATTCACAGCTTGTCGTCAGGTAGGTCAACAAGAACTATCAGAGCCCATTGATGCAAGCCTACGTAGATGAAGTGAGGAAATTGGAAGAGCGCTTTGACGGTCTCCAAATGGAGCACGTTCGTCGTGCCGAGAACAGCGTTGCTGACGACCTGTCAAAGCGTGCTGCCCTCAAGTTGCCTGTGTAACCAGGAACTTTTGTGCTCCAATTGACTCAACCATCCGTGGCGCCATCGATGTGGCAAGAAAAGAAAAGAAAGTTGAACTCTGGCCAGTACTTCCCGGCAGAGCTCCCCGGAGCCGCCGGCAAGGAAGTTGCCGGGATCGACATGCCTGCTGAGGAACAACAGGCTCCGGCAGGGCCTCAGGCCCTTGCTGTCGAGACAAACGTCCCCCCGGCGGAGGATATGCCTTTAGTCCTAGCCGTCGAGCCTCAGGCTCCAGCATGGGCGCAGCACATTGTCCATTTCCTTCAGACAGGTGAACTCCCTGAGGAACAAGAAGAAGTGGAGAGAGTAGCTCGTCGGTCTGTTATGTACAAATTCGTCGATGACGTCCTGTACAGAAAGAGACCAAACGGTGTGAAATTGAAGTGCATTCCTCGGGAGGATGGACTAGACCTGTTGGCAGAGATACATGGGGGCATGTGTGGCTCTCACATAGGGTCAAGAGTGCTTGCCAGGAAAGCATTCCGGCAAGGTTTCTTTTGGCCCACCGCCCTCCAGGATGCGACTGCACTAGTAACCAGGTGTGAAGCGTGCCAGTTTCATTCGAAGAAATTACATCAGCCAGCTCAAGCTCTTCAAACAATCCCTCTCTCCTGGCCATTTTCGGTCTGGGGGCTCGACATACTGGGCCCCTTCCCCCGTGCTGCCGGGGGCTTTGAGTACTTGTACGTTGCTATCGACAAGTTCACAAAGTGGCCGGAAGTGGAAGCAGTGAGGAAGGTGACGGCGCAGTCGGCTATCAAGTTCTTCAAAGGAATTGTTTGCCGTTTCGGTGTGCCTAACAGGATCATCACCGACAACGGCACGCAGTTCACAAGTCGCACCTTCATGCAGTACGTCCAAGACCTTGGCGGCAAGATTTGTTTTGCCTCTGTTGCTCACCCGAGAAGCAACGGCCAAGCGGAGAGGGCCAATGCTGAAGTGCTGCGCGGTCTCAGGACCAGAACTTTTGACAGGCTGAAAAAGTGCGGAAGACGCTGGATTGATGAGTTGCCGGCGGTTCTTTGGTCAATCGGAACGACACCAAATCGAGCCACCGGCCAGACGCCCTTCGCTCTAGTGTATGGAGCAGAAGCGGTTCTCCCCACGGAACTCATATACGGATCTCCTCGAGTGCTCGCTTATGATGAGCTCGAGCAAGAGCAACTGCGGCAAGATGACGCTGTGCTCCTTGAGGAGAATCGTCTTCAGGCTGCTGTGTGAGCTGCACGCTACCAGCAAGCTTTGCGCCGCTATCATAGCCGCAAGGTTCATGCCCGAAGCTTTGAGGAAGGCGATCTTGTTCTTCGACGGATTCAGTCCGCCAAGAATTCAAACAAGTTGACGCCAAAGTGGGAAGGCCCTTATCGGGTAGTACGAGTCACCAGGCCTGGCGCTGTCCGCCTGGAGATCAAGGATGGCATTCCAGTGAGTAATTCCTGGAATATCGAACATCTTCGCAAGTTCTATCCATAAGGCGCAGTTGCCGGGGGCTCCCGGCAACCACCTTTTTGTACAAGTCTTGCCGGCAAGGCATGTGATCCTTTGTACAAAGCCAGGCGCAGACCCTAAGCACAGATGAATAAATTTAAGTGTTATACATTTCCTTATTGATTCTCATGTTCACATTCATATATGCATGTTTTTCTAAGATGTTGTATAACACCTGATCCCGGTAAGTTCTAACGAACCGCCAAGGTTTCATTTCTTTATTTTCTCTTCTTTCTTTTTCTTAAAGACAGAAGGGTTCCTCGCGCGCACATTTGCCGGGGGAGGAAGGGAGACATGAATACCAGTTGGTGACGTTCGGAATCGTATGCTTACCGGAGGAAGGACAAAGACAGAAAGCTAAGTCCTAAAAACTCAGAGCAAGTTTTTCTTTTTATTGCCAAGTTAGTTCCTTGGACGATTCTGACCCTTGTATGGAAAATCTGCACGCGAAGGAACCCTTGTCATAATCAGTTGCGCCCTTATTTTGTTTCGAGTCTGCTCAACGATTTAAGTGGCTGCACTGAGAGCGCCAAGGAGTCTTGCCGGCCGCTGCGCCTCCAGCAGGCTGCTGAAGTCCCGCACCCAGCGCTCGCGGCAGGTTGCGCGCCGGCAAGTTTTTCAGTAGGCGTAGGGTGAACTCCATACATAAAGGAATCAGACAAGGAAAATAGCTAGCATGAGCCTAAACATAGTTAAATTATATTACATCCATGAGTTGCCGCAGTCCTAACTCGAGACTTAACTGTCTTTTACATGAGATGGTGGCGGCAAGAATCAAAGGGAAGCACTCAATCCCTACGCTGGCCTTCGATCCTTTTGATGGAGTCCACCTTCTCAAGAATCGGCGCGATGTACTTCTCAAGCGCCTCAACATTTGCATCCTTTGGCAGGTGGCCGAGTGCGCTGGAGAGGTCGACACCGGGATTGCTGTGCACCACCTTGAGGAGCACCTTGCGAAGGACGGCCCGGCAAAGCCGGCGAGTCTCGTTCGCCAGTTGGGTCGCCCGGCTGGACTGGAGCGCCCTCAACGCGTTGATGATGCTTTCAAAGAACATCGTCAACCTAGCGCTTGGAGATATTCTTTCCTCGGAAGAATATCTGAAGTTCGACAAGCCCATGGTTGACAGTTCTGCGGTAAGCTTCTCCGCGGTGGCGATGAGACGGCCAGTCCAGATCTCCACTCCCTTTTCATAATCAGCCTGGGCAGCGGCAGCGCTCTTGAGCAGGTTCCTCTCTCCTTGGAGATCCTTGAGTAGAGCCTTCTCACGGGCCCTGCCGGCCTCGAGGGATTTCTGCAGCGTGGTCAGCTTCAGCTCCAGAACCGCAATATTATCAGCCGCAGAGGAGAGCTGCTTGGTCTTGTCGGACAGGGCAACTTGCATCTCCGCCAAGGAGTGGAGGGTTTTTTCCCTGTCCCCCTTGAGCGTCGAGAGTTCCTTGCCGTGCTCTTCGAGATCTGTTTCCAGCCTCTTCACTCTATCGTTCAACTCGTTCTTGGCGGCCTCTGCAGTTTCGGCAGCATCGACGGCCTCCTTGAGCTTGCCGGCGTGACTTGCGGTTAGAGCTTCGAGCGCCTCCTTGTGCTTCTGCTCCAACTCCTGGGTCCGCCGCGCGACAAGATTTTCAATGTCTTCATCCTTGCTGCGAAGCTTGGCGGCGAGCGCCTGCTCACGAGCAGTGAGATCTTCCTCAAGAGCATCAAGAGCAACGCGGCGCCCCGTCAGGAGGGCATCTTCGGCAGCAATCCTTTGAACAGCTTCATCATGCGCCTTCTCCATGTCTGATTGCTTCAGGAGGATCTCATTCCACTGCTGGCTCACTTGTTCTCGACCGGCAACCAGCTCCTGAAGGGCCTCGGCATGCCAGATTTGCATTTGTGCGACACGCCTTTGAAAATCCGCTTCGGCTGCCTCGACAACTGCCATTCTGGAGTCCGCCTTCTCCTTTCGGGCACGATGGAGAGCCTGGAGTTTGCGGAAGTTTTCGCCCATGGCCTGAAGGAGCCGATGCTCTTCAGACTTGCCACTGCTAGCGCTGGGATCGTCAACAACTTCGAGCCCGGCAGCGGCAATAATTTCCTCGAAAATTTCTCCTTCGGCTGGTGCCTCGGTGATTGCCGTCCCTGGCAAGTTGATGAATAGGTTTTCGCCAACTTTGAGGTACTTGCTGGATGAGGGCTCGTCAGATGTTGATGGCTGGTCTTTAGTGGCCGCCTCACCAGTGACAGGGGGCTCCGCGGCCGATGCAGCGCCTGGCGCTCCTGCGGCAGGAATGCCGTCAGTATGGTCCCCAGCCTCCCTGTCGCCCTCTTCGGCAGGTTCTTCCGCGATTTCCGTTCGTGCCGTCTTGGCGGCCTCCCCGTCAAGAGCATCACCGGCCCCGGCAACATCATCCTTGGTGGCCTCGCTGGCGGTGATCCTGTCCACTTCGGCAACAGCATCCCTGGCGGTCTCCTCGATGACGGCGTCGACGTCCATATGTTCCATCTCAGAGAACTCTGAAGGAAGAAGGAGAAGGTCAGAATAAGATCGAGTTTTTAGATTTTGAAGTGATCAAAGATAAAGAAGTAAGGGGAAAAGAATAACTAGCACTTTGAGGTGATCGAGTACCTGCGCCGGGCTGTCGAGAGGTAGCTTCGCCTCTCCCGGCAACTCCGGTTGCCGGGGGTGGGTTGCTGGAGTCCGTGCTTGTCGGCTCCTCCTCAATCTGGACGGGCTCGTCGGCAGGATCTCTTGCCGGAGATGTGCTTGTGGGCGGAGCGGTCGATGAAGGAGGCACAATGGGGCAATCCTCTCCTTGTTGCCGTTCTTCTCCTGCGAACCCGAAGATGTCAGCGACAAGAATGGAAGCTTCGGCACCAGCCAACAGAAAAAGGGATTATGAACTTACGCTGGGGGCTGCGCTGAGGACTAGGCTCCGGGCTCACGATGACGGTCTCTGGCACGCTAGTGGAGCCTGCCGGGGTCTCGTCGCCCGTAGAAGTCCTTGACCTCTTCGCCATCCTCTCCAGCAAGGTTTCTGTGTCACTGCAGAAGCAATGCAAGCAAGTCAGTAAAAATTGATGCAAGATTGGAAGGTAAAAGCTGTGGCAAAGTACTTACTCTTCTTCCTCTCGCTCTGGACTAAAGCCGGAGATGTCGAATTCGACCTCTGTCGCGGTGTCTGGGTGGGGAGGCGGAGGAGGAGTCCTGGGCCTCTTGGCTGCGGCAGGCACCGGGGCAACTTCCGGTGCGGTGGTGCGGGACCCTCCTGCCGCCCCAGCAGTGGCCGCTGGTGCGGGCCTCGCACGCCGTGCAGGCTGTTGACGGGCCCCCTGCCGCGGTCCGGTCTTGTCGGCCACTTTCTTGCTGGGGGCTTCGCCGCTCGAAGAGGGCTGGCTTGCCGGGATGTCAGACGCAGCCTTTCGAAGAACACGCTTTGCCTTCTTCTTCGGGGGAGGGGGCTCTTCTCGCGTCTCTTCTTCTTCGACTGAGTCCTCGTCGGACGAGATTTCAGCGGCTGCGCCGCTCTCTTCCCCGGCAACCTCGTCCTCCCCGGCAGGCTTCGCCTCCACTACCACCTCTGCCTCGCTGGCTTCCCACTCTGTGAAGCCAATGCTGCCGGCCTCCGCGGCAAGATTCGCTTCCTCCACTCTGGTAGCGAATAAGATCTGGCTCTTGCCGGACGGGCTTTTCCATCAGATTGTCAAAGAATTTCTGCGCTTCTTCCTCGCTTGGCTCGACCCAGGTCGGGTCAAGGCCGTGGGCGTTGAACATCGGCAAGAAAGCAATGATCGACCCCAGCGCAGAGTTGTTGCACAAGGGGACGATCCTTGCCGGCAGCCAGTGCTTGTCTTCCCACTGGAATAACTTCTGGCGGAGAGCGCCAAGCTGCATAACAGTCAAGTTGTTGTTCAGTCCGAGGCGCAGCCTCATGACATCCGCTACATTCTTATACTCCCAGGCTGGCCTTCCCCTATTCTGCAGAGGGGCGATGCGGCGGCGGAGGAAGTCGAAGCCGATCATCTCCATTGTCAGCCCGGCAGCCTTCAAGCAAAGGATTCTGGTAGTGGCGATTGTGAGCTTCTCGTCTTCTGCGGCGAGATCGCCCCAATCCTTGCCGCGGACCACCTTCTGTCGCCGGGGATGGCAAAAAGGATGAGGATCTGCTTCCTGGATCCAGCACCATTCGGCCCGCCACTCATCCCACTTTTCGCGATAAACTCCATCTGGGTATATCTCTTTGTTCCAGGCCCTTGGAATCCAAGCAATAGACCCAGAGAGAGCCTCTCCTTTTTGGATTCGAGGATAGAAATAGTGGCGGAAAAGAGCAGAATTGGGGATCACGCCGGCAAAATTTTCACAAAGATGGGCAAAGATCGACATGCAAAATACGGTGTTTGGCGTGAAGTCAAGAAGGCGGAAGCCGTATGTGTACATGATGTCGTTGAAGAAATCGGAAAAAGGTGGACAGAGCCCGCAATAAAAGTACGCAGTGAAGAAGGGGTATCTGTCCGATCCGCCTTTGGAATTGGCACCTGGGATGACGCGTGTGGCGTGGTGGGCTTGTGTTCCCTTCGCCCACATGCATTGGTATCGTCCCTTCAAGGTTTCGGCGTCAAGCGTCGGAGGGAAGACGACGAGCCTCTTCCGCATCTTCACCAGCTCGCTTTCCGGAACTTCGGCTTTTGCCTCCTTGTCTGTGCCCTTGCCCTTGCTGGTCTTGGGCGGCATGGCGGCTGTGGAGATGGAAGCAGGAGGATGGAACGAGCGCGGGAACGGCGAGCAGAAGAGAAGGAAGATTTCGCTCTGAGCTCGAGCAGAGGAAGGCGATGGTGATAGCCAGATTGGGAAGAAGAGGGGGGTGAATGGGTTTGCGCCTCCACGACTTCTCCTTTTTATGGGGAAGGAGCGGGGCCACCTTGTTTATCCCCCAATATGAATGCGCCTCTGTGGGCGCGAGACAGTTTGCAGCCTTTTTGGCACGCTTCCCACATCGCGCGCTCCGTGCGTGTAGTGGGGGGCACAGTAAAACAAGATCTTTGCGAGCAGTTAATTCCCTGCCACGCGTGCCCGTGCATTGTTTGGGCCTAGCCCAACAACGCCTCGCACTCGTGTATGGCCCAGGCCCGGGGGCTCCTGTCGGTGTACTAAGTATTGGGCCATTAGTACCCCTTACTTGTGCACGGGCAGTTGTAGCCATCCTCCCGGCAAGGCTTGCCGGGATCAGCTCGAGATCGATTTAAGTTATCAAGGAAATCATCAAGTCAGAGGTCTGAGAATCAGCAAATAAGCAAAGCTGGAAATCAAAGACCAGCCTCCCCGGCAAGATCCTTGCCGGGGTGGCCTGAGGAACCCGGCAAGGATCAGTGCCCAGCAAGGCTTGGCGCCCGGCAAGGATCGGCGCCCGGCAAGGCTTGGCGCCCAGCAAGTTTCGGCGCCTGGCGAGGTTCTGCCACTGTGCCACCACTTCGGCACAGTGACGAGTCTGACATTCTGGCTCCTTCCATGGATGCGTGGCGGCGCGCCAGTGGAGGAGGGCTTAAGCGGTGCTGATGGGATGGCCCTTTTTCCATCCCCAAGAAAGTGAGGACACCTCACGGTGCATTAAATGCGTTTGTCCTAATCCGTCAGGGGTTAGGTATGATACCCTGTAGCTACTTTACACCTCAATGTATGTACATTTTGCCACTGTGGAGACCCCTTTGAGCATATAAAAGGAGGCCCAAGGCAACTGCTACAAAAAGGGGAGGACTTCTGGCCCATTCTGCATGCGTAGCTGCTCTTTGAACGTACTGTTCATTGCGAGCGCTCCTGAAGGCTGGGCTCAAGAACATCAATAAGAACACAAAGCAGGAGTAGGGTTTTACGCTGATCAGTGGCCCGAACCTGGGTAAAAACCTCACGCGTCGGTCACCGGTTCTGCTCTTTGCGTGTACCTCTCCCCCCGCCGAATCGTAAAAGGGGTCTCTCGGGATCCCATAGGTGTCGTGCCCCGACATACAAGGAGCTAGGTCAAGATATTCTGGAGTGCAGAAGTTGCTTTTCGGCCTCCTTATGGCCTCGAGGAAGCTGCGCCATTATTTTCAAGCACATGAAATCACCGTCGTCACTCGCTTTCCATTGCAACGGATTTTGCAAAATCCAAAAGCAACCGGCAGGATCGTGGAGTGGGCATTGGAATTGTCAAGCTTTGGCCTTTAGTTTGAAAGCACTTCAACAATCCAGAGCAGGGCCTTGGCGGAGTTCATTGCGGAATGGACCCCAACGCCAGACGAAGAGGTTAAGGAAACAATTCTCCCCGGCAAGGAAATCGGTCAGCAATGGGTTATGTACTTTGATGGGGCTTTCTCGCTGCAAGGCGCCGGTGCTGGCATGCTGCTTGTCGCACCCACCGGAGAGCACCTCAAGTACGTATCCAAATGCACTTTCCCCGGGAGAGTTCGACCAACAACACTGCAGAATACGAGGGTTTGCTTGCCGGTCTCAGGATCGCGGCAGACCTTGGTATCAAAAAGCTCATCATCAAAGGCGATTCACAGCTTGTCGTCAGGCAAGTTAACAAGAGTTATCAAAGTCCATTGATGCAAGCCTACGTGGATGAAGTGAGGAAAATGGAAGAGCGCTTTGACGATCTGCAAATGGAGCACGTTCCTCGTGCCGAGAACAGTGTTGCTGACGACCTGTCAAAGCGTGCCGCCCTCAAGTTGCCTGTGGAACCAGGAACTTTTGTGCTCCAATTGACTCAACCATCTGTGGTGCCATCGATGCGGCAAGAAAAGAGAAGAAAGTTGAACTCTGGCCAGTACTTCCCGGCAGAGCTCCCCGGAGCCGCCGACAAGGAAGTTGCCGGGATCGACATGCCTGCCGGGGAACAACAGGCTCCGGCAGGGCCTCAGGCCCTTGCTGTCGAGACAAAGGTTCCCCCGGCAGAGGAGATGCCTTTAGTCCTAGCTTTCGAGCCTCAGGCTCCGGCATGGGCGCAGCACATTGTCCATTTCCTTCAGACAGGAGAACTCCCTGAGGAACAGGAAGAAGCAGAGAGAGTAGCCCGTCGGTCTGTTATGTACAAGTTCGTCGATGACGTCCTGTACAGAAAGAGACCAAACGGTGTGAAATTGAAGTGCATTCCTCGGGAGGATGGACTAGAGCTGTTGGCAGAGATACATGGAGGCATATGTGGCTCTCACATAGGGTCAGGAGCTCTTGCCGGGAAAGCATTCCGGCAAGGTTTCTTTTGGCCCACCGCTCTCCAGGATGCAACTGCACTAGTCACCAAGTGTGAAGCGTGCCAGTTTCATTCGAAGAAATCACATCAACCAGCTCAGGCTCTTCAGACAATCCCTCTCTCCTGGCCATTTTCGGTCTGGGGGCTCGACATACTGGGCCCTTTCCCCCGTGCTACCGGGGGCATTGAGTACTTGTACATTGCTATCGACAAGTTCACAAAGTGGCCGGAGGTGGAAGCGGTGAGGAAGGTGATAGCACAATCAGCCGTCAAGTTCTTTAAGGGAATTGTTTGCCGTTTCGGTGTGCCCAACAGGATCATCACCGACAATAGCACGCAGTTCACAAGTCGCATCTTCATGCAGTACGTCCAAGACCTTGGCGGCAAGATTTGTTTTGCCTCTGTTGCTCACCCGAGAAGCAACGGCCAAGCGGAGAGGGCCAATGCTGAAGTGCTGCGCGGTCTCAGGACCAGAACCTTTGACAGGCTGAAAAAGTGCGGAAGACGCTGGATTGATGAGTTGCCGACGGTTCTTTGGTCAATCAGAACGACACCAAATCGAGCCACCGGCCAGACACCATTCGCTCTGGTCTACGGAGCGGAAGCAGTTCTCCCCACGGAACTCATATACGGATAACCTCGAGTGCTCGCTTATGATGAGCTTGAGCAAGAGCAACTGCGGCAAGATGACGCTGTGCTCCTTGAGGAGAATCATCTTCAGGCTGCTGTGCGAGCTGCGTGCTACCAGCAAGCTTTGCGCCGCTACCATAGCCGCAAAGTTCATGCCCGAAGCCTTGAGGAAGGCGACCTTGTTCTTCGGCGGATTCAGACTTCCAAGAATTCAAACAAGTTGACGCCAAAGTGGGAAGGCCCTTATCGGGTAGTACGAGTCACCAGGCCCGGCGCTGTCCGCTTGGAGACCGAAGATGGCGTTCCAGTGAGCAATTCCTGGAATATCGAACATCTTCGCAAGTTCTACCCATAAGGCGCGGTTGCCGGGGGCTCCCGGCAACCACCCTTTTGTACAAGTCTTGCCGGCAAGGCATGTGATCCTTTTCACAAAGCCAGGCGCAGACCCTGAGCGCAGATGAATAAATTTAAGTGTTGTACATTCCCTTATTGATTCCCATGTTCATATTTATATATGCATGTTTGTCTAAGATGTTGTATGACACCTACACCCGGTAAGTTCTAACGAACCGCCAAGGTTTCATGTCTTTATTTTCTCTTCTTTCTTTTTAAAAGACAGAAGGATTCCTCGCGTGCACATTTGCCGGGGGGAAGGGAGATATGAATATCAATTGGCGACGTTCGGAATCGACGCTTGCCGGAGGAAGGACAAAGACAGAAAGCTAAGTCCTAAAAACTCAGAGCAAGCTTTTCTTTTATTACAAAGTTATTTCCTTGGACGATTCCGACTCTTGTATGGAAAATCTGCACGCGAAGGAACCCTTGATTGTAATCGGTCGCGCCCTTATTTTGTTTCGAGCCCGCTCAACAATTTAAGTGGCTGCACTGAGAACACCAAGGAGTCTTGCCGGCCGCTGCGCCTCGAGCAGGCTGCTGAAGTCCCGCACCCAGCGCTTGGGGCAGGTTGCGCGCCGGCAAGTTTTTTAGTAAGCGTAGGGTGAACTCCATACATAAGGGAATCAGACAAGGAAAATAGCAAGCATGAACCTAAACATAGGCGAGTTATATTACATTCATGAGTTGCCGCAATTCTAACTTGAGACTTAATTGTCTTTTACATGGAATGACGACGGCAAGAAAAGGGAGAGCACTCGATCCCTGCGCTGGCCTTCGATCCTTTTGATGGAGTCCACCTTCTCAAGGATAGGCGCGATGCACTCTTCAAGCGCCTCAACATTTGCGTCCCTTGGCAGATGGCCGAGCGCGTTGGAGAGGTCGATGCCGGGATTGCTGTGCACCACTTTGATGAGCACCTTGCGGAGGACGGCCCGGCAAAGCCGGCGAGTCTCGTTGGCCAATTGGGTCGCCCGGCTAGACTGGAGCACCCTCAAGGCGTTGATGATGCTTTCGAAGAACATCGTTAACCTGGCACTTGGAGATATTCTTTCCTCGGAAGAATACTTGAAGTTTGACAGGCCCATGGTTGACAGTTCTGCCGTAAGCTTCTCCGTGGTGGCGATGAGACGTCCAGTCCAGATCTCCACTCCCTTTTCGTAATCAGCCTGGGCTTCGGCGGCGCTCTTGAGCAGGTTCCTCTCTCCTTGGAGATCCTTGAGTAGAGCCTTCTCACGGGCCCTGCCGGCCTCGAGAGACTTCTGCAGCGTGGTCAGCTTCAGCTCCAGAACCGCAATGTTATCAGCTGCAGAGGAGAGCTGCTTGGTTTTGTCGGATAGGGCAACTTGCATCTCCGCCAAGGAGTGGAGGGTTTTTTCCCTGTCACCTTTGAGCATCGAGAGCTCCTTGCCGTGCTCTTCGAGATCTGTTTCCAGCCTCTTCACCTTGTCGCTCAGCTCATTCTTGGCGGCCTCTGCAGCTTCGGCAGCATCGACGGCCTCCTTGAGCTTGCCGGCGTGACTTGCAGTCAGAGCTTCGAGCGCCTCCTTATGTTTTTGCTCCAGCTCCTGGGTCCACCGTGCGACAAGATTCTCGATATCTTCATCTTTGCTATGAAGCTTGGCGGCGAGCGCCTGTTCACGTGCGGTGAGATCTTCCTCATGAGCATCAAGAGCAACGCGGCGCCCCGTCAGGAGGGCATCTTCGGCAGCAATCCTTTGAGCAGCTTCATCATGCACCTTCTCCATATCGGATTGCTTCAGGAGGATCTCTGTCCACTGCTGGCTCACTTGTTCCCGGCCGGCAACCAACTCTTGGAGGGCCTCGGCGTGCCAGACTTGCATCTGTTCGATGCGCCTTTGAAAGTCTGCTTCGGCCGCCTCGACAACCGCCATTCTGGAGTCCGCCTTATCTTTCCGGGCGCGGTGGAGAGCCTGAAGCTTGCGGAAATTCTCGCCCAAGGCCTGAAGGAGCTGATCCTCTTCAGATTTGCCGCTGCTAGCGCTGGGATCGTCAACAACTTCGAGCCCGGCAGTAGCGATGATTTCTTCAAAAACTTCTCCTTTGGCTGGTGCCCCAGTGCTTGCCGTCCCCGGCAAGTTGACGAACAGGTTCTCGCCAACCTTGAGGTATTTGCTGGATGAGGGGCCCTCAGATGTTGATGGCTGGTCTTCAGTGATCGCCTCACCAGTGGCAGGGGGCTCTGTGGCCGGGGCAGCGCCTGGCGCTCCTGCGGCAGGAATGCCGTCAGTACGGTCATCAGCCTCCCTATCGCCCCCTTCAGTAGGTGCCTTGGCGGGTTCCTCTTGTGCAGTCTTGGCGGCCTCCCCGTCAAGAGCACCACCAGCCTCGACAGTGTCATCCTTGGTGGCCTCGCTGGCAGCGATCCTGTCTGCTTCGACAGCGGCGTCCCTGGTGGTCTCCTCGATGACAACGTCGACGTCCATGTGTTCCATCACAGGGAACTCTGAAGGACGAAGGAGGAAATTAGAATAAGATCGAGATTGAAGTTTGAAGCGACTAAAGACAAAGAGATAAGGGAAAGAGTAACAAGCACTCTGAGGCAATCGAGTACCTGCGTCGAGCTGTTGGGAGGTGGCCTCGCCCCTCCCGGCAACTTTGGTTGCTGGGGGTGGGTTGCCGGGGTCCGTGCTTGCCGGCTCCTCCTCAATTAAGACTGGCTCGTCGGTAGGATCTCTTGCCGGGGACGTGCTTGCGGGCGGTGTGGTCGATGGAGGTGGCATGACGGGAATGTCATCCGACATCTCTCCTTGTTGCTATTCTTCTCCTGCGAGCCCAAGGATATCAGCGACAAGAATGGAAGCCTCAGCACCTGCCAGCGGAAAAAGAACAGTGAACTTACGCTGGGGGCTGTGCTGGGGGCTGCGTTGAGGACTGGGCTCCGGGCTGACGACGATGGTTTCTGGCACGCTCGTGGAGCCTGCCGGGGGCTCGTCGCCCGTGGAAGTCTTTGACCTCTTCGCCATCCTCTCCAGCAATGTTTCTGTGTCACTGCAGAGACAATACAAGCAAGTCAGTAAGATCGATCCAAGATTGAAATATAAAAGCTGTGGCAAAGTACTCACTCTTCTTCTCACTCCGGACTAAAGCCGGAGATGTCGAAATCGACCTCCGCTGCAATGTCTGAGTGGGGAGGTGGAGGAGGGGTCCTGGGCCGCTTGGCTATGGCAGGCGCCGGGGCAGCTTCCGGTGCGGTAGTACGAGACCCCCCTGCCGCCCCAGCAGTGGCCGCTGGTGTGGGTCTCGTGCGCCGCGCAGGCTGTTGATGAGCCCCCTGCCGCGGTCCAGTCTTGCCGACCACTTTCTTGCCGGGAGCCTCGCCGCTCGAAGAAGGCTGGCTTGCCGGGATACCAGATGCAGCCTTCCGAAGAACACGCTTCGTCTTCTTCGGGGCTGGGAGCTCTTCTTGCGTTTCTTCTTCGGCCGTGTCCTCGCCGGACGAGCTCTCAGCGGCTGCGCTGCTCTGTTCCCTGGCAGCTTTGTCCTCCCCGGCAGGTTTTACCTCCACTACTACCTCTACATCGCTAGCTTCCCATTCTGTGAAGCCGACGCTGCCGGCCTCTGCGGCAAGATTTGCCTCCTCCACCCTAGTAGCAATGTAAGCTACTTCCTGGTCGGTGGTGGCTCGGATAAAATCTGCCTCTTGCCAGACGGGTCTCTCCGTCAAGTTGTCGAAAAACTTCTGCGCTTCCTCCTCGGTTGGCTCGGCCCAGGTCGAGTCAAGACCGTGGGCGTTGAACATCAGCATGAAGGCGATGATTGACCCCAAGGAGGAGTTATTGCACAAGGGGACGATCCTTGCCGGCAGCCGATGCTTGTCTTCGCGCTGGAATAGTTTTTGACGAAGAGCACCAAGCTGCATAGTGGTCACATTGTTGTTCAGCCCGGGGCGCAATCTCATGACATCTGCCGCGTTTCTGTATTCCCAAGCTGGCCTTCCCCTGTTCTTCAAAGGGGCGATGCGGCGGCGGAGAAAGTGGAAGCCAATCATCTCCATCGTCAGCCCGGCAGCCTTCAGGCGAAGGATCCTAGTGGTGGCGATTGTGAGCCTCTCGTCCTCCACGGCGAGATCGCTCCAATCCTTGCCGCGGACCACCTTCTGTTGCCGGGGAAGACAAAACGGATGGGGATCTGCTTCTTGGATCCAGCACCATTCAGCCCGCCACTCGTCCCACTTTTCGCGGTAAACTCCTTCTGGGTATATTTCCTTATTCCAAGCTCTTGGAATCCAGGCAATAGAACCAGAGAGGGCCTCTCCTTTTTGGATGCGAGGGAAGAAGTAATGGCGAAAAAGAGCAGAATTGGGAATCACGCCGACAAAGTTTTCACAGAGATGGGCAAAGATGGACATGCAAAGTACCGCATTCGGCGTGAAATCGAGAAGACGAAAGCCGTATGTGTATATGATATCATTGAAGAAGTCGGAAAAGGGGGGACAGAGCCCGCAATAGAAATACACAGTGAAGAAAGGGTATCTGTCCGATCCACCTTTGGAACAAGCACCTGGGATTACGCGTGTGGCGGGGTGAGCTTGCGTCTCCTTCGCCCACATGCACTGGTACCGCCCCTTCAGAGCTTCAGCATCGAGCGATGGGGATAAGACGACAAGCCTCTTCCGCATCTTCGCCAGTTCGCTCTCCGGGACGTCTCCTTTCGCTTCCTTGCCCTTGCCTTTGCTAGCCTTGGGCGGCATGGCGGCTGTGAGGGCGGAAGCCAGGGGTGGAGCGAGCGTGGAAGCGGCGTGCGGAAGAGGAAAAAGCTTCGCTCTGAGCTCGAGAAGAGAAAGGCGATGGCGACGGCCAGATTGAGAAGAAGAGGGGGGTAAATAGGCTTGTGCCTCTGCGGCTTCTCCTTTTTATGGGGAAGGAGCGGGGCCGCCTCTTTTATTCCCCAATGTGAATGCGCCTCTATTGGCGCGTTGCAGTTGCAGCCTTTGGGGCACGCTTCCCATGTCGCGCGCTCGATGCGTGTAGTGGGGGGCACAGTAAAACGAGATATTTACGAGTAGTTAATCCCCTGCCACGCGTGCCCGTGCACTGTTTGGGTCTAGCCCAACAACGCCTCGCACTCGTGTATGGCCTAGGCCCGGGGGCTCCTGTCGGTGTACTAAGTATTGGGCCACTAGTACCCCGTACTTGTGCACGGGCAGTTGTAGCCATCCTCGCGACAAGGCTTGCCGGGAACAGTTCGAGGTCGGTTCAAGCCACCAAAGGAACCATCAAGTCAGAGATCTGAGGATCAGCAGATAAGAAGAGCTGGAATCCGAAGGCCAGCTTCCCCGGCAAGATCTTGCCGGGGTGGCCTGCGGAGCCCGGCAAGGCTTGGTGCCCGGCAAGTTTCGGTGCCCGGCGAGATTCTGCCACTGTACCACTACTCCAGCACAACGAAAAAACCTGACATTCTGGGTCCTTCTCTGGATGCGTGGCAATGCGCCAGGGGAGGAGAGCTTAAGCGGTGCTGATGGGATGGCCCCTTTTTCCATCCCCAAGAAAGTGAGGACACCTAAACGGACACCTCACGGTGCATTAAATGCGCTTGTCCTAATCCGTCAGGGGTTAGGTATGATACCCTGTAGCTACTTTACACCTCAATGTATGTACATTTTGCCACTGTGGAGACCCCTTTGAGCATATAAAAGGAGGCCCAAGGCAACTGTTACAGGGGAGGAGAACTTCTGGCCCATTCTGCATGCGTAGCTGCTCTTTGAACGTACTGTTCACTGCGAGCGCTCCTGAAGACTGGGCTCAAGAACATCAATAAGAACACAAAGCAGGAGTAGGGTTTTACGCTGATCAGCGGCCCGGACCTGGGTAAAAGCTTCTCGCATCGATCATTAGTTCTGCACTTTGCGTATACCTCTCCCCCAGCCGAATCGTAAAGGGGTCTCTCGGGATCCCATAGGTGTCGTACCCCGACAGATTGAGCCACCAGCAGAGCAGTGGCGGCAAGCGTCACAAGAAGAAGTAGATGATGATCAGATGATCGTTTATCCTAGTTAATTGTGCATGTAATAGTTTACTTTGGTGTGTGTAAATGTCATCTGTGTACTAGCCACCTATGTAATTGGATGTTTAATTTGGTTATGCAAGCATGCCCTTATAAGTATATAAATTGAATATATATATGTATGTTTTTGTTCTGTATGCAATCACATCACACACAGACCATACTAGGGAACCCGTCGGTGATGAATTCATCAATCATTGACAATTGTATACTAGCAGGCATTTGCCCACAACACGCACGACTTATTAGCAGCAATTTTCTGTGTTATTATCGGTCTTCGCACACATTTCTGATTACGGACCTGTTTGCCGTGTATCACACACATCTTGTTAAGTTGAACCATTTCTGTTCTCTTGGCTCAACGCAAACAGTTCATCCGAGTGAACTGTATGCCCTCTATCGCACACACCTCTATTTGGCTGACAATTTCTGTTGTTATGCTCATCGCAAACTGTTCATTCGAGTGAACTGTATGCCACGTATCACACATGCAACTATAATCTGAATCGTATTTGATGTCTCCGCCATCGCAAATAGTTTGTATCATTTTTGACAGTTTTCTTACAACACCGTTTGCGATTAATGCATTGCACACAATTTCTTCTAAGGGTCTCTGATTGTAGTGTCGCGCTAGCAGCATCCCGCAGTAGTGATTTATGGCATAATCTCGTATAGGCACTACATCCATGATAAATAGACTGTTAATCCAACTACATCTACTACTAATACTCCACCCCCAAACCTTTATCCAACATGAATCTCAAGGTATTAAGTTTGCAAGAAATAGAGTATGACAATAAGAAAGATGACATAATGTAGACAGGAATAAGTCAACAACAAAACCTCATCATTTTATCCTTAGTGGCAACAATACAATATGTGTCTTGGCCCTTATGGTCACTCGGTTAGAGCACCGCAAGATTGAACCCACTACAAAGCACCACTTCTAGTGAAGAAAAATAAATTGAACTTGGCCAAAAAAAGATAGACCAGAGAGCAATATACAAAGCTATTTATTATGTAGCAATAATACCCAAATATATTCAATTTAATTAAATAAACAATCTGATCATAAAGTGACAATTCATCATGTCCCAACAAACACACCACCAATTGCATTGAATTGATCTCTATCAAGAATGAGAACATGGTATTGAAGATCCAAGAGAGTGAGAGAGAGAGAGAGAGAGAGAGAGAGAGCAATCTAGCTACTACTATAGACCCATAGGTCCTAAAGGAATGATGGCCTGCAAGTGCAAAGGGTTTAGTTGTAGCATTTCCGAAGTAAGAGTATCAATCCCACAGGGAGCACATGAATCAGACTTTGCCTCTTGTAATGAATTATGGATTTGTGCCTGCACGTAATTGTAGACTCCAAACAATGTGAGGGCAGAAGTAAATTGTTGTTCTGGTGCGGAGCAAACTTGAAAGTAAATGACATAAAAAGTAATAAGAAAAAAGTGGCTTGATTAACTGGTGAACTAACAAAGGAGCGAGTAAGGCATTCTTGGGGAGTCCGGAATCCCCATTGGTATGTTTCTAATGCAACCTATGCATAGGAATAGTATAGTTTGGATACATGAGCCACTCTTGATGATTATGCTGGGCGGAGCTGGGTACAGAACACATTCTACTCTAGGTAGACATCGTGCCACACACACCACTACCATAGTCTCCCCTTGTAGGTTACAACTATGATAATCAAGGGTTACCCCATGGACGTGGCCTTTCTAAGGGTTCTCCATAACTCCCCCATCGACTGCATAACCTAGGAGTAAGGGCTTTTATTGTTACCTCGAATTACCTTCACATTCTATGCTTTCCAGCAACAGTGATATACTTCGTGGCCATTTGGTAGTAATACTGAGTGGGGCCCCTTCACAACATTCTCAGAGTTATTAAACTAAGCATTCAACAGAGGACCTCATATCCAATATGACTATTCAGATCTTATACATACCAAGGTTCATCCATATCCCCGAGAACTAGGGGTCTACTCACACACGGAGATAACAATCATCATGATGACAGTGGTAGTCAACATGAATGAATCACAAATGTAACATGCACAAAATTGTCGTGGGAAACCACGGCCACCTATGGGGCCATGAGCCCCTTTTGGTTCGGCGGGGGGATGGGCACGTTGCATAAAGAGCGGAGAAGCGTCGCGCAGCACGACAGAGATCACACGGGCAATTTTTACCTAGGTTCGGGCTGCCGTGAGGCGTAAAACCCTACTCCTGCTTTGGTGGATTGAAGGTGGATAATGGTGGTGGACGTAGCACACTCGCCCGGCAAGGTTGCTCCGGGGGCGAGAGTGGCTACGCGCGTATGAATATGCCAGCGACCAACCAACCAACCTCTTCTACGGTCACCATGGGCCTCCTTTTTATAGATTAAGGGGTTACCACAGTGGCAAATCAGTCTTTGCATACTGATTAGATAGCTAACAGTGCTATCATACCTAACTCTGCAGGCTGACAGAGCGCATTAAATGCGCCGCTCAGTGTCACATCACGGCTTGCCCTGCAGGCCCTGCCGGGCTGTTTTGCCAGCTTTGCGCCTGCTTGTTTGACACGTCTCAGGACGGGTGTCATATGGAGGTGTTTGCTGTAGGAAGTGGCTGCCATGTGGCAAAAAGCAGCCACTTAGTCACCTTGGAGCTCGACACCGCTCCGATTAGTGACTTGCGTCTCTTGTGAGGTGGAGCGGTGGAGTGGCTTGCCTCCGTCAGCCCCGGCAGGCCTGCCGGGATGATCTGGGAGCCTGCTTCTGGGGAAAAACCCAACCTTGCTGGGCTCGCCTGCCCGGCAAGGTAGGTCCTTTCCTTAGTGATGCCTTGCTCCTCTGGCTCACCTTGGCCTTCTCGACCTGCACTTGGATCCTTCATGGGATTTGATCTTCCTTGTTTGATCTGATCTTGGTCTTGTAATCTTGTCTCTAGGCCTATGTACAGTTCGGGCAATGGACCCAGGGTCTGTTGCACCGACAGCAGCCCCCGGGCCTAGCATGAACGCGCCGCTGGGCGTCGTCGGGGTAGGCCCTAACCAGTGCACAGGCAGAAATGTAAGGGCGGCTCTGCCCTTTGAGATCTTTTTTGCTTCTTCATTAACCCGAGCTTGGGTCAATTTCCGGTTTTCCCGCACGCCGTGCAACGCTAATTGTGGTGGGGCCATTCTTGTAATGGCCCGTGAATGACTTTAACGCACGGGCGGATAACTGCCAATTCACTCTTCCCACCATGCCCTTATCCTTAGCCACATATGCTGCATGCATTGAGTGGGGTAGGTAATGGAGGTGCGTGGTGTGGGAGAGCATCAAGGCAGGGTCCTGATCTTCTTGGATTGGTGGAGGAGGACGGTGGTTACTCGCCGGGGAATCAGCCCCCAGCCCCCGCCCGCCTATAAAAGGAGGAGCAGGGGAGGAGCGGAGGCATTCATCCACACTCCACTCCTCCTCCACCTTCTGCTTCTTCTAGGTATGCTGAAGGGAAGAGCACGGGGCCAGGCCCCAGGCCCTAGCTTGGAGTTGCTGATGATGTCCAATGCTCGTGCTGATGCTTGCGGAGTGAGTCTGGTCTGGTGCCGCGCATCACCGGGGGTCGTCACCCTATTGGCGAGGTGTCCGGGGTTCTTGTTGCTTGCCTGGGAAGAAGTATATGGGGTCCTTGGTAATCCCAACACTGCTCCTTCCGGTGGATCTTGCATTCTTGCTAAGGACGGCGGCGTCTTCCTGCCCGCTAAGGTGGGGAGCAACACACATCGAGTGTCCTGGTGGTCGTAGTCACCTGCCGTCTCTTCGAGGGAGGTGCCGGGCTGGGGGCCCGACATCTTCCTGGAGCGACGGTGATGGAGAGGAACCGAGGGAAGACGGGGGAGGCGGGTGGCAGGCCGTCAGGTCGGAGTATGATGGCACCGGCGCCTTCGTCTCGTATTGGCGACCTGCTGCCTCGTCTTTTCCGCTCTCCCCCTCCCTCCCCGGCACCATCATCACCAGTCTCTTCTGTTGATAGCTGGGGAGGGATGTTCCCTTGGTGCCTTCCCCCTCCTCCAGCAGTCTTCCAGCTGGGTGTCGGTGGTTGATCCCTCCAGTGCTTGAGCTGGGGCCTCCTGCTGGTCCTGGAGGTGGTGACCAGGGCACCACCGAGCTGCTCCTTTCGTCCCCCTTCTTCGCAGCCTCGCCACTCTCGATCTTGTTAGGCTGCGCCCGGCAGGCCATGACGGGATCGGGGGTGGGCTCCTGCTTGGGTGCTCTTTTAGCCATCTTCTCTTCCCACCGCAATGCCCGGCGGAGGGAAAACAAAAAGAGGAGATTACGGGGCACTTATCTTTTTTCAATCTTAAATCTGCAGGCACTTGCCAAATTTTAGTTCAAATAATGTAACCTCTCGTATCCATGTTTATGTTCTGTGAGATTTGTACTTGTTGATCAGCATATTAATGGAAAAGATAAGCTTTGCCGGGCACTTGTGCATGTATGATATCCATGCAGAGGTGAAACACCTCTATACTTTCACGTAAACAGGTATATCCCGGTAAGCTACCTTGTCGGTATCCCATAGGACTGCTGCCGTGAGGCCAAGCCTACCGGGCGCAGAATCCATTGGGAGGGACCAGCCCCTCACCAACCCCTTCCGGCCAAAGGCCACTATGACCATCCTGACCGAAGCAGCGTTCGTGTCAGTAGATGGGAGCACCTTTGTTTCAGGGGTGGCGAGGTTTTCATATGCACAAGTCCTACTCACGAAACATCTATGGATAAGAGATGGAACTTATCTGTTTGGCTTGCCGGAGACCGCAGCGCTGTCTCGTCTTCGCATCCTCTTCCTGGGACTAAGTCCATGGCAGGAGCCTGCAGCTTATGCAAATGAAGATGATGCCAGATGCAATCTATCTACATGATCATGCAACCTATCTACATGAATCATGAGATGCTTATGATATGCTTATGCATGCATGCAACTTGTCGGGGGCCCCTAGTGCTTCATTCATTTCTCTGTTGCTCAAGGTCTGTGCCTGGCTTTATACAAGGGGTTACATGCAGCTGAGGCAAGGCCTGTACAAAAGGATGGCTACTGGGCAGGGCCGGGCAGGGCCCGACAGCCGCGCCTTACGGGTAGAACTTGCGGAGATGCTCAATATTCCATGAGTTTTTCAATTGAATGCCATCTCCGGTCTCCAGACGGACTGCGCCAGGTTTGGTGACTCGTACTACCCAGTAAGGGCCTTCCCACTTTGGCGACAGCTTGTTTGTACCCTTGGCGGACTGAACGCGCCTAAGGACAAGGTCACCTTCCTCAAAACACCGGGCATGAACCCTGCGGCTATGATAGCGACGCAGGGCTTGCTGATAGCGTGCAGCACGCGTAGCAGCCCGGAGACGGTTCTCCTCGAGAAGCACGGCATCGTCACGCATGTGCTGTTCCTGCGCTACTTCATCGTAGGCAAGCACTTGAGGTGACCCGTAAATGAGTTCCGTGGGGATAACTGCTTCTGCCCCATAGACTAGGGAGAAGGGAGTCTGCCCGGTAGCTCGGTTTGGTGTCGTTCTGAGGGACCAAAGAACCACCGGCAGCTCATTGATCCATCGCCTGCCGTGCTTCCACAGCTTATCAAACGTTCTTGTCTTGAGTCCTCGCAGCACTTCAGTGTTCGCCCTCTCAGCTTGTCCATTGCTTCTGGGATGTGCAACAGAGGCAAATGAGATCTTGCTTCCGAGGGCATGAACATATTGCAGGAAGGCGTGGCACGTGAACTGGGTGCCATTGTCGGTGGTGATCCGAGCAGGGACCCTGAAGCAGCACAACAATCCTTTCAAGAACTTGATAGCTGACTGAGCAATCACCTTTCTCACGGTATCTACTTCCGGCCACTTTGTAAACTTGTCAATTGCAACAAACAAGAATTCAAAGCCCCCGGCAGCTCGGGGCAAAGGGCCGAGGATATCGAGCCCCCAGACCGAAAACGGCCATGACAAAGGGATTGTCTGGAGTGCTTGGGTAGGCAGATGGATATTTTTGGAATGGAACTGATAGGCTTCACACTTGGTGACGAGCTCAACCGCATCTTGGAGGGCTGTGGGCCAATAGAATCCTTGCCGGAATGCTTTCCCAACCAAAGCCCTTGATCCAATGTGGGAGCCGCACATACCTTTGTGTATCTCTGCCAGCAGTTCCTTTCCTCCTTCCCGGCAAATGCACTTCAATTTCACACCGTTGGGCCTTCTTCTGTATAGTGTGTCATCAACAAACTGATACATACTGGCCCTCTGGGCTACTCTTTCAGCTTCTTTTTGCTGTTCGGGAAGTTCTCCGGTTTGGAGGAAATGGACTATGTGCCTTGCCCAACTTGGAGCTTGAGGCTCGGCAATGAGGACTAGCGGCACCTCCTCATTCATGGGGGTGCATCCCTCGGCCGTGGGGACCAGCGGTCCGGCAGTAGGGTGCAGCCCGACAATCAAAGGGGAGTTGTTTCCGGCAGGGTCCCTGCCAGGAGCCCCGAAAGGCTCTACCGGGAGAGGCTTACCGGAGTCCAATTTCCTCCTCTTTTGGGCCATTGTTGTCGGGGATACGGAGGGCTGAGTAAGATGGAGAACAAAAGTTCCTGGTTCCACAGGAAGCTTCTGTGCAGCACACTTCGACAGGTGATCAGCAATGCTGTTTTCTGCACGGGGTACGTGCTCTGTTTGCAACCCGTCAAAGCGCTCCTCCAATCTTCTCACTTCCTCGATGTATGCCTCCATCAATGGGCTTTGGTAATCCTTGTTGACTTGTCTCACCACCAGTTGTGAATCTCCTCGAATAATCAGCTTCTTGATTCCAATTCTGTGGCAATCCCGAGCCCGGCAAGAAGCCCTTCATACTCTGCTATATTGTTGGCCGCCTCCTCCTGGGAAAGTGCATCTGGACGACGTACCTCAGGTGCTCTCCAGTGGGAGCAACGAGAAGCACACCAGCCCTTGCACCTTGTAGGGAGAAGGCACCATCGAAATACATGATCCATTCTTGGGGTGCTTCCTTGCCGGGGATAATTGTTTCCAGTACTTCCTCATCAGGGGTTGGCTTCCATTCTGCAATAAACTCTGCCAACGCCATGCTCTGGATTGTTGATGTGCTTTCAAACTTCAGGCCAAAGCTGGACAACTCCAATGCCCACTCCACTATCCTGCCGGTGGCCTCTGGGTTACGAAGTATCCTTTGCAACAGAAAGCAGGTGACAACCATGATCTCATGGGCTTGGAAGTAGTGGCGCAGTTTCCTTGAGGCCATGACAAGGCCAAAGATCAATTTTTGCACGCCAAAATACCTGGATCTAGCCCCCTGCAACAAGGAGCTGACGAAGTATACTGGGCGCTACACCACCTTCTTCCTTACCATGTCCTTGGGGTTGCCTCCGCTGCCGTGCTTCTCTTTGTCCTGATCCGTATCTAGCCTTGCCGGGCTGCTCTCTTCCTATTCCCCTGGTGGGACACTTGTTGAGGTTGCTGCTTCTTCTACCTCCCGTTGTGCTACTAGGGCCGCACTAACCACTTGATTAGTCGCTGCCAAATATAGCAGCAACGGCTCTTCTGGTTTGGGTGCAACCAGAGTAGGCACAGAAGACAAGTAGGTCTTCAAATCCTGTAGCACTGCATCTGCTTCCGGGGTCCACTTCATGGGTCCTGCCCTCTTCAAAATCTTGAAGAACGGTAAGGCGCGTTCGGCAGACTTGGAGATGAATCTGCTAAGCGCGGCAATGCATCCTGTCAAACGCCTCACATCCTTAACTGTCTTGGGTGCCTGTATCTGCTCAATGGCCTTGATCTTATCGGGGTTGGCCTCTATCCCACGATGGGACACAAAGAAACCAAGTAGCTTGCCGGAGGGAACGCCAAACACGCACTTCTCCGGATTCAGTTTCAAGTTGATCTTGCGCAGATTAGCAAATGTCTCTTCTAAATCTTAGATGAGGGTTGATCTGTCCTTGATCTTGACCACAATATCATCCATATAGGCTTCAATGTTCCTGTGCAACTATGGTTCAAAGCCAATCTGGACTGTTCTTGCAAAAGTGGATCAGGCACTCTTCAACCCGAAAGGCATGCGCACAAAGTAGTGTGTGCCGCATGGGGTGATGAATGAGGTCTTTTCTTTGTCTTCCTTGGACAAAAAAATCTGATGGTATCCAGAGTATGCATCCAGAAAAGAGAGCAACTCACATCCTGAAGTAGAATCCATGATCTGGTCGATGTGTGGCAAGGGAAATGTGTCCTTCGGGCATGCCTTGTTCAGATCCGTGAAATCTATGCGAAGCCTCCATTTTCCATCAGCCTTGTGCACAACCACTGGTTTTGCTAACCATGTTGGATGCAATACTCCTCTGACCAAACCAGCTGCTCCAAGTTTCTTGATTTCCTCGGCAATGAACTGCTGCCGCTCCAAGTCCTGCTTCTGAACCTTCTGCTTAATAGGTCGGGCATGTGGGCAGACAGCACGGTGGTGCTCGATCACCTCCCTGGGAACACCGGGGATATCATATGGTTTCCAGGCAAACACATCGATATTCACCCGCAGGAAGGCAACGAGCGCGCTTTCCTATTTGTCATCAAGGGTGGCGCTGATAGTGAAAGTACCATCAGCGCCAGCCAGCCCTGTCGGGACCTTTTTCACTTGGGGTGGAGCAGCCTTGGATCTCTTGCTGTTGGAACTCTCTGGCATGTCATCAACGGGCACAACACATCCCGCAGAGGTACGCTTTCTGGATTCCTTCCAGTGCCTCTGCTATGCTTTTCCTTGGTGGGAACTGTGGCTTCCGTGACCTCTACCGCGACCGCATCCCGGTACATCTTATCCATGCAAATAATTGTGTTTTTCTTG
Source organism: Thinopyrum elongatum (assembly GCA_011799875.1). Classification (NCBI taxonomy): domain Eukaryota; kingdom Viridiplantae; phylum Streptophyta; class Magnoliopsida; order Poales; family Poaceae; genus Thinopyrum; species Thinopyrum elongatum. The sequence continues at coordinate 372,587,723 of CM022303.1, read as the reverse complement.
TCCGACGGGACGGAAATGACGCCCATCGGCCCTGGCATCTTCAAGGTGTTGTAGGCATAGTGGGATGCTGGCATGAATTTGGCCAGGGCCGGGCGCCCAAGGATCCCGTTGTACGGCAGGGGGAGGTCAACCACATCAAACACAACTTTCTCAGTCCTGTAGTTCAACTCTCCTCCAAATGTCACTAGCAATGTAACCTTTCCCTTAGGACGGCTCCTGCCGGGATTGACTCCTTGAAACATGCCTATGGCCTTAAGTTCTTCCTCTGCTATCTGGAGTTTGCTGATTACCTTTGGGGAAATCAGATTCAACCAGGCCCCACCGTCAACCAGCATCTTTGTGACCTTGAGGTTGCGAACTGTTGGTGAGACCAACAACGACAAGCACCCTACCGCAGTAATGTGGTTGGGGTGGTCCTCTTCATCAAAGATGATGGGTGTGTGTGACCACTTGAGTGGCTTCCGAGAATTTGTCGCTGGCTCCACGGCATTGACCTCACCCGCCCACTGTTTAAGTTGGCGGTGAGATGAGTGCAAAGATGCACCCCCGTCAATGCACAGGGCGTCAGTGGCCTTCTGGAATTCCTGCTCGCTAGTTTCCTCTTCATTCCCTCCATCACTCTCATTGCTGCAATCCTCCTTCTCTCGGCCTCTGGCGGGTTTCCCTTGGTTCCGAGGAGCCTTGCCGGGGCGATTTGCTTCACCACCCCGGCCCTTCCCGCTAGCGCCATTCTGACCTTTTTCCTTATCACACTTCTCATACTCAGCCTTCTGCCTCTTGACGAGCTGCTCAGCCTGATGACACTCCTGGAGATCATGGCCCTTGGTCCGATGAATTTTGCAATACGGCCCATCACTTTTCCCAGCTTTCTCGGCAGCCGCTGCCTCCCGGCAGTCAGCGCATGCAGTAGCCCCCTTGCCGGGGGCTTCAGCCTTGGCCTTCTTGCCAGTACTAGGCATGCCTGACCCCTCAACAGTCATCACTGTCTTATCCTTGCGCTTCATGTTGTGCTTCTTGTTCTTCTTCTTCTTCTTACTAATGGTCTCATCGTCATCTTCTGAGTCGATGTCGATGCAATCTTCCTCCCCTCCTCCACTCGAGCACACTTGTCCACCAAAGTGTAGTGCTCCTTCACAGTCTTGGGCAACCGAACGTTCATCTTGGAATGTATCCTGCGGTTGCGCACGTTGGATTGGAAGGCAGCTATCACGACAGCTGGGTGGATATCTGGGATATTTCTGTGGACTCGGCTGAATCTCTGCAAGTACTTCCGCAGAGTTTCTCCTTCTTTATGCTGGAGAAGCTGCAAGTCACTGGGCCGCCCAGGTTCTTGATGGCCGCCTGTGAAGGCACCAATGAACTCGTGGCACAGGTCAGCCCAGGTCGAAATGGAGTTCTTCAGCAGGTGCATCAGCCAAGACCTCATATTTGACTTGAGGGCCAAAGGGAAGTAGTTGGCGAACACCTTCTCATCTCTTCCCCCGGCATCTTGAACAGCGATGGTGTAGATGCTCAAGAACTCTGCCGGGTTTAGTCTCCCATCATACTTCTCGGGTATCTTTGGCTTGAACGTGTGAGTGGACGGCCAACGGACTTGCCGCAGCTCACGGGTGAAGGTAGGGCACCCAACCTCGAAAGGCAGGCACCCGCCATCTCCACGTGCGGGCTCGTCGACGTCGGGGCCATCGCACCCATTGGACCGGCGGGGGTTGTCGCGGCGTCGCTCATCGATGACGCGCGCGCCTTCCCCTCGCCTGGCCTCCGGGGCACGCTGTTGGCCTTGACGCGCTCGAGGGTCTGACGAGGCCATCGAGACGTCATCGGGTGGTTGGTTTTGTGGCTCTCGGGTGGCTTGCCGTGGTGGGGATTGCACTGTGAGGGTGGCCCCTCCCGCACGGCTAGCCGCGCAAGTCGTCGTTGCTTCCTGGGAAGGCCGTGGCGGTTCGGCCCGCTGTGATCCTTCCGCCTCGGCAAAACCAATCAGACTTTGGATGGTGGCTCACCACTCATCCATCTGGTCTGCCGCCGGTGGAAATCTCAACAGTAGTTGGGCTCGCGCCATGGCCTCTGAGGCTGTGCTTGGCATAGGTGATGACGATGTAGATCGTAGTGTCGCTCGGCTCCTGATGTTCCCCGTGGCGACCGCGCCGCGCCCTTGCTGCTGCGAACCAGCCGTTTGGATGACATGGTGACGCGGCGGAGGCGCCTGAGAGCCAGCGGCTCCGCTGGGCACAGTGGCTGGCTCAGCCCGTCCCGGGGGTGGTGCGTGCCCTGCGGTTGCGCCCGTAGTGGGGTCGGCCAGAGGGTTGCGATTCGCCCCAGAATGAGCGTCATCACTGCGGCTGTGCCCATTGGCGAGGAGAAGGGGTTCAGGCGGAATGATCCCTCCATCCTTACCTCGTGGAGCATGGCCGTTGGGATGTTGCGGATGCTGTCCTTCCCTGGTGCCTCCCGCTCCTGCTTCGGCCGTGGGGGAGGTGGCGACGGCGCCGCCTGCGCCGGCCACATCCCTCGCAGCATCCACACCCTCGTGTGCCCCCGTGTTCCTTGAGACATCGGCGGTCGCGGGCGGCGGAGCCTTTGAGGTGGACGGGTGATTTGCAGCTCCAGGCTTCCTTTTGGGCGCCATAGTCGATGACGCCGTCGATGACGAAAATGTCGATGAAGATGACGCGCAGCGTACGCTCTCGGGTTCGCGCAAGTGTTCCCCCTACCTGGCGCGCCAAAGATGTCGTGGGAAACAACGTCCACCTATGGGGCCATGAGCCCCTTTTGGTTCGGCGAGGGGATGGGCACGTTGCACAAAGAGCGGAGAAGCATCGCGCAGCAGGGCAGAGATCACACGGGCAATTTTTACCCAGGTTCGGGCCGCCGTGAGGCGTAAAACCCTACTCCTGCTTTGGTGGATTGAAGGTGGATAATGGTGGTGGACGTAGCACACTCGCCCGGCAAGGTTGCTACGGGGGCGAGAGTGGCTACGCGCGTATGAATATGACAACGACCAACCAACCAACCTCTTCTACGGTCGCCATGGGCCTCCTTTTATAGATTAAGGGGTTACCACAGTGGCAAATCAGTCTTTGTGTACTGATTAGATAGCTAACAGTGCTATCATACCTAACTCTGCAGGCTGACACAGCGCATTAAATGCGCCGCTCAGTGTCACATCACAGCTCGCCCGGCAGGCCCTGCCGGGCTGTTTTGCCAGCTTCGCGCCTGCTTGTTTGACACGTCTCTGGACGGGTGTCATATGGAGGTGTTTGCTGTAGGAAGTGGCTGTCATGTGGCAAAAAGCAGCCACTTAGTCACCTTGGAGCTCGACACTGCTCCGATTAGTGACTTGCGTCACTTGTGAGGTGGAGCGGTGGAGTGGCTTGCCTTCGTCAGCCCTGGCAGGCCTGCCGGGACGATTTGGGAGCTTGCTTTCGGGGCAAAACCCAACCTTACCGGGCTCGCCTGCCCGGCAAGGTAGGTCCTTTCCTTAGTGATGCCTTGCTCCTCTGGCTCACCTTGGCCTTCTCGACCTGCACTTGGATCCTTCATGGGATTTGATCTTCCTTGCTTGATCTGATCTTGGTCTTGTAATCTTGTCTCTGGGCTTGTGCACAGCTCGGGCAATGGACCCAGGGTCTGTTGCGCCGACAAAAATGTTCCACTAGGGTTCTTGATGTGACAATGAGAATGATATGGATGATGAAGATAGTGGAGATGATGTCGTAGCCCCTGCATGCTTGGTGCTGAAGATGGTGACCGCCTCCTTGTCAATCCCCCACCGAATGATTCCGGAGGCTAGGGTTCTGCCTTCTGGACAAGTTTCTCGTGTCTCTGTGTGTTTGATCTCTGATCTGATTTCGCGGGGTGAACAAAGTGGAAGAGGCGGTGGCGTTCGCACTTCATACGACCATCCATATGAGTGGTCGCGCTTGTATGGTGCACCATCTTCTGCTCTGGAGGTGTCGCAACTGCTCCTCGTTTGGCCCCTTTGCTCCAGTCTTTTATGGTAGATGATTATCGCATTAAATACATGATTTCAGTACCATTTCCTGGGATGTCTTCCATAAAGTATCATTTGGTCCACAAAGTGTCACCTGAGGAATATCAACAGAAAGAGGTGCACGAACGCGGTAAAATTCCACAAAGCCTACTATGTAGGCACAAAATAACTATCAAAATCACCACATAAATTGGAGTCATCAACTCCCTCAAGCTTAAGTCTTGCTCGTCCCTGAGCAAGTACTGTAGCCTATAAATAACATGGTCAACTTGATGTTTATGAGATACGGATATGGAAGAAGTATGAGTCCATCATGGGTTATAGGAATGAGTATGGATAAAATGATCATGGTAAGTAATAGCTCATGTCCACCATGATAATGATCATGCAGGCCTCCACACATTGTCAATCAATTTTACTATGGACAGGTAATAACTTTATACCCTAGTTCATGATTGTTTCAACCAGGCAAGCAGATGAAAGTTTTATTTATTTTTCCTCATTTTCTTCTAGAAAATTGTAACTTTTAATATTTTGTCTCTTGTCATTGGAACATGTTTAAGTGCCCATCTCAGACTTTAATTTTATGTGGTATGTAAGCTAAACATGATCCTCGGGAAAACTTTTTCTGCAAAACACTTTTAATTTAAGAGGATTCATTTATTCTTCTGCATGCCCTTATATTAGTTGAACTTCTAATGAACTATCATATACAGTTATTTCATCTTCCTTTAAAAACTTTACAATTGCAATCTGGAGCTGTTATAATTATTATGCAAGTGATTATGTTCTACTACTTAGGTCATAATTATTATCCTGGACCTTCTCACAAAAGCTATAATGATTCCACATGTCAAAACATCCAAATACTCATTGGAAAGGATCATCCCTTGCTCAAAAGGACTTGATAGTTCAACCTTATTAAAAGTTAAACTAAGAGCTAATCTCGGCATGCTGGAAGTAAATACAGAAAAGTAAAGATACAAAGTACACGGGGATCTCCCCCAAGCTTACAATCAAGCCAGAGAGATCCAGGTACTTAGTGTTTCATGCTCACTCCTAAGTATCCTTGCAGGCGGTGGAGATGTTCCTGAAGCATTTCTTCATCTCCCCAATCACTGCTTGCTGGCGATCCACTACATGGGTTAAAAACTCTAGGTGTGCAGTGTTTTGATTAATAGTACCAAGCATGAGGCCGGTCTTATGGAAGAGACCATTGACCCGTGCTTCTAGGTCTTTGCTCATCAACCAATAAGAATCGATACCTTCTCCAATAGTGTCCACACATGCCTTAGAAACTTGCTCCAAATCCTAGACCTTTTCCTTTATCTCCTTTGGGGTAGGTGGCTCCTTTCCCCACTCCTTTTGAGGAGGCCCAAGAGGAAATAACGGAATAGATCCTCGGATGTTGAACTAATAAGGGTTTGGAGGCACTACAAAAAAATACATCCGTGACATTATGGCCCGAACGAAAACTTTTTCTGTCATGGATATGACACTTTCATGATGATAATTGTGACAAAAACATGTATCATCATAGATGTGGTGGGCTCCTACTTCTATGACAAAAAATTATGATAGAAAATGGGCTTTTCATCCTAGGCGGGCTGGAGACACACCTGCATGACATTATTTTGGCCATCCATTATGTAAAGAAATCATGGTAGAAGTGAGGGCGAGGAAATTTTCGGGGAGTTCCCGGTATACAGTGGGGTGGTTGGGCTAGAGTGATGTAATCATTTGCGCGTTTCTCTCTTACACACACATGTGTGTGTGTGTGTGTGCGAGCCGCGTTTGCTAACTGAACTCGAGCGAGGCATTTCATTATGAAACTCAAGCGATCGATCTCGCCCTCACGCTACATACCGAACCCGAGCGATTGATTCCCTATACTATGTACTGAAACCGATCGACCCCTTCGCTCCTAATTGAACCCAAGCGATTCCTTCGCAGTTGCTAACTAAACCCGATTAATTGATCCTTCTCACTGCTTACTGAAGCCGATTGAGCCCCCGTGTGATACCTAGCCATCCGATGTTGGGTTGCCTCTCGATGAACAGTTCCCATTGCTGCAGCGCGCGTGATACACGTAGACACGAATCGAGACGCATTGATCGAGCTGTTTGGTTGGTTTTGGATGAACAGTTCCTGTTGCTGCTGCCCGCTCGTACACCCCACCCCAACCGGTGGGGGTTGGATGAATAGGAACCCGTGGTAGTAGGAAGTTGCCGCTGGATGAACAGGACCCCAAGGAGGCAGCCACCCCCCAGCTAGTTGGGGGTGGATGAACATGACCCCGTGGACGCTGGATGACCAGTAGCCGGTGGTGGCTGGAGGAAGTCGACGGTGGATGAACAGTAGCTAGTGGAGGCTGGAGGAAGTCAGCAGTGGATGAACAGTAGCCTGTGGAGTCCCGTTTTGTGGTACGCTACACCCCTCCCGATTAATAGGACCCCGTTTCGACCGTAGGCGGTTGGCGAGAAGTCCGTTTCCTCCGTTTTGCAGTATGCCACAACCCTCCCAATCAACAAGACCCTGTTTTGACCGTAGATAGTTGGTGAGAAGTCCATTTCCTCCATTTTGCAGTACGCCACACCCCACCCGATCAACAGGACCCCATTTCGACCATAGGCGGTCGAACAGAAGTACGTTTCCTCTGTTTTGAGGTATGCCAGACCCCGTTCGGCTGTTCCGTCCAAGCCGGTTGGTTCCTGATGAACACGATGTTGTTTCTTTGTTCTGACCCAGCTGGTTGGCTGTCGATGAATATGACATTGTTGCTGCCGTTTGTTGCCGCTCCATGTACACGAGCCCTGGCCGTACGTATGCACGAGTACACGTTCGAGACCTTGCCCGTATGTACGTATGTGGCCATATTTTTTGCCGTGTGGCTATACGTACGTGTAAATGATTTAGATGAGATTGCCTGAACTACTACATCGGGGGATCTACTACGACACGTGCCACTACTTACTCGGCCATGGTTCATCCTTGCAGAGAGACTGATCGACTAGTATGTACATACACATTCGTGACTAGACACACAACGCTATGTACTCTTCGGCCGGGTGGGTCCCGGCTGTCAGGGTGGATAAGGAGGCACTTCTTTGAGTGCGAAGATATAGCTAGTGGGTCCCAGCTATCAGGGGGAAGAATATTTTTTTTTGCGCGTAATAAGGAGGAACTTCCTTGCGTGCGAAGATGTAGCTGGTGGGTCCAGCTGTCAGCTTCACCACGTACAGTCCTCTATCGACGACTGCCATTCATTGATCATGCCATGCCGAGAGCATCAAGGTGGTGGGCGATAGTGAGGCCTAGGAGGGGATCGACATGGAGCCAGGGAAGACGCGACAGTGGGTGCCCACGCGGAGGGGAGTACGAGGGTTGATTGGTTCGTCTATGGTGTCCGGCTACCGTCGCCGAAGAATAACATGAGGTGTGGGTGAGTAGAGCGATGGCATGGCCAGTGGTGGTAGTAGGGTGGGGCGGTGAGGCCTGTGCTGTAGCACATCCGGCCACTACAGGCAGGAGCAGGCGGTACGGCCGACGCTAGGTTGGGCAGCTGGAGCAAGAAGATCACAGATTGCAGAAGCAACACAGCCGTTGGATTAACATCCAACGGTCGCTGCTGCTAGAATTGTTTGTTGATTAAGTTGACGAAGCCCTGCGTATGCATCAACTTAGTAGGCCCACAAGTCAGCCTCCAAATCTGGTGGGTCCCAACTAGCAGGAGGAGGAATCATTTTTCTTGCGCATAATAAGGAGGCACTTCCTTGTGTGCGAAGACGTAGCTGGTCGGTTCCAGTTGTCCGTGGGAGGAAACTTTTTTCCCGTGTAATAAGGAGGAACTTCCTTGCGTGTGAAGATGTAGCTGGTGGGTTCAACTTGTCAGGGGGAGGAATCATTTTTTTCGCGTAATAAGGAGGCACTTGCTTGCATGCGGCCATGGACCATGTGGGTCCTTACTGTTAGCCTCTCCATGTTCATCCCTCTTCTGATGGTTGTCGTTTGTTGACCACGTTGACCACGCCGTGTCGAGAGCACCAACACGGTGGACGATGGTGAGGCCTAGGATGGGAACAACCCGGAGCCAGCAAAGACACAACGGTGGATGCCCATGCGGAGGGGAGTAGGAGAGTTGACTGGTTCATCTGCAAGGTGAGGCTGTCATCGCCGGAGAATAACAGGAGGTGCGGGTGGGTAGAGGGATGGCCTGGCCAGCGGTGGGAGTAGGGTGGGCCAGTGAGACCTGCACGGCATCACAACCGGCCACAGGAGAAGAGAGCAGGCAGTCCTGCCGGTGCTGGTTTGGGCGGCTCGAGTAGGAAAATCAGAGATTGAAGAAGCAGGACGGCCGTTGGATGGACATCCAATAGTCACTGCTACTAGAATCGTGTGTTGACTATTAGTTGACAGGGCCTTGCGTACGTGTCAACTTAGTTGGCAAACAAGTCAGCCTCGAAATCTGTGGCATGTACAACCCATTTGCTATTATTTTTATAATTTACAACCCATTTGCTAATTCATATGGAATTTGTTGCAACCCATATTCCATTTTTAGAATTGTTGCCCATTTTTTGGTCAGGTCCAGGTTTAAAATTTGAACTAAAAAATATGTGAATTTTTTGGAATTTCGCATATATTTGCTAGGATCCGAACTATTTTTAATCCCAAAATGAGGAGCCAGATTAAAACTAATTTCAAAATAAATTAATATTATGTTAAAATCCAATGAAATATAAAATCTCAATGAAGAACAAAAACAAAATACGAAACTAATTGCCCATTTATCGTGTTTTTTTGAAATTTGCAGCCCATTCAATGGTACATCGAGCTGCTATACAAACGATTTTTAACCCTTTTCCATGACGGCATTTTGAACCTTCGCATAGTGAGTGTGGGCGATAGAGGGGTCCTTCCCACACGACCCAGAAACCGTCGGGGATAGGCCCTCTGGTCACACACGTTGCGCAAAATGAGCTCGTGTGCGATCGGGCTAGCCATCGCATAGGCTCAATCGTTTCCATTCGTAAGTACATCCCACACAGTAAAACGCAAAGAAACGTTTCCCTTCGTATGTACATCCCACATAGTCAATCCACGGAATACGTTTCCATTTGTATGTACATCCCACACAGTCAATCCAAGAAGAACATTTCCGTTCGTATATACATCCCACCCGATGAATCCCAGACAAACGTTTCCGTTGGCACCTACATCACACAATTTTTTTTTCATCAAATCATCTATGATAGTGTTGCCATTACAGACAATATTAACAATTTTATCGTTTGCGTTATTGAATGCATCACGCACGGTGCATAGAAGAAACTGTGTGGCATAGGCAGTCCATCACACACACTTTTTATGTGGAAAATGTTTGCGCAAGGTGGCCTAACGCATGCAATTTTCAAGAGGAAGTCGTGTGTGATTGTTCATTGATCCAACATGCTTTCTTCCTAGAAACTGTTTGCGTTGTCTGAGGTCATTGCCCATGGTGTTTTCTCAATAACCGTTTGCAATAGAAAAACCCAATTAGCAGGCTAATTGGCGTATTATTAATAATCCATTTATTAATCAAATTGACATTTCATATTAAGCACACACTATATTTCATTTTTTATTACGGAAGCAGGATTTCATAATTGAAATACATCAAAGTACAACATCATATAGCTTCAGCACTCAGTTACACCATAGAGGCATATAGCTAGCTACCCCATTACACAACTGCACCAGCACCAAGTTTCACAAGCAACATCTATAACCTTTCAAAATTAGCACCATAGACGGTACATAGACAGATGAATCTCATATGGAAAACTGCTGAAGCGGAAGGCGAATATTGAGCCTTCATTGATGTTGAAGGTCTTTGCAACTTTAGGCCAGTGCCTATGGATGATTGACCGTCCATCCTTCGTCCTCTTCAGGAAGACTTCAATATTGTACCGTGGGTGTTGTATGAATACCTTCCTCGCCTCCTGACCATATAGGAGGTTTGAGTGGTAATCATCAGTGAACTGGTTTGGGAAGGCCTAAAAACAAGGATATGCATAAATATCTTCTCTAGATTTGAAATGGCGCAAAGGAATAAAACAGAGAAGGTATAATAGTTAGTACCATCCTGTAGTGAACTGATGTCTTCTTCATTGTGCAGACAAATATCTTGTTGTTTTTTGTCGCTAGTTTCTTTATCCTAGCAATCTTTCTAAGTTTCTTGACTTGACTGATATTCATGGATAACTCATTTTCCCATATGCAAAAAGGGTCGAACAGTGGGTCAAAACCTCTGATAGCAGGACCTACATGTGCAAGACCAAATTGTTATAAACCTAAATATTAGAATGGTTCCTGCAATTGCACAATAATGTGCTATTAGACAAAGGACCATGCATGTCCAAACCTCAATTGTAAACCTCAGTGCTTCCCATTGTTTCCCTCCAACACATATAAGGTAGTTAGTGATCAAGTTAAGTGAGGGTTGGCATTCTCTCAGTAAAATATGTTGATGAAAAATAAACACATTGCGGATTCATGAGATTAATTCGAGCCACATGGAAAAGCCATTTATCCAAACCAAGCATGATTAAGAACTAGGAAATATAGCAATTGTAATGTTTTTCATGTATTAAGTGCGGCCAAATTCGATTTATTCCTCACATGCATAACAATACAAAATTGTACCCACAACAATTGGACATCGCATTGTATAATTGAACCAAGCAGTTAACTAAACACCACAACAAATGAACCAAACATTAACTGAGCACCACATTGCACAATATAACATACTCCTAATAGAAGATCAGATAGTTAAGCAAACCAAGCATGCTTAACAACTTGGAAATATAGCAATTGTATTTGTTTCTCATGTATTTAGTACAACCAAATTCGATTTATTTCTCACATGGTAGACAATAAAAAAATGCACCCATAACAATTGAACATCGCATTGCAGAATTGAGCCAAACATTTAACTAAACACCACAACAATTGAACCAAACATTAACTGAGCACCACATTGCACAATAAACATACTAGAAGATAAGACAGTCAACCAAACCAAGCATGCTTGACAACTTGGAAATATAGCAATTGTATTTGTTTCTCATGTATTTTGTACAGCCAAATTCGATTTATTTCTCACATGGAAGACAATACAAAATTGCACTCAAAAGAATTGAACATCACATTGCAGAATTGAACCAAACAGTTAACTGAACACGACAACAAATTAACCAAATAGTTACTAAGTGAGCACCACATTGCACGACATATAGAACATATACACTAGAGGAATAAATTGCATGGTAAAAGTACATAGGACAATTCACTAGAATTTGTTAAGGAAAGGCAGGAGCAACACCTCCAACGGGTAAACCGAACATGCTTAACCGGCATAGCTAGCTAACTAAACATAGGTCCTTATAGTGGGCTAATAAGACAAGCTACTCCTCATCGTCGGAGATATTGATGATGATTGGCTCCTTGGAAATGGAAGAGGGTAAGGCCTCCACAATATGGGTGCCCTCCTCGTTGTGGTGAGTTGCCTGAGCCGCTCCAGGCACCAACTTGCTGGCTCTCGAGTTGAGGTAAGCACAGGCACGCTGAGAAAACACCTCATAGTCTTTGTCGAAGGAACCGACGGTGGACTCGAGAAAACGCCACGAACTGTCATTTAAAGCAGCCAATCTTGTCACGGCGTCGGTGCACAAGGCATCAATGATGGCCTCGACGGCGAGGTGCTCCTCCAAGATCTGAGGGTCGGCACGAATGGCAGCCATCGTGACCTGATCCGTGCGTGCGGCCGCAATTTGCTTCTCCGCTGCCAAATGCTCCTTGAGCTCCTGGCTATACTGCGTGCACCATGGCTTAGGGCGGCGCTTATTTGGGGTAGGGGTCGGTAATTTGGGTGGAAGGTGTCGCGCCGACGGTCGGGGCATGTGGGATGTAGAAGGAGGAGGAGGATGGGGCTCGGGTGTGGATTACCTGCCTGGATCGACGAGGCCGAGCAACGTGAAGGAGGGTCGCCGGCGAGGAGGCTGCGCTGCAAGCAAGGAGTGAAGGTTTGAACTTGGAAAGGAACGTAGAAATAGTGGAAATGTGGCTTTTGGTAAGGGGGAAGGGGCGGGGAGGTAGATATTTCCGCGGAAGCCAAAAATTTGGCTCAGTGTAGCAAAAAAACTGGCACGCAAAGTGTCATCAGACATGGTCCCTTATTCAGCACTGTGTACGATATGTGAACATCACAAACGATTCATGTAGCTTACCCCATGCGTGATGAGTTTGAACATGCAAATTTTGGTCTGAATTTCCCTGGTTACAGTGGTTATCCATGTCATTGCATAATTTGGGTACATAAAAGAGCCTACAACACACCCACACTTCTTAATCGAGCAAGTTCAGCAATTAAATAGAGCTAGCCGACCTAAACATTACTCTGACAAATGAAAGACTGGCGTTCTAAATTAAACAAAGAGTACTACTCCCGCTGACGCTCGTCAATCTCCGCCCCCTCCTCCATATCCAGCTTGCGCCCGACGATATCCTGGGGATGGGGCTCCATGGCATCCATCGCACCATACTTGGCAAGCATCTCGCTATCCGTGTCCGCCATCTCTTTGGAAAAGGCCGCCACAAGCTGGGCGTGGGCGGCCACGATCTGGGCTTGGACGGGCTCCGTCATGGCAAGGTATGCCGTGAAGGAATGGACGGCTGCTCGAACGCTCTCGGCGATTGCCAACTCTTCGGTCATGGGTTGCTGACCGTTGTCGGAGAAGCTTCGTTCGATTTGTGCGGTGGCCACCACAAACTAGGCGTGGGCTTCCTCGACATGGTCGTGGGCGGCCTCCATCAGGGCTAAGGCACCGATGTGGAACGGCCAACTGTTGTGCCGCTCTCGCCAGTTGCTATCTGCGTCGCAGATGTTGTTGCCGCCACCTGAGCAGCAACATCGGCCGTTTGGGCCGTCGGCAGATTGCGGCCGCGCTGATGCAGCTTGTTAGCATGTGCATGGAGACTGCGGCCATGCTCTGCCAGAGTCAGCCACCATAGTTGCCCTCACGACGCGGGTCCATGTCCCCATCTTTCACCGGCGATGATTGAACAGTGAAATGATATTTAGGGAGCGAGCTAGTGTGCTTGACGCGCCGACTGTGGACTGTAGCCAACGCACCTTCTCACGTAAGCCATATACGTACTACTCCGATGGTGCTCCAAGATATTTTGTACTGCATCTCACACGGTTGGTGATAAGAAACTGTGTGCGATCTACTTGATCTATCATCTTGATTTGAAAAACATAATTGGGTCACAGCGGCAAAGGAGGGTGTTTGAATTGCTAGAACTTTTATCTGCAGTGAACATGCAACTATAGGTGTGTCGTCAAAAAAATTGGAATTATTCGGGTTCGTTTGGACATTTTTATACATTAACTTGGTTTTCTAGGGATTTCAGGTGCACAATTCAACATTAAACTACATGCACATGCTCCGGTGTACCAAAATGGGTTGTAAAATCATATATGCATCCATGGGTTGATGCTTATGTCCCATGCAAGAAATGGGGATGAATTTCAAACACCTGGGCACTGTGGCTTGCTGGCAAACATTGAGATACTTGGTTTTGAAATTCTAGTAAATCTAAAACTCGTCTGAAATTCATGAACCTTGGCATGCTATCATGGAATGGCATCAACATGCTATGGTTAAAAAATTTGTCCCATTTGGGACAGGTTTTGGTATAAGCTTCTCACAAACCAGAGCTTCTCACAAGAAGCCTCATGGTTCCAGTAGGGAATGTGTCACCTTTGTGGATGAAATGATATTCATTGCCTCTTCTTGCTTTCAAATTTTTTCTGGTGTCAACATAGAACAATAGGAGTGTCGTGTTAAATTTTGGAATTTTTTGGGATTCGTTTGGACATTTTTATACATTAACTGAGTTTTCTAGGCATTTATGTGCATAATTCAAATTTGAACTACATGCACATGCTCCAGTGGATAAAAATGGGTTGAGAAATCAAATGTGTGTCCTTGGTTGCATGCTTAGGTCCCATGCAAGAAATGGGAATGAATGTCAAACACCTCGGCACCGTCACTTGGTCGCAAACATTGAGATACATGGTTTTAAAATTCTAATAAATCCAAAACTCGTCTGAAATTCATGAAAGTAGGCATGCTATCATGGAAAGGCATCAACATGCTGTGGTAAAAAAAATGTCCCATTTAGGGGTAGGTTTGGGTATAAGCTTCTCACAAACCAGAGCTTCTCACAACAAGCCTCATGGTTCCGGTAGGGAATGTGCCTCCTTCGTGGATGAAATGATATTCGTTGCCTCTTCCTGCTTTCAAATTTTTTCCTAGTGGCAACACAGAGCAACAGGAGTGTCATGTTAAATTTTGGAATTTTTTGGGGTTCGTTCGGACATTTTTGTACATTAACTGAGTTTTCTGGGAATTTTATGTGCATAATTCAAATTTGAACTACAGGCAGATGCTCCAGTGCAGAAAAATGGGTTGAAAATCAAATGTGTGTCCTTGGGTGCATGCTTAGGTCCCATGCAAGAAACGGGAATGATTTTCAAACACCAGGGCACCGTTACTTACCGGCAAAATGTTGAGATACTTTGTTTTTAAATTCTATTAAATCCAAAACTCGTCTGAATTTCATGAAACTTGGAATGCTATGGTGGAATGGCACCAACATGTTGTGTTAAAAAAATGTCTTAATTGGGGCAGGTTTTGGTCTATGCTCCTCCCAAACCAAAGCTTCTCCCAAGAAGCCTCGTGGTTCCGGTAGGGAACGTGTGTCACCTTTCTGGATGAGACGACATTCGTTGCCTCCTCTCACCTTGATTTTTTCTAGATACAACATAGAGCAACAAGAGTGTTATGTTAAATTGTGGAATTATTTGGGGTTCGTTTGGACATTTTTATGCATTAACTGAGTTTTCTAGGCATTTCATGTGCATAATTCGAATTTGCACTACATGCACATGCTCTAGTGTAGCAAAATGGGTTAAAAAATCATATGTGGGTCCTTGCATGCATGCTTAGGTCCCATGCAAGAAATGGGAATGAACTTCAAATAACTCAGCATCGTGCCTCGACCGCAAACATTGAGATACTTGGTTTTAAAATTCTAGTAAATCCAAAACTCGTCTGAAATTCATGAAACTTGGCATGCTATCATAGAAAGGCACCCGACATGCTGTGGTATTTTGCGTGTCCAATTTGAGAGAAGGCGCACTCGAATCAATAGCCAACAAAGGCATTTTGAAACAAATAGTTGCCACCTTATCATCTCAAATGTTTGTATAATTTAAATCCTGGGCGTTCTGTTAACCATTCACATGATGCCACGCCTCACAGTTTTAATGGCTAGGAGGTGCCGTGCGGACAGGTGCTTGAGTAGACGGGAGGCGTGCGAGCGCAGTCCGCTACGCAGGTTAACCAGGAGGCATGCAAGCTGTCCTCCAATGCGGAGGCTCAGCGGGAAGCGTGCGAGTTGTACGCTGCGTAGGCTCACTAGGAAGCGGGCCCTTTGAGTTCCATGGTCGCCCGCCTCGCTTGCATCCTCTCCATTAATGGTGCCCAAGCGCCTATTTAATACGGGCGGCCTTACTGTTCGCCTCCCATTCCCCTCCCGCAGACCTCCACCGACGCCATGGCGCAGAAGGATCATCTGCCACTAATCTTCCAGTTTGGTGAAGTCGACTCCGAGCCAGACGAGATAGAAAACAAGGAGGAATGGGGCCTCATGGACATGGCCCTAAAAAAGCTGGCCACGGCGGCTGCTGCCCCCGCGCCCGTCCTAGCTGCCATCCTCGCGCTCGCGCCAGCGACCATCCCCGTAGCATTGACGGGCTGGTCACCGAGCACTATCGCAGCGCTAGAAGCCGCGGGCATCAGCGAGGTCCCCGTGGACCCACGCGAGCTTGTGTACATGCCAGAGCCCATGCACGTGCGCGCCCCTGCACCCACCATGGCGCTGGTCCCCGTGCGTTTGCCTGCACCCGCCGTGCCCGTACCCATGCGCACGCCCTCCTTAGGGTCATGGGACTCCACCGTCGACCGCTACCTCACAGCGTCGGGAGTTGCCGTCCTCCCACGCCCTGCCCGTCGATCGCGCGACAACAAGATGTTTGATTACCATGTGAAGAACATTCTGTGCTGCCTTGAAGACTTCAACAGTGGCGTCCCGGAGGACGACAACGACAATGCCGGCGTGGCACGCCACCTCCGCCGCCGCCGGAATTAGTTTTTTTGGGTTTAATACTGTATCTCAATCGTATGAATATAAAGTCGCAGTGTGACTGAATGAAACCTATGGTTTGAACAAACTTGCGTTTTTCTCTATGAATGTACATAGTTATCAAACAGTTAAAAAAATGTGAAATGGTTTTTAAATTTAAAACACTCATCGCAAACATTTTAGATAGAACACCCTTATGCAAACCGACAACTTCCCCAGTAAGCCAAGGGAAAATGTGCCGCGCCGGATTTGTGCAGGTCTTCATTGCAAACGTTTTAGATAGAACACCCGTATGCAAAGCGTGAGGTATGGTCCTTCCCCAGTAAGTCAAGGGAAAATTTGCCGCGTAGGATTTGTGCATCTCTTCATCGCAAACAGTTCAGATTGAAGACGGTATGCAAATCGAGAGCTATGGTTCCTTCGCCACTAAGCCGAGAGAAAATCTGGCACGCAGGATTTGTACATCCCTTCAACGCAAACGATTTGTTTGGATGACCTGTGTGCAACCACGTACATACAATTTGGAAAGATTTGCATCTGTCATATTGGGTATATTGCCAATTGTCAATCTGGTAACATTGCACTTTGTCAACCTTGTAACACTGCCATTTGCCAAAATTTGCAGCTAAAAATCACTAGCACTATCTAATTTTTGCAACTAAAATTCAGTAAGCATAGATTAAGTAGTCATTCTCTATAGAAACAGTTCGACTCGATAGCTGAACCAGCCAAACTTTTCCCCAATTGTTGCTAACCACGTACTGAAATAGCTAGTTCAACTATATATACTAGCTAATTTTAAATACGTTGTACAATTCAGCCACATCTACAGTCAGATGAACTGAACAAAATAGCCCCTAAATACTACTACTACAGAGTGGCTTTGTACTACTTCCAGCAGCCTGTCCTTTGCTGAGCTCGCTCAGTAAGATGCAGAGGAGGAGGAGCCTATGATGATCTAGACAACTAGAATACGGTGCCTGCCGTTGCTGCACCTTTAGCAACGCTCACCTCAAACGCCCTCTGCCGCTCCAGATGAATCCTCTCGAAGCGGCATGACTCCTCGTAGATCTCCTCATTCCTCGCCTCGGCGGCGGTGTGTGCTGCGGCTACGGCGGCGGTAAGACTCTTTGCATGCTCGACGAGGCGCTCCTCGTCCTCCCGCAGGAACTCGATGTAGCGCGCAAGGTCACTGACGCACGTGCGGGGCTCCACCTCCACCTCCCGCCTTCGGGCAGTGGTGGCGGAGCGGGTGATGACCCTGATGGTCGACGGTGGGCTGGTGGCCATGGCAGCTGATGGTGGGGTGGCGTCCACGACCGCCATCTCCTGCCTTCACGCCGCGGTGGCGGAGCGGGTGATGGCCACGGTGGCTGACAGTGGGGTGGCGGCCACGACGGCCACCTCATGCCTTCGGGCCGCGGTGGCAGAGCGGGCGATGGCCCTGGCTTTCGATGGTGGTGTGGCAGCCACAGCAGCAGACGGTGGGGTGGCAGCAATGGCGGCCGGCAACAGCTGCCGACGGGCAATGGTGGCGGAGCGTGTGGTGGGTGTTGCGCACACCCAACATGGACGCCATAAGCAGTACACTATGACGGGAATTGTGCTGCCGCTGTGGTGTAGCCTCCCAGCTGGAGCTGTCCTCTGATGATGGTGGAGTGGTTGAGCGACGATGACGGACCGGTGCCATTGGCAATTGTGGGAGAAGCAGACAAGATAAGCTACAGGGAGGGAGGGGAAAATGCGACGCAGCACTCGCCGACCATGAGGGTTTATATAGCAGGCCGGTAAACATTGGGATTTTGGGAGATTTCACCGAGTCGGGCGAGAAGCTTGCACGGCTATGCATGGGAACCAGCGTGGTTGCGCGGGAACGGGCTCACCGATGATTCATTGGCGCCACTTCGAGCCACCGTTTGGCCAAAAGAACGCCCCTCTGCGCTGCTCAAGCTTGCGCTTGAAGCCGCCTGCGGCATCGGGGTGATAAGACGTGCGAGAGGAGGACAAAACGACACATACACATATGGTTAATAAAAAATGTTTGCAATTTAATTACATACTACCCCCGTCCTAGTTTAAGTCCTCTTTATATTTTGTGCCAAATTTTGACTAGAGATATAACTAATAAAATATGAATGCATGTCGCCAAAGATTATATCGTTGTATTCGTATTTGAACATAGTTTCCAATTTATTTTTTTATAACATGGATTAACATTTTGTTAGTTAAATTTAAGGTCAAAATATGGCACAGAATATAAAGGGGACTAATAGACCAAGACGGAGGTAGTAGCACACAATCGCTCTCTACGCAACGTCACGAATGATTGTTCGACCACCGTGTGATGTGTAATGCGATGTAGTTTCACATCATGCCGCCGGCTCGCAACTGCCGGCTGGCTTGTAGACGACCATTCCCTGCGTGTTCAACTGGTCTATGCGTGTGGTTGCTCATGGTTGAGGCGGTCACGGTGCGCTCTGCTCGCGTCCTGCCGCGCGCGCTCTGCCCACGTCCTTCCATGCGCACTGCTAGTGTTTGGGGCCGGCGCACGATCACGTACGTTCGTGCTGCCATTATGCATGCGGTTGCGCCGGGCACGGCGCCACGATGCAGTTACCCGCTTCAAAAACTGCCATGCGGATGTGCCAAGAATCTAGGCCGCCCGGCCCCCATTTATTCTAGCTGCTATTTACCTTCATCTCTCGTGCCACACGATACAATAAGCACACCCACGACGACACATATAGAGAGGATATCCAGCGGTTCCAATGGCGCTCCCCGTGCCTCCAATGGCGCTCCCAGCGGTCAACGACGAAAACGGGGGCAGTTCACCATGCATCACATAGTGGACACCCACGAGAGGGGGAAGGACCACTCAGTGGTGTATACGAATGAGACGGTCTCGGTGGAGAGCTCCATCCAAACTATGGAGCAGTTGCTTGCTAAGGACAAGTACCAAGTGGTCGGCTTCAACCTCGAGTTCACCAGCAGTCATGCCGGGAAAGATCAAAAGATTGCCGTTGCCCAGTTGTGCATGTGACATGACGTCCTCGTCTACCACTACCACCTGGCCACAAGGCCTTGTGAGCATTTCTCCAGGTTTATCAATAGCTCTGACTATAGTTTCGCTACGGTGGACACCACCAATGATCTAAAAGCGCTCTATGTTTCGGGCTTGACCTGCCAGAATCTTGTCAACATCCGTGACCACTACAAGGTCTGGGGCAGCACCAAGAACTGATAGAGGCGAAGGTGTCTCGATGTTTCGATGAGATAGCTATCGTTTTCTGTGGGAGTCGATTTTCACGATCCGATTACGAACATGCGAAGACGTCGCACCTTAGCAATCACGAAACTAACTTTCGAGGGGTTATTGACCATGCCAGAGCACGATCAACCTGACCATGAGGGTCTATTTCCAGCAAGCAAACAAAGAACAAGCAAGAAACTGAGATTGCAATCTGGATATTGCGAATATAAGATGAAAACTTTATTGATCAAGGTGGGGTTCTGTGACGTCTTGGTCTGGTCGTTGAACACAAACGAAGTATGCAAAGTTGCAACTATGGCGAACTTTTAATCTAAACAAAACCCAAAGTCTAAATGACGCCCTAAGGGCTTTATATATGTTGGAGTAGGGGGAATTTCATGACCCCTTGAAGGTGGGGTCCGAAACCAAGCCTAACTTTGTTTCCCCACACATACGGACTCTAAAAACAGCCTATACTTAAGTATTTCGAAACTACATGGGCCTGGCCCAAAAATAAGGTGGCGCAGCACCTAAAATAAGCTATGGACGAAATTTATGAAGGGGCATCTTGTATATTTCGTCCATGTCCTTGTAGGTTATCACGGAGGCTTCAAAGTGCTCAAATATGAACTAGAAACGCCAATCTGTATCCCTTCGCGCGCGCCTTCATCTCCATGCTTGATCCTGCTCCAGTGTTCATCCCTCTTGTCCATGGTAGGCCCTTCATTAGTAATCAACACAGATGTATCCACTTTAGGCAGCATCATATTCTCATGAACATTAGAATTGTCACCAAGAAACAGAAGTACCTGGTAATTCAATTGGCATGCGTCAGCTCTAGTAATTGGTCCAGTATACATAGCAGCAGGTGTTGGGTGTAACAATGCTATTGATGTCCTCATCATCCTCCCCTTCTTGAAATGAAGTCGTGCTCGACGGAAGCTCATTTTCCTCACCCAAATAAGGCTTCAAATCTGCAATGTTAAACGTGGGACTAACCCCAAAATCTGCAGGCAGCTCAAGTTTAAATGCATTATCATTTAGTTTCTCTAACACCTTAAAAGGACCATCAGCACGTGGCATTAGCTTTGATTTGCGCAAATCAGGAAATCTATCCTTACACAAATGTAACCAAACAAGATCTCCAGGTGCAAACACAACACGCTTTCTACCCTTATCTCCAGCAAGTTTATATTTAGCATTAATACACTCAATGTTCTCCTTAGTTAACTCATGCATTTTTAAGATCAATTCAGCATATTGTTTAGCATCAAAATTAACCTTCTCCGAAGATGGAATAGGCAACAAATCAATAGGTGCATGAGGTAGGAAACCATACACAATTTCAAAAGGGCACATCTTAGTAGTCGAATGCAACGAACTATTATAAGGAAATTCAATATGAGGCAAGCATTCTTCCCACATTTTCTTGTTATTCTTCAAAACAACCCTAAGCATAGTAGACAATGTTCTATTGACTACTTCAGTTTATCCATCAGTTTGGGGGTGACAAGTAGTACTAAAAAGCACTTTAGTCCCCAACTTAGCCCATAAACATCTCCAAAAGTGGCTAAGAAATTTAGTATCACGATATGAAACAATAGTATTTGGCACACCATGCAAGCGAATAATTTCACGAAAAACAAATCAACAACATTAGCAGCATCATCGCTTTTATGACATGGTATGAAGTGTGCCATTTTTGAAAATCTATCCACGACAACAAATATGCTATCCCTCCCCTTTTTTGTTACAGGTAATCCTAAAACAAAATCCATAGATATATCCTCCCAAGGAACACTAGGTACAGGCAAAGGCATATATAAACCATGAGGATTGAGTCATGACTTAGCTTTTTGACATGCAGTGCAGCGAGCAACAAAACGCTCAACATCCCGTCTCATCTTTGGTCAAGAGAAATGTGTAGCAAGTATATCCTCCATCTTCTTCACGCCCAAGTGTCCCATTAATACTCCTCCATGCGCCTGCTGCAACAACAAAAGATGAATGGAGCTAGCTGGAATGCATAGCTTGTTAGCACGAAACACAAATCCATCGTTAACAACGAACTTGTTCCATGTTCTCCCTTCTTTACAATTCTGAAATACATCTTTAAATTCAGCATCATGCACATATTGATCTTTGATGGTCTCCAAACCAAATATTTTAAAGTCAAGTTGTGAAAGCATAGTATAACAACGAGACAATGCATCAGCAATAACATTTTCTTTACCCTTCTTGTGTGTAATGACATAAGGGAAAGTCTCAATGAATTCAACCCATTTAGCATGTCTACGGTTCAGTTTTACTTGACTTTTAATGTGTTTCAAAGATTCATGATCAGAATGTATAACAAATTCTTTGGGCCATAAATAATGTTGCCATGTTTCTAAGGTCCGAACAAGAGCATATAATTCTTTATCATAAGTAGAATTGTTCAGACTAGTCCCACTCAATTTTTCAGAAAATTATGCAACAGGTTTGCCATCTTGTAATAACACACCTCCTAATCCAATTCCACTAGCATCACATTCAAGCTCAAAAGTCTTATTGAAATCAGGAAGTTGGAGTAAAGGAGCATGTGTCAACTTATCTTTCAATACCATGAAAGCTTCTTCCTGTGCGGTATCCCAAACAAAAGGCACATCCTTCTTTGTAAGCTCATTGAGAGGTGCAGCAATGGTGCTAAAATCTCTCACAAAATGCCTATAGAAACCAGCGAGTCCAAGAAAACTCCTCACTTGTGTGACTGTTTTGGGCTGCGGACAACTCTCAATAGCTTCAATCTTGGCTTTATCAACTTCAATTCCCTGTGGGGTAGCAACATAACAAAGAAAAGATACTCGGTCGGTGCAAAAGGTACACTTCCCAAGGTTACCAAACAAACGCGCATCACGTAGAGCAATAAAAACAACACGTAAATGTTCCAAATGTTGTTCCAAAGATTTGCTATAAATCAGTATATCATCAAAATAGACTACCACAAATCGTCCAATGAAAGCTCGTAAAACTTCGTTCTTTAATCTCATGATAGTACTAGGTGCATTAGTTAACCCAAAAGGCGTGACTAACCACTCATATAAACCAAACATACTTTTAAATGCTGTTTTCCATTCATCTCCCAATTTCATACGAATTTGATGGTATCCACTATGCAAATCAACTTTGGAGAATATTGTAGAGCCACTCAATTCATCAAGCACATCATCTAGCCTAGGAATAGGATGACGATAATGAAAAGTAATATTATTAATGCCTCTACAATCAACACACATACGCGACGTACACTACAGGAATCGGGCACTTTGCCGTCTGCCATGGCTGACGGCAAAGGCATGCCTGGCAGACGGGAAAGGCCTTTGCCCGTCAGCCAGCAGACGACACCACGTCCGGCTGAACGAGCTACGGCAAAGGGCAATTTGCCGTCTGCTGGTGGACAGTAAAGATGCAAAGGTCTTTGCCGTCTGCCAGCAGACGGCAAAGGGCATGGACGGCACACGTGGCAGCTTAGGTCCGTTAAGGGGTTAATGGCGACGGCAAAGATCTTTGCATCTTTGCCGTCTGCCAGCAGACGGTGAAGTACCCAAATAGGCCAGCCCAGATGCCCCCCAGGTAGCTGCCACATGGCACGCTATGCCGTCTGCTGGCAGACGGCAAAGATGCAAAGGTCTTTGCCGTCTGCCAGCAGACGGCAAAGCAACCATATAGGCCAGCCCAGTGCCCCCAGGTTGCACATGTAGCTGCCACATGGCAGCTTTGCCGTCTGCTGGCGGATGGCAAAGCTCTTTGCAGTCTGCCAGCAGACGGCAAAGAGCATGTATAGCCCCTGTTTTTCCTATTTTTTCTTAAATTCAATCAATTTCACAGAATTTCACAGATATATATATATATATATACACATTTGAAAATACTTTCAACAAGCATACCAACACATATACATACCAAATCATATCCCTGCCATATGGATATGATCATCCAACACATATACATACCAAATCAAAGGTCCATATGCAACATATATAGCTTGACAACATATCCAACAACAAGCATACAATGGTTTCATCCATACATACATATATAGGTAGCAAGTTTCACATTGTTCATCCTACAAAATCAAAACAAAAAGGAAGCACAAGGAGAAGAGTAGACTCCATCAACACAAGCTTCCTCATCTAAAGCAAATCTATAAATTGGGAAAGAAGAAAGTTAGAAGAAGAAGAAGAAGACTAGAAGAAGAAGACTAGCTAGAAGAAGAAGAAGAAGAAGAAGAAGAAGAAGAAGAAGAAGAAGAAGAAGAAGAAGAAGAAGAAGAAGAAGAAGAAGAAGAAGAAGAAGAAGAAGAATTTTCTTCTCTTTCTTTTTCTCCTCTCCTCTTTTTATCTTCTTCTTCTTCTAACTAAGGTAGGTAAAAATGCCATTTTTTAGCTAAGCTAGGTAAAAATGCTAAGTGTAGGTCATTTTAGAGCTAAGCTAGGTAAATAGGTCATTTTGGAGCTTAGTAAGATTATTATGTCATTTTCGAGGAAAATAAGCTAAGTCTATGTCATTTTGGAGGTAACAAAGATTATCATACCATTTTTGACCTAAGTATGCTAAGTATGTCATAAATGAACTGAAGAAGCTAAGTATAGGTCATTTTTGAGCTAACCTAGGTAGTTATGCCATTTCTGAGCTAACTAAGCATATTTATTCATTTTGGAGGACAAAATGGTAAGTGTAGGTCATTTTAGAGCTATCCTAGTTAAAATCTGTCATTTTGGAGCTAGGTAAGGTTATTTTGTCATTTTGGAGGAAAATAAACTAATTATATGACAGTTTGGAGCTAAACCAAGGTTATTATGCCATTTTTTACCTAAGTAAGCTAATTATGTCATAAATGAACTAGGTAAGCTAAGTATAGATCATTATTGAGCTATCCTAGGTAGTTATGCCATTTTTTAGCTAACTAAGCATATTAAGTCATTTAGGAGGAAAAAATGCTATGTATAGGTCATTTTATAGCTATCCTAGGTAAAGTATATGTCAACTAAGCTTATTATGTCAATTTGGAGAAAACTAAGGTAAGTATAGGTCATTTTTGTGCTAACCTAGGTGATGATGCCATTTTTGAGCCAACTTACGTAAGTATAGCTCATTTTTTTATCTAACTTAGGTAATTATGCCATTTAGGAGGAAAATAAGCTAAGTATGCATTTGTAGCAAAACACTAGAGAAAACTTACCCTCATCACAACAAATGCGATGAAGATCGCAACTACGGTAACAATTGATCCAATGGCATAATGATACCAAGCCTCATTATCAATGGCATATTTTCTAATCTTCTTAATCTTCAAGAGCATTGCATCCATCTTCAAGCGCATTGCATTCATCTTCATCTTGTGATCATCGACGATATCGACAACATACAACTCCAATTTCATCTTCTCTTCTTCAATTCTTTTTAATTTTTTCTTTCAAATACTCATTTTCTTTTTCAACTAAATTTAACTTCTCGACAAGAGGGTCGGTTGCAATTTCTGGTTCACATACCTCCTAGATTAAAATATCTCTATGTCAACTTGATGGCCATAATTGTCGTAAATGCGAAATGCAACAAATAGTTATAAAAGAGAATTTACCACATCCGAATCATAAAGCGGGCGAGGGCCGACGGGGACGGATATCAAGACCATGGCACTATGTATAAGAAATAATCATACAAAGTAAGAAAATTATACAAGTAACTATATAAATCATACAATCATACAAGTAACTATATAAATCAAGTACAACATAAAAAATTGAATACCTAATAATAATCTGGATCGTCGGGTTCAATAAATGCTTCGGGATCAATAAATGCATCATCATCATCACTACCAGTCAATGACGTGCTCATCATCATCATTAATAAATGCATCATCATGTGGAAGGCCACCTTTACGTAATCGGTCAAGCATTGACAGGTCATCCGCAGCAGTAACCTCTTCTAGTTCAGGCTCTTCTTGTTCTGGCTCAGGGGTGAAGTCGGGTTCTGTGTCGCTGTCTACTTCAATGTTCTGGGGTGAAGTAGAGCAGTTCTTGAAACGTTTTTGGAAAGACGTGTTTCTTGGAAGAATTCTCCTTCATATGTGTCTGGGTTAATGTGAGGTTCATAATCCTCTTCATTGGGGGGAGGTGATCTAACATGTGGCGGCACTTCATAAACGACATCCCAACCATTGAGATTTGGATCACTTTGACAGGCCCACGGTATATAGAAAACTTGGGTTGCCTGTTGAGCCGTAATATAGACATCGGGAACATCCAAATGGGTGCTTTGTTTGATTTCCACTAGCCCTATATGTTCATGAGTCCTTCTAGTCTCCTTCGGCTGGAACCAATAACATTTGAAGACTACGATGTTTGGTGGGTTTGCACCATAGAATTGAAGTTCATAAATTGCTTCAACTCTTCCATAATACTCGGTATCTCCTTCGCGGATAGCAGAGACACAACAATTTGTAGACTTTCGGTCGGCCATAGATAGCTCTTTGCCATAGGTACGAAAGCTATACCCGTTGATGTCGTATTTCTCAAATGAACGGACCTTAAAGTCAAAACCATTAGCGACTTGTCTCAATTCAGCGTCCATAAACTCTGAATTAGCCTACAAGTTTAATACGAAAGGGATTGTTGCATTAGCCACAAATTAGACGAAGAAATGAAATGGTCTAATGGAAATTACCGTTTGTTTAAACCAAGAGATGAAACCGGGATAGCCGCCTCCATGCTTTGCCAGAAGCTCATACTCTTTGACGAAATCCTTTTGGATCACCGCTCCATATGAGAATTTGGCGACATATCGACTATATCAAATTTATCCGGGAATAAGAGCAGTTCAAAGGAATTAGAAGTTGCGAAACAATGTACCGAGAACTTACTCGATGTACGGCCGCACTTCTGTTAGGTTGTTGAAGATATACAACGAAATGGTCCACCATTCTTCGACATCCAACGTTAAGGAATTAGAAGCACCGGCTGGTGCGAGATCCCCTTTGAATAGGCTGAGGTTGGATCCACCCTTTTTGGGGTAGCCAGCATTGTACCGAGGCTTCGGATTATGCAAATGACGATTTTTGGCTTCGTAGTGTGCTGTCATGAAGTTTGCCGCCTCCTCAGTAATGAATGCCTTGGCCATCAATGCTTTAATTCTACGTTTATTTTTATATTTTGCTCGAAGTGTCTTCTGCATCCTCTCAGTTGCATAGCACCAACGATTTTGCATGGGCCCCCCCAATCTTGCCTCGGTTGGGAGATGCAAAATCAAGTGCTGCATTGGATTAAAGAAGCCCGATGGAAAGATCTTCTCTAACTTGCAGATCAACTCCGGCGCCAACTCTTCCATTTCTTCTAGCAGGCCAGGTGATAGTTCTTTCGCACAAAGAACACAGAAGAAATAGCTCAGCTCTGCCAGTACTAGCCATTCATCCTCAGGGATGAAGCCACGCAACATCACCGGCATTACCCGCTCAATCCATATGTGCCAATCATGACTCTTGAGACCAAATATCTTCAATTTTTCAAGACTCGCTCCCCTCTTTAGATTCGCTGCATACCCATCGGGGAACATCAACTGCATTTTCACCCACAAGATAATTTCCCTCATAGCTGGCCTTCCAAGATTGAACCATGCCTTTGGCTTTGTCCAGTTCTGCTTTCCTTTCGGTGGTTGCATGTTTTGTAATGGTCTATCACATAGCGCCTCCAGATCGACTCTAGCCTTAGTATTATCCTTTGACTTCCCCTCTATGCCGAACAATGTACCAAAAAGTGCCTCGGCGATATTCTTTTTAGTGTGCATCACGTCAATGTTGTGTGGGCAAAGGAGGTCTTTGAAGTTAGGCAGATCCCACAAGCATGTCTTGTGAGTCCTGGCGTGTTTCGAATTATACCCCTTGAAATACCCTGGACGCTCTGGATCTGGCTCAAGAGCGTTTAACTGATCCAGGGTCTCTTGGCCTGTCAACGCAGGTGGTGCAGAGTTTTTGACAACTCTACCTTTGATGAAGTTCTTCTTGTCTTTCCTGAACTTATGGCGAGGATCCAGGAACTGTCTATGCAAGTCGAAGCAAGAGAACTTGCGACCGGCCTAAAGCTAATGAAACTCAAGAGCTCCCTTGCATGTGGGCCACGGGAACCTTCCATGCACACACCAGCCAACGAATAGCGCATACGCCGGCAATTCATGCGTCGAGTACATGTACCAGACACGCATTATGAAGTTCCGTTTGCTAAAGGCGTCGTATGTCTTCAACCCATTATCCCAGGCTTCTTGCAATTCGTCCTTCAGTGGCTGCATGTACACATTCATATTCTTCCCCGGATAGTTGGGCCCTGGAATTATCAACGTCAGGAAAATGTTCTTTCTTTGCATAATCTGTTCGGGGGGGAGATTGAGTGGAATGACAAATACGGGCCAACAACTGTATTGGGCTGCCGTCAGACCAAACACACTGAACCCATCCGTGCTGATGGCGACTCGAGGATGCCTCGGATCTGCCGCTTTGTCATCATGTAATGCATCGAAGCGCTTCCACGCTTCACCGTCCGATGTGTGCACCATCATCAGCTTCCCATCTGCATCTAGTTGGGTTCTTTTGCCCGTTTTGTGCCATGTGATCTGTCTGGCCGTCTCTTCGACCATGAAAAGACGTTGAAGTCTTGGTACGATTGCCATATACCGAAGAACATTAACGGGGATTTTGGTCTGCGTCTTCTCACCCATACCGTTGTCTACCACAACACACCTGGATGACTTGCAAATGGGACAATAGTTCAAGTCCACATACTGAAGCCTAAATAAGGCACATCCTTTCTCACAGGCATGTATCTTCTCATAGGGCATCTTAAGAGCACAGAGGATTTTGTCTGACTGGTACAGGTTTGAAGGTAGTACATGGCCTTTGGGTAGAAAACGTCCAAATACTGTCATCATCGCGTCGTAGCATTCTCTGCCCAAGTAGAATTGAGCCTTCAGAGCCATTATTTGTGAGATGGCATCCAGCTGACAAAGCTTAGTGTGCTCATGGAGAGGTCATTTTGAAGACTCCAACATTTCATTGAAGGCCTTTGCAGATTCCTCCATCTCATCGTCCGAGTCCCGAGCATCATCAAAGTCTTGCACCATGTCTTCCATCCCGGTACCATGCTTGTCAGTGCGACGACGAAGCACCTCAGCTCTGGCACGTTGGGCAGACTCGCCATGAAATGTCCACACCGTATAACCTGGCGTAAAACCCCTCTTCTGCAGGTGTTTGCCCGTTTCATCCTTTGTCCTCTTGTGCTAATTGTCACACCCGGCACAGGGGCACCAGGTTGTCTTCTGGCCATTTGCAAATGCGGCTCTCAGAAACCCCTTGGTTTTTGTTAACCATTCAATGGTCATGTCTTTCTGACTAGTGTGACCAGTGTACATCCACGCACGGTCACTCATCTTGCCTAGCTACTGGACACATAAGGAATATACATATAAATCAGCATGTATATAGTCATCAGTTAATGGAGTTTGTCACTTTTATTACGTCCATGCAAACTAGACGCTAAGAGGTAAAGATAGGTCCTAATCCCACCCGAGTATGTGTAGATTGGGTTCGTTTTCCCATGCTCTGCTCCAGATCCGACGCAAAATTTCGGCAGCACCTCCCCGCTGTTCTCCTGATACATGTCTCGGCAATAAGCAGAGAGGATGTGTACCCGGAGAACAACAGGGAGGCACTGACGAAATTCTTCATCGGATCCGGAGCAGAGCATATGGGAAAACAAACCCAATCTACACATACTCGGGCTGTCCATGGATAACGTTGGACAATTCGAAAGAATCATGGTTATAAATATGCAAATGCATGCATATTTATTGATGTAACCCTTTCTAACGGGAGACGCATAGTGGTCACGCATACTGATGATTAAAGACACCTATAGCTAGCAAGTTTCATCGGCACGAAGAACAAAACAGAGCAAATGAAGGGGGGAGGAGGAGATGTCATTTGTGCTCACCCACGAACGCAGGGGCGGAGCTCGTCGAACGCACGGGGAGGTCGTCGAACACCAGACCCTCGCAGCGATGAAACAACTACACATTTAAAACCAAATGATCAACACAAATATGATGTTTTTTATAACAAAATCAAAAAATATATGACCTAACTCATAATTCACAAATATATGACCCCGTCGGCCTCTGGAAGGCTAAAGAGCACCTTTTTCGGGAGGTGTCGGGGGTCGGGGTGTCGGGGGTGTCGTGTCGGGGTCGGGGTGCTGTGGTCGGGGTCGGGTTCCGGTGTCGGGGTGTCGGGGTGGTCGTGGGCGGGTCGGCGGCGTGCTGTGTCGGGGTCGGGGGTGCCGTGTCGGGGTGTCGTGTCAGGGGTCGGGGTGTCGGTGGTGTCGTGTCGGGTCGGGGTGCTGTGTGGGGTCAGGGGTGCCGTGTCGGGGTCGGGGTGCTGTGTCGGGGTCGCGGTGTCGGGTGTCGTGTCGGGGTCGGGGTGTCGGGGTGTCGTGTCAGGGTCGGGTCAGGGGGTCGGGGTGTCGGGGGTGTCGTGTCGGGGTCAGGGTGCCGGGGTTGTCTTCTTCTTCTTCTTCTATTCTTCTCCTCCTCCTCCTCCTCCTCTTCTTCTTCTTCTTCTTCTTCTTCTTCTTCTTCTTCTTCTTCTTTTTTCTTCTTCTTTATTTTCCTTTTTCCTCTCCTTCTTTTTCTTCTTCTTCCTTCTTTTCCTTCTTCCTCTTGACTTCTTTTTCTTCTTCATTTTCCTTATTTTCCTTTTTCCTCTCCACTTCTACTTTTTCTTCTTTTCTTCTTTTTTTTTCATCTCACAAAATGTACTAATAACCTAAAATATGACTAACCTAAAAAAAGCAACTAAATCAACTAACCTAAATTACTAACTGTACAACATAAAACAAAAAATAGCAAGAAAAAAAAGAAAGAAAAAAAGTGAAGAACCTCACCGGGGGCGGCTGGACGGAGAGGCGCCTGGCGGCAGGGGGCGGAGCGGCGCCGGGGCACCTGGGCGCCAGGGCGGCGGGCGGCGGGCGGCCTTGGGGGTCGAGTGCGGCGGGGGCGGTGGGGGTCGGGGGCGGCTCGGGCATGGGGGCGACGGTGCGGGTGAGGTAGGGGGAGAGAGAGGGGTGGGGCGCGGGCGCTGGCCGCTGTTTAGTTAGGTCACAGCTCTCTGCCGTCTGCTAGAAGACGGCAAAGTGCCTAGCTAGTGGGGTGGGGCCGGGGGAAACAACTGTTAGGTTGGCCACTTTCTTTGCCGTCTGCTGGCGGATGGCAAAGAAGCTTTGCCGTCTGCTAGCAGACGGCAAAGAAAGTGGTCGTTAGGTCGTTCTTGTTAGTGGGCCACCCACCCTCTTTGCCGTCTACTAGCTGACGGCAAAGCTTCTTTGCCGTCCGCTAGCAGATGGCAAAGAGCAGGCTGATGGCAAACATGGTCTTTGCCGTCAGCTCATTCTTTGCCATCAGTTTTCTTTAAGCTGATGGCAAAGACGTTCTTTGCCGTCAGCTAGCTGATGGTAAAGAGCTGGCTGATGGCAAATATCCTGATTCCAGTAGTGGTACCATCCTTTTTTGGCACTAGTATAATAGGAACAACACAAGGACTAAGAGATTCACGTATATAACCTTTGTCGAGCAACTCCTATACTTGACACATAATCTCCTTCGTCTCCTCTGGATTGGTACGGTATGGCGCATGGTATGGTAGCGAAGCACCGGGAATTAAGTCAATGTGATGCTCAATCCCGCGAATAGGTGGCAATCCCGGTGGCACGTCTTGGGGAAAGATGTCAGTGAACTCCTGCAAAATGTTAGTGGCAGCAGGAGGCAAAGAGGAAGGCACGTCCTTGAATGAAAATAATGCCTCTTTGCACACAAAAGCATAGCAAACAGATTTGCTAAAATCTAGATCATCAATATCAGATTTGGTGGCAAGTAAACATGCACTTTTCAATTTAATTTCAGAAGCAACACTAGATGGTTTATTATTAGGCTTCATTTGTTGCTCAAATTCTTTTGCCACAATCTGATTTTCACTCTCTATTTTTCTTCTGTTTTGCTTTATTAGCTCTATTAATATCATCTTTCAAAATGGAATTAGGAGTCATAGGAAGCAAAGTAATATGTTTATCCTTATGAACAAGAGTATACTGATTGTTTCTACCATGGTGTACATATTTTTTATCAAATTGCCATGGTCTACCAAGTAGTAAGGAACATGCTTGCATGGGTACCACATCACAATCAACATAATCAGCATATGTAGAGATACTAAAATGCACACGAACAGTACGTGTTACCTTAACCTTGCCGCTGTTGTTGAACCATTGGATGTAGTAAGGATGTGGATATGGTCTTGTGGTGAGAGATAGCTTCTCCACCATCTGCATGCTAGCCAAGTTGTTGCAGCTCCCTCCATATATGATGACGCAAACAGAATGTTCCTTCACAACTCCCTTTGTATGGAACAAATTATGCCTCTGATTTTGCTCAGCTTGTGTGACCTGCACACTTAAAACACGTTGAGCAACTAAATTTTCATACCTGTCAGCATCTTCAGCAGCCATGTATTCCGTCTCATGATCAGAACCATCTCCGTCGTGTTCTTCACTTGTAATAAGAGCCAAAGTCTCCTCATCATAGTCACTAGCAGACTCATACCACCATCCTCAGTAGCAATCATAACACGTGGAGATTGGCATTCTCTCCCATAATGACCTCTACCCTTACAACGACGACAAATAATATCATGTGTGTGGCCTGTTGATGCCATGGATGAAGAAGAGCTCTGTGCAAGCCTGATAGGTGTGCTCTTGGCAGATAGTGGTGGTTGTGCCTGCTTTCTTGTATCACGGCTGGAGGTGGCAGCTGACGGAGGTGCCGGTGTAGCAGAACATGTGGAAGTAGAAGATGAATGCGGTGTCCACGATGAAGGTCGACCTGCAGAAAAATTAGTGCGCGCCAATGCCTGTTGATCCTGCACTTCATGTTCAGCTTTGCAAGCAAGATGGAATAAATGAGTGATATTGTTATACTCCTTATACTCTAAAATGGCGCGAATCTCTCTATTTAATCCACCCATAAAACATGCAAGCATAGCTTCATTATCCTCAACAATACCACATCTAATCATGCCAGTTTGTAATTCCTGATAATACCCCTCTACAGAACTTTTTCCTTGTCTCAAACACTACAGTTTTTGAAGTAATTCACGTTGATAATATGGTGGAACCCAACGAGTACGCATAGCAGTTTTCAAAGCAGCCCAAGTAATAGGGATATTATCATGATATAATCTACAATGTTCAGACCACCAAACAGAAGCAAAACTAGTGAATTCACAAACAGCAGCAGCAACACGTCTATCCTCAGGATATTGTAAGCTTGTGAAACATTGTTCAGTTTCTAACTCCTAAGTAAGATATACGTCAGGAATGTATCTACCCTCAAACGGTGGAATATTCAATTTTAGTTTAGGAATATGGTCATAATCTCATACCTGAGGTGGTGCTGCAGCCCTAGCATTGCGATTATATGCATGAGGTCGACCTGGTGGTGGTGGTGCTGGTGGTGCCGGTGGTTGCACGTAGTTCTGATTTTGATCAACCTCATCCTCATAATAGTCCTCCACCTCTGTAGTAGCAGCAGGAGCAACAGAAGCATCAACAGCAGTAGCAGCGACACCAGAAGTTTGTCCTGGCTCAAGAGGAACACGCTGCGCTCGCCCTGCTGGATTGCGGCATGTAGGTCATTGTTGATGTTGTTGCAATGGTGTAGCAGATGCGGGTGGTGGCTGTGGTAGACGTGTGAGTACTTCATCGAACATGGCGTCCAACTTGGTGTCAATTGTCTTCTCAATGTCATCAATCCACTCCAGTGCCTTTCCAAAACTGGCCATCACGTCTTCCACCTGTTGACTCAACATTTGCTGAAATTTATCATGAAGCTCCTTCTTCGTCATGTTCTCCTAGTCAATCTCATTGGCTTGTGATCCTGCCATGGTTAGCAGCAATAGAAACACACAAGAATATGATCCTACAGACTACTAAAAAGTGGAGGCGGTGGGGTGTCACAAATCCATCAAGCAAATCCCAAATTCTTACCAGTTCTTACCCAGCAGTAGGTGGTGATCGGCAACCGTTGTAGTCAAAACTCTCAAAGCTTGGACAGAGCGATTGCCAGGTGGTGTCATACGCATGACGTAGATGTATGTGGAGCTGGGAAGGCTTATGATATGGTAGCAAAAATGTCAGCAATAATCAATTCAGAGATGCAAAGTTGAATAAACGCTCAACGACGGTACTGTACTGGTCCTAGGCTAGACCGTACTAGAGACATGAGCCTAGAACAGTAACAAAATCCCAGCGCTGCACGTAAACAAGGGAGGAGCACACTCTGAATCTCTTTTTTTTTCACTTTTGTTTTGCACTTTTTTTCCTCTCTTTTTATGCTCCGCAACAATTTTATTTCGAAAAAGTCTACAATTGGTCTAAAACCTACCTAGCCAGAATTTTCCAGACTTAGTTTTTTTTGAGTTTGGAACTATTTTTCTTCTACGGATGGCACGGAAGTTGGGGAGTCCGACTTGGTCACGACTTGTAGTATGTCATGATCTGGAATTCAAAAACAAAGCAACAAACACTGGACTCGGACTAGGACTGGTGGCGGAGATGAATCTGGTGGAACTTCGACTGGTGGCGGAGATGAATTTGGTGGAACTCGGACTGGTGGCGGAGATATGTAGGTCGGTGGAACACGAACTGGTGTCGAATCTGTGATGGAGGTGGACTCGGATTAGCATGATGGCGGCGGATATGTGGTATATGGCAACGGCGATGACGATGGTGATATATGACAGCGGTGACGACGATGGTGGTATATGGTAACTGTGGTGACGATGGTGGTATATGGTAGTGGTGGTGATGATGGTGCGGCGGCGGCGTGAAAACTTGTTAACAGAACTCGAAACTCTAAAGGACTAGACAGTAAGACCGGCAGCTTGACACGACGATGCAACCGCAAATTCAACAAAGAAAAACTCTAAAAACATTATGCAAAGGCTCAGATTGGTTCGGATATGATGAACTAAGCCTAATTTTTTTTGGCTTTTTTGTGTGGACTATAGGTATGAAGAACAGACTCGATCTAAACTATGAAAAAATGGAAAATTCTCACCGAGCAACCTGAAAACTGATACCACTTGATAGAGGTGAAGGTGTCCGGATGTTTCGATGAGATAGCTATCATTTTCTGTCGGAGTCGACTTTGACGATCCGACTACGAACGTGCGAAGACGTTGCGCCTTAGCAATCGCTAAACCAACTTCCGAGGGGTTATTGACCATGCCGGAGCACGATCAACCTGACCACGTGGGTCTATTTCCTGCAAGCAAATGAAGAACAAATGAGAAACCGAGATTGCAATCTGGATATTGCGAATATAAGATGAAAGATTTATTGATCAAGGTGGGGTTCTGTGACGTCTTGGTATGGTCGTTGAACACAAACAAAGTACGCGAAGTTGCAGCTATGGTGAACTTTTAATCTAAACAAAACCCAAAGTCTAAACGATGCACTAAGGGCTGTATATATGGAGGAGTAGGGGGGAATTTCGCGACCCCTTGTAGGAGGGGTCCGAAACCAACCCTAACTTTGTTTCCCCACACATACGGACTCTAAAAACAGCCTATACTTAAGTATTTCAAAATTACATGGGCCTGGCCCAAAAATAAGGTGGCGCATCACCTAAAATAAGCTATGGACGAAATTTATGAAGGGGCATCTTGTATATTTTTTCCATATCCTTGTAGGTCATCACGGATGCTTCAAAGTGCTCAAATATGCACTAGAAACGCCATTCTGGATCCCTTCGCACACGCCTTCATCTCCATGCTTGATCCTGCTCCAGTGTTCATCCCTCTTGTCCATGCTAGGCCCTTCATTAGTAATCAACACAAATGTATCCAATTTAGGCAGCATCATATTGTCATGAACATTAGAATTGTCACCAAGAAACAAAAGTACCTGGTAATTCAATTGGCGTGCGCGAGCTCTAGTAATTGGTCCAGTATGTATAGCAGCAGGGGCTGTGGGTGTAACAATGGTATTGATGTCCTCATCAAGAACAAACAAAACTCCCTAGTTGACCTCGCCTCGGCCATCATCGACCTATACTACATGAAGATGAAGGATGAGAGCAAGAAGGACAAGAATGCATGGCACAATGCCTGGGATCAAAGACTGGATGAAGAACCAGTGGTACCGTTACATGCTATACAAACGGTTTTTAAACCCTTTCTGTGATGGAGTTTTAAACCGTCGCCTAGTGAGTGTGGGCGATAGGGGGTCCTTCCCACATGACCCAGAAACGGTCGGGGATAGGCGAGCATCTACTGACGATCACCATAGAATAAACGTATGAGAAGTCATGCCAGTCCCACATGTTACGTCTGGATGTTATGTTTCTGATCCGAGAGACATCCGAAATGATTACACCGCTATAGTCATGTGAAAAAGGTGGATATCACGAACATTTAATCTACTGATGTGTTTGCGATAGGTACGTTATCACACATAGTTCAAAAATGTAAAATGTGTGCGGTGCCTCTACTATCGCCAACATGTCCATTTTCATAACTGTGTGCAATAGGTATTCCTATCACGCACGCGTACAGTTTTGAAACGTTTGCCGTATTACCATGAATCACACACACATATGAGACGAAATCGTGTGTGGGTCCGTCGGGTATCGCAAACGTTTCACGTCAAAGAACCATCTGTTCTCTATTTTTCCATCGCACACGCCGTTTTCTTTCTAACCGTGTGTACATTATTTTATTCGCTCCTGTTTACTTTTATTTTTCCCTATAATTTATTATTTGAATTGGAAATTTTGAAATATGAAACGTGGAATTCAAATTCTTAGCACAAAGGTTCAACAACCAATCCATAAATAAAATTCTCAGTATAATATGTTCAGTAATTACAGGATTAGGCAGCAATTAACTATGATGAACCACAATATTTATAGGGGGAAAGGTGAAGAGACAAGTGTAAATCATTTTGGCTGCCAATGGTGTTGAAGAAGCGGAATGCCCATAATGTGCCCTCCTGCATGCCATAGGCATGAACAACTTTTGTCCAACCCCTTGTGACGATCGCCCGCCCATCCTCCACCGCCTTCAGGAAGACTTCTAGACCATTGTCATGGTAGTATGAATTATATACTTTAACCATAGTTGCCTCCACTCCAGTCATGTAGTTTGCAAGGTAATCATCAGTAAATTGCTTCGGAAACCACTGAAAAGAGGAAACTTTCAGATAATCATGTCTAATAGAGTAACTTGTTGTGGGCAGGGGAAAAGGAAACACATTACTTACCATCCTAAAGTTCACTGTTGTCTTGGACAAAGTGTAAATAAAGAGCTTAATTCCCATCACCCGCCTCTTTTGCCTAACAGTCTTTCTTAGTCTCCTCACTTGATGCTTGTTCATGAATATGTCATTGCTCCATACGTAAAAGGGATCGAAGCGTGGATCAGTACCGCTCATATATGTACATACAAGCAACCAGTAAATGTTAGAAGCTAAACTGCGATTGCACAAATGATGTAAAATACAACTACCTCCGTTCCTAAGTACAAGTATTTTCAGAGATTTCAATATGAACTAATACGGATGTATATAGACATAGTTTAGATTAGAATCTAGATTCACTCATTTTGCTCCGTATGTAGTCTATATTGGAACCTCTAAAAATACTTATATTTAGGAACAGATGGTGTATAAGACATGGGATGCAGCTAACCTCGACAGCAAAGAACAACATCACCCATTGTAGCCCTATGTAAGTACATGGAAAGGCAATGTTAACTACAACAGGGTTAACATCCACCAAAAATAGCAAATGGTAATAAAACGACAACATTTGTAGTGATATCTTCATTGCGAAAGAGTAGCATGGTAGCAAAGGGACGGATTAAAAAATGGATAGAATTGTTTACTACAAAAGACAACCTAGTATAGCCATTGAAACTGGTACTGATAGAAATGAAATTGACAGAGTTAAACATCGCAAGGCAGGTGCTGCTAGAGCAGAGAATGGCCTTGTTGTCTATAAAAAGGTAGGGAAAATAGATAAGACGGGTAGGTGTGTTTACTACAACATGCTTAATACATCAACCGTACAAAACATGGCCATTGCAACTGGTATTGGTAAGATTCAACAGGCTAGTTCATACTTGGTAAGTCCTGAGGGGTAGTTGCTGGGGCACTTCATATGGACAAGTACCCGCCGTAAGTCAGCCGCAGCGGAGGCGAGGTGTTCCTCCAGGTCGAAGCGTGGATCAGTGCCGCTGACATGTGTACCTACAAGAAGCAAGTAAATGTTAGAAGCTAAACTGCAATTGCCCAAATGATGTAAAATACTGTAAGACATGGGATGCAACTAACCTCAACAGCAAACAACAACATCGCCCATTATGGCCCTGCGTAAGTACATGGAAAGGCATGTTAACTACAACAGGGTTACCATCCATCAAAAATAGCAAATGGGCAGCATCTCTAGTACATCTTCATTGCGAAGAGTAGCAAGGTAGCAAAGGGACAAATTAAAAAATGGATACAACTATTAATTCCAACCGGTTTAATAGCATCCTAAGTCATGTTTTGTAAGTTTGTAGCTGCTATTGGTGAAATTGAGCTGGACAGTTCATACTTGAACATCACACAGTGTGCAATACTGAAAATAAACAAGGCACGCTTAACTATAGGCAACCTAGTATATCCATTGAAACTGGTACTGATAAAAATGCAATTGGCAGAGTTAAACATCGCAAGGCAGGTGCTGCCAGAGTAGAGAATGGCCCAATTGTCTATAAAAAGGTAGGGAAAATAGCTAAGACGTGTTAGGCATGTTTACTACAACATGCTTAATACATCAACAGTACAAAACATAGCCATTGCAACTGGTATTGGTAAGATTGAACTGGTGAGTTCATACTTGGTAAGTCCTGAGAGGTAGTTGCTGGGGCACTTCATCTTGGCCAGAGCCCGCCCCAAGTCAGCGGCGGCGGAGGTGAGGTGTTCCATCTGGTCGAAGCGTGGATCAGTGCCACTGCCATGTGTACATACAGGCAACCAGTAAATGTTAGAAGTTAAAACTGCAATTGCACAAATGATGTAAAATATTGTAAGACATGGGATGCAGCTAACCTCGACGGCAAACAACAACATCGCCCGTTATGGCCCTGCGTAAGTACATGGAAAGGCATGTTAACTACAACAGGGTTAGCATCCACCACAAATAGCAAATGGAAATAAAATGACAGCATCTCTAGTGATATCTTCATTGCGGAGAGTAGCACGGTAGCAAAGGGGTAGATTAAAAAATTGATACAACTGTTAATTAAACCAGGCTTAACAACATCCTGAGTCATTTATTGGAAGTTTGTTGCTGGTATTGGTGAAATTGAGCTGGACAGTTAATACTTGAACATCACACAGTGTGCAGTACTGAAAATAAACAAGGCACGTTTAACTACAGGCAACCTAGTATAGCCATTGAAACTAGTACTGATAAAAATGCAATTGGCAGAGTTAAACATCGCAAGGCAGGTGCTGCCAGAGTAGAGAATGGCCCAGATGTCTATAAAAAGGTAGGGAAAATAGCTAAGATGTGTTAGGCATGTTTACTACAACATGCTTAATACATCAACCATACAAAACATTGCCATTGCAACTGGTACTGGTAAGATTGAGCTGGTCAGATCATACTTGGTAAGTCCTAGGGGTAGTCACTAGGGCACTTCATCTGGGCCAGAGCCCACCCCAAGTCAGTGGCGGCGGAGGCGAGGTGTTCCTCTGGGTCAACACGCACAGCGGCCATCGTGCCATCGACCGCCATCAGCTCCTTGACCTCCACGTGATATGTGGTTGGGCTTGTGCGGCAATGCTCTGGAGGTAGGGGTGGTGGGGATTTGGAGGCATGAGGATGTTTCGTGGGTGCCATTTAAGCAATTAGGCCGGGGCCGTGATAGAGATCGGTGGGTTACCTGACTGGATCGACGATGCTCGGGCAGAACGTAGATGTGGTTGAAGCTTTGGTTGCGGCGGCAGCGGTTTGAGCTACCGGGAGGGGGGGGAGATACTGCAGAAATGTGATGGGTGGGGATGTTGTAGGAGGAATAAATTCTGAAATCACGTGCCTAATGATAATTTCGCTGCGAAACTTTAAACTTGGGCGGGGGAACACACAACGCAGACGAAGCGCATAAAATACTCATGTGCGAGAAAAGAGAAAATTGGTAGATCCCATCTCCAAAAAAATGTACACGTGTAGTTGATTTTTTCGGTCAATGGTACGCTTGCTTTATTAGGAAACATCGCACAGGTAACTGACTTATGGATCATTAACACAAAAAAGCGCACACGGGTACTCCATAGAAACCGTGTGTTTTGTGATCTTCTAATAATTCTTATATCTATCAGCATGTCCAGTCGCACCTAATTTGAAAATCTCTTTCATTATAGCAGGGTTATTCAATGTACATGAACGAGGAAAAGGTGACACCCGATGAACAATCATCTGTTTATGAAATGCAATCAAGTGTCAACCTGCCTCGCTCGCATAGCCATAATTGATCCTATGCAACAAAACAGAAGCTTGCTGCCATCCGCCGGCGCGGCTATTTAAGCCGGTGTGCGACCAACTCGCGTGGCGAGGTTGGACTAAAAACCAGCTGCGGCCAGCTCTAGTTTTCTTTGGCTTCGGGTGGCTGCGGGCAAACATTTCAGGAGGATTTAGGGCCGGAGTGCGGCTACAAAACTTCAGTGAACACATGCTAATGAACGCTCAAAGCCCTCAAAGGATGCACTTACCGACATTGTACGTTAATAATAGATAGTACCAACTTAAAGTACTACTAGTAATTTGCTCTAAAACTAGTATGTAGTACTGGTACATGCTTGCAATTAGTTATACAAACTTACGGACGACACACGCAGTAACTACTTCTCACATGGTGGCATCGGGGCATGCTAGCCAGACACCATCTATCTCCTTCCTGGCCTTGTCAGCGGCAGCCCACCGTGCTTCGATCTTCACCGAGCACTCCTCAGCATGGCCAGTGGCCTCTTCTTTCTTGCGGCAGCGGGACTCTATTTTCTTGACTGCTTTCTGCCTTTTCTGCTCCTTCTGTGCAGTTTTGGCCGCCTCTAGATCCACCACCCATTCGGCCATGGCAGCATCAAAGTCCGCCCACGTACTTGTGCGACCGTGGGCGGCGATGACCTCGGCGCGGCGGGATGCCATCGCTCCCTTACCATGTGTGCGGTCGCAGGCGACAAGGAACTCGGCGCGGCGGGATGACATTGCTTCCTTACCAGTTATTGTGCGGCGTGGTGCCATGAACGACGCTTGGAGAGAGCTCTGGGGCAGAGTGGTCGGATAGCCGTACAGTGCGGTGGATTTTAAGAGCTCAAGGACAAACGACGAAGGAAATTTGGCTTCCCGTACAAGCTTGGTCGTTCATTATCGCACATGGTTCATCTTCGTCGCCTCCGAAAACACTGTGCAATGAGCCTATTGTGCGTTGCATTATGATTGGCTGGAACCCTAGCCACGCGGATTGTGCGTGTGCACTGTAGGATGCGCCACGATCGAATGGCAATCCACGTCCCTCTCATCACACCATGCAGCTGTAGCTGGATTGGATTTATCTGCGCTAAATTCCTAGAAAATGCACATAATCCCCTAAATATGGTAAATGAGTCCGGAAAAGTGCCAAATTTGAACACGGTGATTTGCAGGGTGTATGTTGATCATAGAAAAAACTCAAGGACAAAGAACGAAGGAAATTTGGATTCCCCTTCAATCTTGGTGATTTCCCTCTGAAAACTATGGAACTTCCTCGGTGATGGTTCGATTTATGAAGGGCGTGCATGACGACATAAGCCAAACCTTCCCAAATTTTTACCAGGGCATGGTGAGGCCCTACCATGGCACCATGCCACGCGTCATGTTTTTCAAGCATGTATTTCATTTTCTATAGTTGAAAAACCAATAAACAACATGTTTGTGGTTGACTATTGCCACACATTTCCTTGAAATCTCTGCCCATTCCTTGTAAAAGGCATGAGAATTTACTAAATAGCACGAGCATGGTTTTCCAGACTGTACTTGTGCACCTTTTCATGCACTGATTGTTTGAAATTGAATTATGTGCATTAATGCCTAGAAAATGCACATAATCCCCTAAATATGGTAAATGAACCCGAAAAAGTGCCAAATTTGAATACGGTGATTTGCAGGGTGTATGTTCATCTTCGAAACAAACTCAAGGACAAAGGACGAAGTAAATTTGGATTCCACTTCAATCTTGGGGATTTCCCTCTCGAAACCATGAAACTTCATCGATGATGGTTCAATTTATGAAGGGCGTGCATGACAGCATAAGCCAAACCTTCTCAAATTTTTACCAGGGCATGATGAGGCTATACCATGGCACCATGCCAGGCGTCATGTTTTTCAAGCATGTATTTCATTTTTCTATAGTTGAAAAACCAATAAAACAACGCGTTTGTGGTTGACTATTGCCACACATTTCTTGAAATCTCTGCCCATTCCTTGTAATAGGCATGAGAATTTACTAAATAGCACGAGCATGGTTTTCCAGACCGTTCTTGTGCGCATTTTCATGCACCAATTGTTTGAATTTGAATTATGTGCATTAATGCCTAGAAAATGCACATAATCCACTAAATATGGCAAATGAACCCGGAAAATGCCAAATTTGAACACGGTGATTTGCAGGGTGTGTGTTCATTGTAGAAAAAAAATCATGGACAAAGGATGAAGGAAATTTGGATTCCCCTTCAATCTTGGTGATTTCCCCCTCGAAACCATGAAACTTCCTCGGTGATGGTTCGATTTATGAAGGGTGTGCATGACAACATAAACAAAACCTTCTCAATTTTTTACTTGGGCATGGTGAGGCCATACAATGGCACCATGCCAGGCGTCATGTTTTTCTAGCATGTATTTCATTTTTCTATAGTTGAAAAACCAATAAACGACGTGTTTGTGGTTGACTATTGCCACATACTTCCTTGAAATCTCTGCCCATTCCTTGTAAAAGGCATGAGAATTTACTAAATAAAATGAGCATGGTTTTCCAGACCATTCTTGTGCACCTTTTCATGAACCAATTTTTTGAATTTGAATTATGTGCATTAATGCCTAGAAAATGCACATAACCCCCTAAATATGGTAAATGAACCCGGAAAAGTGTCAAATTTGAAC
Source organism: Thinopyrum elongatum (assembly GCA_011799875.1). Classification (NCBI taxonomy): domain Eukaryota; kingdom Viridiplantae; phylum Streptophyta; class Magnoliopsida; order Poales; family Poaceae; genus Thinopyrum; species Thinopyrum elongatum. Next base: position 372,544,908 of record CM022303.1, on the reverse strand, counting down.
ACGGTTATTTTTAGGGTGTATGATGAGGACATCAATACCATTGTTACACCCACAGCCCCTGCTGCTATACATACTGGACCAATCACTAGAGCTCGCGCACGCCAATTGAATTACCAGGTACTTTTGTTTCTTGGTAACAATTCTAATGTTCATGAGAATATGATGCTGCCTAAATTGGATACATTTGTGTTGATTACTAATGGAGGGGCTAGCATGGACAAGAGGGATGAATACTGGAGCAAAAACAAGCATGGAGATCAAGGCGCGCGTGAAGGGAACCAGAACGGTGTTTCTAGTGCAGATTTCAATACTTTGAAGCCTCCTTGATGACATACAAGGACATGGATGAAATATACAAGATGCCCTTTCATAAATTTCGTCCATAGCTTATAATAGGTGCTGCGCCACCTTATTTTTGGGCCAGGCCCATATAATTTCGAAATACTTGAGTATAGGCTATTTTTAGAGTCCGTATGTGTGGGGAAACAAGAGTTAGGTTTGGTTTCGGACCCCTCCTCCAAGGGTCACGAAATTCCCCCCTCTTCCTCCATATATACAACCCTTAGGGCGTCGTTTAGACTTTGGGTTTTGTTTAGATTAAAAGTTCGCCATAGCTGCAATTTCGCATACTTCGTTTGTGTTCAACGACCAGACCAAGACGTCACAGAACCCCACTTTCATCAATAAAGCTTTCCTGTTATATTTGCAATAACCAGATTGCAATCTTATTTTCTTGCTTGTTCTTCATTTGCTCGCAGGAAATAGACGCTCATGGTTAGGTTGATCGTGCTCTGACGTGGTCAATAACCCCTCAGAAGTTGGTTTAGTGATTGCTAAGGCGCGACGTCTTTGCACGTTCGTAGTCAGATCATCAAAGTCGACTCCCACAGAAAACGGTAGCTATCTCATAGAAACATCAGGACACCTTTGCCTCTATCAGTGTATGTTCATCATAGAAACAAACTCATGGACAAAGGACGAAGGAAATTTGGATCCCCTTCAATCTTGGTGATTTCCCCCTCAAAACCATGTAATTTCCTCGGTGATGGTTCTATTTATGAAGGGCGTGCATGACGATGTAAGCTAAACCTTCTCAATTTTTTACCATGGCACGGCGATTCCATACCATGGCACCATGCCAAGCGTCATGTTTTTCAAGCATGCATTTCATTTTCCAAGTTGCTCGGTAATCGAGCCTGTTCTTCATACCTATAGTCCATGAAAAACCAAAAAAAATTTAGGGTTAGTTCATCATATAAGAACCAATCTGAGCCTTTGCATAATCTTTTTAGAGTTTTGCTTCGTTGAATTTGCGGTTGCATTGTCGTCTCAAGTTGATGGTCTTAGTGTCTAGTCCTTTAGAGTTTCGAGTTCTGTTCACAAGTTGTCACGCCGCCGCCGCACCATCATCACCACCGCTGCCATATACCACCATCGTCACCACCGCTGCCATATACCACCATCGTCGCCACCGCTGTCATATACCACCATCATCATTACCGCTGCCATATACCACCATCGTCCCCACCGCTGTCATACACCACCATCGTAATCGCCGCTGCCATATACCACATATCCACCGCCATCACGCTAATCCGAGTCCACCTCCATCACAGATTCGCCACCAGTCCGTGTTCCACCGACCTACATATCTCCGCCACCAGTCCGAGTTCCACCAGATTCATCTCCGCCACCAGTCCTAGTCCGAGTCCAGTATTTGTTGCTTTGTTTTTGATTTCCAGATCACGCCATACTCCGAGTCATGACAGAGTAGGACTCCCCAACTTCCGTGCCACTCGTAGAAGAAAAATAGTTCCAAACTAAAAAAAAACTAGGTCTAGAAAATTCTGGCTAGGCAGTTTTTAGACCATTTGTAGACTTTTTCAAAAAAAAAAATTGTTGCGGAGCAAAAAAGAGAGGAAAAAAAGTGCAAAAAAAAGTGAAAAAAAGAAAAAAAAAGAGATTCAGAGTGTGCTCCTCCCTTGTTTACGTGCAGCACCATGATTTTGTTAGTGTTCTAGGCTCGCGTCTCTTGTACGGTCAAGCCTAGGACCAGCACAGTACCGTCGTTGAGCGTTTATTTAACTTTGCATATCTGAATTGATTATTCCTGACATTTTTGCTACCATATCACGAGCCTTCCCAGCTCCACATACATCTACATCGTGTGTTTGACACCACCTGGCAATCGCTCTGTCCAAGCTTTGCGAGTTTTGACTACAACGGTTGCCAATCACCACCTGCTGCTGGGTAAGAACTGGTAAGAATTTGAGGTTTGCTTGACGGATTTGTGACACCCCACCACCACCACTTTTTAGTAGTCTATAGGATCATATTCTTGTGTGTTTCTATTGCTGCTAACCATGGCAGGATCACAAGCCGATGAGATTGACTGGGAGAACATGACGAAGAAGGAGCTTCATGATAAATTTCAGCAAATGTTGAGTCAACAGGTGGAAGACGTGATGACTAGCTTTGGAAAGGCACTGGAGAGGATTGATGACATTGAGACAATTGACACCAAGTTGGATGCCAAGCTCTATGAAGTACTCGCACGTCTACCACAGCCACCACCCGCATCTGCTACACCATTGCAACAACATCAACAACCACCTCCACGCCGCGATCCAGCAGGGCGAGCGCAGCGTGTTCCTCTTGAGCCAGGACAAACTTCTGGTGCCGCTGCTCCTGCTGTTGATGCTTCTCTAGCTCCTGCTGCTACTGTAGAGGTGGAGAACTATTACGAGGATGAGGTTGATCAAAATCAGAAATACGTGCAACCACCAGCACCACCACCACCAGGTCGACCTCATGCATATAATCGCAACGGTAGGGCTGCAGCACCACCTCAGGTATGAGATTATGACCATATTCCTAAACTAAAATTGAATATTCCACCGTTTGAGGTTAGATAAGTTCCCGATGTATATCTTACTTGGGAGTTAGAAACTGAACAACGTTTCACATGCTTACAATATCCTGAGGATAGACGTGTTGCTGGTGCTATTTGTGAATTCACTAGTTTTGCTTCTGTTTGGTGGTCTGAACATTGTAGATTATATCATGATAATATCCCTACTACTTGGGCTACTTTGAAAACTGCTATGCGTACTCATTGGGTTCCACCATATTATCAACGTGAATTACTTCAAAAACTGCAGCGTTTGAGACAAGGAAAAAATTCTGTAGAGGAGTATTATCAGGAATTACAAACTGGCATGATTAGATGTGGTATTTTTGAGGATAATGAAGCTATGCTTGCACGCTTTATGGGTGGATTAAATAGAGAGATTCAGACCATTTTAGAGTATAAAGAGTATAACAATATCACTCGTTTATTCCATCTTGCTTGCAAAGCTGAATGTGAAGTGCAGGATCGACAGGCATTGGCGTGGACTAATTTTTCTGCATGTCGACCTTCATCATGGACACTACGTGCATCTTCTACTTCCACACATTCTGCTACACCGGCACCTCTGCCAGCTGCCACCTCCAACCGTGATACAAGAAAGCAGGAAGAACCACCACTATCTGCCAAGAGAACACCTTCCAAACCTGTACATAGCTCTTCTTCATCCATGGCATCAACAGGGCAAACACATGATATTATTTGTTGTTGTTGCAAGGGTGGAGGTCATTATGCGAGAGAATGCCCATCTAAGCATGTGATGATTGCTACTGAGGATGGTGGAGATGATTCTGGGATGATGATGAGGACATCAATACCATTGTTACACCCACAGCCCCTGCTGCTATACATACTGGACCAAGCACTAGAGCTCGCGCACGCCAATTGAATTATCAGGTACTTTCGTTTCTTGGTAACAATTCTAATGTTCATGAGAGTATGATGCTGCCTAAATTGGATACATTTGTGTTGATTACTAATGAAGGGGCTAGCATGGACAAGAGGGATGAACGCTGGAGCAAAAACAAGCATGGAGATGCAGGCACGCGCGAAGGGAACCAGAACGGCGTTTCTAGTGCAGATTTCAGTACTTTGAAGCCTCCTTGATGACATACAAGGACATGGACGAAATATACAAGATGCACTTTCATAAATTTCGTCCATAGCTTATAATAGGTGCTGCGCCACCTTATTTTTGGGTCAGGCCCATGTAATTTCGAAATACTTGAGTATAGGCTGTTTTTAGAGTCCGTATGTGTGGGGAAACAAGAGTTAGGGTTGGTTTCAGACCACTCCTCCAAGGGTCTCAAAGTTCCCCCCTCTTCCTCCATATATAGAGCCCTTAGGGCGTCATTTAGACTTTGGGTTTTGTTTAGATTAAAAGTTCGCCATAGCTGCAACTTCACGTACTTCGTTTATGTTCAACGACCAGACCAAGACGTCACAGAACCCCACTTTGATCAATAAAGCTTTCCTCTTATATTCGCAATATCCATATTGCAATCTCAGTTTCTTGTTTGTTCTTCATTTGCTTGCGGGAAATAGACCCTCGTGGTTAGGTTGATCGTGCTCCGGTGTGGTCAATAACACCTCGGAAGTTGGTTTAGCGATTGCTAAGGCGCGACGTCTTTGCACGTCCGTAGTCGAATTGTCAAAGTCGACTCCCACAGAAAACGATAGCTATCTCATCGAAACATCGGGACACCTTCGCCACTATCAGTGTATGTTCATCATAGAAAAAAACTCATGGACAAAGTGAAAGGATCGAGATGGACCTAGAGGGGTGGGGGTGAATAGGTACAATTACAAATTTTAATTCTTACTTAGCAATTTTAGGCACTAATGCAGAATATGAAAGTGAACCTAACAATTGCAAGTATGATACTAAGGGCTAAGCAAGGTAAACAAGTACCACAAGTATATGAGTAAGCAAGCACAATATGATACAAGTAAAGACTAAGAGACAAGTAACCACAAGTAGGGAGTTAGGGTTAGGAATAACCGCAACTCCCAGAGACGAGGATGTATGCCGATGTTCGCTTCCTCTGCATGCAATCGAAGAACAAGCAGTAATATGATAAAAGCAACCTGAATATTGCAAATATGGATGAAGTATTTGTAAAGGTGGGGATCCGAAAGTGGTCTTGGTCTGGTCGTTGGACACAAACAAAGTACACGAAGTTGCAATGGCTAACTTTTAACTAAACAAATCCCCAGGAAAAAGCTACTAGATGGATTTACTTATATAGGAGCAAGGAGTGGTGGCCAAGGAGATGGGAGGACATCCCAAGGCATCCTAAAACTAACCCTAGGTCGTACAAGGCTCATGGGCCCAAGTGGAGGTGATGCAACACATTTGGACTTGTAGTTTGACTCGGATTCTGCTGCAGCGTTAGATTGTTTCGTCGATATCAAAACGCTCGAGACAAATTTCAAGGTGAATCCAATTGGGTTGGAAAGAGCACGAAATCTACTTTAAAACAAAAAAAATCACCCAATTCGGACTCCGTATGAAAGAGTTGTTGGCATTTTGAGTCAGGTATGTCTGTGCAGTCCGAATCTGAATCCAGAACATGAGAGACTTGGACTCTATCTTCTCTTGGCCCAAAAGTGACGTGAGAGGACTTTTTGAACAACACCTAAACTTCTATTTTATCCTTATCTTCATATGTGGATTGTACAAATGTCCCATACACCTACAATTAGATATGGCACAAAAGTCTATGATGTATTTTTGTCCTGGATGACATAAATAAATTATTGCATAGTTTGCATTAGAAATCACCTCACAAATATGCATCTTTGCAATATTTTTTGTCGTATCCAAGGTAGTCATGTCCTCATCATCCTCCCCTTCTTGAAAACAAAGCCGTCCTCGGCGTTGCTTAATCTGAAATGTGGCTAACAAAAGAGACAAGGTGTACATGTTGTATATGTATATGTCATCCATTTTTACTTCCCTTGATTTTTGCACATATGACACATGTATACATGAGTGACTTTCATAGTTCATAAAATATAAAGCCAAAATATTATCACAAGAAGCAGAAGGCATGAAAATATTGCAACTCAGTTTGCACATATAAGTGAAGCTCTTATTAATATCAGAAGATTGACAATGTTCATCATTAAACCATCCCAACATTGGTGAATAAACCTTATTTGCATCAATTTTACATGCTACAACATGCTTAAATAAGCAAACATGCAATAAGTCATTTGACATAGAATCATCACCAAGATTAGAGGTCATATTAAAATAATTAAACATTGGTTCTTTTGCATCAACAGTTAATGTCGGATTTCAGGTTCCGCAAACCCTTGAGAGGTTTGAACTCTGGGGTGCGTGCGAAGAACTCGTCCTCCCCAGTCTGCCTACTCGCTAATCTCACAGCCTTGCTCGATGAACTATAAGGAAAAGAGACACAGCAGTTTACCCAGGTTCGGGCCACCATGTGGTGTAAAACCCTACTCCTGCTTTGTGGTGGATTGGCCTCGAGGGGCTGAGGATGAACTAGTACAGTGGCGAACAGCCTCAGGAGGAGAGGTGTTCTTGAGCTCGAGTGAGCTGGTGAGTGTGTGGGTGATCTGGACGATCCGTCGATTCAATCCCTCCCCTTCTATAGTGGTGGCTAAGTTCAATTTATAGTGGCCTTGGTCCTCTTCCCAAATGAAAGGCGGGAAGGGATCCCACAACGGCCAAATTCGAAGGGAGACAACTAGTACATGCTATCCTGACAAAAGTAGTCTTCGCCTACAAAAGCCTCTAGTCATGATGCCGTGGTGGGCTCGGTGATGACCTCCGTCCTGCCGTCCTGGCGGTCTTGGTCTAGTTGCACGGGAATGGAAACCTTTGGCTGATTCCTCGGGACTCCGCGCCTGCGCTTGCCTCTTTAGCACCGAAGAGGAAACTGGTACACTGCGCCCGCTGGCGCGTGCCTGGCGTTGGTCGTCATGGCTCACGTCATCCGGACCTCACGAGGTGAGGCTTGCATAGAGATCTTCGCTCCTTGGGAGCCAGCCTGAGGAGGCCGCTCCTCGTGGAGGTCTTGGTGTCGTCCGCCTCGTGAGGCTTGGCCCCTCGCGAGGGTCTTGAGTTGTTGTTGCTGAAGCTAGGCTGTACCAGGCCGCCGATGGAACCACACCGTGGGCCGCAGGCAGGCAAGTCTGGGTACCCCCGTTCCCAGAACACCGACAGTAGCCCCAGAGCCCAAGGCGCGATCGAACTTGGCTTCGAGGCAAAGTCAAAGGGCAAGCACGGAGCGCCGCGGGCCCTAACCGCCTGCGGCCTTGGTCGACGCGTGGCGATTGATGGGACGTGGGCGTCTCCCCTTCCCCATGCTGCCTCGGCAACTGTTTGACTTGACGAAACTCCGCTGCATGCAGGGAAATACCATCATTGCGTGGGATCGTGGAGGCCGGCGGTTGGCCTCCCTCCGGCTATAAATGAGGGGACGGGCGGAGCCCCCCCTCACTCATCTCCATCTTCTCGCTGTCCGCTCCTTCTTCTTCTTCTTTGTCTCGCCGTCTTGCAGCAACATCCATGGCGCCGATCAGAAGATTCTCTGCATTGGAGAAGGGAAAAACCCCTCGGGAGGAGCCGGGGCCACTTCCATCGTAGAAGAGGCTCGGCCGTCCTCATGACGCTGGCGAAGTGCAAGGGGTGACGCGGCCTTGGTACGAGCGGCCTCCGCCTGGTTTCCCGCTTCCTCTGTACGCCCGCGCGCAGGGCTCTGGACAGGGCGGCAATGCCCAGCACCGCGCGGGCCGGGGTCTTGGTGGACGGACCGAGGCTGCGCGGCCAACAGGTCGGCGAACCCATGGCGAGGGGACCTTGCACGAGTTTGTGGTGTGGGCGGCAATGCCGCCGCGCACGTGGATCTGGCTCCCGAGGTTCTTCGCCGAGGAGATGCCACTAAGGGTGCCGCTTGAGCTGTGGCTGCAGCACGCCCGATGCTGCGGCCTGGCCACGGGGGCGGAGGTCGAGGTCGTGCCCCCGGGCGACATCTTCATGACCCGAGGATGGGGCGAGGTCGCCCACGCCTGCCATCCAGAGGGGGCCCTCGCCATCCACTTTGAGTACGATGGCGCCTCTACGTTGTTCTTCAAGGTCTTCGATGAGGAGGGCTGGCGTTTGGAATGCTGCCCCGGGAGAAGCAGTCCGTGCGGCGCGGCCGCGGACATCGAGCCCGCCTCTGGCAGCTCCTCTAGCAGCAGCGACGACTCCTGGGAATCTAGCGACTCTCCCGAGCCCAGCGATTCTCCGGAGTCCAGTGACGACAGCTACGTGCCGCTGAGCTCTTGCTGTGCCCGGAGCGCGGCAGCGGAGTCCGCTCGGCATCGTCGGTGATGCCCAACAGCCGGGGTCCCTTGACGTTTCCTTCTTTTGTTTCCCTGCGCGAAATTGTGACAAACCCCATGGGGTTATGTAAAAAACTGTAAAGCTTTTGCTCCAATGTTTATTGTTCCTAGTACGATGTTGCAGCCGTGTATCTTGCTTCGGCATGGTTCCCCCTTTTCGTTCTTGCGGTAGCTTGGTGCTCTACGCCGGCAGGTCCTAGTCCCCAGGCAGGCTTCAGCCGTCGCTGGTATGCCAGGTCGCGGTGTCGTGCTAAAGGCCAGGAGGTGAGGGAGCGCCAGGTAGCCACGGCTGAGGATGCCGTCGCCGCACGGGAGGCCCAGATCCAGGAGGAGGTTGACCAGAGGGTGAAATAGGCCCGCGCGGCTCTCGCTGACGAGTACCACCTGAAGTTGGAGCTCCTGAAGGCCGAGGTCGAGGGTAGGACCGTTGCCCTCAGGACAAAGCTGGACGAGGCGGAGCAGCGCGAGAGGGCCGCCAAGGAAGCTCAGGCCTCCGCTCAACCTAACCTGGCCTCCTCCCGCGCCGAGCTGTCCTCACTCCGGCAGCAAGTCAAGGCCGTCACGTCCATTGCGGAGAAGACCACGAACGAAGAAAACCGCCGCCGGACGATGCAGCGTGAGTGCTCCTCGATGCTCCAGGACCTTAGGGTGAGGGCTAACCAGGCTTTGGGCATGATCTGCGAGGAGAGCGTCACACACCCGCACGAGGACGACGAAGCCAGCCACCTCCGCTTCTTCACCCTGATCGTGACCCGCCTGGAGGACCAGGCGACGAGGGCTCGCGAGCTCGTTGCAGAGAGAAGCCAGGGCCTCCTGGGGCGCGCTTTCACGCGTCTTTAGTCACCTCCAGAGCCTTGATCCCCATTTCGATTTTGACGCCGCAATAGCCCCCGTGCCCCGGGTCATCCAGGGCAATCTGGCGGAATGGGTGGACGTTCATGTCGACGACCTGGTCGCAGAGTTTTCTCCTGAGGACGATGCGGCCATGATCGCGGCCAAAGAAGGCGATGCGGATGACGATGATGAAGACGACGCCAGCGACAGCCCAGGTGGCGCAGATGAAGGTGGCGAGGACGGCGCTGAAGGCAGTGCCTCTGGCTAGGCCTGCCTTTCCCTTTCCCTTAATCTGTATGCAAAAAACCTTCGGGTACAGCCCTGCGGGGCGTAAAAGCATTTTTGAAAGGTGGGGCCCTTATGATGTATGAAATGATGGTACGCCTTTCGAAAATAGGATTTGGAATATGCCGTCGCGAGCCCGCAGGCTCCCGAGCGGGGTAGTTGTTGCAACTTATCTTGGCTCCGTAGGTCTTGAGCGAGTCCTGAGGTCGCGGACGCGCCTTCCTCCTGAGGCGAGCTCGCGGAGGCTCACGAGGTTTTAAGTCTCCCGGGAAGCCTGCTGGCCCGCCCAAGAGGGCCTCGCGAGGAGCCGCTTGCCGGAGCACAGCAAGGTGTGCGCGCGACGATCCTGCGGTGATTGCGCTCCAGCCCCCTGGGAGGGCCTTGGCATCTCTGGAGCCAGCCTGGGCGTGCTTGGACGCGCGCATACCACGCCCAGCCCCCGCTCGCGTGGCGCTCGCGGGGAGGGGTAGCAGGCGCGAGCCTCACTCTTAAAACACAAAGCCAGAAAGCAAGAAATCGCCATGAGACGAGAAAAATCCCCCCCATTTTTCTTTTAATAAACACACAAAATTCCAAATCTCATTCCAAAAGGCGGCAAGACAAGTTACAGAAAGGAAGGCGGAATCAAATGGCCGCATCCGACACCTAGCTAGTCTTCTTGTCTTCTCACCAGCGCGGAGCATGTGTTTCCACTTGGACGTAGGTGGGAGCCCCCATGAGGCCCGAGGGCGTCACTCAGGAGACTCCGGGGCGTGTACAGCCCCACTCATTATTACGTGAGAGTGTCACGAGCGGAGACCTTCATAGGCGCGGGGCCTTCCTTCACGTCGCCTTACGAGGGCCCCGCCTTCCGCCTCCCCCGACTTCAAGGCATTCTTGGAGGTGATCATGCAAGTGACAACATCATGGTTTTGTGTGCAGTGGAAGGTAAAAGCCTTCATCATGGCAGAGTGGGTCTTCCCGAGAAAGCGGGCAAGATGCCCAACAGAAGCAGAATTAGAAGTGGTAGGATGAGGCCTAACAGCAGACCTTCGAGCAAGGGCAGACTTGGAGGAACCCTTGGGAGCCCAATCGTTCACCATGTGAGGAGGAATAATCCACTTCTCATGCACATGAATCAGTTCAAGAGGAAATGGAGCCGCACTCTCAATGAGAGCCTGAATGAAGGGAGCATGAGGGAAGGCCAGCTTGTATTGAAAGCTAGCAAGACGGATTTCATGCCACAGAAAATGAGGAATATCGATCTTCCCTTTGAGAGACTCATAGAGGCGAGACATAAGATCAATGCAATAACTGCTGCAGGATCCCTTGTCACCCATCTTGGGATAGATGGTGTGAATGACACATTGATAAATGATGTAGAAAGGAGATGTCCTAATAGAGACTTGATACAGATCCTTCAACTTATCGTCCTCAGAAAGATCATCCAGGTCCTTAAGAAGATAGCCACAAGCCACAACAGCTTTGGGTTTATGGTTGGGGTCATCCTTATGGATCTTGAATCCAATGTCAGGAAAGCCCAGGGCGCGACAAACTGAGCATAAGTGGCAGTGAGCTCGGTGTCAGAGGTCATCCAGGTGACGGTCTTTTCAGGACCAAAGAAGCATGTGGCATAAAACTGATGTATAGCGGCATGGTTAAAATCGTGCTAAAATGCAAATGGAGCGGCAAGACCAGATGACTCAATGAGTTCAATAGCACCGGGGTACTTCATGGGATGAGCCCGAATGTGCTCCAAGTCAATGAAGTGGTGCAGAGAGAGTCCCTTTGGGAGGACAACGGTGGTGTAGATGTCGACCTGAACATTGGTGCAGAAATGTTGATCGAGAGAGTCTTGAACCACCTCGAATTGATCAACGTCGTGACGGAACTTAAGATATGCAGGCTTGGGCACTTTGGTGAAGTCCTTGAGGGCACGCCCATGAAGCTAAGGAGCCTCAAGAGATATGTGTCGCCCACCCGCATTCGGCTGTACCGAAGGAGGAGTAGGCATGTAGGTGGCCCTTTGAGAACCAGAAGGGCGGATTGGAACAGCCACATACTTAGCACGCTCCTCATATTCCAACTCCTCTTCGTAGTCAGAGCCCTCAGTAGAAGTGGTGTCCTCGATCACAGGACGTTTCCCAGCTCGCTTGCACGGATGTTGATGCTCTTGCGAGTCATCAGAACAACCGCGACGAGAAGCTGAAACCAAAAAGACATGGACAGGGGAGATTTTCACAATGATCCCCTACTAGGAATGGCGACCGGAACGATGAAAATCGGAATGGGTAAAACAAAAATTACCATGAGCAGAGACACCCCCGGCATTCTTGTGAGCGGTGTGTTTGATTTTTGGCATCGTGGGGAGAACCACACCTGAGAGATTATCCAAGATAGAAAGGGGATCACTACCGGGCATGGATGCGAACGACGGGAGGAACAGAGAAATGGACAAAGGGAATATCCGAGCCGGATCAATGAAGGAGGAGGGGCTGGATCATCAGAGAGGAGGCTGGATCGTTGGCGGTTCGGCTCCCTGATGGCGGCGTGGGAGATCCACCCCCAGGCGATGTGGCGGCGGACACAAACGCGGTTTGGGGAGGGGAGAAAATAGGGCAACTGCCCGGTCAATCCTGTCCCCAGATTTTATATGGGCCACGGGTTTCACCGGACGACCGACAAAGGTTGGACGTCCGGGGACTGATGTATGTGCCAGGCGACGAACGATCGAACAACCTCAGACATCTGAGGACTGGGGAAAAAGTGGGTTGTGGACGATTTCTGCACAGCGATCGGACATCCGAGCATTGTCGGACGACCGGAAGCTATGAGTCATTAGACGTCTGACAATTGTCAGATGACCGATGCCAAAAAGTTTGTACATACAGCGCTTAGAAAGTTCTAGATGAAACAAAAGACAAGAACAGGTGAATGATGTAAATATATGGGCAACCAGACAGAGATGATACCACATGATTAGTAACTAGACACACATATTCTGGACCCCATGCATGATTGGGCAACCCTCCTATGAGGAGAGGTAATGGCCAAAGGCCACCATGTGTGAGTATGTGTGTCGTGATGCCGCGAAGATATTATCCTTGGGCTCAAGATCACTACTCCATCATTTAAAGCACCGTAGTTCGAGGAACATGGTAACTTTGAGAGTGTTTGTTCTTTTTATGCATTATATAGGGTGAGAGTACTCATGAGTAGAGTGTCTCCCCCTAAATATATGCCTACATCAAGACAAGACATGAACTAAATGCATGCTGGGTACTAGATTTCACATAATGTTGTCAACCTCCAAGATACCAAGTTCACGCCTAAGTTGACAAAACGTCACTTCATCCAATGGTTTGGTGAAAATGTCTATACCAACATGAGCAATATCAATGTCACCCTTTTGCACATGGTCTCTTAAGAAGTGATACCTAATATCAATGTGTTTTGTGCGAGGGTGATCAAAAGGGTTCTCAGCAATCTTGTTTGACGCCCCCGACTCAATCGTACACTAATCATACACGCAAACGTGTACGATCAAGCACAGGGTCTCACGGGAAGATATCAAAACACAACTCTAACACAATTTAAACGGAGATCCACAATATTACAGACCAGGGATCCGAAGATCCGAATACATAAGTCAGTCATACAAATATTATCTGAGTACAGACATAGTTAGACAAGTTTTTCCTTAAGAAGGCTAGCACAAACAGCGACACTAGATCGAAAGGCGTTGGCCTCCTGCCTGGGAGCCTCCGATCCTACTCCTGGTTGGCTGGCTCAATCCAGTAGTAAGTACCCTCTAGACCCTCCTGGTAGTAAGCTCCGGTGGTGGCATCTAGCTCCTGGACTCCATCGTCTGATGTATCATCAAGGTGGGGTATGGGGAAAAGAGAAAGTAAAGCAACCGTGAGTACTCATCCGAAGTACTCAGCAAGCAAGGATCTATACTACATATGCAACATTATCAATGGAGAAAGGCTGTATAAGTGGACTGGGCTGCAGAAATGCCAGAATAGAGAGAAGGCCTAGTCCTATCGAAGACTAGCATCTTCAAACATCTCCTCAAGGCCATCATCTTGCAGCAGTAGAAGAGAGTAGAATAGCATTTTATTTAGCAAACATGTTGAAGTACAGCTTAAAGATCCTTCCTCGACTCCCAAGCGAGAAAGCGATCCCGAAGCTTCAATTAAGTAACAAGTATCTAGTTCAAGTAGTAGATCGGGATACACAAACTGAACGTCCTTTACCGTAGGACCGGCTATCGATAGATGATTCATCCCTGCAGGGGTGAACTACTGTTACCCAACACGCTCGATCAACTCCGGCCGGACACACTTGCTGGGTAATGCCCGTCCTCGGAAGATCAACATGAAGCAGCGCTCTACCCAGGCTCGGCAGAGAGGTCAGCACGCCGGACTAACCTATGCACCCAGAGGTCTTGCGCCATCGCCCTGGGCACCCTGTGCGTTGCGAGACTAGCCGGGGTGCAGGCGCGACACTAAGCTCGTCAGTGAAGTATCCAGCCCAATCCCGACAATCAGCCCGCACGGTGAATCAGGACGTCAGACGAGCTTTCGGGAGAATCGTACATCGCAGAGGGCCCCATAACCATAATCCCGCGTGGTGGTAGTGCGTATAGGGCACGTCGACCCACTCAGATCACACACCCAAATCCAATAGGCTCATTTAGTATCACGCGGAGACAATCAGAGTCTCTGAAGCTCCGCCACAATGTCACACTCGAGTGCCCTTCCGGCACACTCGACATCACATATTACCAGCGGGTACCCACCAGGGTAGACCCGCCTGTAACAAGGTCAAAGTAACCATGTGGTCATATCATCAAAGGGGAAACCCGAGGAATCACCCTCGGCAGATTCCACTCGACCAAATCATCAGGGTGAACGTATGAGGCATCACCCTCGAGGTTCACACTGAGGGGTTGCACGACAGAGTCGTATCGGAAGTGGAGAAGGAGGAATCACCCTCGATGACCACGACCGAACAGCTACACTGCAGAGTATTCATCGGGAGTGCGTTACGAGGTATCACCCTCGGCACTCGATAGTTACTACGCAGAGTCACACAACTAAGGGGTGTGTGAAGTGAGGTCTCGGTCTCTGGTCGACGATCACGTTGATCGAGTCGTCGATGATCAAGCAGGGGCAACAAGGATAAGGTGGTGGGGTCACTGATGGTTCACTACACACCTATACTAAACAGTTTAACATAGGCAAGTAAGGTAACATATAACAGGTTACAAAAGCAGGCTATGCATCAGAATAGGAACATACATTAATAGTAGCAAAATCTAATGCAAGCAGGAGAAATGGAATGGGCGATATCTGGATGCTCAAGGGAGGGGCTTGGCTGGTTGCTCTGGCAAGAGAGAGGGGTCGTCAACGGGCTGCTCGTCGGTAGTGTAGTCGTACCCAGGTGCAGCATCGTCGGTCTCAGCGTCTATCGAGAGAGAAGGAGGGGGGAGAGAAACAATAAATTCATGGCAATAATGCAAACAATATGTATGACATGCCTAAACGATATGCCGGGGTGTTCTACTGCCTAACTAAATGATTTAGTTAATTTAGGAATTTATTCGGATTTATTTAATTAAAGTTGGGCACTATTCATTTATCAAAATCGGTCTAAAAGTTCAATGTTCCTATAGCTAGAGGCATCTGTCAGGAATACGGAGGGCGTATTCGGGTTCGTATCGAAATTCTGAGCAAGTTTCATGTATAAATTATTTTCATCGGAGTTACGGATTATTTAATATGATTTTCTAAAGTTTTTATTAATTTCTGGAATTTAATTATTTATTTAAATTAACATTATCCGAAACAGTGTTGATGACATCAGCATGACCTCATGCTGACATCAGCAGTCATCTGACACGTGGGTCCCACCTGTCATAGACTGGCTAGTTAATCAAGGTTTAATTAACTTAACTAGTGATTAGGTTAATCTAATTAGGATTAATTAAGCTAATTAATTACTGTTTAATTAATTAATTATTAATTTTAATAATTTTTATTTTCTATTTTATCATTTCTAATTTTTTTAAATCGTTCTGGGCGTGGGCCCGTGCTGTCAGTGGCACAGGGCACTGGGCCCCACCGGGCAGTGGCACGGGGGCCACGGGCGCAGCGCGTGCGCGTGTGTGCGTGTGCGTGCGCGGCAGGGGTGGGGCAGGCGCACGGCAGGCCGGAGCGGGGCGGCGCGCGGGCGGTCGGCAGCAGCGGCAAGAGCGGTGGCGCGAGCGACAGGCGGGCGCGCGCGGGGGTGCGGGGCAGCGCGAGCAGGCGGACGGCGGCGTGGCCGCAGCGGGGCAGGGCGAGCACGGGGGGAAAACGCAGGCGAGCAGTGGCGACAGCTACAGCGCGGCGGAGGCGCGGTCCGGCGCGGGTGTGCGTGATGGGCGCGCCGGAGCGCGGCCAGAGGGGAAGAGGAGGCCGGGGGGGGGGGGGGTTCTCACCCTCCGTTGCAGGGGATCGGGCGGCGAGGCTCGCAGGAGCCGAGTCGAGGGGGAAGTCGGGGATGGGGCGACAGTGTGGCGAGGTCCGGCGACGGCGGGGCGACGGGGTCGAGCGCGTCGGGCGCAGGCTGGGCGAGCGCGGGCTCTGGCCCGATCCAGATCGGGGGGGAACGAGAGGGGGGAGTGTCGGTGGGGATTAGGGTTCGGCCTGGGGGAGGCCATATAGGTGGGGGGGGGAGCTGGGCCGGCCTGGTGGCCGTGGCCCAATTGGGCCGGGGGGGGGATTTTCTCTTTTTTATTATTTTCTGTTTTATTTTCTTTTTTTCTTTTTCTTATTATTTATTCATAACTCCTGTTTAGTAAATAGTTAGGCCTCAAATTGAATTTTGTAAAACATGGGACTTGTTCCCATAAATACTAGGCATTCTCTACCACTACCAAAAATTGGTTTGGAGTTAACTTGAGTTCACACAAATTTTTATAATAATTAAAATGCATTAATCCTTGCTGTTTTGGTAAAGTTTGAGCCACCTAATTAATTAATTTATTGTTGGTTACAATTTTAGATTAGCCTCTGCAATATTTGTTATTTATCAAACATTTTAGTTTCTATGTTGAACAACTTTTATTTTCCAATTTCATTTAAATTTGAACTTGAGTTAGGAGTTGAAATGCAATATGATGCTAATGATGATTATGCACTGTTAAACATGCTGACTTGTCATTATCAAAAGTGATTACTGTGGCTAATGACATGGGGTGTTACAATTATCCTCATCGATCAAGAATTCTCGTCCCGAGAGTTAAGAGGAAGACTGAAAGAAAGTGGGGTATTCTTCACGAAGATGATCCTCGCGTTCCCAAGTGGCCTCATCTTCAGAATGATTTGACCACTAAACCTTGAGGAATTTGATTGACTTTTGACGAGTCCGATGTTCAGCTTCATCAAGAACACGGATGGGATATTCTGGATAAGACAGATCTTCCCGTAATTCAAGTACTTCATGATCCACAGCTCGAATAGGATCCTTGAAGCAGCGACGGAGTTGGGATACATGAAAGACATCATGCACTTGAGAAAGATTTTTCGGCAATTGCAATTGATATGCCACTTCTCCTCGACGGGCAAGAATACGGAACGGGCCAATGTAGCGAGGAGCTAACTTGCCTTTGATTCCGAACCTATGAGTGCCTTTCAACGGAGTGACGCAGAGATAAGCTTGCTCGCGAGGTTGATAGACCATTTCCTGGTGCTTTTGGTCATAGTTGCTCTTTTGACGAGACTGAGCAGTTTTCAAATGTTCACGGACAATGCAGACTTGTTCTTCAGCTTGCTGAATAATGTCCGGTCTGACGAGTGAGCGTTCCCCAGTTTTTGACCAATTCAGAGGGGTTCGACACTTACGACAGTAAAGAACTTCAAACGGTGCCATCTTCACACTAGCCTGATAGCTATTGTTGTAAGAGAATTCGGCATAAGGGAGAGATTCCTCCCATTTCTTACTGAAGGAGATGACGCAAGCTCGAAGCATATCTTCGAGCACTTGATTAACTCATTCAACTTGACCCTGTGACTGAGGGTGAAAAGCGGTGCTGAAAGACAAATGAGTTCCCATAGTTTCTTGGAAACTATTCCTGAATCTGGAGGTGAAGAGGCTGCCACGATCAGAACTGATCTCCAATGGAACACCATGGAGTGACACAATTCGAGAAACATACAAGTCTGCTAACTGGCTAGCAGTGATTATCTCTTTAACTGGCAGAAAGTGAGCAACCTTGGAGAATCGGTCAATGACAACAAAAATAGCATCATGACCCTTCTGAGATTTGGGAAAACCAGTAATGAAATCCATTTGGACCTTGTCCCATTTCCATTCAGGAATTGCAAGGGGTTGCAGAGTTCCAGCGGGCCTTTGATGTTGAGCTTTAATGCGGCGGCAAACGTCACACTCAGAAACATAACGAGCAATATCTCGCTTCATATTTGGCCACCAGTATCTCTGACAAATGTCACGGTACATCTTTGTGCTACCAGGATGAATTGACAGAGGAGTGTCATGAGCTTCCATCATAACATGTTCCCTCTCATCCTTGAACTTAGGTACGAAGAGACGGTGTTGGAAAAATAGGATCCCATCATTATCAAGATGGAACTCCGACGGTTTTCCTTTTTCAAGGTATCGCTTGATCCTTTCAACTTCAGAGTCATACCGTTGCATAGTCTTGATGCTGTGTTCTAAATCTGGTTCGACAACGAGGGTATTGAGATAACCCTGTGGAACAATATGGAGGTTCAATTTACGAAGCTCTTCATAAAGCATAGGTTGTGATTCCTGAACCACATGGTTGCTGCAATAAGCCTTACGGCTCAAAGCATCGTCCATTATATTTGCCTTGCCAGGGGTGTATGTGATATTCATATCATAATCGGCTATTGTCTCGAGCCATCTTTGTTGATGAAGGTTCAGATCTGGTTGAATATATAAATACTTCAAACTTTGGTGATCCGTGTATATCTCGCAACGGTTACCGATAAGGTAATGTCGCCATAGCTTCAGGGCATAAATAACCGCAGAGAGTTCGAGATCGTACACTGGGTAATTTTCTTCGCGAGGACGCAATTGTCGGGAGGCATAAGCAATCACTTTGTGTTCTTGCATTAGGACACAGCCTAATCCTTGACGGGATGCATCACAGTATATCACGAAATCCTTTTGGGAATCCAGGGGTGCTAATACTGGGGCAGATGTCAATTTATCTTTTAGTGTCTGAAAGCTTTCTTGACATTTTTTTGTCCACTCAAATTTAACACCTTTGTGAAGCAGATTTGTCAATGGTTTTGCAATCTTGGAAAAGTTCTCAACGAATCGACGGCAATAACTTGCAAGTCCAGGAAAACTTCTGACTTGCTTAACATTCTTCGGGGGAGTCCAGTCAAGAATAGCCTGAACTCGTTCGGGGTTAACAGCAATTCCATCCTTGGAAATCACATGACCAAGGCAAGTTACTTCAGAAAGCCAAAATTCACATTTGGAATACTTGGCATACAACTGGTGTTCTCGGAGCCTTTCTAGTACAAGACGGAGGTGTTCAGCATGTTCTTCTTTATTCTTAGAATAGACCAGAATATCATCTAGATATACCACGACGAATTTGTCGAGGTAATCCATGAATATATAATTCATCAGACGGGAGAAAGTTGCTGGAGCATTCATTAGGCCAAATGACATGACGGTGTATTCATAGGAGCCATAACGAGTGACCAATGCAGTGTTGGGAATATCCTCTTCACGGACACGGATCTGGTGGTAACCCAACCTCAGGTCGAGTTTAGAGAACAACGATGATCCAGCGAGTTGATCATAAAGATCATTGATCTGGGGCAGTGGGTATTTAGTCTGGATTGTGGCTTGGTTAATGGGCCGATAATCCTGAACCAAACGGTTAGTTCCATCCTTCTTCTTAACGAAGAGTGAAGGTGCTCCCCAAGCAGAGGAACTGGGGCGGATGAAACCACTCTTAAGTGACTTGTCGATTTCTTCCTTAAGCTCGAGTAGGTGATGCGGAGGCATCTTATAAGGTCGCTTGGCAATAGGGACAGTGCCAGGCTTCAAGTCAATGACAAACTCGACAGCTCTAGCCGGGGGTATTCCTGGAAGTTCTTCCGGAAAGACGTCTGGAAAATCTTGAACAACAGGAATGTTCTCGATCCCTTCCAGAGGTGAGGCGTTCAAAGCATTCAAAACATATATCTGAGCTTCAGCGTCCCGAGTAATGCGGGCGGTATAGTTCACTATCTCATCGGAGGGGTGAAGAAGTTGGACGACTTTAGTGGCACAATTGATCGAAGCAATGTGAGCTTTCAACCAATCCATTCCAAGTATGAGGTCTATGGTGGAAGATTTCAGGACGATGGGCGATGCAAGGAATTCCAACCCGTTAATTTCGACGGTAACGTCAGGTGCTATCACGTCAGCATGACAGTGACCTCCGGGAGTTTTAATGACTAACGGAGTATGCATTTTCTCATATCGAATGCCATGCATGAATGCAAATTTTCCAGAGATGAATGAATGTGATGCTCCTGAATCAAATAAAACAGAAGCAGGTACTGAGTTAACGAGAAGGGTACCCATCACAGTAGCAGGTTGATCCTGGACTTCTTCAATGTCAATGTTGTAAGCATGTCCACGACCATGTGCAGCAGACCCGGTATTATAGTTGCGGTTCTGATTGTTGCCACGACCATTGCCACGGCCAGCACGAGGAAAGGTTAACTGATTCTGATTCTGGCGGCAGTCTTTAGCCTGGTGACCTGGTTTGCGGCACTTGAAGCACAGACCATCTTCAGGACGAAGAGGAGCATTGTTTTGAATAGCTTGAGCTTTTGGCTGCCTCGGTGGTGGAGGAGGCAGACGTGGTGAAGCATAGTTGTTCTTTGGCGCAGAGGTATTGGAACGGATCGCATTGTTGGGAATCCAAACTCGACGCTTCTGTGCTGAGCCCGAAGATGAGCCAGCATCATGATAGCGCTTCTGCGAGTCCTTGTATTCCATCTGAGCGGTCTCAACAAGAATTGCCTTGTTCGTTAGAGTTGAAAAGTCGTTGAAGTCTTGAGCAACAAGTGCAAGCTTGAGGTCGGGGTGTAGTCCACTACGGAACTTCTCCTGTCTGCGTGCATCTGTGGTGATGTCTTCTTCAGCATAGCGGGAGAGGTCTAGAAATTCCCGTTGATAAGCTTCGACAATCTTGTTGCCCTGAGTGAGGTTACGGAACTGGGTCTTCATGCATTCCATAATTGCCTGAGGGATGTAACGTGTACGAAAAGCAGCCTGGAACTCATACCAGGTGATGACTGTTCCAATAGGTAGAGTACGCTTGTGTCTGTCCCACCATTGAGCAGCGGGGCCCTTTAAGAAAAAGGCCGCGAAGTTGACAAAGTTGGCAGGGGCGACATTAGCAGACTCCATCTCGTGAGTGATGTCGCGGAGCCAGTCATCAGCATCCAGTGGCTTGTCTGAGTTGTGGAACTGAGTTGGGTTGAGTCGCATAAACTCTGTCAAAGTTATTGAAGCTGGGTTCTGGTTCTGGTTGTTCTGATGCGGAAACTGAGCCATGATTCCAGTCATGGACTGGCGGTTAAGCTCAAACTGTTGCATCATGGCTGCCATATAGTCTGGCGGTGGTGGGTGTTCAGGGGTACCACGACCACGACCACCTGGTCTAACCATCCTGCTAAATATCAATAGGGGGTAGTTCAGTAAAAGCAATTGCGAGTGTTCAGTGTCAAACATGATGTAACTCGACAATAATTAAGTAGTGAAACAGATACATAACAGTAGTCAATTAAGACATACAGATCCATACACATAGTCGGGTACATGCGAACAGCATAACGGCGCAAATTCAAAAGCTAGACATACTAGGCGGCGCGCAGGCACGCGGTAAGGAAGTACACAACGTGACATAGCAAAGGCTACATCAACGTCGGAGAAAACCACCGAAAAGGGGTAACTGCAAGTGCGGACGACGAATGTTCGTCGCAGAAGGATCCTGCGCTCCATGTGCACTCTGATGCAGAATCCGGTCTCGAGCTGTAAGAAGAGGTCCAAGTGCAGGTGTATGACCTCCAACAGTAGGCCAATCAATACTAGCATACATCTGAGTCCTGCACGGATAAAGGGTGTGCTCAGGATGTATCCCTGCGTGAACAGCGGGTAGCAACTGCGTCATAGCATCGTAGAGACGTGCTCGAGTGGCAACCAACTCGATGGCAAGAGCCCGAACAGTGCGATCCAGAGCCTGAGTGCACTGAATCAGAACACGCGGGTCATAGCGACGAGGCTCGTACAGGGCATAGATAGCTGTGTAGTATCCAGTAGCATCTCCAGCAGGGGCATACAAAATGTATCGAAACTCAGAGTCATCCAAGATATCACTGAACTGTCCTCGGAGACGTGCGACAGCAGAGTAGGCAGCATCATGGACTGCCATCTCAATTGTCATGCCGATACCATGGAAAAGGTGTAGCTCGGTGTCTGAGTCATTTTGCAGATCATAGATACGATCATCAGCATGGTACTGCTCCTTATTGAACTCGTGGTAATCCTCGTAAACCAAGTACTCAGGATACCAACGGTAGCCAAGTCTGGTCATGAGAGCGATCAGGACAGCTGGAAACCCAGGGGCATCACGAGCCCAAGTGCGAAGCACAAGCTGTGTCGTAGGACGTGGTGGAAACAAACGGTCCATCTGAAATAGAGGAAATTCAGATTTGTCAAATGACAATGAGAAGTTTAACACAACTCGGAGAGAAAGGTTAAACAAAACAATGGAAGGAAAATGATTATCAGACTAATCAGATCAAAGACAGGGAAATCGCACAGATATCCAGCTCTCCGGGTAGATGGGATTTACGAGATCCTAAGTGTCGGCGTTAGTAAAATTTATTTAACCCGAGTAGAAGAGAGATCAGAGTCCCAGAGTATAGACGAGTAATAAAAGATCCTAATACCACCCAGTTGGCGACGTGGGCCCGTAAGCCACACAGCCAAGTTAGTAAATTAGTTTTTCGGTTTCTAGACTCAACTTCGGCCAAGGAATTGGAAGGGGGCTTCCTACAGGCAGTCGGCTCTGATACCAACTTGTGACGCCCCCGACTCAATCGTACACTAATCATACACACAAACGTGTACGATCAAGCACAGGGTCTCACGGGAAGATATCACAACACAACTCTAACACAATTTAAACGAAGATCCACAATATTACAGACCAGGGATCTGAAGATCCGAATACATAAGTCAGTCATACAAATATTATCTGAGTATAGACATAGTTAGACAAGTTTTGCCTTAAGAAGGCTAGCACAAACAGCGACACTAGATCGAAAGGCGTGGGCCTCCTACCTGGGAGCCTCCGATCCTACTCCTGGTCGGCTGGCTCAATCCAGTAGTAAGTACCCTCTGGACCCTCCTGGTAGTAAGCTCCGGTGGTGGCATCTGGCTCCTGGACTCCATCGTCTGATGTGTCATCAAGGTGGGGTATGGGGAAAAGAGAAAGTAAAGCAACCGTGAGTACTCATCCGAAGTACTCAGCAAGCAAGGATCTATACTACATATGCAACATTATCAATGGATAAAGGCTGTATAAGTGGACTGGGATGCAGAAATGCCAGAATAGAGAGAAGGCCTAGTCCTATCGAAGACTAGCATCTTCAAACATCTCCTCAAGGCCATCATCTTGCAGCAGTAGAAGAGAGTAGAATAGCATTTTATTTAGCAAACATGTTGAAGTACAGCTTAAAGATCCTTCCTCGACTCCCAAGCAAGAAAGCGATCCCGAAGCTTCAATTAAGTAACAAGTATCCAGTTCAAGTAGTAGATCGGGATACACAAACTGAGCGTCCTTTACCGTAGGACCGGCTATCGATAGATGATTCATCCCTGCAGGGGTGCACTACTGTTACCCAACACGCTCGATCAACTCCGGCCGAACACACTTGCTGGGTAATGCCCGTCCTCGAAATATCAACACGAAGCAGCGCTCTACCTAGGCTCGGCAGAGAGGTCAGCACGCCGGACTAACCTATGCACCCAGAGGTCTTGGGCCATCGCCCTGGGCACCCTGTGCGTTGCGAGACTGGCCGGGGTGCAGGCGCGACACTGAGCTCGTCAGCGAAGTATCCAGCCCAATCCCGACAATCAGCTCGCACGGTGAATTGTGACGTCAGACGAGCTTTCGGGAGAATCGTACATCGCAGAGGGCCCCATAACCATAATCCCGCGTGGTGGTAGTGCGTATAGGGCACGTCGACCCACTCAGATCACACACCCAAATCCAATAGGCTTATTTAGTATCACGCGGAGACAATCAGAGTCTCTGAAGCTCCGCCACAATGTCACACTCGAGTGCCCTTCCAGCACACTCGACATCATAGATTACCAGCGGGTACCCACCAGGGTAGACCCGCCTGTAACAAGGTCAAAGTAACCGTGTGGTCATATCATCAAAGGGGAAACCCGAGGAATCACCCTCGGCGGATTCCACTCGACCAAATCATCAGGGTGAACGTATGAGGCATCACCCTCGAGGTTCACACTGAGGGGTTGCACGACAGAGTCGTATCGGAAGTGGAGAAGGAGGAATCACCCTCGATGACCACGACCGAACAACTACACTGCAGAGTATTCATCGGGAGTGCGTTACGAGGTATCACCCTCGGCACTCGATAGTTACTACGCAGAGTCGTACAACTAAGGGGGGTGTGAAGTGAGGTGTCGGTCTCTGGTCGATGATCATGTTGATCGAGTCGTCGATGATCAAGCAGGGGCAACAAGGATAAGGTGGTGGGGTCACTGATGGTTCACTACCAACCTATACTAAACAGTTTAACATAGGCAAGTAAGGTAACATTGAACAGGTTACAAAAGCAGGCTATGCATCAGAATAGGAACATACATTAATAGTAGCAAAATCTAATGCAAGCAGGAGAAATGGAATGGGCGATATCTGGATGCTCAAGGGAGGGGCTTGCCTGGTTGCTCTGGCAAGAGAGAGGGGTCGTCAACGGTCTGCTCGTCGGTAGTGTAGTCGTACCCAGGTGCAGCGTCATCGGTCTCGGCGTCTATCGAGAGAGAAGGAGGGAGGAGAGAAACAATAAATTCACGGCAATAATGCAAACAATATGTATGACATGCCTAAACGATATGCCGGGGTGTTCTACTGCCTAACTAAATGATTTAGTTAATTTAGGAATTTATTCGGATTTATTTAATTAAAGTTGGGCACTATTCTTTTATCGAAATTGGTCTAAAAGTTCAACGTTCCTATAGCTAGAGGCATTTGTCAGGAATACGGAGGGCGTATTCGGGTTCGTATCGAAGTTCTGAGCAAGTTTCATGTATAAATTATTTTCATCGGAGTTACGGATTATTTAATATGATTTTCTAACGTTTTTATTAATTTCTGGAATTTAATTATTTATTTAAATTAACATTATCCGAAACAGTGTTGATGACATCAGCATGACCTCAAGCTGACATCAGCAGTCATCTGACACGTGAGTCCCACCTGTCATAGACTGGCTAGTTAATCAAGGTTTAATTAACTTAACTAGTGATTACGTTAATTTAATTAGGATTAATTAAGCTAATTAATTACTGTTTAATTAATTAATTAATTAATAATTTTAATAATTTTTATTTTCTATTTTATCATTTCTTATTTTCTAAAATCGTTCTGGGCGTGGGCCCGTGCTGTCAGTGGCACAGGGCACTGGGCCCCACTGGGCAGTGGCACGGGGGCAACGGGCGCAGCGCGTGCGCGTGTGTGCGTGCGCGGCAGGGGCGGGGCAGGCCGGAGCGGGGCGGCGCGCGGGTGGTCGGCAGCAGTGGCAGGAGCGGTGGCGCGAGCAGCGGGCGGGCGCGCGCGCGGGTGCGGGGCAGCGCAAGCAGGCGGACGGCGGCGTGGCCGCAGCGGGCAGGGCAGCACGGGGGGGGGGGGGGAACGCAGGCGAGCAGTGGCGACAGCTGCAGCGCGGCGGAGGCGCGGTTCGGCGCGGGCGTGCGCGATGGGCGCGCCGGAGCGCGGCCAGAGGGGAAGAGGAGGCCGGGGGGGTTCTCATCCTCCGTTGCAGGGGATCGGGCGGCGAGGCTCGCAAGAGCCGAGTCGAGGGGGAAGTCGGGGATGGGGCGATGGTGTGGCGAGGTCTGGCGACGAGCGGCGTGGTCCAGCGACGGCGGGGCGACGGGGTCGAGTGCGTCGGGCGCTGGCGAGGCCAGCGCGGGCTCTGGCCCGATCCAGATCGGGGGGGGGGGGAACGAAGGGGGGGGAGTGATGTGGGGATTAGGTTCGGCCTGGGGAGGCAATAGGGTGGGGGGGGGGAGCTGGCCACCTGTGGCTGTGGCCCAGTTGGGCCGGGGGCGAATTTTCTCTTTTTTATTTTTTTTCTGTTTTCTTTTCTTTTTTTCTTTTTCTTTTTATTTATTCGTAACTCCTGTTTAGTAAATAGTTAGGCCTCAAATTGAATTTTGTAAAACATGGGAATTGTTCCCATAAATACTAGGCATCCTCTACCACTACCAAAAATTGGTTTGGAGTTAACTTGAGTTCACACATATTTTTATAATAATTAAAATGCATTAATCCTTGCTGTTTTGGTAAAGTTTGAGCCACCTAATTAATTTATTTATTATTGGTTACAATTTTAGATTAGCCTCTGCAATATTTGTTATTTATCGAACATTTTAGTTTCTATGTTTGACAACTTTTATTTTCCACTTTCATTTAAATTTGAACTTGAGTTAGGAGTTGAAATGCAATATGATGCTAATGATGATTATGCACTGTTAAACATGCTGACTTGTCATTATCAAAAGTGATTACTGTGGCTAATGACATGGGGTGTTACATCTTGATGGCACTTTCATTATCACAGAGAAGAGGCACATGTCTATAAGTGATACCATAATCCTTTAAAGTTTGCCTCATCCATAGTAATTGAGTTGCACAACTTGCGCTTGCAATGTATTCAACTTCGGCGGTGGAGAGGGAGACTCAATTCTGCTTCTTCGAGGACCAACTTACCAAGGAGCGTCCAAGAAATGTACATGCACCGGAGGTAAACTTCCTTCCCACTTTGTCTCCGGCCCAATCCACATCCGTGTACCCAATGAGATCAAACTTGGCGTCCTTGGGGTACCATAGACCCAACTTTGGGGTGTGAACAAGGTATCTAAGAATATGCTTAACCGCCTTATGATGACTTTCCCTATGGGAAGCTTGAAATCTTGCACATATGCCTACACTTAACATGATGTCTGGTCTAGATGCACAAAGATAAAGCAATGAACCAATCATAGAGCGGTAAATAGATGGGTCAAAAGGAATACCATTGGTGTCTTCAGTGAGAACAAGTTTTGTAGGCATAGGTGTCTTACATGGGCTAGCATTTTCCATGTCAAACTTCTCTAGAATATCCTTAAGGTATTTTGTTTGAGACAAGAAAATTCCTTCTTGAAATTTTTGAATTTGAAATCCAAGAAAGAACTTCAAGTCCGCATTGAGTGACATCTCAAAGGTCTTGGTCATGGAGGCCACAAACTTCTTGCACAAATGAATGTTAGGAGAACCAAAAATGATGTCATCTACATAGATTTGGCATAAGATCAAATCACCCTTTCCCCTCTCACAAAACCATCATCGAGTAGAAACTTCTTAAGATGATCATACCAAGCATGAGGTGCTTGTTTGAGGCCATACAAAGCCTTGTGAAGTTTATACACACAGTCTTTGTGATCGGGATCAACGAATCCAGGTGGTTGTGATCATACTTCTTCTTGTAGAGGACCGTTAAGAAAAGCACGCTTCACATCCATTTGATGTAATGTAAAACCATTGAAGCAGCATAGGCAAGTAAGATGCGAATAGATTCAAGACGGGCAACGGTAGCAAAGGTCTCATCAAAGTCCAAACCATCAACTTGTGAGTACCCTTGTGCCACTAACCTTGCCTTGTTGTGGATGATTACGCCATTGTCATCTTGCTTGTTCTTGAAAATCCATTTTGTTCCAATGACATTGTGTTCCTTAGTTGGTCTCTTGACTAATGACCACACTTTGTTGCGTTCAAAACTATTCAGCTCTTCTTGCATAGCAACGAGCCAATCATTATCCATCAATCTATTTTGTACCTTGAGTGGCTCAACACTAGAGACAAACAAAAAGTGAGCGCAAAAGTTTCTCAATTGTTTACGAGTGACTCTACCTTCCGATATGCCGTTAAGAATTTGATCAACATCAACACGACTGGACACTCGTGGCATGATGGAGGTTAGGGTTTCATGAGGTTCAACTTCATTTCCATCATCCACATCCTCAACATATGGATCATTAATGTGTGGTGGAAGATCTTCTTCTTCATGTTGCATTTGTTGAGGTTCATCATCAATGATTGCACTTTCTTGTTCTTGGTCTTGGTGATGATCTTGTTCTTGAATGTGATCATGGTGAGGGACTTGTTCTCCTTCTTGATCTTGAACAACAAGCATAGTTTGAGCAATAGGATCTTGTGGAGGTATGGGTGTTGAAGTGGCTTGAGGATGAGAGAAACTTCCATCTTCATCATCATCATCATGAGGTTCTTTTTCCATTGGAAGAAGAGCACCAACACCCATGGTCAAAATATCTTGAGAGGGATCTTCTTCACCTACATCACTTAGATGAACTTTCTCCCCATGGGAGCCATTAAATTCATCAAACACCACGTCACAAGTTTCTACAACACATCTATTGGATTTGTTGTAGACTCTATAGGCGTGAGAGTTTGATCCATAACCAACAAATATCCCCTCAATTGTTTTGAATTGAAATTTTCCCAACTGTTCTCTCTTGTTGAGGATGAAACACTTGCACCCAAATACACGAAAGTACTTGACATTTGGCTTGTTCCCGGTTAGGAGCTCAGATGGAGTCTTCTCCAATATCGTGCGGAGGAAGAGCCGGTTTAATGCATGGCATGCGGTGTTGATAGCCTCGGCCCAAAAACTATGTGGTGACTTGTATTCATCCAACATGGACCTTGCCTTTTCCACAAGTGTATGATTCTTCCTCTCGGCTACACCATTTTGTTGAGGAGTGTAGGGTGCGGAATATTGATGCTCAATCCCTTCATCACTAAGAAATTCTTCCAAGGTGTAGTTCTTGAACTCGGAGCCATTATCACTTCTTATTGCCAAGATTTCTTTGTCAAACTTGCGTTGGGCTTGCTTGGCAAAATCAATGAAGGTGATCTTTGTCTTGTCCTTGGACTTGAGGAAAAACACCCATGTATATCTTGAGTAATCATCAACAATGACAAGTCCATACTTTTTCCCACCAAGACTATCCCATGAAGGAGGCCCAAAAAGATCCACATGAAGGAACTCCAAAGGCCTTGAAGTATTTACAATATTCTTGGGTGGGTGCTTTGATTGATGTTGCTTCCCGGCTATGCATGCACTACACACATGATCTTTCTCAAAAGAGACATTGGTTAGTCCAAGGATGTGATTACCCTTTAAGAGATCTTGAAGATTTCTCATGCCGACATGGGCTAGCCAGCGATGCCATAGCCACCCCTTGTCGGCCTTGGCCATTAGACAAGTTGCATGGAATGTGCTCTCTTTCAAGAAATCAACCATGTAAAGGTTTCCATCCAACTCTCCAACAAAGGCCACTTCGAGAGTATCTCTCTTAAAGACATTCACATCCGTTAGTCCAAATAGTGTATCATAACCAATGGAAGCCAATTGGCGAACGGAAAGCAAATGGTATTTAAGGGATTGGACAAGCATGACATTTGCAAGAGACATGTCATCTGTGATAGCCACCTTGCCCAACCCGAGTACCTGTCCTTTTAATCCTCCACCAAACACAATGCTCATAAATGGTTGAATAGCTTCCATGAAATCGAAAATTAATTTGCTATTTCCGTTCATATGGTTGGCGCATCCACTATCGATCACCCATTTGACTCCACCAGAGAAAGCAACCTACACACAATTTATGACTTGGTTAGAGGCACCCATTTTGCAATGGGACCTCTCAAGTTAGTCACAAGGGTCTTAGGGACCCAAATAGCATAAAATCAGAATGCATTACGAGGACCAACAAATTTCTCATAAACTTCTCCATCCTTTGTTTGATGAAGTACATAGGATGGAGGCATGAACTCTTTTGGCTTGTTGAGAGTGGGCATGCCCCCTAGTGGCCTTCCCACTCACAACCTTACCTTTCTCCTTGTGCTCTTCACGTACAAATGTCTCTTTGAGAGGGGTGGTGCACTTTTGAGAAGACGTCTTCTTCTTGCTTGTGCTTGGGTCAAACCCGAGCCCTTCCTTGGCAAACACCTCATTGTGTTGGCTCAATACCTCATTAAGGTTCTTTTGTTCTTGAGCACATGTCATGAGTCCTCTCTCGAGTTGTGCCTTTAGAAAGCGGTTTTCCTCAAGAATAGATGCTAGTTCACCACTAGAGTTAGTAGTACAAGCATCAACATTGATAATAGGTGAAGAGTAAACCTTGGCTAGAGTTTCAAGATAAGTAAGTTTGAGCGTCTCAAAGATCTTTGTAACAAGGGTGAGCTCCTCTTCCTTAGTCTTGAGGGACACGAATAGAAGCTCACAATCATTAGAGAGACAAGCATGAGATTCCACGAGCTTACTTTTATCATTCATCAACTCCTTGCAAGAGTTCTTGGCCTTTTTCAAGGAGGCAAGTTTTTTAGCATGAACATCAATGTTTGCACCAATTTTTAAGCATAGTTCATCATTTCGTGCTTCCTCATATTGGACTTTCCGCTCAAGGATTTCATACTTCTCCTTTTCCTCGATGACAAGGGTTTCGAGTTCCTTAATGGTAATGGTGTGATTACTCACCATCTCCATAAGCATACAAAACATCGTGAGCTTCTTTCCTTTAAGGGAGCACATGAACTTATTTAGTTTAGAAAGCATAGGATCATCTATATCATCATCATCATAATTATCCTCCGCATCAAGATACTCATCACAAGGAGTAGACGGAGTGAAAAGAGGAGGATTTGAACGTGGGGTTACCTTGACCTTGTCAGGAGAGTTTTGGTCCTCTTCATCTTCTACCACGGCCTTTGCCATTAAGCACTTGTGAGCGTTGCCCTTGTAGTCTTTCATATAGTTGTAGGTGACAACATCACCACTCTTGTTGACTAGCCTCAAGGTGTTTTGAGAATCTT
This sequence comes from Thinopyrum elongatum, assembly GCA_011799875.1. Lineage (NCBI taxonomy): Eukaryota > Viridiplantae > Streptophyta > Magnoliopsida > Poales > Poaceae > Thinopyrum > Thinopyrum elongatum. The sequence continues at coordinate 372,514,303 of CM022303.1, read as the reverse complement.
GAGCTACTTCGGCAACACCACCAACATCATCCAGATCAGATTCTTCATGAGCAACCATTGCTTTCCCATCTCTCTTCTTGAACTTGGAGTTCAAAGGATTTGGCAACTTCTTCTTGGGAAAGGTCTTGGGAAACCTTGGTTTATCTTCTCTCTTCTCATAAGGGCAATCGTTGGAGAAGTGGTTGGTTTCTTCACAGTTGTAGCATTTCTCACTTTCTTCTTCTGGAATCTTCACTTGAATTTTCCTGCGTGAAACTTCTTGACAAAGAGGGCAATGTCTTTATATGAAGGGCTCTCATCAGAGTCAATCTCATGACCATCTTCATCATCATCATCTTCTTCCTCTTCAATTTGCTCTTCCTCACATACATGCTTGGCCTTCAAAGCAAGATTGATCTTTGATGTTGAGGTACCATGCATGGCAAGATGTTTTGTAGCATTTGCCTTTGACTCTTCGAATAGTTGGGAAGTGGATATGATGTCAGCCGGAGTCATTTCCTTGAATCCATGATGTTGTCTTATGTCCCACACCATTTGGTGATGATATGGAGCAAGAGCATGAAGTAACTTGTCCACGAGGAACCGCTTAGTCAAGTTGAATCCATCTTATGCCTTGTCACAATCACAGGATTCAATATCGGCGGTGAGAGTTATGAGACACTCAAGGAGCTGCTTGGGGGATTCACCTTTCTCCATACAAAAGTTTTGCAATTGACCCTTGGCAATTTCATACTGAGCAAGCCTTAGAGTGGAGGTACCGGTCTTGGTCCTTACAATGTTGTCCCATAATTCTTTGGCACTTGTGATGTGTATGTAAGGTCTCCTTTGCTTATCATTCATTCCTTTTCTTATGCACATGACTACGGTGTCGTTGAGATGCTTGTCATAAGTTTCTCTTGGAGTGAGATTTTTGGGTCAACAGGGTTGTAGCCATGCTCCAGGATGTCCAACATTTCATCATTGGCGTACCTAAGATGGTCATGCGTACCAACTCTCCACAAAGCAAAATTGGAACTGTCATCAAGCAAAGGAGTCTTTCCTCCAGGATTATACTTAGGTTTCTCAACTTGAGGTCTAGCATAAAGCCATGGAACACTAGATTGATCATTGCTAGGAGGTTGTTGGCCAAGTGAAGGAGTAGGCACAGTTTGCCTCGAGGCCGCACCACTCGAAAGTGGTGCGAGATCGTGGTTAATGTGGCTAACCTCATTTGGACCAAGGCCTCAAGAGAAACATCATGCTCCTCCTTTCTGTTAGCAAGGGCCCGTTCCAGATCCTCAGAAGTGAAGGACTTGACTTCTGAAGAAGCGATGCCCTTCTCCTTCGGATCTGCAACAAGGGGAGTCCCATCGGGGTTCATCTCGCTCTAGGGCGGTTAAGCCACACGAATAGAGCACGAGGCTTTGATACCAATTGAAAGGATCGAGATGGACCTAGAGGGGGGGGGGGGGTGAATAGGTACAACTACAAATTTTAATTCTTACTTAGCAATTTTAGGCACTAATGCGGAATATGAAAGTGAACCTAACAATTGCAAGTATGATACTATAAGAGCTAAGCAAGGTAAACAAGTACCACAAGTATATGAGTAAGCAAGCACAATATGATACAAGTAAAGACTAAGAGACAAGTAACCACAAGTAGGGAGTTAGGGTTAGGAATAACCGCAACTCCGAGAGACGAGGATGTATGCCGATGTTCACTTCCTTTGAGGGAAGCTACGTCACTGTTTAGTGAGGTGGGTGTTACCACAAAGGCGCACCAACGCCATGAAGGCTCACCCTATTCTCTCTTTGAGAAATCACCACGAAGGTGATTCTCAACCACTACTGGTAGACCTTGGGGTGGTCTCCAAACCCTCACAAACTTTCGGGGGGTAATCACAATGGTTGATTCCTCTCCAAAGAACTCCTACCGCCTAGGAGTCTCCAACCTCCAAGAGTAACAAGAACAATGGGGAAAAGCTCAAGACTTGCTCAAATCACGAATTCATTTGGTGCAAAGAGGGGGAAGGAGTGGATCTATCACTTGAGTGGACAACTTCTCACTAATGCTCTCAAATCCCTTTGGGATCAAAGATTTGGTGTATGAGTGTGTGAGAGAGAGTGAAATGTGTTCTTGGGGATGCTCAAAGTGAATGGTCAATGCTCCCATGGGATAGGTGAGAGGTATTTATAGTATCCATCAATAAGTGGCCATTGGAGCCACTTGAGTGCAACAACTGTCGGACGTCCGAGGCATACCGGTCGTCCGAGGCCATGGGAGACACCGGACACCTGACACAATACCGGACGTCCGACATATATTCTCTGTTTGAATGGTACCGAACATCCGGAAAAGACCAGTCGTCCGACATTTTTGCTCGGGATAGAAGTACCGGATTTCTGGTGCTCATCAGTCGTCCGAGGCACCGGACGTCCGACAGGGACCGGATGACTGACGTTTTGGCTCTGTTAGGGATACATCAGATTTTCGGAGAAGATCGAAAATCCGACATTATGGCCCTGTGTAGGAAGTACCGGACGTCGGGTGGGTACCGATCGTCCGACAGGTATCGGACATCCGAGAGAGACAGAGATCAGATGGTGAAATGGGAGGATGATTATTGAGCAAGTCCTTCGCGAGACCCCATGTTCCCCTCTTAATAGCGCGGGATCCCTATACTCAAGAGCAAACATAAAGAGCCTAAGCTAGTAGTCTTGTTTCTTCGTTCTTGAGCGATATATGTATGTTCTGTAGTCATGATCGACACACACGATCCTGAGGGGACTAAACCTGAGATATACTTGACAAACATTGTTAGTCCCCTATGTGTATACTATCAACAACATCGAAATACAATTAAGGGCATGATTGCACTTTCACAAAGGATGAAGGAAATTTGGATCCCCTTCAATCTTGGTGATTTCCCCCTCGAAACCATGAAATTTCCTCGGTGATGGTTCGATTTATGAAGGGCGTGCATGATGACGTAAGACAAACCTTCTCAACTTTTTACTAGGGCACGATGAGGCTATACCATGGCACCATGCCAGACATCATGTTTTTCAAGCATGTATTTCCTTTTTCTATAGTTGAAAAACCAATAAACGACGCGTTTGTGGTTGACTATTGCCACACATTTCCTTCAAATCGCTCCCCATTCCTTGTAAAAGGCATGAGAATTTACTAAATAGACCGAGCATGGTTTTTCAGACTGTTCTTGTGCACCTTTTCATGCAACGGTTGTTTGAATTTGAATTATGTGCATTAATGCCGACAAAAGGCACATAATCACCTAAATATGGTAAATGAACACGGAAAAGTGCCAAATTTGAACACGGTGATTTGCAGGGTGTATGTTCATCATAGAAAAAAACTCATGGACAAACGACGAAGGAAGTTTGGATTCCCCTTCAATCTTGGTGATTTCCCCCTCGAAACCTTAAAACTTCCTCGGTGATGGTTCAATTTATGAAGGGCGTGCATGACGTCATAAGCCAAGCCTTCTCAATTTTTTACCAGGGCATGGTGAGGCCATACCATGGCACCATGCCAGGCGTCATGTTTTTCAAGCATGTATTTCATTTTTCAATAGTTGAAAAACCAATAAATGACGTGTTTGTGGTTGACTATTGCCACACATTTCCTTAAAATCTCTGCCCATTCCTTGTAAAAGGCATGAGAATTTACTAATTAGCACAAGCATGGTTTTCCAGACCGTTCTTGTGCACCTTTTCATGCACCGATTGTTTGAATTTGAATTATGTGCATTAATGCCTAGAAAAGGCACATAATCACCTAAATATGGTAAATGAGCCCGGAAAAATGCCAAATTTGAACACGTTGTATTGGAGGGGGTATGTTGATCGTAGAAAAAAAACTGAATGACAAACTATGAAGGAAATTTGGATTCCCCTTCAATCTCGGTGATTTAGTATCGCACACGATTCATCTCCGCCGCCTCTGTGAACTGTGTGTGTTCAACCACACATGCCAAAGGAAAAAGAAAACCCTCACCCCCTACCCACTTCGTCCCCACCCACTCACTGCGGACTGCTCCACAACTCTACACCTCATCAACTTCTATCATGGCAGCCACCCTAAGCTCGACGGCTCTCGTTGGTGGGCGGAGGTCGCGCTCCAAATGGCACGGGATTTCACCCCTATTGCTTGCCGCCGCCTGTCAGCACCGACTTGCACCAACTTTCTATACTCTGGTCGATTGGGATTTTCTGCAGGATTGGGTCGGGGATCTTTCCCATGGAGAAGGTAATCAATTTAGCGAAATATTCACTCATCTCTTATCGCGGTCTGTCCGTCACTTTTAATCTACCGTCGGAAATCACCGTGGATTCATTTTTCTTCTCGCTGATTCGAGGGTTTTCAATCAAGTGTCCAGAGTGCAAGCACAAATTGGGCAAGGGTGGTCGCGGCCAGTCGGAAACCAAGTTCCATCTCACCATTCCAGATGACTTTAGGGAGCGCTCGGTATGTTCAATCTCACCCTACAGTGGCCGGCATGGCCTAAATTTATGAACATATACCATCTATTGCTAGATTTGGATAAAAGGTACGGTGCCACATGCAGCTTAGACGTCGAAGCTGATTTTCCCCCTATATTAGGCAAATTAATGATGTATTGTTCATTCAGTTACTCTCATATTTGCATCAATCTTTGTTACATTATCTATATTTGTACTTTGCTTTCAGCTATATATCATTATGTTTTCTCAGTTACTCCCATATTTACATCTTGCTCTGTTATTTCAATATATCTAATTTACGATCTTAATTTTCGTTTCAAGCAGTACATTCCTTGCTTTGCAAGAACACGAGTAGAAGGAAATCATGGGCTTTACTTTGTTGATGACTTCATGGATGTCATATTGACAACGCAGTATGGATTTACAATGACAGTTAGCGTAAAACTTGATAAAGATGGTCACTCCTATTTTGATGCGGACCTTTGGAGAATTTTTTTAAGTTTTATGAAATGAAAGCTGGCAATAAATTTCTAGTGTGTGCACCACAGCCTGGTCTAATTAACATGGATGTTTACTTCCCCAACATCATCAGCCGATTAAATTCTGATCGAGGTTAGTGTTCTTTCAACTTTCTCCATGCTGGCATATTACTTAGCAAAATCGGGGTATTTGTTCTGACTAACTAATCACTATTTAAGCAACCAATTGTGATTTAATTTTCTGACTCCGTTCCTAGGCAGTTACAAATTCTATTTACCAATTTATGCCCACCATATATTCTTCTTCCATGTTCTGAATAAATAATACCTTTCCACCTTTTAAGCAGGATATGTTGGATGCATAGTTAATGATCTGTATGTTACTCAGCATACCAAATTTCACTGGAAAGACTTGAAGCATGTCATAAAATTTGTTGATAATCTGACAGAGATAGCACAGTGTATGAACGCTGGATTTTGGATGGGATTAATTCTACCTATGGTGCACACATTGAACAAGACCAATTGTGTGCACAAAATGCTGGTACAAAGTCTTATTTTTATGTTGATGTTCATAAACTATATATATCTTCAACGATATGTTACAATTGGTTTTATTCTACATTTCAACAGAAATTGCCCGCTGCAGCTTTTCCTAAATCGATTTCCCGGCGTGGTCGAATTACACTTGTGCCTACTAATAACGCCAAAGTGATTGCAAGGTACTGCATTTCCTGCAGAAATGGAACCATTCAAATTAAAAAGTTATCGCTTGTTGTGGCAATGCATCCACATTGAAAATTTGGAGACACTTTTCTACTCATGCTCTACCAAGGCACAGGAGGGTTCTTCCTTTTCATTGACGAGATGTCGAGTCGCCGTGATCAAGCTGCTTCCAGCGGATAGTTGTGGTTGTTGGCCCTCAGCCTCTTAAAATGTGCTAGTTGTTACTATGTTAAGTATGTAGATATAGACCATATGGTTGTCAAAACCGTGTTACCAAGATCCGCCTTTTGTCGAATAGTGTCACCACTATATATATGTTACTCAAATGTTGTTAACCAAGTTCTTAAATTTTCATGGAAAGTATTAGTATCGTACACAGTTCATTCAGTTTAAGCGTGTTCCCGGTAGAGTAGAGGATGTCCATGTTTTCGACATGGCGATCAGCACCGATGTCCAGAAGGCATTTGCATATTAATTGTCCATATTGCACATTCATATAATATACAGACAGGATAGCCCATACAATTGACAAATTTGACATGCATGAAGAAATCAATTGACCATGGATAGCCGGTCTATTCTACTAATATTAGCAACGGAAGTGTGCTGCATCGCTGTAGAGTGCGTACTGCAATGCTTTACGTGAGAACTGCTTCAGAGTTTTGCGGTCCGCCCATGAGTTCTGTGTGCAATTGGGTGTTGCGGGATGATTTAATTTGTTTCTGGACGCCAGTTGACCTTTATTCTTTGTAATTTACAGGAAAAATGACTAAAATCTATGCAAATCGAGCGATTTGGCGGGCAAGCTTTGCTCTGTTCGTTCGTGTTTGCGTCGGATGCGACTTTTTCGCGCTCGGATGTTGTTTGTTAGTAGGAATTCTTTGATTGCGTTCGGTTAATCACTCCCTTTACTCTACAATCTGTGTAATTGTTATGAATTAGGTTTCAATTTTTTGCGAAATCGATTGTGCGGGCGTATGAGCTTCGCCCGCTCCTCTATTCTTTGTTTGTTTTTTTGGATTTTGTGTGTTGATGTGTTTTTGAATCTTCTAATTAGTGTCTTTGTTTGGTTTGAATTCACTGTATTGTGCCTGTAATCTTCATATTTTGGTGTGCATTTCTAAAGAAGAGTGCATGCTGTTCATCCCAGTGGCCGTGGGTTCGATGTAATTTTTTGCGGTGTATTTTTTTTAAATTGTGTGATTGAGCAATTTTTAGTCGAGTTATCGAACTGCGAGTGGAATTATCACCTCTGTTAGTCTCTGACGTGTTTGGGTCTGTACTGCTTTAATTTTATTGTTGCAGTTCTGGTATACGTTGTGGTGTACTGCATTTTCATAGTTGTGGACTTCACTGTAAGTGTATTACAGTGGGCATGACAACTTATGATATTTCTCTTTTCTGAATATGCATTCTGTGTTTTAGAGAACTACATAATATGCACTTTCGTACTACATTAGCAGTATAGTTATTCTGCTATTCTGCTATTAGAATAGATGGTCTATTGTGCTGATGTTAGCAGAATAGTTATTATGACAATTTTTTTCAACTACATACTATCACAATTCTTTTGAACAACATAGCTTAACTACAAAGTTTCGACCATTCGCATTGCATTGTTACCGTTCAGAGCACTGCATTTTTTTATATAAGGACCGCACTATGTGTATTAGAGAACTGCATTTCTGTCACCAGCAACTTGTCTAAAAGGGTGACAAAATGATGCAGATGAGATCACATACATTAATAAGGCACCATTCAAAGCATTTGATGGACATAATTTTAAAAGCACACATCATAAGCAAAGCATTAGAATATGCCACAGATGGCTTGCTTTATCTTAGACAACCTACAGTGCAAATATTGTAAACTTCAGGGAGTCTTCTTCTTTGTAGAAAAAACACCATGGCCACTTCTCCGGCCTCAAAGCCATTCTGGGAAACAAAATCTTTCCAGCCAGTAGTTATGTTGATGCAGTCTTCAGAGTCAATGTGGTAGTCAGCTTGCATGTCTGCATACCCATTCTTGTGTTCTGTCTCCAAAGTAAGCTTCCCTAAACTCAGAGCAGCAAACCTTATTGTGGATGGCAGTTTCTCAATTTTGACATGCATGGAAAAAGAATTTTATAAGTAAATACCAAATGTTTTTCTTTATGTTAAGATGATCTGTTTATGTTGACTTAAATATGTACAGATATATGACTACTATTTAAGAAAGCAGTTGCAATGTATGAATAAAATTATATACGCACTTGACCTCTAGCTTTAGTAGAATATATACTATTCTATAACACCTTTGCACCGCAAGGTCATTTGTACTGTACTGCATTAGCATATTAAGAGAACTGCAACACTGAGCTATGGAACCTCTTTTTGTTCATGTGTTGGGGTTCTGATCTATCTAGTGTTTGACACCTAGTGTGGTACTGAAGAAAAATAGGTAGAACTATCTAGTCTTAATTGCTAACAAATCTGAACAACAACACATATTTTTGTATTGATGATACTACTGAAGAAATTGATGGACATCTACATTCGGATGTGGATTGGTAGTCTAGATTGGTCAAAAATTATGAGGGGCAATACATACCCATTTTTCCTGCAGGTCTACGGATGTGAGGCGATGAAGAAATGGTGGCCGAAACCCCCTATTGGGTATCGGCAGGCACCCAAGCTTGCTGCGCCACTCAGACTCGATGAGCTCCAGACCATCGGCGTACACGCATGCGTCCGCTACTGGCGCCATCCTTGCAAAGCACCCGCATGAATAGTCCATGGCGGGTTCAATGGAAATTCAGAGAATAGTTGGTGATGGGTGGAACCCTAGATCTATGTTTTGAAGAAGAAGGGGAAGGGGGGAGGAGTTGTGTGAGTCCGGAGCAGGAATGGATAGCTTTTATGCAACCATTGGAGCAATAAAAGTAATACATGTTGTGGTGGGTGTTAGTTGGTGGAAGGATTCTGGTTCAGTTTGCCAGAATGCATTTGAGAAGCAACATCATTACTTACTTGATTCTAGCAAACTGCAGTTTTTATGTAAAAAAACTGCAGAATGCATGTATTGTGTTAGTGTTTTTATATTTCTAGTCGTTGTTTTATTCATTGGGCCGTTGTTTTTTGTGGTATGTGGGAATGTTATTTATATTAGTGGCCTCTCTCGCGTGTTGGGACTTTTGGGGAGCAAAGATGCATTCGACCCAAGTAGGCCTGCCGGCACGGCTGCTTCACTGTGCCCTGTGTGTACGCGCTAATGTTTAGTCCCACCTCGCCCACCGAGAGCGCCTGGGACCGGTTTATAAGCTCTAGTGAGGCAACGCTTTCGAACTCCTCTGGTTACTGATTGGGCGCCTATACACGGCGCTCGCTGCACTTTCCTCGCCGACCTGTGGTCCCTTGTGTGTCCGGCCCCACGCATCGTGGCTCAGAACGGACTCGCCTGTGTTCATAAGCGGGCATGTAACCTAGTACGAGACTGGCTGGGGCCTGGTTGCACCTGGGTGGTCAATTTTTTTCATATTTTTCCTCTTACATATCTTCTAATATAGGGCGTGCACTGCTTTATTAGATCGTTGTGCACTGCATTCATCAGGATTCTGTACTGCATGTGCCCACATTTTGCACTACATATGCAGGAGCATTTTTGCACTGCATGCATCCTATTTGTGCACTGCATCTTGGTCCAATTTTTCTTAGTGTTTTTCCTCTTACGTATCTTTCTAATATACGGTGTGCAATGCTTTGTTAGATCGTTGTGCACTGCATTCGTCAGAATACTATACTGCATGTGCCCACATTTTGCACTGCATGCATCCTATTTGTGCACTGCATCTTCGTCCGTTTGTGCACTGCATCTTGGTGCAATTTTTCTTAGTGTTTTTCCTCTTATGTATCTTTCTAATATACAATGTGCACTGCTTTGTTAGATCGTTGTGCACTGCATTCATCATAATACTGTACTACATGTGCCCACATTTTGCTCTGCATGCATCATATTTGTGCACTGCATCTTTGTCCGTTTGTGCACTGCTCGAATCACATACTTTGCACTGCAGTATGTTCTAATATTGAACTCTAGTTTTGTAACTGAAATAAAACTTCTTCATAACATAACCAAAGTTCATCATTACAAGCAATTATGTATGACAAGCAAACTAAGTTCAGCAAAAGCAAATGATCACAAGCAAACTAACTTTACATAAGCAAACAACAGAAAGCAAATTTGATGATAAATCTAAAATGACACGAGCAATGTTGGAGATACTTTCTTGGCCGACACCGTCTGCTTCTTCACCACGTGAAGTCTTCCCAGCTCCTGGCACGCTTCCTGGGGGGATTCTCATTCTCCAGCTTTGCGTGGTGAAGCCCGTCCTGGGTGAGGGTGATGCGGTTCCATATCTCGTACGCTGTGTACACGTCCTTTACCGCGTACTCAACGTGCATCATGGGCAGGGGTAGGGAAGTCCCAGCGCTTGTGTTCTTCGTTGGTGATCGTCTTCTTCATGTCGTTGTAGTAGTCATCGATGAGCATGGCGATGACGTCTGCAAGGGAGTCAAACTCCTTGGTGGCCTCGGGCATCCTCCATTCCTTCTGGATGTCGACGAAGTTGGCGACCTCCAAATTGATGCACTCGAGCCTTGTTTTGTCGCCGCCGATGGAGAAGCCAGCAAATGTGTACCTAGGGTCGGCGAGGAAGTTGTCAAAGAAGGTGCACCTTTCAGCGGCGCTCAATTGGAAGAGCAGCACCGGCCGAGTCTTGCCGATGGAGAGTTGGATGAGGGCTGGTTTCTGCGTCTTGTCAAGCTTGTTCATGTAATCCAGATCAATTCCGACGATCTTGTGGCGCTGGAGCCTGATGTGGTGCTCATACTGCTCGAGGGAGGTCGCCATCTGCTTCTTATCGTTGGTGTGGATCACGTGCAACATGGTGTTGCCGTGGGCCTGCACCTTCCTGTACTCGTCGACAAACCCCATCGCTGTCGGGGCTCGACACCTATGGGATCTCGAGAGACCCCTTTACGATTCGGCGGGGGGAGAGGCATACGCAAAGAGCAGAACCAGTGATCGACGCGTGAGGGTTTTTTACCCAGGTTCGGGCCGCTGATCAGAGTAAAACCATACTCCTGCTTTGTATTCTTATTGATGTTCTTGAGCCCAGCCTTCAGGAGCGCTCGCAATGAACAGTACGTTCAAAGAGCAGCTACACATGCAGAATGGGCCAGAAGTTCTCCTCCCCTGTAGCAGTTGCCTTGGGCCTCCTTTTATATGCTCAAAGGGGTCTCCACAGTGGCAAAATGTACATATATTGAGGTGTAAAGTAGCTACAGAGTATCATACCTAACCCCTGACGGATTAGGACAAGCGCATTTAATGCACCGTGAGGTGTCCGTTTAGGTGTCCTCACTTTCTTGGGGATGGAAAAAGGGGCCATCCCATAAGCACCGCTTAAGCCCTCCTCCACTGGCATGCCGCCACGCATCCAGGGAAGGAGCTAGAATGTCAGACTCGTTACTGTGCCGAAGCGGTGGCACAGTGGTAGAATCTCGCCGGGCGCCAAGCCTTGCCGGACACCAAGCCTTGCCGGACGCCAAGCCTTGCCGAGCTCCAAGCCTTGCCGGGCGCTAAGCCTTGCCGAGCGCCAAAGGCTATCTCGGCAAGGCTCTTGCCGGGGAGGCTGGCCTTCGGATTTCAGTCCTGCTTATCTGCTGATCCTTGGATCTTCGACTTGATGATTTCCTTGATGACTTGAATCGACCTCGAGCTGATCCCGGCAAGCCTTGCCGCAAGGATGGCTACAACTGCCCGTGCACAAGTACGGGGTACTAGTGGCCCAATACTTAGTACACCGACAGGAGCCCCCGGGCCTAGGCCATACACGAGCACGAGGCGTTGTTGGGCTAGGCCCAAATAGTGCACGGGCACGCGTGGCAGGGAATTAACTGCTCGTAAAATATCTCGTTTTACTGTGCCCCCCACTATGCGCACGGAGCGCGCGACGTGGGAAGCATGCCAAAAAGGCTGCAAACTGTCTCGCGCCCATAGAGGCGCATTCATATTGGGGGATAAACAAGGCGGCCCCGCTCCTTCCCCATAAAAAGGAGAAGTCACGGAGGCGCAAACCTATTCACCCCCCCTCTTCTTCCCAATCTGGCTATCGCCATCACCTTCCTCTGCTTGAGCTCAGAGCGAAACCTTTTTCCTCTTCTGCCCGCTGCTCCCGCGCTCGCTCCGCCCCCCCCGGCTTCCGTCTTCACAGTCGCCATGCCGCCCAAGGCCAGCAAAGGCAAGGGCACGGACAAGGAGGCGAAAGCTGAAGTTCCGGAGAGCGAACTGGTGGAGATGCGGAAGAGGCTCGTCGTCTTCCCTCCGACGCTCGACGCCGAAACTTTGAAGGGGCGATACCAATGCATGTGGGCGAAGGGAACGCAAGCTCACCCCGCTACACGCGTAATCCCAGGTGCTTGTTCCAAAGATGGATCGGACAGATACCCCTTCTTCACTGCGTACTTCTATTGCGGGCTCTGTCCCCCCTTTTCCGATTTCTTCAATGACATCATGTACACATACGGCTTCCGCCTTCTTGATTTCACGCCGAATGCCGTATTTTGCATGTCTATCTTTGCCCATCTATGTGAGAATTTCGCTGGCGTGATCCCCAATTCTGCTCTTTTCCGCCATTATTTCTATCCTCGAATCCAAAAAGGAGAGGCTCTCTCTGGATCTATTGCCTGGATTCCAAGGGCTTGGAACAAAGAGATATACCCAGAGGGAGTTTACCGCGAAAAGTGGGATGAGTGGCGGGCTGAATGGTGCTGGATCCAGGAAGCAGATCCTCATCCTTTTTGTCATCCCCGGCGACAGAAAGTGGTCCGTGGCAAGGATTGGGGCAATCTCGCCGCAGAAGATGAGAAGCTCACAATCGCCACTACCAGGATCCTTCGCTTGAAGGCTGCCGGGCTGACAATGGAGATGATCGGCTTTGACTTTCGCCGCCGCCACATCGCCCCTCTGCAGAACAGGGGGAGGCCAGTCTGGGAGTATAAGAACGCGGCAGATGTCATGAGGCTGCGCCCCGGGCTGAACAATAATCTGACCGCTATGCAGCTTGGCGCTCTTCGCCAAAAGTTATTCCAGCGCGAAGACAAGCACCGGCTACCGGCAAGGATCGTCCCCTTGTGCAACAACTCTGCCTTGGGGTCAATCATTGCCTTCTTGCCGATGTTTAACGCCCACGGCCTTGACCCGACCTGGGTCGAGCCAAGCGAGGAAGAAGCGCAGAAGTTCTTTGACAATCTGACGGAGAAGCCTGTCCGGCAAGAGTCAGATCTTATCCGCGCCACCACTGATCACGAGGTAGCCTACATCGCTACCAGAGTGGAGGAGGCGAATCTTGCCGCGGAGGCCGGCAGCGTTGGCTTCACAGAGTGGGAAGCCAGCGACGCAGAGGTGGTGGTGGAGGCAAAACCTGCCGAGGAGCACAAGGTTGCCGGGGAAGAAGGCGGCGCAGTCGCTGAGAGCTCATCCGGCGAAGACACGGCCGAAGAGGAGACGCGAGAAGAGCCCTCGCCCCCGAAGAAGACAAAGCGTGTCCTTCGAAAAGCCGCATCAGGCGTCCCGGCAAGCCAGCCTACATCGAGCGGCGAATCCCCCGGCAAGAAAGTGGCCGGCAAGACCGGACCGCGGCAGGGGGCTCGTCAACAGCCCGCGCGGCGCGCGAGACCCACACCAACGACCACCGCTGGGGCGGCAGGAGGGTCTCGTACAACCGCGCCGGAGGCTGCCCCGGCGCCTGCCATAGCCAAGCGGCCCAGGACCCCTCCTCCGCCTCCCCACTCAGACATCGCAACGGAGGTCGACTTCGACATCTCCGGCTTTAGTCCAGAGCGAGAGGAAGAAGAGTGAGTATCTGCCACAACTTCTACCTTCCAATCTGCATCAATCTTACTGACTTGCTTGTATTGTTTCCGCAGTGACACAGAAACCTTGCTAGAGAGGATGGCGAAGAGGTCAAGGACTTCTACGGGCGACGAGCCCCCGGCGGGCTCCACGAGCGCGCCGGAAACTGTCGTTGTCAGCCGGAGTCCAGTCCTCAACACAGCCCCCAGCACAGCCCCCAGCGTAAGTTCGTCATCCCTTTTTCTGTTGGCTGGTGCCGAGGCTTTCACTCTTGCCGCTGATATCTTTGGGTTCACAGGAGAAGGGCGGCAACAAGGAGAAGATAGCCCCATTGTGCCTCCTTCATCAACCGCTCCGCCCACAAGCACATCCTCGGCAAGAGATCCTGCCGACGAGCCCGTCCGGATTGAGGAGGAGCCGACAAGCACGGACTCCGGCAACCCACCCCCGGCAACCAGAGTTGCCGGGAGAGGCGAAGCCACCTCTCGACAGCCCGACGCAGGTACTCGATCGCCTCAGAGTGCTAGTTATTCTTTTCCTCTTATCTCTTTATCTCTAGTCACTTCAAAATTCAAACCTCGATCTTATTCTGTCTTCCTCCTTCGCCCTTCAGAGTTCCCCGTGATGGAACATATGGACGTCGACGTCGTCATCGAGGAGACCGCCAGGGATGCCGCCGCCGAAGGGGACAGGATTGCTGCCAGCGAGGCCACCAAGGACGATGTTGCCAGGGCTGGTGATGCTCTTGACGGGGAGGCCGCCAAGACAGCACACAAGGAAATCACCGAAGAACCTGCTGAAGATGGCGACAGGGAGGCTAAGGACCATACTGACAGCATTCCTGCCGCAGGAGCGCCAGGCACTGCATCGGCCACAGAGCCCCCTGTCACTGGTGAGGCGGCCACTGAAGACCAGCCATCAACATCTGAAGAGCCCTCACCCAGCAAGTATCTCAAAGTTGGCAAAAATCTATTCATCAACTTGCCAGGAACGGCAAGCACCGAGGCACCAGCCGAGGGAGAAATTTTCGAGGAAGTTATTGCCGCTGCCGGGCTCGAAGTCGTTGACGATCCCAGCGCTAGCAGCGGCAAGTCTGAAGAGGATCAGCTCCTTCAGGCCATGGGCGAGAACTTCCGCAAACTCCAGGCTCTCCATCGTGCCCGAAAAGAGAAGGCGGACTCCAGAATGGCAGTTGTTGAGGCAGCCGAAGCGGATTTTCAAAGGCGCTTCGCACAAATGCAAATCTGGCACGCCGAGGCCCTCCAAGAGCTGGTTGCCGGCCGAGAACAAGTGAGCCAGCAATGGAATGAGATCCTCCTGAAGCAATCAGATATGGAGAAGGCACATGATGAAGCTGTTCAAAGGATTGCTGCCGAAGATGCTCTCCTGACGGGGCGCCGCGTCGCTCTTGATGCTTACGAAGAAGATCTCACCGCGCGCGAGCAGGCGCTCGCCGCCAAGCTTCGCAGCAAGGATGAGGATATTGAAAATCTTGTCGCGCGGCGGACCCAGGAGCTGGAGCAGAAGCACAAGGAGGCGCTCGAAGCTCTGACTGCCAGTCATGCCGGCAAGCTCAAGGAGGCCGTCGATGCTGCTGAAGCTACAGAGGCCGCCAAGAACGAGCTGAGCGACAAAGTGAAGAGGCTGGAAACAGATCTCGAAGAGCACGACAAGGAGCTCTCGACGCTCAAGGGGGACAGGGAAAAAACCCTCCACTCCTTGGCGGAGATGCAAGTTGCCCTGTCCGACAAGACCAAGCAGCTCTCCTGCGCAGCTGATAGTATTGCAGTTCTGGAGCTGAAGCTGACCACGCTGCAGAAGTCTCTCGAGGCCGGCAAGGCGCGTGAGAAGGCTCTACTCAAGGATCTCCAAGGAGAGAGGAACCTGCTCAAGAGCGCCGCCGCTGCCCAAAACGAGTATGAGAAGGGAGTGGAGATCTGGACTGGTCGTCTCATCACTGCCGCGGAGAAGCTTACCGCAGAACTGTCAACCATGGGCTTGTCGAACTTCAGATATTCTTCCGAGGAAAGAATATCCCCAAGTGCCAGGTTGACAATGTTCTTTGAAAGCATCATCAACGCGTTGAGGGCGCTCCAGTCTAGCCGGTCGACCCAACTGGCGAACGAGACTCGCCGGCTTTGCCGGGCCATCCTTCGCAAGGTGCTCATCAAGGTGGTGCACAGCAATCCCAGCATCGACCTCTCCAGCGCACTCGGTCATCTGCCAAAGGATGCAAATGTTGAGACGCTTGAAAAGTGCATCGCGCCAATCCTTGAGAAGGTGGACTCCATCAAAAGGATCGAAGGCCAGCGCAGGGATTAAGTGCTTCTCTTTTATTCTTGCCGCCATCATCTCATGTAAAAGACAATTAAGTCTCAAGTTAGAAACGCGGCAACTCATGGATGCAATATAATTTGACTATGTTTAGGCTCATGCTTGCTACTTTCCTTGTCTGATTCCTTTATGTATGGAGTTCATCCTACGCTTACTGAAAAACTTGCCGGCGCGCAACCTGCCGCGAGCGCTGGGTGCGGGACTTCAGCAGCCTGCCGGAGGTGCAGCAGCCGGCAAGACTCCTTGGTGTTCTCAGTGCAGCCACTTAAATTGTTGAGCGGACTCGAAACAAAATAAGGGCGCAACTGATTACAGCAAAGGTTCCTTCGCGTGCAGATTTTCCACACAAGAATCGGAATCGTCTAAGGAAGCAACTTGGTAACTAAAGAAAAACTTGCTCGAAGTTTTTAGGACATAGCTTTCTGGCTTTGTTCTTCCTCCGGCAAGCATCGATTCCGAACATCACCAACTGGTATTCGTATCTCCCTTCCCCCCTCGGCAAATGTGCACGCGAGGAATCCTTCTGTCTTTGAGAAAAAGAAAGAAGAGAAAATAAAGGGATGAAACCTTGGCGGTTCGTTAGAACTTACCGGGATCAGGTGCCATACAACATCTTAGAAAAACATGCATATATGAATATGAACATGGGAATCAATAAGGGAATGTACAACACTTAAATTTATTCATCTGTGCTCAGGGTCTGCGCCTGGCTTTGTACAAAGGATCACATGCCTTGCCGGCAAGACTTGTACAAAAAGGTGGTTGCCGGGATCCCCCGGAAACCGCACCTTATGGGTAGAACTTGCGGAGATGTTCGATATTCTAGGAATTGCTTACTGGAACGCCATCTTCGGTCTCCAGGTGGACAGCGCCGGGCCTGGTGACTCGTACTACCCGATAAGGGCCTTCCCACATTGGCATCAACTTGTTTGAATTCTTGGCGGACTGAATCCGTCGAAGAACAAGGTCGCCTTCCTCAAGGCTTCGGGCATGAACTTTGCGGCTATGGTAGCGGCGCAAAGCTTGCTGGTAGCGTGCAGCTCGCACAGCAGCCTGAAGACGATTCTCCTCAAGGAGCACAGCGTCATCTTGCCGCAGTTGCTCTTGCTCGAGCTCATCATAAGCGAGCACTCAAGGAGATCCGTATATGAGTTCTGTGGGGAGAACTGCTTCCGCTCGGTAGACCAGAGCGAAGGGCGTCTGGCCGGTGGCTCGATTTGGTGTCGTTCTGATTGACCAAAGAACCGCCGGCAACTCATCAATCCAGCGTCTTCCGCACTTTTTCAGCCTGTCAAAAGTTCTGGTCTTGAGACATTGCAGCACTTCAGCATTGGCCCTCTCTGCTTGGCCGTTGCTTCTCGGGTGAGCAACAGAGGCAAAACAAATCTTGCCGCCAAGGTCTTGGACGTACTGCATGAAGGTGCGACTTGTGAACTGCGTGCCATTGTCGGTGTTGATCCTGTTAGGCACACCGAAACGGCAAACAATTCCTTTGAAGAACTTGACAGCCGACTGCGCTGTCACCTTCCTCACTGCTTCCACCTCCGGCCACTTTGTGAACTTGTCGACAGCAACGTACAAGTACTCAAAGCCCCCGGTAGCATGGGGAAAGGGGCCCAGTATGTCGAGCCCCCAGACCGAAAATGGCCAGGAGAGAGGGATTATTTGAAGAGCTTGAGCTGGCTGATGTAATTTCTTCGAATGAAACTGGCACGCTTCACACTTGGTTACTAGTGCAGTCGCATCCTGGAGGGCGGTAGGCCAAAAGAAACCTTGCCGGAATGCTTTTCCAGCAAGCGCTCTTGACCCTATGTGGGAACCACATATGCCCCCATGAATCTCTGCCAACAGCTGTAGTCCTTCCTCCCGAGAAATGCACTTCAATTTCACACTGTTTGGTCTCTTTCTGTACAGGACGTCATCGATGAACTTGTACATAATAGACCGACGGGCTACTCTCTCCGCTTCTTCTTGTTCCTCAGGGAGTTCACCTGTCTGAAGGAAATGGACAATGTGCTGCGCCCATGCTGGAGCCTGAGGCTCGACAACTAGGACTAAAGGCATCTCGTCCGCCGGGGGAACATTTGTCTCGACAGCAAGGGCCTGAGGCCCTGCCGGAGCCTGTTGTTCCCCGGCAGGCGTGTCGATCCCGGCAACTTCCTTGCCGGCGGCTCCGGGGAGCTCTGCCGGGAAGTACTGGCCAGAGTTCAACTTTCTTCTCTTTTCTTGCCGCATCGATGGCGCCACGGATGGTTGAATCAATTGGAGCACAAAAGTTCCTGGTTCCACAGGCAACTTATGGGCAGCACGCTTTGACAGGTCGTCAGCGACACTGTTCTCGGCACGAGGGACATGCTCCATTTGGAGACCGTCAAAGCGCTCTTCCAATTTCCTCACTTCATCTACATAGGCCTGCATCAATGGACTTTGATAGTTCTTGTTAACCTGCCTGACGACAAGCTGTGAATCGCCTTTGATGACGAGCTTTTTGATACCAAGGTCTGCCGCGATCCTAAGACCGGCAAGCAAACCCTCGTATTCTGCAGTGTTGTTGGTTGAACTCTCCCGGGGAAAATGCATTTGGACTACGTACTTCAGGTGCTCCCCGGTGGGTGCGACAAGCAGCACGCCAGCACCGGTGCCTTGCAGCAAAAAAGCCCCGTCAAAGTACATAACCCATTGCTGATCGGTTTCCTTGCTGGGGAGACTTGTTTCTTGAACTTCTTCGTCTGGCGTCGGGGTCCATTCTGCAATGAACTCCGCCAAGGCCCTGCTCTGAATTGTGGAAGTGCTTTCAAATTTGAGGCCAAAGCTGGACAATTCCAACGCCCACTCCACAATCCTGCCGGTTGCCTCCGGGTTTTGCAAAATCCGTTGCAACGGAAAGCGAGTGACGACGGTGATCTCATGTGCTTGAAAATAATGGCGCAGCTTTCTTGAGGCCAAAAGGAGGCCAAAAAGCAACTTCTGCACACCAGAATATCTTGACCTAGCTCCTTGTAAAAGGGAGCTAACAAAATAAACTGGGCGCTGCACCACCTTCTTCTTCTGCACGGGTTCTTCTGTTTGTGCAGATCCTGTCTTGCCAGGATCAACCCTTGCCGGGAAAGATCTTGCCGCGTCACTTGCCGGTCCTGCCGTTGGTGTCGCTTCCTCATCAGCTTCTCTCTGCGCCATCAGCGCAGCACTAACCACTTGATTTGTTGCCGCCAGATATAGCAGCAACGGTTCTTGTGGTTTAGGTGCGACTAGCGTCGGCGGAGAAGAAAGGTATTTCTTCAAATCTTGCAGCGCTGCCTCCGCTTCCGGAGTCCATTTCATTGGACCTGCCTTCTTCAAAATTTTGAAGAAGGGCAGGGCGCGCTCAGCAGATTTGGAAATAAACCTGCTTAGAGCAGCAACACAACCGGCAAGACGATGCACATCCTTGACACGTCTCGGCGCTTCAATTTGCTCAATGGCTTTGATCTTGTCGGGGTTCGCTTCGATTCCCCGGCAAGATACAAAGAATCTGAGAAGCTTGCCGGAAGGAACACCGAACACGCACTTCTCAGGATTGAGCTTCAAGTTGATCTGGCGCAAGTTTGCAAATGTTTCTTCTAGGTCTTGAATGAGCGTTGCTTTATCCTTAGTTTTGACCACTATATCATCCATATATGCCTCCATATTTCTATGGAGTTGTGGCGAATGTTGAACCAACAGTTTTCAACCCGAAAGGCATCCGTATGAAACAATACGTACCACATGGGGTGATAAAGGCGGTCTTCTCTTCATCTTCCTTTGCCATAAAAATCTGATGATACCCTGAATAGTCATCAAGGAAGGACAGGAGATCACAACCAGCGGTGGCATCCACAATTTGGTCGATGCGCGGCAAGGGAAAAGGATCTTTTGGACAAGCTTTATTGATATCTGTATAATCGATACAAAGCCTCCATTTCCCATTCGCTTTCCGCACTACAACCGGGTTGGCCAACCAGGTTGGATGAAGCACTCCTTTGACCAGTCCTGCCGCCTCCAGCTTCTTAATTTCTTCGGCAATGAATTCTTGCCGCTCCAAGGCCTGTTTCCTCACCCTTTGCTTGACGGGCCGCGCATGAGGACAGACAGCAAGGTGGTGCTCAATCACTTTCCTGGGAACGCCGGGGATGTCAGACGGTTGCCATGCAAACACGTCGACATTCGCCCACAGGAAAGCAACGAGCGCGCTTTCCTATTTGTCATCTAGGGTGGAACTTATGGTAAAAGTTCCACCCGTTCCGTCCTCCTTGGTAGGCACCTTCTTGGTTTCCGGCGGGGCAGCCTTGGACTTCTTGTTCTTGCCGGTGGAACTCTTTGATGCGTCCTCGATGGATGCGCAGCACTCCGAGGAGGTGCGCTTGCCGGAGTTCGCGCCAAGGTTCTTGCCGGTGCCGGTCTTCTTCTTCCCCCCGGGAGTTCCAGCGGCAGGAGCAGATGCCTTGATGGCAGGTGCTGCAACTGCTTCCCGGTAAAGTTGGTCGGCACAGATGAGCACATCCTTCTTATCGGAATGGATAGTGATGACGCTCAACGGCCCGGGCATCTTCAAAACATTATACGCGTAGTGTGATGCCGCCATAAACTTAGCCAGCGCTGGCCGACCAAGGATCCCATTGTATGACATGGGGATCTTGGTGACATCAAACACCACCTTTTCGGTCCTGAAATTAAACTCGCTGCCAAATGTTACCGGCAGCGTGATCTTGCCCTTAGGCTGGGTTCTTCCCAGATTGACCCCTTGAAACGTACCCGTTTCCTCGAGGTCTTCATCGGGAATCTGAAGCTTTGTGAGCACATCTGGTGAGATTAAGTTTAGACCAGCCCCGCCGTCAACTAACATCTTCGTCACCTTGAGGTTGCGAATTGTCGGGGAAACAACCAATGGAAAACACCCGACCGCAGTTGTGCGATCAGGGTGATCCTCGGCGTCAAAGATGATAGGCGTGCTGGACCACTTCAGAGGCCTACACGCATCGGGGGATGGCTCTGCCGCATTAACCTCCCGCATCCACTGTTTAAGTTGGCGGTGGGAAGAATGCAGCGAGGCACCCCCATCAATGCAGATAGCCCCCGTAGCCTTCTGGAATTCCTGCTCACTGGATTCGTCATCTTACTCATCATCATCTCCTTCTTTATCTCGGCCCCGAGCGGGCCGATCCTTCTGCTGCTTGGCCTTGCCGCGGCGACCCCCTCGGCCACCGCGTTTCTTGCCGGACCCCTTAGCACCATCTTGGGCCTTCTCCTTGTCTCGCCTCTCGTATTCGGCCTTCTGCTTCTCGGCAAGCTGCTCAACTTGCCGGCAGTTCTGGAGATCGTGGCCCTTAGTGCGATGGATCTTGCAATACTGCTTGCCAGAGTTCTCCGACTTGTCGGCAGCCGCCAAGGCCTGACAGGAAGGGCACCCGGCAAGATCCTTGCTGGGGTCGCCAACCTTGGCCTTCTTGGCGGCGCCAGGGTTGCCGGATTCCTCGACGGCAAGCACGGCCTTGCTTCCGCGCTTCCTGTTTCGCCGCCGGCCTTTCCTTGACGGAGCCGTGGCATCTTCTTCTTCTGATTCGCCCACCGCGCCAACAACTTCGCCAGGGAGTCTCCTCCCTTCTTCAGCTCGAGCGCACTTGTCGGCCAAAGTGTAAAGCTCGGCAATACTCCTGACTTTGTTCATTGCCAGCTCTTCCCGCATCCTGCGGTTACGCACGTTCTGATGGAACGCGCTAATGACAACGGCAGGATGAACGTCAGGAATATTGTATTGCACCCAGCTGAATCTCTGCATAAACTTGCGCAGGGACTCGCCCTCCTTCTGAGGGATGATGTGCAAATCACTCTCTTGGCCAGGAGCTTGGTGGCCTCCAACAAAGGCGCCAACAAACTGATGGCACAGATCTGACCAGGAAGAAATAGAATCCTCCGGCAGATGCATCAACCACGACCTGACGTTGGGTTTGAGCACCAACGGGAAGTAGTTGGCGAGTATCTTGTCATCTCGGCCCCCGGCAGCTTGCACCGCAATGGTATAGATGCTCAGGAACTCAGAGGGATGGGTCTTGCCGTCATATTTCTCCGGGACCTCTGGCTTGAAGGTTCGGAGATTGGGCCACTGGACTTGCCGCAGCTCACGGGTAAACGCTAGAGGTCCTACCTCGTAAGGCAAGTCTCCTACGTTCCCTGGCGCAGGCTCGTCGACAACCGGCCCTGCGCGCTTATCAGACTGATAGCGCGCTTCCCGTCGCCGCTCGATGGTTGTTCGAGCATCCTCCTTGCCTCGTTCCTGGAGAACCAGATGCTGATCACGGTCGACTTGCTGAGTTGTCGGCCGCCGCTGATGCCGCGGAGGGGAGTGCACTGTAGTTGCACCACCTCCGGTTTTCTCTGCACCGGCTCACGCCGGATCGATGGGCCTCCGCTGAGAGGGCCCTGCCTCTTGCGGTCCATCCTTGTTAGCGAAGCCGATAAGGCTCTGGATAGTAGCTCTCCACTCCTCCATCTTCTCCGAGGCGGGAGGAAAATCGAGGAGCAGCTGTGCACGTGCCAAGGCTTCCGCTGGCGTAGGTGGCGGCGACAAGTGCGAGGTACGTGAGGTGCTCTGACTCCTAACCAAGTTAGAAGGAGCACCGCCACGGTCACGTGACCGTGCACCACTTCCGCCGGCAGCCCGGTGTGCATGCTGGTCCCGCGCATCTTGGGATCTATGCACAGAAACCTTTTCGTGGGGACGCCCCGAACCACCAGCGCCATGATGTCGCTCATCTCGCACGACCTGAGTAGGTTGCGAGGCTTGCGCCGGCGTGGGAGCTCCAGCAGGCGCCCTTCGATCCCTTGAGTTAGTTGTGCCACCCGTAGGCAACATAGAACCATCTCTAGATCCAGCGGCGCGCAAGTTACCACTGCCACTGCGAATGATACCGCTCGCTTGGCTTGGGTCACCAGAACGCTGCGGGGGTTCTAGTCCTCTTCCTTCTGCACCCACACCATCGCCTATTTGCGAAGGCGCAGGCAAAACGGACCCGGACGGTTGCGCTGTCGCAGCGCTCTTCTTCTTGGGCGTCATGATGATGAAGATGATGAAGTAACTAGGGCGCCGACCACCAGATCAGGTTCACACAACCTTCAATCCCCCTACTTGGTGCGCCAAAGATGTCGGGGCTCGACACCTATGGGATCCCGAGAGACCCCTTTACGATTCGGCGGGGGGGAGAGGTATACGCAAAGAGCAGAACCAGTGATCGACGCGTGAGGGTTTTTTACCCAGGTTCGGGCCGCTGATCAGCGTAAAACCCTACTCCTGCTTTGTATTCTTATTGATGTTCTTGAGCCCAGCCTTCAGGAGCGCTCGCAATGAATAGTACGTTCAAAGAGCAGCTACACATGCAGAATGGGCCAGATGTTCTCCTCCCCTGTAGCAGTTGCCTTGGGCCTCCTTTTATATGCTCTAAGGGGTCTCCACAGTGGCAAAATGTACATACATTGAGGTGTAAAGTAGCTACAGGGTATCATACCTAACCCCTGACGGATTAGGACAAGCGCATTTAATGCACCGTGAGGTGTCCGTTTAGGTGTCCTCACTTTCTTGGGGATGGAAAAAGGGGCCATCCCATCAGCACCGCTTAAACCCTCCTCCACTGGCATGCCGCCACGCATCCAGGGAAGGAGCCAGAATGTCAGACTCGTTACTGTGCCGAAGCGGTGGCACAGTGGTAGAATCTCGCCGGGCGCCAAGCCTTGCCGGACGCCAAGCCTTGCCGGACACCAAGCCTTGCCGGACGCCAAGCCTTGCCGGACGCCAAGCCTTGCCGGGCGCCAAGCCTTGCCGGGCGCTAAGCCTTGCCGGGCGCCAAAGGCTATCTCGGCAAGGCTCTTGCCGGGGAGGCTGGCCTTCGGATTTCAGTCCTGCTTATCTGCTGATCCTTGGATCTTCGACTTGATGATTTCCTTGATGACTTGAATCGACCTCGAGCTGATCCCGGCAAGCCTTGCTGCAAGGATGGCTACAACTGCCCGTGCACAAGTACGGGGTACTAGTGGCCCAATACTTAGTACACCGACAATCGCCGGCAGAAGGGCTTGGTGTCTTCTGTGGAGATTGATGAGAGGGAGGGATTTGGTTGCAGTGCAATGGCGACATGTGTTGTTATGGATGAGAAAGCCTTGGCGGGGGTCTGAATTTAAGAGGGAGATGGCCGCAACGGATGAACTCCATGATCTCGCTGGCAATGTGGTTGTACAGATCATGGTTGGGTTGCGTCTGTGGACATGGGTTTGTGGCGATGCAACAGCTCAGGTTGGGTGGTTGTCTCTGAGCGTGGTTTTTTAATGTGGTTTTATTTTATTTTCATCAGTAATTTTTGTTAACCACCATGTTTTCTCCGGATGCGCATTTGTCCCATTATATGTGGTCAACGTGTTGTCGAACTGCATTGCTTATGGTACCATACTTCTTCTGAAACAATGCACTACATTGTCGAGAACTACGGACTGCACCTGTTGCGTGTACTAGCTGCAGCCCCTCGTACGGGTGTGTGTGTGGGGGGGGGGGGGCGGGTTGGGGGGCATTTTTTTTGTGTTGTGACACTTATTTGAAGACAAACTTTTTTTCGGCTGCGTTATCTTAACACGAGTGTTGTTTTTTTGACTTTAACTGTTTTTACGAACTATATGTATTTTTTTTGACTATACGAACTTCATTTTCTAGGATAGCGA
This sequence comes from Thinopyrum elongatum, assembly GCA_011799875.1. Taxonomy (NCBI): domain Eukaryota; kingdom Viridiplantae; phylum Streptophyta; class Magnoliopsida; order Poales; family Poaceae; genus Thinopyrum; species Thinopyrum elongatum. The sequence goes on along the minus strand of CM022303.1, from coordinate 372,489,687 downwards.
ACTGCATCTGGTACGAAGTTCTTTGTTTTGAACTGGTCCGTCTAATTTAGCCGGGCCATTTTGGGCCGGCCCGTTTATGCAACCATTCCCACGCGGCCCTCACACGTGGCCCTCCCAGGCGCTCTCACTGCTCCGCTCATAGGGAGAGACCAAAAAAACCCTCCCCCCTCTCTTCTAGCGCCTCTCGAAACATCTCTCCTTCGTGCAAACCGTCGTCGCCCGCAGCAACCATCGTCGCCCGCGGAACCGCCGTCCTCAAGAGCTCCAGATTCCTGCATTGCGCGCCCCCTCCGCTCCTCGACCCCTTCCCGCTCTGCTCCCCCTTCCCTTCCCCTCCACTCCCACCCCCATTGCCGCCATTCATCCCCTTGGCTATGGTACGTTTCTCGTGCCCTCGGTCATGAACGTCCTCCTATCTAGTTTTCTGATTCCCGTAGCTGCTGTGTGTTTTGCTCATGTATTATTTTCCGTAAGCAGGCGATTTGTTCTTGATTTGAAGTCGGTACTCGTGTGTGCTCTGTAGGCAGAGCAAGGTGCATCTAGGGTTTTGTCAGATTTTATTGATTTTGTTGCTGATATTTGTCACTCCATCCTTGCGCTGCACGCAAACGCCATGTCTTCGCCAAGCAGAGTAGATGGAGGAGTTCAAGGTATGTGGTTTGCTTGCCTGGCCTTGTTTATTTTCTTCCTTGTTTATCAAGTTGCCTTGTTCATCCTGCAGATTTGTTTATGCTGTGTTAGTCCTCAGCGTTGCTGGCATTATTGTCATGTGATGTTTTTAATTTCTGTTTCTGGTTTTATTGAATCCAGTATGTGATTTTGTTGGCACTGGTCATGTTGACACTGTTCATGATACGCCAATTGGCACTCGTTGTCCAGCAGGTAAGAATCATTATTGTGAGGCAGGCCATGAAGTGAATTCACCAATTGAATCTTCTCCTATAAGTGTGGCCCCTCCATTTGGTATGTTGTTTGTTCTTTTTCGTATTTAATTTTGCCAAATTTGCTATATCACTATTTGTTGTAAATTTCATATGTGTCCTGTGAGTTTTGAACTGCATTGTTCTTATATATACTTGCTATTTTTGATGTGCATGCTTTGTTTATTGTGTATGCTGCTTACTTGATGTTGTACAAACTGTTGTTGCCTTGCTGAAGTTAGTCAGGCATTTTTTGGAAACAAATGTGTAGTTAGTGTATGCAGCACTGCATTTATATGTATATGTGAACTCCACTATATGTATGTGTGAACTGCATTGTTGTTTATTCAGGTCATTATATGCAGATGAGTGAACTCCATTACATTGATATATGAACTGCATTATTTTTTATTTAGCTTGTGTATGCAGCACTGCATTTATATGTATAGGTGTACTGCATTTGTTCCTTTTCTGCACTTCTTAATGACCATAGTTAAACTTCATTTTGACACAATGTCTGGTTTTTATGCTGGGGCGCATGGGTTTGAGGAGGTTACTCAATTGATTGACCATTATTTTGTAGAGGGTGACGTTGGTGTGAGCTTTGATCAGAGCCTTAGGCGCCCCGTCTTGTCTGAAACACAAACGCAATCACAATCTGTTGATGGTACAGAGGAAGTTACGTAGGAGTGGATGGTCTTAGAACAGCTTCGTGCATATGAATTGAAGCAACGCAAGAAAAAGTTGAGGTTTGAAAGTGACTCAAAGGAGTATGCAGACAAAGAGAAGCAGAGGAGAGCTGCAGATGGTGCCAAGGGTGCCAAATTTGGTAAAGTCAAGCAACCTGCTTTGTAGAGGAAGAGACTGAGTACTATTGCTGAGGAAGGATGTACTCCTCGGCGGATTCCTCATGTTGCTTGCAGGAACAAGAACCTTGGTAAGAGAACTGCTGAAGCTGGTGCAGAGGATCATCAGCGGAAGTGACCACATGTTAGTGAAGGGCCCAACTCTGACGATGACGACTTTGTGTTTGCTGATTTTGTGAGGGATGTTCAGACTGGTAGACAGAAAGATTGTGGTCCATCTAAGAGTCAACCCAAGCAGCCCCGTGATGATGGCGACGAAGATGCGGATGCTGACTCTGGTGGGGAGGCGGATGTTGTTCCAAAGGTTTGTTGAAGTGGACTGCATTTGTTTCTTTCATTGTTATTCTATTTGCCTTTTTTGTCTCTTTTGTTGCTAATCTTCTAATGTGGACTGCATTTTCCTTTACACAAAGGAAGAAGTCTAGTAAGAGCAAGGTAACTAAAGATGATGGCGAGGGAGATGATGCTTGATTTAACAAGACCGTATGTTTGTCACTCCCCACTATGTGCAAAGCTACTGCTTTATTGAAAGAAGCACACTGTAACCGTGTTTGGGATGCTGGCATTGGTGTTGTCTTTGACTTGACAATAAAGAAAAATGTGTTGTGCCTTCTTATGTGCTATCTGATGGGAGTGATTGACTCTGCCACGATGGCAATGGACTTTGGGAATGGCAGGGTTCTTGTTGGTGCAATATCTGCCTTCCTATGTTTTGGAGATTGTTTACAGAAACAAGTATGGACTGATTTGTTTGCTAGTGCACACAGAGAGAAATAGTCCATACAAAACTGAAGAGAATGCTATCTCTGGTGCTAAGTTCAAGGAACTTCACCGAAGGATATCTGCATTGCAGAGAAGAAAGTGCTACATATCTTGAAGACATGTAGACGAGGAGATTGACGTGAAGAAATTAACCCCTCGAAGGTTTACTGCTGAAGCGAAGCATTTGGTTCGGTGTCGTCCGAAGAAATTGACTGTAGCGAGCGGAAGTCGAAGACAAATTGAAGACGTAGTATACTTTTCGTTGTTCTTCTTTCATTCATTTGAGTCATAGGACCTCCGTACTATTAAGAGGGGTATAGGTTCTCGAAGCTTAGATCCGCTGTGATGCTTAGCCCAAAACCTATGAAAGATGCGACAGAAATCTCTTTATGCTCCGAATGATTACCTGGCAGTAGTAGACATTGTTCTTCATCCTACATGAGATATCATTCAGACTGAGGAGTTAGCATCACTTGCTCCGCAAGTAATGTTACCGTTGTGCTCAAATTTTCGACCGTTGGACTCGTGTCATTCGGCCATTGGCTGCTCTCGATGTCCAATTTGGTCATTTCCCTTCAGGGAAGGCTGCGGCTATAAATAGCCACCCCGCTCCAACATTGTCCTTTGGCTGCTACGCTTAAGATTTATGAGAATATTGATTTGAGCAACCCCTGTCCGAGTGATTTGAGTTTAAGATCCACTGAGAGAAAATCAAGAGCCCAAACTTAGACAGTGGTTTAGCATCACAGTAGTTCTGAGTCAGAGTTCTTGTACCTATTACTCCTGAGAGCTGCGCACTCTCTAGACGGATAGGTTTCCGCTCAAGTGTTGAAGAGTTGTTGTCTTCACGAGCTAGATCTTCAGAAACCAAGAGTGATTGTGGTTCGCGAAGGTCGACCGAAGGTTTGGAGATCACAGACAAGGATCTGCCACGAGTGAAATCAACTGGAGTCTGATCAGCTTCAAGTTGAAGGAGAATAGGGTGAAGAGAGTTTATCTTCTGTGTTAAGTCATAGCCCCTCCAAGCAAGTGTAGCCCTTTGGCAGAAGGGTGAACTGGTCTACCAAATCTCTCTATCGCCATCAAGCACCACTGATTCATTCTACTTTACTGCAATTCCTTCAGTAGTTTTCATTCATGCTCTGTGTCGATAGTTTACCTGATCATTATCATTCATTGCAGTTTCACTTCTTATCTGTCTCTATGTTATTCACTTGAGTTTATCATCATATCTCATTTCATTGCATTTTCATCATCCCATTTAGCCATTCTCATTTCACCTCTGTGTACCCTCTTGCATATTGTTCACCTCCCGTTTCATGTTGTATCTCATTCTACTGCATCTGTTTGCATGTTGTATTACACTCATTGTAGTTAAACCAGTGATTTCCCATGCTCATACTGTTATCACATCTTTCCTCGAGGAATATGCTTCTGAAGATGAAGATTGATTTAGTTCATTTCCACCTTTCTATTTTTCCGCTGCTGTGATTGGGATCGGTTTCAAAACATTCGAAAGAATTTTTGAATCTCCCATTCACCCCTTTGGTCGATATACTCTTGGTCCTAAAAATTGGTATCAGACTTGGTTCTCCCTGTCTCTGTTTATTAAAGGTCTAACGTTCTTGGAGTTTTGAGTATGTCATTTGTAGGTAGATCCTCGCACTCTGAAAGATTTCCTATCTTCGATTGAAATGGCCATCCCTACTAGAAAGAAAGAATGAGTATCAGAATTCAAGCTATCAACTTTGATCTGTGGCAGATTGTGGAAAATGGCTACACCATTCAGCAACCGAATAATCGAAATTCCAATGATAAATCAGATCTGCAGTTGGATGCTCAAGCAAAAGATATCATCTGTGGCAGTCTCTCAAAAGACTTTTTCTTTCGGTTCAAAATGCTCGACACTGCAAATCAACTTTGGGATGCCATCAAGCATTCTCATGAAGAATTCGTTGCCAGATCAGATCTGCACACTCAAATGCTTCGTGCCATGTTTGCTGGTTTCAGAAGTCTGCGTAAGGAAATTGGTATGGAACTCACTGATCGATTGACAAACATTGTCGAAAGACTTCATCAACGAGGAGTAACTGATATCACCGATTGAGATGTTGTCAACAAGCTGCTGAGCGCTCTTGATCCATCCTTCAATTCCATCATAGTAGAAATCAAGAAAAGACCATACTAGGAAGAACTTCACTATGTAGAGGTCATGATGCTATTATCAATTTGTGAAGAAAAGATGGAACCTGAAAATGCAGATCAAGTTTCTTCCTCAGAAGGTGAAGGAGAAATCATCTCACACTATGGCAGTTCAGAAGAAGATGTTGAGCATCAACACACCATCACCAGAGAACTAGAGATGCTAACAGAAAGGCTAAGTGATCTCAGAAGACAAAATATGTGCCTCACGAATGATGACGAATTTGACTTGCCTGAATCATCAGGAAGGTTATCTCCGAAAGAAAGGAAGTGCTTCAAGTGCAAACAATTCGGTCATCTCATTGCAGACTGTCCCTGCTAGGAACGAAAACCTAGCAACAGATGGAAATATCTTCACTTCAGTGGATTCACACGAATGGATCGTCATACTAAGCTCTCGAAGAAAAATGAACCTTCCTCATCTTGTTCGACGAGACCAGTCACTGACGTTAAAGCAAGAGCAACCATCGAATCAAATATGAAGAGAATATCACGGCTGAATAGAGCATGTGCTGATATAACCCTGGATTTTGAAGAAGAGGCAACAAACTTTGAATCAGATGATGAAGAATTTCAAAGAAGGATTGGAAGGAGCAATGCCTTCATTGCCTATGAATCTTCAGAAAATTCACTTGATTCAGACTCTGATGATGATGCCTCAAGTGATGATGAACCAATCACCTTTTGTCTCATGGCAAAATCGTCTAAGGGTCGGTTATCAGCAAAACACCAAAAATCCATGAATGGATATTCTCCTGAATATATTGCCTATGCTAAACTGATCAAAATTGCTAAATCTCAACATGATGAACTTGAAATGCTTGAAAGCAATCTTAGGAAAACCGAAGGATTACTGGTCGAAGAGATGGAGAAGAATCAGAAGTTGATGGAAGAGCATGACGCTTATTCTTCAACTATTGATGATCTTTCAAACAAATATGATTCTCTTTCAGTTGACTTCGAGAGTTTATCTGCTGAACTCCTTAACAGGAATCAAGAACTCGAGTCTCTGAAAGAATCTCATGATGCACTTGCGAAAGAAAAAGCTTCTCTCTTCGTCGAGCAATCTGTTCAACTTCCTGATGATTTTGAGCCTCCTTGTTTAAAATGCCTAGAACATAGTAATGCTTATTCTCATGCTGAAACTTGTAATGCTATCATTGAGAATATTGCAACTACTACGAATGATATCACTAACCCCTCTTCCAAGGAACTTGTTGCTGTTACTGATGAAAATTGTAGGCTAAAGGACTGCTTGAGACTGGAATGCTAAGGAGCCTAAAAGGGCATCAAACCCTCTGTGATGTGCTCAAGAAGTCAATACTACACAAAAATCCTCGAAAGGAAGAATTGGCTTTCAAAAGAAAACTCAACGTTGATGGAACCTATTGGACTCCCGAACAGTATCCTCGAACGAGTTGGGTTCTTGCAAAGAGCAAAACACTCGAACCTGCAATTTTGTCAGCATATGATACTCCGATCACTATTGTTCCTGATGAGTCTGATGACTCGAACTACAAATTCTTCAAACAACAGAATGGTAAGGTATTTGCTCAATATGTTGGTACTAACTGCAGGCCTGGCTCACCCAAGAAGCAAATCTGGGTAAAGAAGTGCACCATTGAAAATCTATCTGTCACTGCTAACTTGAATATGCACAGTGATTCTCCTCGAAACATTGATTATCATCCGCAGAATGGTGCTGGAAATTCTTCGAATGAGAATCGATCAAACCTTTGACAGAAGGAGTACATGCATATTTCTTCAAATCATTATACTCATGTCTCAGGAAATAACTTCAATGCATATTCATATGATTACTCTCGAAATTCACAGGTGATTTACAGATCTCGACAAAAGAATGTTCCAGCTCAAACAAACAAAATGAGATCCTTGTTGCCCACGCAAGTGTGGGTTGCGAAAAAGAACTAGCCCCTTTCTTGCAGATAATATCTCAGGAATTCCTCTCGCCCATCCTTTATGCTGAGATCTATATTGTTGGTGCTAGTTCAATATGTTTTCTCTCGTCTCTTTGTTTTTCACTGTGTTTGTGTTTTGTCCGAATGACAACTCACTCTGAGCTCTTTGGTTTTGTGGTTTTCTCTCGTTTGGCTGAGTGTTTTGATTCGGACCCTATTTTCCCTTCTTTGCTGTCCGTCATAAACATGCAACTTGATTAGAAGAAGATTTCAATCCGGTGTCCTTGGTCGTGAATGAAATCAACTTCGACCATTTATCTGCTTTAGCGTTTACCCTTCTTCAAACCCTTCGGCCTTCCGTTCAGTTTACAAGATTTTTGCAGGAAATGGTTGACACGTGCCCACGATCTCACTATTGTGATCTCATCCGTTGAATGTGGAACGTCCCGTGCTTTTCAGCCGTAGATTTCGGAGGAAGCGGTTCTGCCTACGGGCTATAAATAATGATGAGGACATCAATACCATTGTATTGCACCCACAACCCCTGCTACTATACATACCGGACCAATCACTAGAGCTCGCGCACGCTAATTAAATTACCAGGTACATTCGCTTCTTGGTAATGATTCTAATGTTCATGAGAATATGATGTTGTCTAAATTGGATACATTTGTCTTGCTTACAAATGAAGGGCCTAGCTTGGACAAGAAGGATGAACATTGGAGCAAGATCAAGCATGGAGATGATGGCATGCGCAAGGGGAATAAGAACAGAGTTACAAGTTATGATTTCAGGACTTTGAAGCCACCATAATGAGTGCATGAAGCCTTGGACGAAATATACAAGATGCCACTTCATAAATTTCGTCCAGAGGCTATTATAGGTACTGCGTCACCTTATTATTAGGCCAGGCCCATGTAATTTTGAAATTCTGAAGTATAGGCTGTTTTTAGAGTCCGTATGTGTGGGGAAAACATAGTTAGGGTTGGTTTCGGACCCCTCCTCCAAGGGGCCACGAAATTCCCCCCTCTTCCTCCATATATACAGCCCTTAGGGCGTCGTTTAGACTTTGGGTTTTGTGTAGATTAAAAGTTTGCCATAGCTGCAACTTCACGTACTTCGTTTGTGTTCAACGACCAGACCAAGACGTCACAGAACCCCACCTTGATCAATAAAGATTTCATCTTATATTCACAATATCTAGATTGCAGTCTTAGTTTCTTGCTTGTTCTTCAATTGCTTGTAGGAAATAGACCCTCTAGGTCAGGTTGATCATGCTCCGGCATGGTCAATAACCTTCTCGGACTTAGTTTAGCGATTGCTAAGGCGCGACGTCCTCGCACGTTCGTAGTCGGATCGTCAAAGTTTACTCCTCTGAAACAATAACCACCATCTCATCGAAAGACGGGACACCTTCGCCTCTATCAAGTAGTATCAAATATCCAGGTTGCTCGGTGATATTTTACAGTTTTTCGTAGTTTAGATCGAGTCTGTTCTTCATACCTATAGTCCACGAAAAAGCAAAAAAAAATTAGGGTTTTTTCATCATATCCGAACCAATCTGAGCCTTTGCATAATATTTTTAGGGTTTTTGCTTTGTTGAATTTGCGGTTGCATCGTCGTGTCTAGTTGCTGTTCTTAGTGTCTAGTCCTTTAGAGTTTCGAGTTCTGTCACAAGTTGTCACGCCGCCGCCGCACCATCTTCATCGCTACCATATACCACCACCGCTGCCATATCCTACCACTATACCATATACCACCACCGCTACCATATACCACCACCGCTACCATATCATACCACCGCTACCATATACCACCACCGCTACCATATACCACCATCGTTGCCATATCCTACCACCATATATCCACCACCAATCCGAGTTCTTTTCATAATAGGTAGCAAGGAATATGACTCTGACAACAAGAGGAAGAAGAAATCCTCAAAGTCTTCTTCCAAGTCTTCATCAAAGTCTTCATCAAAGTCTTCATCATACAAGAAGAGCTCATCTGGCAAGGCTTGTGCATTCATTGGCAAGGAGATGGATTCAGAGGAGGAGTCTGCTTCTGAGGAGGTTGAGGTGGAGTCTGAGGGGGAGTCTGATTCAGGTGTGCAAGCCTGGCTCTAGCTTCGGCATTCGTCGCCAAGTCCATCTTCAACACTGAAGACAATGGTCACGCCGCCGACGCCGAAGCCAATGATGAGGACGACTCTTCTCCAACCTACTGCTTCATGGCATGAGGTGCCAAGGTAAACTCACGCGATGCTTACTTTTAGACCTCCAGTGAAGATGACTCTGAAGGTGAATCCAAACCCAGCTATAAAGCCCTTGCTAAAATTGCAACTGAACAACAAACTGCTATGGAACACATTAAAAAATTGCTAGACAAAAGCGATGATCTGTTGGACGAGGAAATGAATCGAACTCAGTCCTTAATCGAAGACATAAAAAATCTTCGCGTTAAGTATGAAGAACTTGAAAGTCGTCATGAAACCCTCTCAGCCACTCATGAGAAGCTTTCCTATGATTATCTTCAAAGGAAGCAATATCTAGAGAAACTGAGAGTGTCTCATGAAGATCTTCAAACGGAGAACGATTCACTACTCGCTCGACACATCAGTTCCGCTCAGGAAGATTTTGTACCACCCTGTTTAAAATGTGTTGAGCGTGATAATGTTGTCTCTATTGCTGAATGTTCTACTGCTTTTGAAGTTGCAATATCTTCAACTGTTGACGTGGTAACTAACCCCTCGTCTGAGGATACCACTACTATTGCTGATGAGAATGCCAGGTTGAAGACATTGCTTGAAACAAGAATGTACAAAAGCCTCAAAGGGCATCCGACACTATGTGATTTCCTCAAGAAACAGATTCTGAACCGAAACCCTAGGAAAGAGGGTGTTGGTTTCGAGAGGAAAATGAATGTAGATGGTTCTTACTGGAAACCTAAGCAGTACCCCGAAACCACATGGGTTGCTGCAAAGGGACCTTCAGTGGATCCATCCACCTTATCTGGCTTCACTTGTGCTAACCCCATTATCATTGATGAGTCCTTTGACTCCAATTATAAGCTGTTTAAGAATCAGAATGGTGAAGTGTTTGCCAGGTTTATTGGTACTAACTGCAGGAATGGGCCACCTTTGAAGAAGATCTGGGTACCCAAAAGTTGTCTTGAGAAGCTTCCTATGAATGTCATCATGACACCACCAGGGAAGAAGACAAACCCCAGACCAAAGGCTTCATATGGCCCAAAGGCTTCATACAGACAGAGGACCTCACATGGTCACCCTAACGTCAATGTTTTGCAGGGAAATTATCATCAGACTCATGAATATGAGTGTGTTTCATCTAACCGCTATGTCCACAAATCAAAGAACTTTTGTGCATATTCCTTTGAGTACTATTCACCTCCTGCAAAACTATTTGCTAGGGCTCCAAAGCAAAGTTCTCAGATGCTGCACTTAGACTTATTGCTTCTAAGCCACCCCTTAAGATGTGGGTGGTTAAGAAGAATTAACTTCTCTTGCAGGGAAAGGTCTCCAGCCGAAAATTACTAGCTTCTGAAGATAATGCTGGGGACCTAAAACATCTTGTGGGACGCAAGATAAAATGCCAAAATGGTCTTACCATTTATTTTGTCTCTAGGTTGCTTGATGAGCATCCTATCTTACCTTCCAAGAATCTTAACTTTGATAGTATGCTTGTTCGCTATATGTTTGTGCCTCACAATACTCTTGGTGAAGCCTATCCCGCTAACTGCACTGTAGGGTACGACTCCGAAAGCTACTGAGTGGATAATGGACAGTGGATGCACTAACCACATGACTGGTGATCGAAGTCTTCTCATGGATTCAACCCTACATCCATCTACTAAAAGCCACATCACATTTGCTGACACTGGTAAAAGCAAGGTATTGGGTCTAGGTAGAGTTGCTATCTCAAAGGATCAACACATGGATAAAGTGATGCTTGTTGAATCCCTTGGATACAACTTAATGTCTGTCTCAATGCTTTGTGATCTGAACATGATTGTGATATTTGGAAAATATCGTTTCCTTGTGCTTATGGAAACTGACAAATCACTAGTCTTCGAAGGTTATCGAAGAGGTGATCTGTATATGGTAGATTTCTCCGCAGGACCCAGGCTTACCGTATGTCTTCTAGCAAAAGCTTCAGAGTGTTGGCTTTGGCATCGAAGGCTACGACATGCGGGCATGAGGAACTTGCACACTCTCGTGAGGAAGAAGCATATCATTGGCATCAACGGCATCAAGTTCAAGAACGATCATCTATGTGGTGCTTGTGAAGCCGGGAAGATGACTAGGGCAAAACATCCCTCGAAGACAATCATGACTACATCATGCCCTTTCGAGCTGCTACACATGGACTTATTTGGCCCTACTCACTACTCTACCCTTACGACCACTGCACATCTTTATGGCTTCATTATTGTTGATGATTATTCAAGATACACCTGGGTGCACATAATTCTCTATAAGACTGAAGTGCAGGATGTCTTCAGACGGTTCGCCAACCATGCCATGACCAACTATGGCATCAAGATCAAGCACATCAGGAGTGACAATGGCATATAATTCAAGAACACTGGCCTCGACACTTATCTTGATACACTGGGCATCACTCATGAGCTCTCTGCTCCATACACACCTCAGCAGAATGGCGTAGTGTAGCGCAAGAACAGGACCCTCATGGAGATGGCTCGTATGATGCTTGATGAGTACAAGACTCCAAGGAAGTTCTGGCCTGAAGCCATTGATACTGCTTGCCACATCATCAACAGAGTTTATCTTCATAAGTTCTTCAAGAAGACATCCTATGAACTCCTGACTGGTAAGAAGCCAAACGTAAGCTATTTCAAAGTCTTCGGTGCAAGGTGTTGGATCAAAGATCCACATCACACTTCCAAATTTGCACCGAAAGCACATAAAGGTTTTATGCTTGGTTACAGAAAGGATTCGCACACCTACAGAGTCTTCAACCTCTTTCACTATAAAGTGGTTGAAACTGTAGATGTGCGGTTCGATGAGACTAACGGCTCGCAAAGAGGGCACCTGCCAAAGGTGCTAGATGAAGCTTCTCCTAGTGAATCTATCAAGCTAATGGGTACTGGAGAAATCATACCCACTGAGGAACAGGTAGAAGAGGAAATTGTTGTCCCAGCATCTACTACATGTGAAGACAATGCTCAGCCTGAAGATAATGCTGAAGATGAAGATAGTAATCAGCAAGAGCAAAGTCTTCGCCCCGTTCATCCTCGGGTTGCAAATGAAGTTTAGATTGAGAACATCATCGACAGTATCAATGCACCTGGTCCCCTCACTCGATCAAGAGCAACTCAGCTAGCAAACTTCTATGGACAATTTGCATTTGTCTCTATTTCTCAACCCAAGAAAGTTGATGAAGCCTTCATGGAACCTGAATGGATCCAAGCTATGCAAGAAGAGCTTCAACAGTTTGAGCTGAACAATGTCTGGAAGCTAGTCAAATGTCCCGATCCTCGCAAGCATAATATTATTGGCACCAAATGGATCTATCGCAACAAGCAAGATGAACATGGTCAAGTCATCAGAAACAAAGCTTGTCTCGTTGCCCAAGGGTATACACAAGTGGAAGGAATTGACTTCGATGAAACCTTTGCTCCTGTGGCTAGGTTTGAAGCCATTCATATACTGTTAGCCTATGCCAACCACAACAACATCCTTCTGTATCAAATGGATGTGAAGAGTGCCTTCCTCAACGGCAAAATTGAAGAAGAAGTGTATGTAGCTCAACCACCTGGTTTTGAAGACCCAAAGCGTCCTGATATGGCCTACAAACTCAATAAGGCATTGTATGGCCTCAAACAAGCATCTCGCGCTTGGTATGACGCACTCAAAGACTTCCTGAAGAGCAAAGGCTTCAAACCTGGTTCTCTTGATCCCACTCTCTTCATGAAGAAATATGATGGAGAATTATTTGTATGCCAAATCTATGTGGATGACATTATCTTCGGCTGCACTGATAAGAGATATAGTGATGAGTTTGGGCATATGATGCAAGAGCAATATCAAATGTCCATGATGGGTGAGCTGAAGTTCTTCCTTGGTCTTCAAATTCGTCAATAGAGAAATGGCATCTTCATATCACAAGAAAAATACCTCAAAGTTTGCTTGAAGAAGTTTGGAATGCAAGACTACAAAGGGTACACAACGCCAATGCCAACCAAAGGTCAATTGAGCTCCGACGACAATGGTAAAGAGTTCGATCAAAAGGTATACCGCTCCATGATTGGTTCTTTATTGTACTTATGTGCATCTAGGCCAGATATAATGCTTAGTGTTTGCATGTGTGCCCGATTCCAAGCAGCACCAAAGGAATCGCATCACCTTGCGGTGAAGCGAATACTTCGATATTTGGCTCACACCCCAACGCTAGGATTATGGTATCCAAAGGGCTCAGAGTTTGATCTAGTTGGATTCTCAGATGCTGATTATGCTAATGACAAGGTTGATCGCAAGTCCACATCAGGCACATGTCACTTTCTTGGACGATCTCTTGTCTGTTGGTCTTCAAAGAAGCAGAACTGTGTATGACTCTCCACTACTGAATCTGAATACATTGCTGCTGGATCTTGCTGCGCTCAACTTCTCTGGATGAAGCAAACCCTCAAGGATTATGGCATCAACATGAAGCATGTGCCCCTTTACTGTGACAATGAGAGCGCCATCAAGATTGCTCACAATCCAGTTCAGCACTCGAAGACAAAGCACATTCAGATCCGTCATCACTTTCTCAGAGATCATGTGTTAAAGGAAGACATTGACATCATTCATGTCAACACTGAAGAGCAATTGGCAAATATCTTCATGAAGCCTTTGGATGAGAAAAGGTTTTGAAAGCTGCGGTGTGAGCTAAATATCTTAGAATCCTCGAATGTCCTGTGAATGGACACACATCCTAACGCTTATGCATATTCATGATTTAGGTGCGCAACACACAAAGTAACGTATGTCTTCAATTCATGAAGACATACCCTCTAAGTGTGAATACATTAATGCGGAATTTGACTTCGGAGCACCACGATAATTGTGTGCCGTGTCTGGGTCTAATACTTCCTATACGATGGGTTACGCCACCACCAACTTTTCTTGAAGATTTTCGTTTGGTGTCATGTTGCATTATCTTCAAAGTTGGTTTGACTTCAACATTGCCTTGTCTTCATGATTTATCCTCGCAATGTTCGATTTGGTCTTCACTGATACATATATAATATATATATATATATATATATATATATATATATGTTCTGTCCTCTACATCATTCACTTATAGCTATGTCTTCAAGTTGCTATTTTCTGCGCTAAGTGAATGTGATCGGACCCTAACCCCTTCTGTGCTTATCTCTCAAATTCTCTCTGTCTCTTCATATGCATTCTATTGACACATGTTGATTGTCCTCACTATGTCCTTGTCAACTGAAGATACAGAGACACACATTTAAAACTGCTTTTATTATCTCTATCCTTTTTGCCTGATTACCGGAGAAGCCGGAATGACCACCCGACAAACCAGGCGCGCGTGGCGTCGTGGCACAACATTCAATATGTTGCATGCTTGCCACGTGTCCATCAGATGTGAACCACCAGGGGCACCTGAGTAATTACACTTGGCCGACCCTCCTTCTTATAAATATTCCTCCCCTGCGGTCATTATTTCCTTCTCCCCTCGCCGTCTCGCTTAAACCCTAGCGCCACCGCTAGCATCAGTCTTCGCCGGAGACGAAGTGCTTATCAAGCTGGCTTCGGACGATTGCTGAAAAATCTGCCAGGCCTGATCAAGCCAGCTTATCCGTTGATCAAGGTGTCAACATAATACGGGTTATCATCTACAAACCCCGGTTCATCTCTGAAGAAAGCAGAGTACTACAAGGTTATTGCTAATTGGCGGGTCAATAGTCAAAGCACCGGCTCTTTTTCCTTCAAACAGATGTTCTCAAAATATCAAAATGCACGATGGCACCACAGATAAGCAAAGTATTTCCACTAGTCCTATTACAAGCCTCATCCGGGCTGAATATCAAGCAAGTTTTTCAAAAGACGTCTACTCATTCAAGTTTGCCTGAGAGCTCTCCGGGATTTCTCTACGTTGGCCTTCCACGCCAGTTGCTTCTTGGTTACCCTACGCCGGCTCATCTTGCCTAGGCTGGAGGTCCCTTGGCATCCACTTGATAGTGGACAAAAGCTTGGAAGGTTGAGTCATTGGTGAGTATAGCAGACAGGTCGACGTCAGGGGCGAAAGTTTGCTTATGACGAGGCAGTGCCAGAGTCAAAGGCTTGACCTCAGGCAGGTTGATGCGTTTGTTCTCCTCTGTATAGCTGGCTTGATATCTTGATAAATCCAGCTCCTTTACCATTTGTGTCGCCCCTACTCGGGTTTCCTTCACAAACCGCACAAAGTCTTCTAGTGAAAATTCAATTCCATCAATGTTGAATAGTGGAAACCCGCCAACCATCTCAGAAGGATCCATCTCAGGAAGAAAAGCCTTTGCACGGGCAAAGAACCATGCCGATCCCCGCATGAGCCACCGATTTCACCAACTCCTGGATCCGTTGAGGAAGTGTTGACAATTAATTGAGCATATCTTTAATCTGAGGAGTGGGCGTTGCCTTCTTGTTTGCTTCCATTATTGCATAAACACCACCTGTGTATAATTGCTCCACATAGGTGTAAATAGCCTTCAACTTCACCAAAGGAAGCTAGACAGCAATGTCATTTCTTCTACCTGTACAAGGAATAGAAAAATATCAACAAGCCGGCCACTTAACCGGGATTTTGACTATGGTCATACTATTACTTACCAAAGATAGCAACTGTCATGTAGGTTATATGACGCTTAATAGTGTTCAATTCTTGCGTCACCGGCTCAAGTTGGCTTTCAGTCTCCTCCGCATGTTTTATTAGCACTATCTTCTCTCCTTTATGGGTGACTTTCAGGATATGCAAGTTCTCCTTGGCAAGAGTAACAGATTCTTGCAGATATGAGGGGGATGACTCTGCCCTCTTACGAAGCTTTCGCTCTGTTTTCAAATGCTTTTGCAAGCTGTCAGCTTTTGACCCGACTAGCTCTAGCATATCCTATCACAACAGATGCAAACTTAGTTCAATTATTCTAGAGTCTCGAGCCGGCGAAGTCGCATGACCCGACACTTGGGGGCTAGAGTGCAGATCTTTTGTTCTTTCAAGACAAGTCTCATGAAGCTACAAGCAGATCCCATGACACTTGGGGGTAATGCAAATCACTTTTTCAAACCTATACAATAAAATACCCAGTTATCTCATGAAGGTGAGCCGGCCCTTGGGGGCTACAGGTCATTTTTTCTACAACATTTTGACAAGGTGATATTTTGAAGAACCGGCTCGTTATTTTCATAACGACCCGACCCTTGGGGGCTATGGTGCCACATTTCAATTTTCTGTTAAGTCCCAGCCCAGTATGATTTACTAAGCTGGCCCTTGGGGGCCACAGTGTGCTCGTCAGGTTTCTAAGAATGTCTTAAGCACACTCATATTTTCCTATGCCTAAGACTTGGGGCTATAAAAGTATACATGGTAGAGGAAAGAGAATAATTCATACCTCAAAATTGCGCTTCAGCATATTGATCATGGTCATTTCAGCATCTCGGCTCTAAGACAGTCGGGTCATATACTCCTGATGCAGATCATTAGCGCTCAGTTTGTCAAAATTTGGGAGCTCTAGTTTAGCTTTCCCTTTAGACAACATCGCTGACTCATCCTTGGCTATAATTTTGGCCAAGGTATTCGAAGCTTCTGGCGCCTTGTAGACCTCTCCAGTAATGGCCACTTCTGCATCATCTATTGTGTGTGTTGATATGACATTTTCCTCCTACAAAGGAATGGAAGCGCGTACAGGGCTTGGCGGGTTAGCCAAGTCATCCGTCTTGACCTACTCTTCGGCATGGGCTGGCTCATCAGCATTAATTGGCTGATTTTCATGAGTCGATTCAATCCTCTGGTCCAGGACATCCTCTCCCACAGCTTCAGTTTGTACCTCTGGAGTCACTATTGGCGGGTCTTGAGTCTCGGGGTTTGTGGTGGCTAAAGATGACCTACCAGCTTTCTTTTTTGAAATAACTTTGGCTCTGAAGACACAAGAGTAACATTAGATTAAAGAAGCAGTTACGATGAAAGGAAAATTATGCTGCAACAAATGCTCACCCAAGCTTGATCGCAAGAGCCGGGAGCTGTAAGGCGGTTGACTCTCTAGAGGAGGGCGGCGATTCCTGATAATTTGAATCAGAAGGATTAAGTGTTTGTCTAATAAGTCCGGCTCGCGGATGAGAGGAAGTTGTACTATGAGGCACCTCAACTCGTTGTCTTTGAGAGGCCGGCTCATCCGATAAGCCGACGGTTAATTCTCCAGAGCTATTCCGGGTCTTACTTTTCGATGTGTCAGTCTGTTGATTTTTCTTCAAAAGAAAATTTGGACCTAAATGAGCATCTGGATGGGAAAATGGTACCTTCCTGACGGCTTGTTCTCTTTGGGACAAAAGTTTTCAAGTTGGATGGGATGGAAATTACCTCAACGTTGCCGGCTTGACTGGTTTCGGTATGACTATGAGAATAGGGAGCGTCAGCAAGTTCAATAAAAAGACGGCCAAGTGAGTCGAGCTCTACCTCCGACTCATTTCCAGCAGCCGCTTCATTAGGGTTGACCGGCTCGTTCTCCTGTTCAACTGGAGTAGGAGCAGACTTTCGAGTTTTCTTCTTCCAAAATCTGGAATTCGCCTACATATATGATGAGCCAGACATTAAGCTTAAAAACATAAAATAAGTCAAGACATAATGAGTAAGAATGCACAACTATACTTACTTGAGGCACTGGATTGGTCAGGCAGAAGGGAGCTAGCCCGGTCTTGTTGCACTTTTCTTGGGGCTGTACCAGTAGTTTCTTTGTAGCTTTATTTACTTCATCTTTAGACAAATTGACTTGGCTAAAGCATTGCACATCTGCCGGGTCATTAGTGTAGTTGCACATCAAGTCGCCCCTCAAGCTAAGGTACTGGATTCGCCAACTTATCCAACACCAGGTCAGGTCAATCCCGGTGAGGCCATTGGCTGTCAAAGCCCTCAACTTGGAGTAAAAAGGGGCAACCTGCTCGTTCCACATCCGACGGCCAACCCGGAAAGGCAACAGTTGCGTTGAGCCGGTCCAGTCTATAACCCGGCAGAGGGGTTTCACCCTGAGGAGCAGTGTTTTTGCAATAGAACCAAGTTCTGTTCCAACCCTTAGGATGACTAGCCAGCTTGGCTTCAGGAAAGGGACTGTTCTTCCGCCTTTGGATAGAAATTCCACCAAGTTCTATACTGGGACCATCTTTGAATTCAGTCTATTGGTTGATATAAAAGAACTCCCAGAAGAGAAGGACAGTTGGCTCTGTCTGGAGATACACTTCGCAAAAAACTTGAAACAGGCAGAAATTGGTAACCGAGTTTGGACCAAGATCCTGGGGCCGGAGGTCAAAGAAATTGAGAACGTCACGGAAGAATTTTGACCCGTGCGGACAAAAACCCCCGTGAAGATGATCTACAAAGACAACAACCTCTTCTTGCTAAGGCTACGGGCACTTTCTTCTTCGGACGCGCGCCAAACAATCTTTTCTTGAGCCGGCAAGAGGCCTTGACCCACGAGATCATTCAACATGAGGGTTGAAACATGGGATCTAACCCAACCAACGGCTTTGTCGGTCTTAGCCATGGTGATTCAGACAGGGTGGCGACTGCAAAGCAAAAGTGATACAAATAACCCGGCCAATTAAGTTCATGGATGGTAAGCCGGCAAGATATTCGAAGTACAAGTTGGCAAAATGGTAAAACGGCCATGGTTACTCAAGCTATGACTATCGAATTTAAGCAGGCAGTGGAGAACATACTAAAAGTATGAATAAGTCGGCAACATGGTGAGCTGGCATCGGCTTTGCGGTGACATTTTTTACCAAGTGTTGGAATGGCTACAAACAGGACCCTAGCAAGACGCTATGATTATGGATCTGAAAAATACTTCAAAAAGAAAAATATAGTCCTAAGTAGGGCATAGAGGGTGAGTAAATCTGCTAATGAGGAGCAATCCTAGCATTACAATGATCCTAAATTGGATAAAAATGGCATCATTATGGGCAACCGATGCGTCTAGTCAGATAGTTTGAATGGATTCAGATTTACGACAAGAGGATAATGATGAACTACCGATGACAAAGCAATGGGGTGTTCTACAGATCTAGAAGAAGGAGATTTGGCGCACCTGGGCACGACGGATGGGGCCGAAGTGGTTCTTGTGGGCTCTGATGGTGATTGAAGCGATGTTGCGGTCGCAGTTGGCATGGCCGGAGAGCTTGAGGAGGCGCGGTGGGGCTTCGGTCGCAAGAGGTAGCGGACAAAGGAAGAAGCTAGGAGGCGGAAGAAGTAAAAGTGAATATGGGACCCCATCGTGTGTATTTATAAGGCAGTTAGAAGAGGAAACAGTAGGTGCAAAAACAGAGGCGACACAGTATTTTTTTTAGTGAAAGGGCGCCTCGATTATCGGACCTGACAGATATGCTCAAAGATTTGTTGTGACGTCACACCCAAACTCCATAAATTCAGGAAGGTGATGTCACGGCATGAGGAAACAAGAAATGTTAAGTGTAAAAGTGCCGCAAGCCGGCAATATCCCATGACCCAGTCACAAGATAAGCCAAAGAGGCAAAGGAGGTTCTGGCTCATCAAAAGATGACCTGGACTTAATTTTAGCATGGAGTTTAACATGGATGAATCCAAGTTAACCTGGGGGCTAATGTTGGGGATATACCCCACGGGATGACCCGACCATCCTATGGCGGCTCGTCACTGAGCTGATTATGTGGGCTGCAATTCAAAGCCCAGAAGGTGACTAAAGGAAGAGGCTGGCTCGTGGGCTAGTATCTAGTAAGCCGGCC
Source organism: Thinopyrum elongatum (assembly GCA_011799875.1). NCBI lineage: Eukaryota > Viridiplantae > Streptophyta > Magnoliopsida > Poales > Poaceae > Thinopyrum > Thinopyrum elongatum. The sequence continues at coordinate 372,470,027 of CM022303.1, read as the reverse complement.
CGACAAGGAAGCTATAAGGAATTTCCCTTACTTGAAGGACATGATAAATAGGAAATAGACTAGGACATGGCTCGTAATGCGGCCTGGATTCTGTTGTAACCTCAGGGCCTCGGCCTATATATAAAGGGGAGCCGTTGTGGCAGAGGGTACTAAGTAAAAAGCTCTCGAGTACTAGGTTAGCCAAGTCACACTCTTGTAATCGAGATCACAGCAATAATCAATCAAGGATGAAGTAGGCTATTACCTCCACCGTGAGGGGCCGAACCCGGGTAAACCCGTGCCTCTCGATTTCGATCAACCCCGTTCAAGTTACTACCTAGCTGCAATGGCATCATGACTAAGTCCTTCTTTGAGGACATCTACCATGACAAAACCATGACATATACCGAATACATGAACTCTTCAAACTATGATAATCACCGAAAAGAATCCCAACTATTGTCACTTTGGGGTATGAGGATCATAACACGTAATAGGTGCATCTAACTTGCAAGATAGGATCAAGTAATAAAAAATTTTCATGAAAACATAAAGGGTTCAGATCTGAAATCATGGCACTCGGGCCCTACTAACAAGCATTAAGCATAGCAAAGTCATAGCAACATCAATCCCAGAATAGAGTGGATACTAGGGCTCAAGCCCTAACAAATTGACTCGATTACATGATAAATCTCATCCAACCCCATCACTATCCAGCAAGCCTACGAAGGAATTACTCACTCCCGGTGGTGAGCATCATGAAGAGGAAGGGTTGCTGATGATGATGACGACGAATCTCCCTCTCTAAAGCCCCGAATGGACTCTAGATCTGGCCTCCCGATGAAGAACAGGAGGTGGCAGTGGCTCTGTATCATAAAACGCGATGAAAATTCTTCTCTTTTTTCTCAGGTAATAGGAATTTATAGACTTGAGATTAGGGTCAGTAGAGCCGCATGGGCCCCACAAGGCAACTGAGTGCACCCAGGGGGGTGGCCGCACCCTGTTGCCTTGTGGGCAATAGGTGGCCCCCCTGTGGTCGTTCTTGAGTCCATTAATTTTTATATATTCCATAAAAAATCTCCAAAAAGTTTCGTCCAATTCGAAGAACTTTTATTTCTGCACAAAAAACAACAGCATGGTAGTTCTGCTGAAAACAACGCCAGTCCAAGTTAGTTTCATTCAAGTCATGCAAATTAGAGTCCACAAAAAGAGCAAAAATGTTTGAAAAGTAGATACAACGGAGACGTATCAACTCCCCAAAGCTTAACTCCTTGCTTGTCCTCTTGCAATTCAGTTGACAAACTGAAAGTGATAAAGAAAAACTTTTACAAACTTTTTTGTTCTTGTATCTGTATATAAGCTTAAATAACACCCAAGTTTACAACAAAGTTCATAACTAACCATGCAAATGATAAATCTTAGAAATTATATTCACTCATATCAATGGCATAATCAAATACCGAGCAATAATAACATATCTCGAATGCCAACACTTTGTCAAAACAATCATGATATAATATGGTAACATGGTATCTTGCTAGCCCTTTCTGAGACCGCAAATCATAAATGCAGAGCACCTCCAAAGTTCAAGTAGTGACTAAACAGTGTAATTCATGGTAGAAGAGATCCAATCATGATGCACACAATATTAACTATACACAATGCATAAGAATGACAGTAGTGCTCTCAGGACTAGTGGTTTAATTGAGAAGGTGATGACTCAACAATAAAAGTAAATAACATAAAAGTTAATAGATAGGCCCTTCACAGAGGGAAGCAGGGGTTTGCAGATGTGCTAGAGCTCGAAGCTTAAATCAGAGATAAATGCAATTTTGAGAGGCATGCCTTTCCTGTCAACATCACGACCGAGAATTTTCAGTATCTTCCTTGCTAAACACATTATTGGCGGTTCCCAAACAAAAAGGCAAAGTTTACTCCCCATCAACTAACAAACACAAGCCATGGCTAGCCAATTTCACGGGTGCGCTCCATACCAACAACTTTCTAGGGGAGTTTGTTTCATTATATTTTTTTTCATTTTAATTATAGGACTGGTCATCTCAATTACCAGCCTCTCTCATGCAATGATGAATGAATAAACACCCATTGTGAGAATAACCCACTTAGCATGAAAGATACTGACTGCCCCCTGTCGCTCCATGAGCGGTACGGGCACACAAAACGGATGATTATTTGAAGGATTAGAGGTGGCACATGCAAATTTACTTGGAACGGCAGAGTAATACCGCATATAGGTAGATATAGTGGACTCATCTGGAACAACTTTGGTTTAGGTATTTGGATGCACAAGCAGTATTCTCGCTTAGTACAAGCGAAGGCTAGCAAATAGATTGAGAAGCGAATAACTAGAGAGCGACAACGGTCATAATCATGCATTGTGAATAATTAACATTGAATACTAGCATGAGTAGGATATAAACACCATGAACATAAATATCGTGGAAGCTATGTTGGTTTTGAATCAACTACATGCCTAAACATGTGCCAATTCAAGCCACTTGAAACATTCAGGGGAAGATACCATACTATCATGCTACATCATAACCATTTTAACGCATGTTGACACGCAAGATAAATCATTGTACACTCCTAGATACTCAAGCATGGCATGAGCAACTATAATCTCTAATTGTCATAATAAACATGTTTACTCATAATTTGCTAATTGATGGATACTAAGTTAAACATATTTACAAAAACAAAAACAAGTTGAGTTCATACCCGCTTTTCCTTGCCATAGTCACTTCATCATATTATCGTCATTATTGCCTTTCACTTGCATGACCAAATGATATGAAAATAATAATAGTGCAAGAGTGTCGTGGACTAAGCTGGAATCTGCAAGCATTTTATTCAAAGGAGAAGACAAGGTAATATGGACTCTTTGTTAGATAAAAAAATCCATATGAGAGCCACTCAACATTTTCATCGTGGTCTTGTCCTTACAACGACTCAACGAAAAGAAAAGAATTTCAGAGGAACACACTGAAATATTTTTGAGTTTTAGTTTTTTTTTGAAGAAAGCAAATTAACGAAGGAAAAACAAAAAGTGAGAAAAACTATTTACACGAGAAAGCTCCCACCAAACAAAAGAAGAAACAAGAAATCTTTTTGGGTTTTCTTTTAATATTACAAACTAAATAAACAAGAAAGAAAAACCAAAAAGAAGTGAGAAATATTTTTGGATTTTCTCAAAGTTTTTCAAACACACAACAAGAAAGCAAAAATAAAACTAACATGGATATACAATGAAAGAGGACGAGCACCGACAATTGGAATGAAATGTGTGAACATGTGTTTAATGCCAGTGAGAAATACATACTCCCCCAAGCTTAGGCTTTTGGCCTAGCTTGGTAATCACCACCGCTGGTCTAGATAATAATCTAAGTGATAGCTCATGGAGGCTCTTTGTGCCTCCTCCTCAACCAAACGAGCAGACTCTACTGCCACGTTGTACTCACATGCCTCGCTCTCATAGATAAAATATCTTTGTTTTCTCTGAAAGTAAAAGAGAATAGACGCAGACAAAATAACAGAGACAACATGGTGTTTATCAAATATCAAGTTATAATCATATCTATTAGTGTTGTCCTTAATGAAGTCATGGAGCCACATTGCCTCAAAGTCTAAGTATTTGGTACGTAATATAGGATCATTGGGCCTAGAGGAGACCCCAAGCCTGGCAGCTACGCGGGAGGCATAAATTCCTACATATAAATCTCCATTACCCGCATTGCGGTGCAGCCTACGTGCAACAATTACCCCTAGATTATACGGTTTAAGGCCTGTTAAAGTGGTATGAATAATGCTCAAGTTGGTGGCACAAAGTGCACTACAGTCTTGTTTACCAGAAATGAATTTCCCATTAAAATGGGCAAAATATCGAATAGCTGGAAAATGAATACTTTTTATTCTAGCTTGCGTAACTCCCCTATCCTCATGATTGCAGAGGCTGCTAAGAAACATCTCATAATCAGGTCTCGGTGGTTCGTTAAGCGAACCCCAATATGGAATTTTGCATGCATGACAAAATTCTTCTAGGGACATTCCATAGGATATATCATATAAGTGAAACAATACTCTAGAATTGCAAGAGTGATACTCAAACTATTGAGTGAATGAATGTGTAAGGTTGTAGTGTTGAGTGCACATTTCTACGATAAAGGGAGTGAGCTCAGTATCATGAACATATTGATCAAACTCTGCCTTAATGCCTGCACCTATCATGAACTCATCACACGACCACCGACATGATTTTGCTTTAGCAATCCACGCCGAACTTGCCATCGGCTCAACATACACTTGGCGCGCCAAGCTTTCAGTCGAGGATCCCACTGAGGACCTCCTCCTCGAACAAGTCCTCCTAAAGAAGTTCATTTTCCTATGAATAAATTTCTGAAATTTTGGGACCACAAAATTATGTTAATAAAACTTCACAAGATTGATAGCAACAACTCATATGAATGTCTAGAGGCTATATCAAGCATTCAAACTACTTGGAACTCAAAGAGTTCAACATGCAGGCTCATTTCTAGTAGCACCAAGAGCAGCAAAATATAATCCACTAAATCAAAAACTAATTGGAGCAATGAAGGAGTCATATACCAAGGAGCAATCCCTCAAAACAGTTGCGGAAACGGAGCTCTGAGCAAAGAGATCGAAATTCTCAGGTTTGGAAGCAAGAACGTAAGAGAAAGAGCAACCAGGATTTTTTTCTGGAGGTAAGGGATGCTGTGGGCTGAAGTACTAAGTGAGTGGGGTCCTATGGGACCCACAAGGCATGTTGGTGCACCCAAGGGGTGGCCGCGCCCTGTTGCCTTCTGAGCAACAGGGGCACCCCCTGGGATGTATCCAGTGCCAAAAATTCTTATATATTCCAGAAAAAATCATGTTAAAATTTTACGACATTCTGAGCACTTCTATTTTTGTGGCATTTTTTATTGCACAGATAATTCAGAAAACATGATAATCATGTCATTTCTACTTTATTAAACTAGAAATAACAGAGGACAAACAATAGGTACAGAAAGTTGTGCTTACTAAATTCGTCGACCACATGCCCCTAAAAAAGAATCCATTAATAAGTTTGATCAAGTCTTATTAACAAACTATTTCCGAGTAACATGAAACCAAAGAATCCTTGTATAACACTAAGCTACCTCAATGGGGATATGCATCTCCCCTATAATAAGAGTTTCATATTTCTTTTGGACAGTAGAAAGAGGGAATTGAAAACCTCCAATAGTATTGCCGAAACCTTTTCAATACGATTGATACCATTCACTTGGAGTTATTTCTTCGAAAAATGTACCGTATGCTCATGACCATTGATATGAAAACTGAACTTGCTTTTTTTTCAATCAATAGCAGCCCCTGCAGTATTCATGAAGGGTCTACCAAGGATAATCGACATGTTGTCGTCCTCGGGCATATCAAGTATAACAAATTATGTTAAGATAGTAACATTTGCAACTACAATAGGCACATCCTCACAAATACTGATAGGTATGGCAATTGATTTATCAGCCATTTGCAAATATATTTCAGTAGGTGTAAGTTTATTGAAATCAAGTCCTCTATATAGAGGGAAAGGCATAACACTAACACCGGCTCCCAAATCACATAAAGCAGTTTTGACATAATTTTGTTTAATGGAGCATGGTAGAGTATTCCTGGATCTCCTAACTTCTTAGGTACTCCACCCTTAAAAGAATAATTTGCAAGCATGGTGGAAATTTCAGCTTCGGGTATCTTTCTTTTATTAGTGACAATATCTTTCATATACTTAGCGTAAGGGCCCATCTTCAAAATGTCAGTCAAACAAGTACGCAAAAAGACTGGCTTAACCATTTCAACAAAGCATTCAGATTCTTCCTCATCCTTATTATTAGGTGGCTTTGTAGGAAAAGGCATGGGTTTCTGAACCCATGGTTCTCTTTCTTTACCATGTTTTCTAGCAATGAAATCTCTTTTATCATATCTTTTATTTTTAGGAGGTGGGTTATCAAAATCAACAACAAGTCCTATTTCTACATCATTATCAGGGTCTTTATCATTATCAGGTTGAGCATCAATATGAACCTCATTATCATTATCAATATCACTATGTGATTGTTCATTACCAGATTGTGTCTCAGCATCAGAAATAGAAACATCATTACTATTCTCAGAAAGTTTTTCTACCTTAGGTTCACTAGAAGCATGCAAAGTTCTATCATTTTTCTTTTTCTTTTCTTCTTAGCAGAACTAGGTGCATCATTATTAATTCTGTGAGAATCTTGCTCAATTATTTTAGGATCACCTTAAGGATATAGTGGCTCCTGAGTCATTCTACCTCCTCTAGTCATTACTCTAATAGCATGATCATTCATTTTATTATTCGTCTCATTGAGAAAATCATTTTGTGACTTAGCAACTTGTTCTAGCTGAACCATGGATGCATGTTTACCTAGACCTTTAACATCATTAGCAATTCTAAACATCAAGTCACTCAAGCGATCAATCATGAAAGTAATTCGTTTCAATTGCTTGCTAACATACATATTAAAGTGTTCTTGCTTAACAATGTAATTATCAAATTCATCCAGGTATTGACTAGCCAATTTATTATAAGGAATATCTCCTTCATCAAATCTTATAAGAGAATTTACCTCTACTACCTGTGTCGGGATATCGAGTCGATGTATTTCTTCAATAGGTGCTAAATTATTAACATCTTCAGCTTTAATACCCTTTTCTTTCATAGATTTCTTTGCCTCTTGCATATCTTTAGGACTGAGGAATAGAATACCTCTCTTCTTTATAGTTGGCTTAGGTGGTGGTTCAGGAAGTGTCCAATCATTACCATTTCTCAATATATTATTCAATAGTTCTTCAGCCTATTCAATAGTTCATTACCTGAAAACACAACCACCACAACTATCGAGGTAGAACTTAGAAGTATCGGTTAGTCCATTATAGAAGATATCAAGTATTTCATTTATCTCAAGAGGATGATCACGCAAAGAATTAAGTAATTTGGAGAATCCTCCCCAAGCTTGAGGGAGATTCTCTTCTTCAATTTGCACAAAGTTAAATATTTCCTGTAAGGCAGCTTGTTTCTTATGAGCAGGAAAATATTTTTCAGAGAAGTCATATATCATATCCTGGGGACTATGCACACAACCAGGAGCAAGAGTATTAAAACATTTTTTAGCATCACCCTTTAATGAGAAAGGAAACAACTTAAGGTTATAGTAATAGCGATTTTTCTCTCATGAGCAAATAGGGTAGCTATATCATTTAATTTAGTAAGATGTGCCACAAGAGTTCCAGTTTCATAACCATGAATAGGATTAGATTCAACCAAAGTAATTAACTCAGGATCGACAGAGAATTCATATTCCTTATCACTAACAAAGATAGGAGAAGTAGCAAATTTAGGATCATATTTCATTCTTGCATTCTAGATTTTTCTTTCAGCTTACTCAGTAATTTCTTAACATCATCTCTATCATTACAAACAAGAAAGTCTCTAGCTATCTCCTCATCCATGACATAACCCTTGGGTATGTTAGGCATTTCAATTCTAGGAGATCTAGGTCCAATAGGTGAATCATAAATTTCATCAGTTTCTGCATTCTCAATTTCTTTAGCTTTAGCGAGTAGTTCCTCAAGAAATTCACCTAGATGCACGGTTTCATTAAGCAAAGTACTAGCATCATCAATAGCATCATTCATAGCAGAAGTAGCATCATCAATTACTTGCGACATATCAGAATTAATAGTAGGTGGTGGTGTCGCAAGCCTACTAAAAACAGAAGGTGAATCAAGTGCAGAGTGTGATGGCAGTTCCTTACCTCCCCTCGTCTTAGAGGGTATGATCTTGGTTCTAGTATCTTTAAAATTCTTCATAGTGATCAACAGATATAACTCCCAAGTGACTCAGCAAATAGAGCTATGCTTCCCAGCAACGGCGCCAAAAAAAGGTATTGATAACCCATAAGTATAGGGGATCACAATAGTTTTCGAGGGTAGAGTATTCAACCCAAATTTATTGATTCGACACAAGGGGAGACAAAGAATATTCGCGAGTATTAGCAGTTGAGTTGTCAATTCAAGCACACCCGGAGAACTAAAAATCTATAGCAAGGTGATTAGTAGCACAGTAGTATGATAATTTGATAGTAGCAGTAACAGTAGCAATTTTTGTAGTGATTGTAACAGCAGCAGCAGCATCGAAAGTAACGTAGCAAAGACCAATATATGAAAAGCGTAGGCATTGGATTAGTGATGGATAGTTGTGTTGGATGACATTCATCATGTAACAGTCACAACCTAGAGCGATACACAATAGCTCCAATTCATCAATGTAACGTAGGCATGTATTCCGTATATAGTCATATGCGCTTATAATAAGAACTTGCATGACATGTTTAGTCCTACCCCCCCATGGCAGCAGGGTCCACAATAAAACTAAGGGATATTAAGGCCTCCTTTTAATAGAGAACCAGCACAAAGCATTAACACATAGTGAATACATGAACTCCGCAAACTACGGTAATCACCGGAAAGAAACCCAACTATTGTCACTTTGGGGTATGTGGATCATAACACGTAATAGCTACATATAACTTGCAAGATAGGATCAAGAACTCAAATATATTCATGAAAACATAAATGGTTCAGATCTGAAATCATGGCGCTTGGGCCCTAATGACAAGCATTAAGCATAGCAACATCAATCTAAGAACATAGTGGATACAATAAAAAAAAAGACACATCCGTGACATTATGGCCCGAACAAAAAACTTTTTGTCATGGTTATGACACTTCTATGATGATAATAGTGACAAAAACACATATCATCATAGATGTGATGGGCTCCTACTTCTATGACAAAAAATCATGATATAAATTGGGCTTTTCGTCCTGGGCGGGCCGGAGATGCACCTGCATGACATTCTTTGGGCCGTCCATAACGGAGAAGCGAGGGCGAGGAAAATTCCGGGGAGTTCCCGGTTATGGTGGGTGGTCGGGGCCGAGCGATGCATTGTGGTTTGTGCGTTTCTCTCGTACGTACGCGCGTGTGTGGGAGGCATTGGCTCTAACTGAACCCGAGCGAGGCATTCGCTTACTGAACCCGAGCGGTTGCACTAGCTACATTACTGAACCTGAGAGATCGATCCCTTCGCTGCTGACTGAAGTTGAGCGATTCCTTCACTGCTGACTGAACCTGAGTGATTCCTTCGCTACTACTGCTAACTGAACCCGAGCGATCGATTGTTGTTGGTGGTTACTGAAGCCGATCGAGCCCCCGTGTTAGATGTAGCCAGCCGGTGTTGGGTTACCTCTCGATGAACAGTGACCATTGCTACCGCGCGTGCTAGACATAGAACGAGTAGAGAAGTGGTGATTCGAGCCTATTGGTTGCTAGTGGATGAACAGTTCCCTGTGGGGGTTGGAAGAATAGGACCCCGTTGTTGCCGCTAGATGAACAGGACCCCGAGGAGGCCGCCACACCCCAGTCGGTTGGGGTTGGATGAACAGGACCCTGTGTGGAGGCTGGATGAACAGTAGCAGGTGGAGGCTGGATGAACAGTAGCTGGTGGAGGCTGGAGGAAGTCGCGGTGGATGAACAGTACCAGGTGGAGGCTGGAGGAAGTCGGCGGTGGATGAATAGTAACCCGTGGAAGCTGGGGCGAGCCATTAGACTGTGGATGAACAGTAGCCATGGAGTCCCGTTTTGCAGTATGCCACACCCCTCCCGATGAACAGGAACCCCTTTTGATCATAGGTGCTCGAACAGAAGTCCATTACCTCCATTTTGCGGTATGCCAGACCCCTCCTGATCAACAGGACCCCGTTTCGACTGTAGGCACTCGAACAAAAGTCTGTTTCCTCTATTTTGCGGTATGCCAGATCCCGTTTCAGATGTTTCGTCCAAGCCGGTTGGCTCCCGATGAACAACACTCATTCTGACCCACTCGTTTGGGTCCTAATAAATAGGACACGTTCCAACCCAGTCGCTTGGCTCCCGGTGAACACGACGCTGTTTTCTTCGTTCTGACCCAGCCGGTTGGCTACCAATGAATAGGACACCATCGCTGTATGCATTCGATACCCCGCCTGTATGTACGTACATCACCGTATTTACTTTCTTGCATCATGTCTATACATACGTGTACGTGATATAGATGGGATTGCGTGAGATGCTACATCAGCGGCTCTACTATGGCACGTGCCGCTACTTACTCGGCCATGGTTCATCGCTGCAGAGAGACCGATCGACTGCTATGTATGTACATGTTCGAGACCAGACAGATAACGCTACCTATGCTTCCACGTGGTGGGTCCCAGCTGTCAGGGGTCACAACTTTGTTTTGCACGTAATAAGGAGGCACTTCCTTGTGTGCAAAGATAAAGCCAGTGGGCCCTAGCTGTTAGGGGGGAACGTTTTTTTCATGAAATACAAAGGCCCTTCTGGTGGGTCCGAGCTGTCAGGTGGAGGAATCATTATTTTGTGCATAAGGAGGAGGCACTTGCTTGCGTGCGATTGTGGACCCAGCTGTCAGCCTCTCCACGTACAATCCTCTTCTGATGGCTATAGTTTGTTGACCGCATTGACGACGCCATACCAAGAGCGCTAAGGTGGTGGACAACATCGCGACCTAGAAAGGGAAGGACCCGGAGCTGGCGATGATGCGACAGTGTTTGACCGCGTGGAGGGGAGTATGAGTGTTGACTGGTTCGGCTGTGGTTTGAGGCTGTCGTCACCGAAGAATAACAGGGGGCATGGGTGAGTAGAAGGAAGGCCTGGCTAGCGGTGGGAGTAGGGTGGGGCAATGAGGCCTGTGCGACAGCACAGCCGACCATGGGAGACAGAAGCAAGCGGTCCCGCGGGCGCTAGTTTGGGTGGCTGGTGCAAGAAGATTAGAGATTGAATAAGCAGTACGGTCATTCAATTAACATCCAATGGTCACTACTGCTAGAATTGTTTGTTGACTAAGTTTACAAAGCCCTGCATACGGGTCAACTTAGTAGGCCCACAGGAAAGCCTCCGAATCCGGTGAGTCCCAGTTGTCATGGGGAGGAACTGTCTTTTCGCGTAATAAGGAGGCAATTCCATTCATGCGAAGATATAGCTAGTGGGCCCTAGATGTCAGGGGGAGGAGTCATTTTTTCGCGTAATAAGGAGGTAGTTGCTTGCGTGCGGCCATGGACCATGGGGGTCCCTACTGTCAGCATCTCCACGTACATCCCTATTATGATGGCTGTCGTTTGTTGACCATGTTGAGCACGCCGCGCCTTGAGCACCAACACGATGGAGGACGACGAGGCCTGGGAATGGAACAACCCAGAGCCAGCGAAGACATAGTAGTGGATGCCCATGCTGAGGGGAGTATGACAGTTAACTGGTTCGGTTGCGGTGTGAGGCTCCCGTCACAGGAGAATAACACGTGGTGCAGGTGGGTAGAGGGATGGCTAGGCCGACCGAGGGAGTAGGGTGGGTCGCTGAAGCCTGGGCGGCATCACAGCCGGCCACGGGAGGAGAGAACAAGCAGTCCCGCCGGCGCTAGTTTATGCAGCTGGAGCAGGAAGATCAGAGATTGAAGAAGCACGACGACCACTGGATGGACATCCAACAATCACTAATGCTAGAATTATGTGTTGACTATAACTTGACAAAGCCTTGCGTAGACAAGTCAGCCTCCAAATCTGTGGCGTGTACAACCCATTTTCTATTATTTTTATAATTTATAGCCCATTTTCTAATTCATATGGAATTTATTGCAGCCCGTTTTCCATTTTTAGAATCGCTGCCCATTTTCTGGTCAGGACCAGGGTTAAAATTTTGAACTAATAAATATGCGAAATTTTTAAAAATTCACATATTTTTGCTGGGGTACGGAATATTTTTAATCCCCAAATTAGGAGCCATATTAAAACTAATTTAAAAATAAATTAGTGTTATGTTAAAATCCAATGAAATAAAAAATCTTAGTGAAGAACAAAAACAAAAAACAAAAACTAATTGCCCATTTGCTATATTTTTTTGGAATTTGCAGCCCATTTCATATTACTTTTAAGATTTACTGCCCATATTCTGGCCAGGACAAAATGCATCCCTCCTCGTCTTGAAAGATTTGCAACCCAGTAAGTCAGAGAAAACAAATAGGCCTAGGTTGGGTATTCTTCAAAAAGAAATGGCGGGCTACCTATTTTCCCAAACAAAAAACTGCTCGGCTGCTCATGTTGTTAGATGGGCCACAGAGACCACACAACCCAGTTTATACCCTGGTCCGTCAGAATAAATCCTCAAAAAATGCTCCATCTAAACAACGAAAAAACTACTGGAGCTGCTGGATCCCAGGTGTCAGCCGCACCTTGTGCAATTCTATTGTTAATTGACTAGACGTTGACAATGATGTGGGTCCTAGATATCAGCACAGTGGATTGGAGTCAAAAAATTGAGGGGTGCATCTGAGTACTGAAGAGGCAGTTGCTTGCGTTCGGGAGTGGACCTGGTGGGTCCCTACTGTCATACTCACAACTACAGTCCTCTCTTGATTCACTATGTTGACAAGGCTGGACGGCAGCGCCGCTGCGAGCGTACCAAGGCGGAGGACGACGGTGAGGCCTCAGACGGGAATGAACAGGAGTCGGGAAGATGTGGTAGTGTGGCCGTAGGTGGAGGGGAGTATGAGGATTCACCGGTTCTGGTGCGGGGTTGGCTGCTGTCACTAAAGAAGACTAGGATGTGGGGGGAGTAAAGGGATGTCCTTGCCCGCATTTCAAGGTACGACAGAGCGGCGATGCGTGCACGGAACCGCAACCAGCCGTGGAAGGTGGGAACTGGCACTCCCGCCGGCGCATGTTTGGTTTTGGCGGCTGGATCGGTCAGACCCCAAAAATCATTATGCTGGATTATAAGAATTAATTTTATATAGCTACAACTTATTGTAAAAATGAAGTGGGGCACCTTTGTCTTCTTGAGGTGCGAAGCCGAGAACATTCAGAAGCCCTGGGATAATGTGGTGTCGCTAACATGTTGGGCTGGGTTGGGCATTCTTATAAAAAAATAATGGGCCAAAACTATTTATCATAGGAAAAAAACTTGGTTTCTCAAAAAACTTGTGGTACTTGGGACTCAAACGGGATACCTGGGCAGCACAATCCCTAAAACAAACAAAAGCTACGGAAAAAGATGTGATATTTATTACAACTTGCCACTAAAAATTGTTAGATGTTGACCACATTGACTATGATTTGCATGGGCTTCAACCTGGTGGGGACCCGATAATAGTCCGCTAGTTGCAGGAAGAAAATGGTGGGAGAAAAAAGGCTGGTCGCTATCTTTGCCTAAGAATAATATCGACTGAATGTAACGACACTCTCATAGGTAGTAATATCCTCCTATTAAATTTGTACTTTTCAAATCATAAATTTAAAGAACCTGTGCATGAGCATTTACCTTTATTTATTTATTTAGGGTACCATGAGCATGTACCTGGGCCGGATTCATGTGAGAGCCTCCCTTCTAGTTAATTATGGGCTCCTCTATTGGGCCTCGATCACTAGGTTGCATGTGATCGACAAGTGGAAAATTTGTTCAATACCAAAAAATAATATGTGCTATGTACGGGGTACTAAAGGATCGGACTATGCAACGACTTCGAAAACATTGTGTTTATCATTCTAACAACACATTTATTCAACGAACAGATGAAATATATTACTGATTGTACATTGAAAACAGCAGCAGCCGCAACCAGGGCTGGGGGTGCAACAGAAGAGTAAAGCGCAGCTCTCTCTTCCAAACCAAACATCAGCCAACATTACAAAAGGGCTACCAAAAAAGAACAAGTGTATGCATCAAACTTAATAAAGATCCTACTACACCAAGTTTACGCATCTAACTAACTAGCTCAGTTATACGTTACTATTTATTAAGATGTGAAGATTGGCCGACGGCTTGAACCAGATGGGTGCCTGATGGGGGAAACTCCAGCTAGCAGGTTGAAGTCTGATACTTGTGACCCTCTCTCCTACTTTGGGCTACAGAGCATGGCGGCACATATCAGGGTATGGTGCATGGAGAGACGCATGGTACGTTGTGTACACACAATTTTGCCTAATGAATGAAACCGCGCTGCCATCATGATCCTTGCCGTCGGTTATCTCCTGGTTAATTGGATAATTCAGTCTGAGAAATCGAGAGCGTGTGTCGAGGCTACTTACCGGCCTCCAGTAAAAAAATCCTCAAGGTGGGATCCTACTCAAAGACCATGAAGTGACTGTGATTGTATTCCGCGAAACATGTCCGGTACGGGTGAATGATCATCAACCGTTCGCTACCATCTGATCGAGCCAGGAAACACCTGCAACTGCCATGCCGCTTTTCTTTGAAAGGTTATGGGATTAGGAAGGGTAGGGACACCAGGCGGCCTACAACATCATATCAAGTTGGAGTCAAATAAAAGAGGGCTCGTACCGTAGTCAATCTTAAGAATAGCATGTTATGAGCATGAATATTTTTTCAGTAAATGTTGACAGTAAAATAAGCAAGCCATCATGATATCATTGGAAAGTAACATACTACTGTAACCCCCTTTGTAGCGATGACTGGAGTAGGCCAGCAATACGTCCAACCATAGAAGGAGTCCACATCGTAAATGAAGCCCTTGTGTTCAATGGCATCAGAGAGCCATGGAGGATGCATGATCCTGCGATGGACGTGCAGAATTATCCACTTATCGTAGTGACTTGTTAGACATGCGAGACCGTGGTTGAAGAACGCAATTAGCGTGAAGTCTTTATAATTCGTAGATCTTGTGGGAACTTGGAAGATTACAACCTTGATCAAACTTGGTATCATGTTCGCTACTGTAAGATTCCGAGTATTCTGGGCCGCGGTGCCAAAGCAGTGCAGAGTTAATCGAGGGAAGGGGGATCAATCGCCGAGTGTAGACCTCCATGAGCATCCACCTTTCGCGACCGTCGACGAGCACCATCCAAGACGTGTTCATGTCGACCTAGTACATACCGTTAATGTAGTTGAGGGTGACGGGGATTGGATCGTAGTCGAGGGGGTTGATGCTCGCCACCCTACGATCATTATGCTGCATGACACGCTGTTTTCGAAGATCAGGCGGCATCAGCAAGCAGGGAGTTGGCTTAAAAAGCTCCGGCCTGAGGGCTCTGAGTAAACGGTACAATCCCGATGAGCACGCGGCGAGGGGCATGGTATTGAGATTGTCCACACGCGAAGTAATGAGTTTGATTACCTCCATGGGGAGCGAATTGTAGCCACTCTTTCGGCGGACACTGCTCAGTTCTGCTATTGTTAGTGCTTTATTTCGGAAGAGGGGGGAGGCGCCTAGTGGGGATGGAAGATTGGACGATTATGTGCGAGCGATTATGGAGAAGCGAATATGTGCTGCGGGAAGTGGACGGGTGATGATGACAACGTAGTAGCAGCATGCCACTTGACTTACGAGACACATCCCGGCAGTGTAGGGTCATATCGATGCCAGACAACTTGAGGGATCACAGTACTAGTACAATAAACTACAGTACCTACTTCTATGCCTGAGTAGTATAGTGGAGTAGGACTCTGCTCTACTAGCACCGGAGGAGTAATATATTGTAAATAGTTATAAACTTCAATGCCCGAGCATGGAACGACTACGAACCGCCATCGGTACTAACACCAATCCCCAGCAAACATTCGCTGGGAGACATGGCAGTTGCAAACGCCCTCGTGGCAGTTACATTACATGTGTAAGGGTGGCAGTTTTCTCAAATACCATGGCTTAAAAAAAGGCCACCGTCGGATGGAAATCTGACGGGTATGTGGGCATTCGCCAGGATTGGGCTCGTGGTGAACAATCGCCAGATATCATTACTAAAAAAGGTTAAAACACTACGGGCTAGAACTTGCACCGGCTGACTACTAACAATGATACTAATATAGTTGTAAAATGGTACTCTGTACTACATAGTCTGTGTTTCTGGTCAGCGAACTAGTAAAAAGAAACGGAGGGAGTACTGGTAATTACACGATCTACCTGGGCACATGCATTACCAAGTTAACTATTCATCATTAGTCTTCGCTCAATGTAAGTTATTGTCTAAGCATGTGGACAGTTCTTATTTAGTGTAGAACCTTCCATGCATGATCTTGCTCTATTAGAGTATCTCGCCTGAATAAAAGTGTATCCATTTATGGTTTAGTCTAGAATCTTCCATGTATGCTCTTGCTCCATTAGAGTTCTCGCTTGCCATTTATTAGATTAATTGTGAATTTTTACTCATGGTGAAAGACTTATGATGAACCATTTCTTACAATGCATATATCTTTTTTAGAGAATTTCAACCAAATGCCACAACACTATCTTTGCATATTCGTGAATTTAGCCTTGAGGTCCATACATATAATGTGTCATATACATGTATTGGAACACTATGCATCTAAGATTTTCCTTTTTCAATGACGTAATATGTAAGTGTCAGTTGTTTGTTACTAACATTATGTTGTAACGATATCTCACAACTCACGTAGAAAGAACGTGATACTCAGTAGTAGGACTGTATAGTACTAGTGTAGAGGGCGGCGCTACATGGGAGCCTCACCCCGCTCGTGGCGCGACAGTAAAGCCGTTGATGCAGAGCATCCTACGATCATCCCCATGTACACTACGACTACTCCCCAAGCCCCAAGTGACCATACGATGAGATCTCGAGCATACATCATTGGACCTAAGGTGAACTCACTCCTTTCCGAATCTTCCCTTCCCGCATGTAAGACATGGATGCTACCTCAAGCGCCGACCTTGTGCATACTCAAGTACACCCGAGGAGACCATAGACAGACCAAGGACTAAGGCCAAGTGTGCGCGGGGGCGAAGGAAGGAGAAGGAAGAAGAGCCAGCTGCTACAACGGCCGGACATCTGGCCCAAGCCTGGACATCCGGTCCAGCCTGGACATCCGGCCAGACCCCCGGAAATCCGGCCCCTTCAAATCCAGAGGGCTCCAGAAGCGACCCCGACAGTCCGGACATCCGGCCCCATGCCCCCGGACATCCGGCTCCTCCCGAAGCTCGGGACATCCGGCCCCTTCGCCAGGACATCCGGCCCCGCCTATCCAGAGAGCACAGGAATCGGGCAAGTGTAGCCCGGACATCCGGCTCCTCATGAGCCGCCGAACATCCGGCCCCCAGCCCGGACATCTGGCGCCTGTCTGCGCACAGTGAACGGACCAAGGGCCCATGTACCCCTCCAACTCGTCCCACTTTGCACTATGACTATATATAGACTCCTACCCCCTCCTAGGTAGGGTTAGCAAAGTAGTAGCTCATTTGAGATAGAGCTTTGCTCTCCACTTGATCCCTTCTCCATCGGAGTTCGCGACCTCTACGGAGAAGATCCCCCAAGTGGATTCAAGACCCCTCACGGGAAGACCCCTCAAGACCTCCTCACGGAGAACTTGCTACTTGTACCGTCCTTTGTTGATCGTGGATCGTGTACTCTTTGTGTTTCAAGGATCTAGCACAGGTGTAATCGAATCTTGTTGGTTTGAGTGATTCCTCTCGTGTTTTCCCCTTGTGTTCTACGTGTTCTTCGCGGGATCTGCTCCAATCGTGAAAGTTTAGGCATCTAGGGTTCTACCCTACATCATCTTGGTATCATGAGCCACGTTGATCACGAATTTGGAGCCCCTACCCCTACTTTCTAGCCTTGTTTTGCTTGATTTCGTCCTAAATTCAAAAATCCCCACCAAAAATAGCCCCCAATTTTTTTTTGTGATTTGTTGGTTCAATGATGTTTTGTTGATTTTGATCCATGGGTTTGCTTGGTTTCAAGTGGATCTAGCTTTCCCCCATCTTTCTCACCATTTTCATCCATGAAATCTCTCCAATTTTGCCCCCAAAATCATCAATTTCCATCCCAAAATTGAGTTCCTCAAGTTCATCCTCAGATTTGGAGCTCGGACATCCGGCCCGTGGCCCCGTACATCTGGCCCCCCGGACATCCGGCCTGTAGCCTGGACATCCGGCTCCTGGAGCGCATTTTTGTGCAAGGTTCTGGACATCAAGTCCCGGATTTCCGGCCCCACCCCCGGATGTCCGACCACTGGGATTTCAGCCTCCCGTGTTTCACCATGTTGACCATAACTAATTCATTCGGAGTTCGTTTTGGATGTTCTTTAGCTCGTTTTGAAGCTATTGACATCCCCCATACCACAAAAATACTACCATCATAATTTGACTTCATCAAATTTTTGGAACTTTGGCATCTTTGCCTAGGGCTTCCATCACATCCTCCGCATTACCGCCACCGACTTCCACAACCTAACCCATTTTGTTCCCCATTCCATTTGTGGTTGTTTGAGTTGTGATTCGAGTCTTCTAAGGTGTTTAGGCTACTTAGGGATGGTTGCTTCTTCATCAACCACCACCATATCTTCCGCATTACCACCACCGACTTCCACAACCTAACCTACTTTGTTCCCCATTCCATTTGTGGTTGATTGTGTTGTGAGTTGTGTCTCCTAAGGTGTTTCGGCTACTTAGGGACCATTGCTTCAACTCCGACACTGTGTATAGCCTATCATACCCTTGCGCCACCTTAACCCATTTTGACCGGGTTTCCACCAATACTTTCGCAACCACCACCGCTCTCCGCTACCACCATTTGACATTTGCCTTTGAAATTTTGAGTTCGCGGTTTTTCCGTTTCCTAAGGTGTTTCGGCTAATTAGGAACGGTTCGACATCGAGAACACCACCACTCATCATCACCACGAGGTCGTCATCGTACATAAGGATGGTTACCTTGACGACACCATTGTATATTCCCCTTGCAATTGCATTGATAACCCCTAGCCCATTTTGCATCACTTGCCTATCGAGACTAGCCATTCAGTATTGCCGGCAACGTTACTTGTGCACATTAGTGATCATCGATCTACACCTTCCATTGCATACATACCATATCATCTTGGTATCATCATATCATCCCTTGTATCACAAGATTGTTCCCGCATATACACAAATGCTATCTTGGTTTGTACATTTCGCATAGTGACCATATAAAAAAAAGCTTTTAAGCAAAAGAGAAAGAGCAAAGATGCTTGTAAGCAATAGCCATAGCATCATACCACATTGCATCTAAGATTCTCATATACGATCATCTTGGATCATCTTGAGAGAAACGCCGGCAACCATATATACATAGCATACTTGCGATAGAAGTCGTTGCATTTTTGTCTCTTATAGGTTGTGCACAAGTATCGTATCCGCCTATTGAGCATTCGTGCTAGCATCTCTCTAGAGTTGTGCAACAAGAGCATTTTTCGTGGATTCCACATTCCGAGCTCGTCCTTGGTTGCACGACCCCATTTATCTATCCGTGTGTGTGTTTCCGTGTGCCACATATTGCTATTGGTCTACTTGTTGCACTTGCGAATTTGTGAATCTCTTTCAACATTATTGACTCTTGCTAACAATTTGCATCAAATTTTTGTGCCACTATCCTCACCGAGCTCCACCAAAAGCTTTACTTGTGTAGGTGTGAGAATTGACAAGATCCGATACCAATTATGCTATTTCCTTGCTACACTATTGAGTGATCATTGATCCATTTTCAACATTGGATAAGGTACATTTGGTCTAGTTCTTCTCTTTGTCCCACTCACATTTGCTCGAGTCTTGTGATGGATAGGCAAAGCATTTCATCTCCGGTCTTCCACGACAACGATGGTGCGAACAACTACATCACCAAAATGTCCATCGTCGATCTACAACGACAAATGCAAGGCGCACAATCAAGATTGAGAGAGCGCATCGACAACCTCGCCATCGACATATGACACTCCAAAGCACATACAAGAGAATACTTCGACAACAAGCTTTCTGCACAAAAGGAGGAGGAAGATGCAAGGATGGAGGGGATTTAGGCCTTGTTGGTCAACCATTCTTCCCCTTCGTCATCTTCAAGGCGGCGGTGAGAAAGTCGATCATCTTCGGAGCGCCCATGCGATGCAAGCACAATTCGTCCACGTCCACATCTCCATGGCGACCACCATCACATTCATGATCCACATCGTCATGAAGGGCAAGTCACCTCCAAGCATCATGTGCACGACGATGACGAACGACATCTACTACAAGCCCAAGCACGACAACGACACCATCATCATGAAGATGCTCGAGACGCGCAAACCTAAAAGTCCCAACAAGCTCTACATCATGCTATGTCCAAACTTCATGAGCACAAGAGAAGACCGCCATACAAGCACCACCAAGAGGAAGCTATGGCTACCACCACCACTTCGGCATCTTCTCCAAGTGTTATCAAGGCATCTTTGCCTTTGGACGTATGGCATCTTCGCCTACTTCCCATGAGTACGCCTACATCGACTTCATCAAGTCCAAGGCGACCAACTACAAGTGAGGGTGAAACTTCCATCTTCGAAAGCCCCTCAAGGAAGATGGCCGAGCATGGGAAATTCCCTTCGATCATGGAGACGAGCTACGAGGTGCCACATCATATGGGCCTCCTATAACAAGACGGCGACAAGACGGTCGAGCAAGGGCAATCCCCTTCGACCACAGCGACGAGTGCGAACCTCTTCAAAAACATGAAGACGGCGCCCCAATGGGACTCATACTCCGAGTCAAGCTACGAGACCACACATGAGACTTTATCTTCGGTCTCGGAGGAGCATGATGATTTGCCACTTCCTACGGCATTCATCTTTGGAGGGGTTGTGGATGAGGAGGTTGAGCATGGGACTATCCCTTCAACCAAGGCGACGATAGGAGTTGAGCATGGAGACATTTGCACCTACATCTCTCCGACACCTATATATGATGAGATGCCACAATTCCCATGTGAGGAGAGCCACCACCCCATGAGTGATATGAGTGAATCCACCATATGTGACATTGAGTGCATTTCCTATGAGAGGATGAGCGTGACCACCACTATCCCCACACATGAGAGCATGCCACACATCCTATGTGAGGTTGAGAGCCATTTGAGTGACTCCACCAACCATACGAGTGAGAGCATCCAAGAGGGAGTGGGTGAGCCACAACACTTAGTGAGTGAGGTAGTTGAGAGGGCATGTCAGGACACTATGATTTCTAACGACTTAACCTCTACTCCGAGTGTGTTTTCCTTTTTGGTGCTAGATCTCCAACAAGACGAAGCGCCAATCCTCGACAAGTCCATACATCCAATGGGCAAACCGATGGCCATGATGGACAATATTGCACCGCCACATGGTACCATCAAGTTGATGAAGCTATTGACAATGTGTCAATTTTGGCAACCTCACCTACAACACATGAGCGGAGCTCTAAAGATAACATATGTGATGGTACTTCTCTTGTCCCACTAGTGGACTATCTTGCAAATGATTGCTTGCATGATGTTGATCACCTTATGGATTCATCGCATACTATGTCTTATTTCGATATGCTACCCATTTATGATGAATGTGATGATGAGCATGTTGAATTGCCTAGTTGTGATGCTATGCTCCATAGGATATCATGTGAAAATTCTATTGGTCACTTCATGTTTGACAATCCATTAAACTTGTCATTTGCTATGAGTGAGATCTCCCATATTGCATCATTTCAATCTCAACATAGTAACTATGCATGCCCCATTAAAATAAATCCCATTTGCACTTATGGCATAGATGACGAGATGATGGTCATTGGCTTTTGTTTTTCATGCGATGATATTGCCATGCTTCCTTTACATGATTTGCGCAATTCATCTACTATGCCATGCCATGATCACATTGTTCCAAATATGCTTTGTTTTGGATGTTGTCAATATTCTCCATGTAATGTTTCCACTAATTCTCATGAGGAGACCCCCATAGTTTCCTCATACATATTAGGAGATTTTGATGCATTCCATACTTTGCATGATTCCCATGATTGTGTGCACCATATGCATTCCATGAATAACAATGCTCTACATATTTCTCGTGATGCTTTACACAATTTGAGTCTCCATTATGTCATACATAACAACAAACCTATCATGATGGATGACATGTTTCTATATCATGCATCTCATTTATTTGAGCATTGGCTATTTTGTGCTAACCAACACATGCACGTGCGCATCATGATGGATGATGTGTACATATACCACGCACACACAATTTTCCCTTTGCCTTTGTTTTGTGTAGGTACTTATGAACACTCGTCAACCTCACAATCCCATGAGTTAACGAAACGAGCTCTTGAGAGCAACAGCGATTTGGAATCACGTGGATTGTCCTTACCACCGTTCTCTTCGCGCAACTACTACACGCACCTATTTTACTTGGCTCTCACACGGCTATGGGCTATTTACAACTTGTCACCTTATGCCCATTCTATCGTGTTCACTTTGCATGTTATGCTTGCTCCTATACCTTTGCCATGCAATTGTGACCCTTACTTGCATTTACCCATGATACACCATTATGCTACTCCTATCTGTATTTGCATGCTTGGTGGAGATCCTTGTTGCTATTACCATGTTTTCCTTGTACCTCATGCTATTGTTGATTCTTGTGTTGGGAGAGTCACATTGTTCAATTGCTATTTACATAGTACTTCTTGCCAATACAATGATGATACATTACTCATATCTTGCTTTCATGCTTGTGATATGTCATGTGCATTATATATGCCCACTATTTTCCCACATGACATGATGACCTTGATTACTTCTAGTATGTTGCATCTTCACACAACTAGTTTGCATGACTTGATTCATATGATTACTTGCTTTGTTGCATCACCCATGATACATTCTTGCTCCTTTAATTGGGTTGATAGCATACATGTTCATGCCTCTCACTTGATTTGTCTTGATCATTGTCTCTTGTCTCCATTTGTTGCACCTCTCATATGCCATTGTAGTGAGTGCAACCATGCTATGCTTATTGATCTTGGAGACTTGGACCGATTACATGTGATGCATGCTTGTTTGATTGAGCTTAATCTCTTTGGTTGTTCTCGCATCATACGCTTCCATACCATGCCACATTCCCGTGTACCTTCTTATGATAAGAATGATGAGGACACTTGTTGGGTATTTCACCACACGAATGATAGGTGTTGCATTTTCGCTAACCTCATTTGTTTTTTCGAGTGTTTATCATGTTCTTTCACTTTGAGGGATTCATTAGGTGGTTCCATCACGAGACAAATTGGGTATGTGAAGGCGTACATGATGTGCAACACCAATATTTTCGACATCCTCATAAAGGTGAACTCATTCCCTTTGAGCCATTCTCAAATACGCATATTGGATGGGCCATTCTTTCATTGTTGCCTCCTTCTTGTTGTCTACATGATACACCTATTGGATGGAGGACTGGCATTGGGGATGGACCCTATGGACCTTCAAGTTGAGGAGTGCTCGAACTTAGTGGATGCACCTACTTTGGAAGCTCCATCGGACCACCACTACTACCATGACATCGAGTTATGGTACAACACCACCCATAACAAATTTGCATCTTATGCATGGATTGACTCACATTATGATTGCCTTGTTGCATCTTGTATTACCTTGTCTTCCATGATATATGAGCTTGTGCATTTCCTTAGCAAATTTGTTGTGATCTTCCTTGATGGCATATTCATACATAATGATCACATTGCCTACCATCAATTGCATGATAACATAATCACATTGAGCACCAAATACCATGTTCATGCTTTTGATACACCGTCCCATTATGACATCATTTTGCACAATGGTCGCATTAATTACATTCACAACACCTTTGTGCATACATCAAATGCTTTTTCTCACATGCATGATTTACATATCATTCTATATCATTTGGCTAAGCTGCATGCACCTTGGCATGATCAATCTTATTGGCCGAACACATGCTTACTTGATGGACACCTAGTGTGCGCTAACCATTGTATTTCCGAGTGTCATTTGTGTTTGCTATTTTTGCATGTATACCACTCCGGCGACACCTTGGAGTACTTGGATTGTGCCATGTCTTCAACTCCGTCCAACTACAAGTTCATCCACGACAACCGTTTTCCATGGTAATGAGGTTTATGATCCGAGGTCAGATCTTTCGCAAGGAGGGGGGAGATGATGCGGAGCATCCTACGATCATCCCCATTTACACTACGACTACTCCCCAAGCCACAAGTGACCCTACGACGAGATCTCGAACATACGTCATTGGACCTAAGGTGAACTCGCTCCTTTCCGAATCTTCCCTTCCCGCATGTAAGACATGGATGCTACCTTAAGCGTGGACCTTGTGCATACTCAGGTACACCCGAGGAGACCATAGAGAGCCCAAGGACTAAGGCCAAGTGTGCGTGGGAGCGAAGGAATGAGAAGGAAGAAGAGCTAGCTGCTACAGCGGCCGGACATCTGGCCCGAGCCCGGACATCCGGCCTGACCCCCGGAAATCTGCCCCTTCCTATCCAGAGAGCTCCGGAAGCGACCCCGACAGCCCGGACATTCGGCCCCATGCCCCGAACATCCGGCTCCTCCCGAAGCCCCGAACATGCAGCCTCTTCGCCCGGACATCCGGCCCCGCCTATCCAGAGAGCACAAGAATCGGGCAAGTCTAGCCCGGACATCCGACCAGAGGCCCGAACATCTGGCTCCTCGTGAGCCGCCGGACATCCGGTGCCTGTCTGCGCAGAGTGAACAAGCCAAGGGCCCATGTACCCTCCAACTCGTCCCACTTTGCACTATGACTATATATAGACTCCTACCCGCTCCTAGCTAGGGTTAGCAAAGTAGTAGCTCATTTGAGATAGAGCTTTGCTCTCCACTTGATCCCTTCTCCATCGGAGTTCGCGACCTCTACGGAGAAGATCCCCCAAGTGGATTCAAGACCCCTCATGGGAACACCCCTCAAGACCTCCTCACGGAGAAGAACTTGCTACTTGTATCGTCCTTTGTTGATCCTGGATCGTGTGTCTCTTTGTGTTTCGAGGATCTAGCACATGTGTAATCGAATCTTGTTGGTTTGAGTGATTCCTCTCATGTTTCCCCTCATGTTTTGCCCTCATGTTCTTTGTGTTCTTCGCAGGATCAGCTCCAATCATGAAAGATCGGGCATCTAGGGTTCTACCCTACATCAGCCGTCATATCACTAAACCCCATCAGTCCCAGTAATAAGTGGCCTGGTAAAATGAGCGGACAAGCAACCATCACATCACTCCTATCTGTTTTGCATTTCATCTAGCTACATTTATTTTGTTTGGTTCATCTCGCACACTCGATCCCTAGCTACTACTTGTACTACTTGTAGTCTCAAGTTGGAATTCCAGTTGTACGGCAAGACTTCTTAGGCAAGAAATTCGACAGAGGGTGACGAAGTGGTTTGGGAGTAGTAGTACTTGCAAAAAAATAGTGCGTATAGATTTTTTGAAAAGTCAAACTTTACAAACTTTGACCAAGTTTATATAGAAAACTACTTACAACATGGTTAATAATATAGCCAGGATCCGGCTATATGGAGTTGCCATGTCACTTATAGCCAATCTAATTGCTCACTCGTACTCACACAAAGCTTGTTGGGTCTCATGCTACAGCCGGCTCTAAGCTTGTAACCCGCTTCTCTTCTCTCTCCTCTCTTCTCTCCTCCAACTAGGCACAAATATGATGTGGCATTTCTGTAGGATCAAAAGTATCTCTAGAGGGGGTGATTAGACTACTTGACCAAATAAAAATCTATCATTTTCCCAATTTTAGTTGTGGGCAGATTTTAGCAATTATCACAAGTCAAGCAATCAACCTACACATGAAATTCTAAGAGTATAGCAGTGGAATATAAAACATTGCATATGAACGTAAAGGGAGGGGTTTGGAGAAGGCAAATGCAATGGAGACATGGAGATTTTTGGCGTGGTTCCGATAGGTGGTGCTAACGTACATCCACGTTGATGGAGACTTCAACCCACGAAGGGTAACGACTGCGTGGGTCCACGGAGGGCTCCACCCATGAAGGGTCCACGAAGAAGCAACCTCGTCTATCCCACCATGGCCATCACCCATGAAGGACTTGCCTCACTCGGGTAGATCTTCACGAAGTAGGCGATCTCCTTGCCCTTACAAACTTCTTGGTTCAACTCCACATCATGACGGAGGCTCCCAAGCAACGCCTAACCAATCTAGGAGACACCACTCTCCAAAAGGTAATAGAAGGTATGCTAATGATGAACTCCTTGCTCTTGTGCTTCAAATGATAGTCTCCCCAACACTCAACTCTCTCTCATAGATTTGGCTATGGTGCAAGAAGGATTTGAGTGGAAAGTAACTTGAGGAAGGCTAGAAATCAAGGTTCAAATGGTTGGAATAGAATCTCTTGATCTCAATACATGAGTCGGTGGTTCTCTCTCAGAAAATGAATGGTGGAAGTGTAGGCACATTCTGATGGATCTCTTCTTTGAGAAGAAGGGGGTGGAGGGGTATATAGAGCCTCCACACAAAATGCAACCATTACACACTTTTGACTCATCTTGGTGGAACCGATTAGGAAACTCGGTGGCACCGATCTGTTCAAAAATATGAACGTTAGGAATCTCGGTGGGACCAACTGGAACAACTTGGCGAGACCGATGTGCTAGGGCTTAGGGCAAACCTTATCTCGGTGGCACCGATTGCATCAACTCGGTGAGACCAAAGTGAAGCAATAAGGCAACAGAGAGTTGGCTAGCCAACTCGGTGCGATCGATTGCAATTATTGGCGGGACCGAAATAATTGCAACAAGTAACACAGAGTTGGCAATGCCATCTCGATGATACCGAGATCCGTATCGGTGTGACCGAACTGTTAGGGTTTCTGGCAGTGGCTATGTCAAGGTGAACTCGGTGGCTCTGGAGAGGAAATATCGGTGGGGCTGAGTTTGGAATTTAGGGTTTTGACATATTTGGATAGAGAAAGGGGTTGAGGGTTTTGGAGCAATATCACTAAGCACTTGAGAAAGTAGGCCATTATGCAACACCTCATCCCCTTTTAATAGTATTGGCTTTCCTATGGACTCAATGTGATCTTGGATCACTTAAAAAAAGATGAAGAGTCTTGAGCTTTTGCCGATCCTTGTCCTTAGCATGTTGAGGGATCCACATCTCTATGTCATGCCATGCCAATCATTGAACATCCTGAAATATTTATCTTGATTGGACATTAGTTCAATGAGATATATGTTGTTATGAATTACCAAAACCACCCGGGGATTAGTTGCACTTTCAATCTCCCCCTTTTTGGTAATTGATTACAACATATAGATCAAAGCTTCGTCAAATGATTAAATAAATGAAATACATCGTTGCTTTGAGAAGTGTGTGATAAGCAAGAGCTCCCCCTAAATTTGTACATTATAAATTTTTTGTGTTTGAATGCAAATGCACAATCGATTAGGATCATGGGTCACTCTTCCATGTCACATACATCTTAGTGGAGCGCACAAAATGATATGAATGAAATAACATGCACGCCTCACCAAAGACATAAGTGAATGATCATACATAAATGAGGATAGAGATAGGCATTAAGCACACATTAAGTAAAGTATAATCAACCACATAGGACAAATGTAGTATCTCACAGGCATAACAAGCAAGTAGCACGAATCAAACGAACATTGTAGCAAAATGTGATAAAAACCAAAGAGCAAAAAGCGAGACACACACACACTCTCTCTCTCTCCCTCGAAGCCTACTTATCAATACAATTTCTCCCCCTTTGGCAACAAGTACCAAAAAGCTCGAAAAGGTATAGAGCTATGCGTCTCTCTAGGCACGATCCTCCAGAGCTCCTGAATGGGTCTTCTAGCTGGTGGCTCTTGTGTGCATAGATGGCATTGAGAGAATTGCGTCTGCAAATGCCTCTGAAGATGTCTGCTGGACAGGTGGGGTAGACACTAGAGGTGGCATTGTAGCAGTGGTGGCAGGTGCAGAATGAGTGGTCCTCGTATCTACAACTGGCACAGTTGAAGATCTGGGTGCCCTTGGCACAGTATGGAACGTCTCAATGATCTGTCTGTCATCTCCACTTCCAGCATCATCTCTGAGCTTCTCAACAATGGACTGGATCTCTGTGTCTTCCACTATCCGCTCTAAGCTATCCTGATTCTTGGCTAGGTTGGCCAGACTTCTCTCAAGCCTCAGTGTTGCTTCCAGCAGATATGTCATCTGGTCCTGCTTTGTCTTGAGATTTGTAATGGGTACATTGGGAGCTGAAGCTTCTTTGGTTGCTTTTGCTACTACTGCTGCCTGCATCTTCTCTTGAGCCTCAACAAATGTGGGGTGTGAGGAATCCATCACCACTACATTATCCTCGAACTCTGGTTGAAGAGGGAGATGCACACGATCTAGTAGATATGTGCTCATTCCAACTTTGGAGTTGATGAGCATCTGGATGTGTGGAGCATATCCACAGGATCTCTTCTGGTCAATAGTTGTCCTCTGGACCGTCTCACCAATCAAACTCATAACCATGAACTTTTGGGGGGTGTCAAACAAATGGAGCAAGTTGATGGAGTGGCCATGTATCATCTTGTCATCTCCAGACTTGGGCAATAGAGTATGCCTCAAGATAGTGTTGGTTGTGGCCAACCTAGCTAGAAAATGCTTGATTGACCCAAGCTTATGATTTTCAACATCTTTGGCAGGAATTGTGATGTAGGGTGGAAACCCTAAGGCCGATCTTTCACTATTTGGAGAGGATCCCACGAAGAACACGACGAACACACGAAGAACACAAGGGAGAAAACAAGAGGAAACACTCAAATTGACTTGATCCGATCACACATATGCTAGATCCATGAACACAAAGAGATCACAAGATCCAAAGACAACAAAGGAAAGATACAAGTAGCTAGTTCTTCTCCAAGAGGAGGTCTTGAATCCACTAGGGGATCTTCTCCTAGGTGGAGGGCTTGAATCCACTTGGGGGATCTTCCCCTAGATGGAGGGCTTGGCCTCCAATGGAGTAGGTGTCAAGTGGATGAGCAAAGCTCTATCTCTCATATGAGCTAAACCAATGCTAACCCTAAAACGTTGGGGGAGAAAGGTATATATAGTCTAGGGGGGACGAAGGGATACATGGGCCTCGTTCCTTTACACTGTGTGCGGACAAGGGGAGCCGGACGTCCGGGCATCGGGCCGGATGTCCAGGCCTTCCCGATGTGCCGGATGTCCAGGCTAGCAGGGTCTGATCTCGGAGCTCTCTGGATAGGCGAGGTCCGGATTTCTAGGCTGGGGTCCGGAAGTCCGGTGGCTCGTGTTGGGCCGGATGTCCGGGGCCTGAGTCGGATGTCCGGCCTGGCGGGGGCCGGCTTCGGTGAGGATCTGTGAAGGGCGCCGAATTTTCGGGCTGGGGCCGGATGTCCGGGCGGCTGGGGCTGGATGTCCGGGCTTTGGCCAGATGTCCAATGCCTCGAGGTGCTCCTCGGCAGGGCTGCTGCTGTGGCCGTAGGCTTCAGGGGCCGGATGTCCGGGGCCTGGGAACTTCCTTCGGTTCCTTCTGTCGTTTCTGTTCATCCATGCGCTTGGGGACTTGTCCGACTTCACGTTCGTCCTCGAGAGGGCCTTCTTGGTACCTGATCGGGCACAACATTCCGGACTTAGGTAGTAGCCATGTCTCGAGCGGATCATATGGAATATCACTAAGGAAAGATGTCACCTCGGTCTCGAGAGCTCTAGCTCATGCTCGTGTCATTGGTCCTCTTGGCACTTGATGAGACGATGGTAAGTCCATGGGGATGACCATAGGATGCTCCGCATCATCTCCCCCCTTGGGAAAGATCCGACCTCGGATCTAAAGCCTCATCACCATGGTAGGGAGAGAGATCCTTGACATTGAAGATATCGCTCACTGAGTACTTGTCACGTGGGATGTCGATCTTGTAGTCATTGTTGTTGTAGTGTTCAAGCATCTTGAAGGGTCCATCGGCTCGTGGTCAAAGCTTGGACTTGCGTTCATTGCGGAAACGGTCCTTGCGAAGGTGTAGCCACACAAGATCTCTGGTGTTGAATATCATGGGTTGCTTACTGGTGTTGAGCTTGCTCGCGAGTCATTGTACTTGGCGCTCGATGGTGTGCCTTGTATCTTCATGCATCTTCTTGAGGTAGCTCACTCGTGCACTCGCGTCCATG
The DNA here is from genome assembly GCA_011799875.1 of Thinopyrum elongatum. Lineage (NCBI taxonomy): Eukaryota > Viridiplantae > Streptophyta > Magnoliopsida > Poales > Poaceae > Thinopyrum > Thinopyrum elongatum. Next base: position 372,439,875 of record CM022303.1, on the reverse strand, counting down.
TTGATGCGCTCTTGTAGCGGTAGAGGTAGAATGTCCAATGGGGATAACGGGTTGAAGCCGTAGACGACATCGAAGGGGGAATTGCCGGTAGTCGAATGTCTTGCATGGTTGTAGGCGTACTCGGCGATGGGTAGACACTCCTCCCACTCCTTGATGTTCTTCTTGATCAACACGCATAGTAGAGTAGAGAGCGTCCGGTTCGTGACCTCCGTTTGGCCGTCGGTTTGTGGGTGGTTTGTGGGTGGTATGCGCATAGTGTCTTCCAAACGTAGCTAAGGAACTTGACGTCGCGGTCCGATACGATAGTCTTGGGCACTCCCTGTAGGCACAAGATTTCCCTACAAAAAAGATTTGCAACATGTGAAGCATCGTCTATCTTGTTGCATGGTATGAAATGAGCCATTTTAGAGAATTGGTCCACAACAAAAAACACAAAATCTTTGCCATTTCGAGTTCTAGGCAAACCAAGCACAAAGTCCATACTAATATCTTCCCATGGGTGATATGGAATAGGAAGTGGCATATAGAGACCATGGGATTGAGCTTTAGACTTAGCTTTGCGACATGTAGAACATTGGTTGGTGAAGCGTGAGACGTCGCGGAACATCTTGGGCCAAAAGTAGTTCTTGGAGAGCGTAGCGAATGTCTTGTCGCATCCAAATTGTCCCATAAGTCCTCCTCCATGAGATTCTTGCAAAAGTAACAAACGAAGAGAAGACTCGGGAATGCATAGTTTGTTAGCTCTCATAAGATAATCATCTTTGATGTAATAGCATTCCCAAGATGTATGCATCAAATATTTGGCATAAGGAATAGCAAAAGTAGGATCATGCGCATACAAGTCTTTTATGTGCTCAAAGACAATAACATTCAATTCAAGTTTAGTTACAAGCATGCATTTGTGGGAAAGCGCATCCGCCACAACATTCTCTTTCCCTTTGATGTACTTGATGACATAGGGAAAAGACTCAATGAATTCGCTCCACTTAGCATGACGCTTGTTCAACTTAGTTTGACCCTTAAGGAACTTAAGCGTTTCATGGTCGGTATGAATGACAAATTCATGGGGGCGAAGATAATGTTCCCACCCATGCAAAACTTGCACTAAAGCATATAGCTCTTTGTCATAGATGGGATAATTGAGTTGCGCTCCGGAAAGTTTTTTGCTAAAGTAAGCAATAGGGCACTTTTCTTGCATTAACACACCTCCTATGTCATTACCGCTAGCATCGCAATGAACTTCAAAAGGTTTGTCAAAATTGGGTAATGCAAGCACGGGAGCATGAGTAAGCAAATTTTTAAGTTCATTACATGCGGTATCTTGGGATGGTCCCCAAACAAAAGGTGCATTCTTCTTACTCAAGGCATGCAAGGGAGATGCAATGGTGCTAAAATCCTTAACGAATCTACCATAGAAACCGGCTAAGCCAAGGAAACTTCGCACTTGTTGCAAATTGGATGGTTGTGGCCAAGTTTTAATAGCATTTATCTTAGATTCATCTATAGGAACACCCTTAGAAGACACAACGAAACCTAAGAAAACGAGCTTGTCCACACCGAATTTGCATTTCTCCATATTAGCATAAAGGTGCTCTTTTCTTAGAGTTTGCAAAACGGTTCTAAGATGGGTCACATGATCTTTGAGAGATTTGCTAAAGACAAGAATATCATCAAAATAGACCACAACAAATACGCCAATGTTGGGGTGAAGAGCAAAATGCATGACTCGCATGAACGTACCGGGTAGGCCTGGGCATTCGGTAGAAACCAAATTTTCGGTTAGTACCGTTCGGTTTATTTTTTAATTCGGTTAATGAGATTGCTAATCGAAAATTGCAGCCCAAAATAGGAAACCGAGAATTTCGGTTCGGTTTTCAGTTTAACCGAATGATTATTTTGTTTGGGTTCATAAAGCTACGTGAGCGCACACACACCCATCCCTCTTATATAGCTCAGCTATTTGCTCCTTTCTACTTTGCGCGGTGAGGTGAGACTAAAAGAAATGCCTACAGCCGGCCAGTTCGCTGCAGCTAGCTCACAGAATTACACATTACTGGGCTTGGGCCTTGGATGCATGTGGTTAGCCCACAGGAGAGGCTACTTTCTGGTTGAATGCGAGCAAGTCAGCGACCTGTCGTGAAGCTTCCTCGCTCGTTCAAGCTTTCCCGCGTATAGTTTGGTTTTTCTCGGTTTAACCAACTTGTACACCGAACTTAATTCGGTTAGTGAATGCAAAAACCGAATATTCCTGCATCAAGGAGAAAAACCAAAATTTTGGTTTATTCGGTTTCGGTTTCGGTTCGGCATTTGGTTTGTCGGTTTTTATGCCCACCCCTAGTACCGGGTGCTTCGGATAAGCCCATTGGCATAACAAGCCATTCATATAAGCCAAATTTGGTCTTAAATACAGTTTTCCATTCGTCGCCTTCTTGTATGTGGATTTGGTAATAGCCACTTTTAAGATCAATTTTAGAGAAAATAGTGGCTCCTCTTAGCTCATGTAACATATCATCAAGGCGTGGAATAGGATATCAATAACTAACGGTGATAGCATTGATGGGTCTACAATTGGAACACAAGCGAATACTACCGTCTTTCTTAGGCACTAGTATGACCTGTACGGCACAAGGACTTAAGCTTTCGCACACATGCCCATTGTCAATGAGTTGTTGTACCTGCCTTTGTATTTCTTTGGTTTCTTTGGGGTTGACACGGTAGGGTGCTTTGTTAGGAAGAGGGGCTCTGGGTATGAGGTCGACGCGGTGTTCGATGCCTCGTAGTGGAGGTAGTCCCGGAGGTAGCTCATCGGGGAAGACGTCCTTGAATTCCTGCAAGATATTAGACAACACTAAAGGTAGAGGATGAGAGTGGTTAGTTGTTGTTGCCTCGTCCTTGCACAAGAGGACATAGTGCATAACACTCGATGGGTTCTCACACACTTCTCTCATCTCACTTTTGGTAGCGAATAGCACTAGGTTTTTCTTGTCGCTCATCGTGGAGGCACTCATTTTGGGCTTGTGGCTCTCACTCCCTTTTGGGTGGCTCACCCTCTCACTATTCTCTCCATGATGTGTGGTTGCTTGCTTGTCGGCGATCACTTGGCTTGGTGACATAGGTCATAGCACGTACTCTTTTCCCTTCATCTTGAAGCTATAGTGATTGGTTCGTCCGTTGTGGATGACACCGCGGTCGAATTACCATGGTCGTCCAAGTAGCAGATGGCAAACGAACATGGGAACCATGTCGCAATCCAAAGTGTCTTCATATGCTCCGATCTTGAAGGAAACTTGAACCATGTGCTCCACTTGAATAGTGCCGGAGTCGCTAAGCCATTGGACCTTGTAGGGGCGAGGGTGCTTCATCTTGACCAATTGGAGCTTGGAACATAGCTCTTCACTTGCCAAGTTGTGACAACTTCATCCATCGATGATGACCTTCATGGACCTTCCATTGATGCCCGCCTTGGTGTGGAAGATATGGCATTTTTGGTCTTCGTCTTGTTGATGTTGAAGCGTCAAGACCTTGGAGACAACGAGAGCGGGGCTCGAATCATTGTCACAAAAGACTTGGTCATCTTCATTTTCATTCACTTGCCGGTGCATGGCCACGTGCTCAAGGGCTTCCATTTCATCTTCACTCATGGAGTCATAGGTGCCCTCGTCGTTGAGGATCATGGTACGCTTATTCGTACACTCGAAGGACTTGTGGCCTCGGCCGCCGCATGTGAAGCACTTGATGGAACTTGTCTTGATGGTCTCATCCGGTGGAGTTGTAGATGATGAAGCTCTCGGCTTGAAGTTGCTTGTAGTAGGAGGATGACTTGAGGATGTCAAAGTTTTCTTGTAACTTGACTTGTCACCAGTGCTTTGTGAAGCTTTCGTCGTGGAAGAAGGTGTCAAAGTCGTTGAAGCTTGATTGTAGGAGGAGCCGTAGGTCTTGGAAGAGAACTTGGCATACTTGAAGTCATCTTTCACTTGACGTTCCTCCTTGGTAGCTTGATGCACTAGCTCGATGAGGTTGGAGTAAGGTTCGAAGTCGGCGATCTTCTTAATAGGGTAATTGAGCCCATTCAAGAAATGTGCCATTGTTTGCTCATCATCTTCCGTGACATTGGCTCGTATCATGGCAATCTCCATTTCCTTGTAATACTCTTCAACGCTCTTTGTTCCTTGCTTGAGTAGTTGTAATTTTTTGAAGAGGTCGCGGTTGTAGTAGGTTGGCACAAAGCGCGCTTGCATGACATCCTTCATTTGATTCCATGTTGTGATGGGTGGTTCACCTCTTGCATCTCGTCACTCAATGACTTGTTCCCACCAAATAAGGACATAGTCTTGGAACTCAAGGGATGCCATGGCAATCTTCTTGTCTTCATCATAGTTGTGCAAACAAAAGATCTTGTCGACCTTCAATGCCAATGAAAGGTACTCTTCGGGATTGTTGCTTCCGGAGAACATGGGCATGGTGAACTTGAGCTTGCCGTAGCATTGCTCGTCATTGTGTTGAGGTCGATGGTGATGATGATGACGGTCTTGCCATGGAGGAGGGTCTTGAACTACTTGGTTCTCTTGCGCCTCATTGTTAGCTTGGCGTTGAGGTCATGGAAGGTTAGCACGATTCCTCATCTCTTGAAGCTCCTCAAGACATGCGGCTTCTTCTTGGTTCTCTCGGTGGAGGGCCTCTTCTAGAAGTCGGGCTTGGCTGTTGCGCTCGCCGACGGCTAGTGTAGCTTCGCGAAGAGCATGTTGTGCTTCAAGGTTTTGTTCCTCACGACGTTGTTGCGCTTGTCGAGGGCCATCGCCATCTTGGTGTTGTTGTCGAATAGCATCACCATCTTGTTGTTCTTGTCGATCTTGGTGTATTGGAGCTTGCTCTTGAACCATAGGATCATTATCTTGTCGACGTTGTCGTTCACGTGCTCAGAGATGGTCTTGTAAACCATTGCCATGTAATGGGTTTCTTGGAGCTTGATGATCTTCATGGTCTTGGTGACGGCACGAACGAGCTTGAGGAGGACTTGCATCCGAAGAAGAATGCGAAGAATGTCGACTTGAGTGGCTCCGTCTTGAGTAGGACGAAGAGGTAGAAGAGTGGTTGACCAACAAGGCTCGAACCTCATCCATTCTTGCATTGCTTTCTTGTTTTTGTTCGTCGAGCTTGTTGTCGAAGTAGTCTTTTGTACGTTTCTCGGATTGTGGCAAGTCGGTGGCGAGGTTGTCGCTGCGGTCGCTCAATGCTTGTTGTTCTTGGTGCAAAGCTCGTTGTGCGCCAAAGAGGTGGTTCTTGGTGATGTAGGTGTTCGGGTCCTCATCTTGCTTGAGGAAGAGTGGGTTATAAGAAGTAGTTGCCCTATCCATCAAAGAAGCAAATGTGAGTGGAGAATGAAAAGAACTAGACCAAATGTACCTTACCCGATGTTAAAAATGGATCAATGATCACTCAATAGTGTAACAAGGAAATAGCACAATTGGTACAGGATATTGTCAATTCTCACACCTACACAAATAAAGCCTTTGGTGGAGCTTGGTAAGGATGGTGGACAAAATTTATGCAAATGTTAGTGAGACTCAATAATGTTGATAAAGATTTGCAAATTTGCAAATGCGACAAGTAGACCAATAGCAATATGTGGTACACGGAAACACACACACGGAAAGATAGATGGGGTTGTGCAAACAAAAATGAGCTCAAAATGTGGAATCCATGGAAAATGCTCTTGTTGCACAACTCTAGAGAGACGCTAGCATGATTGCACAATAGGCGGATACGAGACTTGTGCACTACCTACGAAGCAAAAATGCAACGACTTCTATCCCAAGTATGCTATATGTATGGTGTTCCGGTGATATGATCCAAGATGATCGAGTATGACAATCTTAATGTAGTATGATGCTATGGTTCTTGCTTAAAAGCTCTTTGCTTATCTTTCTCTTTTGCTTAAAAGCTTGTTTGGCTCTTTCTCTTTTGAGCTCTTTCGTTAGCCACTTATGTAAAACTTCACGAACCAAGATAACAGTTGTGTATATGCGATGACAACCTTGTGACACAAGAGATGATACCAAGACGATGTGATATATGCAATGACATCTAATGTGCACAAGTAACATTGCCGGCAATACTCAAAGGCTAGTCTCGATAGGTAAGTGACACAAAAATGGGCTATGGGGTTATCAATGCAATGGTAAGGAGAATGTGCGAGAGTGTCGTCGAGGTTACCGTCCTTGCTTACGGTGGATGGTGTCAAAATGATGAAATGGTCAAGGTCGATGACGAAGATGAGCGGCGGTGATGTCGAAGTCAAACCGTCCCTAAGTAGCCAAAACACGTTAGGAAATGAAAACCACACTCAAATTCTCAAAGACCAAATGTGGCAAAAATTGTTGGGGGTGGTAGCGGGTAAGCGGTGGTGGTTGCGAAAAGCGATGGTGGTACGCGGAAGGTTTGGTGTATGCCCGGAAAAATGTGGCGAAAGTTAGGCGGAGGAAAGGAGTGGTGGAGGAGGTGTTGCTGCCAGGGGCCGGATGTCCGGGCTTGCGGGCCGGATGTCCGGGGTGGCCGGATGTTCGGGGTCACGGGCCGGATGTCCTGGTCCTGGCTCCGTGGACGAACTCGGTGGATCTCGTGGGTAGAGAAAATTTTGGGGTAAAATTCGAGAGATTGCGTGGATGGATTTGGGAGAAGAGTTTGGGGAAGCTAGATCTATGAGTAACACATCAAATCCACGGATCAAATCCAACAAAACAGCATCATACCAACAAATCACAAAAAATTTGGGGGGCTATTTTTGTGGGGAATTTTTGAAATTGGGACAAAATCAACAAAATTAGGCTAGAAAACAAAGAGGGGAGGCTCGTAAATCATGATCAACCTTGGCTCTTGATACCAAGATGATGTAGGGTGGAAACCCTAAGGCCGATCTTTCACGATTTGGAGAGGATCCCACGAAGAACACAACGAACACACGAAGAACACAAGGGAGAAAACTAGAGGAAACACTCAAATTGACTTGATCCGATCACACATATGCTAGATCCATGAACACAAAGAGATCACAAGATCCAAAGACAACAAAGGAAAGATACAAGTAGCTAGTTCTTCTCCAAGAGGAGGTCTTGAATCCACTAGGGGATCTTCTCCTAGGTGGAGGGCTTGAATCCACTTGGGGGCTCTTCTCCTAGAGTGGCCTCGAATGGAGTAGGTGTCAAGTGGATGAGAAAAGCTCTATCTCTCATATGAGCTAAACCAATGCGAACCCTAAAATGTTGGGGGAGAAAGGTATATATAGTCTAGGGGGACGAAGGGATACATGGGCCTCAGCCCTTTACACTATGCACAGACAGGGGGAGCCGGACGTCCGGGCGTCGGGCCGGATGTCTGGGCCTTCCCGAGTTGCCGGATGTCTGGGCGCGGGGGCCGGATGTCCGGGCTGGCAGGGTACGGTCTTGGAGCTCTCTGTATAGGCGAGGTCTGGATTTCCGGGCTCGGGTCCGGATGTCCAGTGGCTCGTGTTGGGCCGAATGTCTGACTGGAGGGGGCCGGCTTCAGTAAGGTTCTGTGAAGGGCGCCGGATTTCCCGGCTGTGGCCGGATGTCCGGGCTTGGGCCGGATGTCTGGTGCCTTGAGGTGCACCTCGGCAAGGCTGCTGTTGTGGCCGTAGGCTTCAGGGGCCAGATGTCCGGGGGCTGGGTACTTCCTTCGGTTCCTTCCGTCATTTCTCTTCATCCATGTGCCTGGGGACTTGTCCGAATTTACGTGCGTCCTCGAGTTGCCTTCTTGGTACCTGATCATGCACAACATTCCAGACTTAGGTAGTAGCCATGTCTCGAGTGGATCATATGGAATATCACTAAGGAAAGATGTCACTTCGGTCTCGAGAGATCTAGCTCATGCTCGTGTCATTGGTCGTCTTGGCACTTGATGAGACGATGGTAGGTCCAGGGGGATGACCATAGGATGCTCCGCATCAAATTGGCTTGTACATATTAGCCATGAAGTTGTGGTCCATCCTGGGCTTCCCATAGACATCAATATCATCTTCTTCTTCCTTTGGAGCACTAAGAAGTTCAGCCCACTCAGAGATAGTTGACTAGTATTTGGAACCCTCAGTAATCCATGCAATCCTCTCATCTGGATAGAAATGAGCTGTGGAGTAGAATTGCATAATCATCTCATCTCTCCATTTGGTGAGCTTTTGACCAACAAATGCATCAACTCCTACAAGCCTGATACTCTCATGAACATGGGGGAAATAAACTTCATTGGCTTCAATGTACTTCCAATCCACCGATTTCATGTCACTGACTATGGGATTCTTGTCTAGCAACACAGTCTCATAGAAATCATGTTGCTCTCGTGTGTGAAAGCGGTAGTCACAAGCAGTCCTCCTCCTGACAGAATAAGGATTAGTAATCCTCCGCTAACACAGACCCTTGTCTTTTCTGAGCATCATGTTCTCGGCTACTGGATGAGAGTTGTCATGGTCTGGAATTTTAGGCTTTAGCTTCCTGATCACTAGTGGTTCATCATCAATGATAGCTTCAGGCACTGGGGGGTTGTTCTTCTCACTAGAAAATATATTCCTTGTTGACCTCTTAGGAGCAGGTGCTTTGGGCTTGGACTTGGGCTTGGAGGGAGCATCAGACTTCATAGCATCTGACATGAGCTTCTGAGTCTTTGCTGGAGGTGCTTCAGCTTCAATAGGTTCTTCCTCCTCCTCATCATCGATCATCATGGAGGGTCTGCCAATAACTCGAGCAATTGTCTTACTCACCATCTTATTCTTGCTGGCATCAGCCTCTGCATCACTTCGCTCCTCAAGTGTGAACGTCATGGTTTCTTTCGGAGCTGAGGCTTTGTCTGCCTTCGAGATTGGGACCTTCCTAACAGCTAATCTCTCCTTGGTAATCGCAGATGGTTTTGTGTTGGCTGGTGTGCCATACCCTTAGCAACCACTGTCTTCTTTGAGGTCACTTCCTCTGGCTGGAAGTCCTCGTCCTCTGTTTCTGATCCCTTGTCCTTCCTAGTCCTCTTGGTAGCCTTAGGCAGATTGCTAGGAGTGCTCATGTGGCCTTCATCATAGCTCTCTGCTAGACTTGATCCTTAACTGAGATTCACATTCTGCTCCGACTCATTCTGGCTGTCACTTGCACTTGTCATCTTGCAAACAGACCCTATGAATAGATAGGTATGGGCAGAGTAGATTAGTTATCACAAAAAGCATATGATTTTTCAAAATTTGAGTTCAAATCTTAGTTCTAGGTTTTCACAGAATGCATTTCGGAGCTACCGAGTTGGTCATTTTGGTGATATTGAAGCACTCTACAGAAATTGAACACACCATTTCGGTCTGACCGAGATGTGGTTCAGTGTCTCCGAGTTGCTAGGGTTTCATTGAAATTTCAGTTTCAGTCTCACCGATTAGCACTTCTCGGTGGCACCGAGATGTCCTAGTGCAATGGCCAGAGCCAAATCGGTGGAATCAAAAATTCCTAATCAGTCGGTCCGAGATGCTTTCGGTGGAAACTTTAACCTATAATTTTTGCTCCAAACTATTCTAAGGAATTAATTTTGTGGATAGAGAAATCTCATTCATGGCAAGATACAGGGCAAAACCCTTGTGCATTGAATTGGAACGAGTGAAGCACGAGGGGGTCAAATCTCACCCTAACTTGGCGGAGATTCTCTACGGCGGCAACGGCAGGGTAGATTGCCATTGATGGCGACGGAGTCCTGTGGCGAAGGTGCGCTGGAGACGAGGACGATGATCCGGAGACCAGGGGAAGGGCAACAATGGGGTGCGGAGTTGTGACGTTTGAAGAAATTTTCAACGTACGGTCGCGCTGGATATATATACCCATATGTTGTCAGTGGAACCGAGTGGAACAAATCGGTGGCACAGAGATGTCGAACTACGTGTAGTTACAGCAAATTGGTGTGACCGAGTTGGTCTAATCAGTAGCACCAAGATGAAAACCTAGATCAATCTTTATGACTTTGGTTTGACTGAGTTTCAGTGGGTTGGTCTGACCAAAATGCATGAAGAAGGTTTTGGAAGGCAGCCAATGTCGGATCAGTGGCTCCGAGTGCTCCTCACCCGGAGGGTCCGAAAATAACCTGTTCAATTTTTGTGATATAGCTTGAAAATAATTTGAGACAAGAAGAACATATATAGCTAGATGAGGTCTTAGGCATTCTTGTACATCCACTTGGCTAATAAAAACCAAGACAATCAAAACAACAAATGGATGTCCTCGAATGGAGAAAATATGCAACCAACATGCTCACACAATAAAATAGCAAATGAAATATGTGTCAAAGCATGCACAACCAATTCTAGCATCTATCAAGCAATTGGCGATGACTAGGTCATCTAGAGAACATTTGATCATAGGTCATACTCATCGTTTAAGCACAAGTGGGGTTACCACTTTTACATAAAGCATTAATGTGTTCACACCATTAGAGTTGCTTTAGCTCAATTTTTAGAGCAAAGCTCCCCCTAGATGTGTTATCCCCCCAAAGAGGGATGAAGTTACCTTGGGTTTTGTCGATGATGAGTTCATGTAGATAGTGAAGATGTGGATGCTCATTGTTGATGTAGATCATTTGGAGCAATCCTTTGGAGTGTTGCACTTTCAATACCTACATGGGTTAGTCCCACAACAAACATACAAGGATATCCATAGACATAGAGTGAATTTCACATATGATGATGTCCATGAAAGCATTAGGTTACCTTGTCCCTTGTGTTACCAACAAGAGGGTTTGTGACTCCATGAACTAGTGCAAGATATGAAAGTTGATTGCACAAGTCCTTGCCAAAATGAATATGAGTGAAGTATGTTGGCGGAGTCACCCTCAATGATGAGGACATCAATACCATTGTTACACCCACAGCCCCTATTGCTATACATACTGGACCAATTACTAGAGCTCGCGCACATCAATTAAATTACCAGGCACTTTTGTTTCTTGGTAATGATTCAAATGTTCATGAGAATATGATGCTGCCTAAATTGGATACATTTGTCTTGCTTACAAATGAAGGGCCTAGCTTGGATAAGAAGGATGAACATTGGAGCAAGATCAAGCATGGAGATGATGGCATGCACAAGGGAAACAAGAACGGAGTTACAAGTGATGATTTTAGGACTTTGAAGCCACCATAATGAGTGCATGAAGCCTTGGACGAAATATACAAGATGCCACTTCATAAATTTCATCTAGAGGCTATTATAGGTGCTACATCACGTTATTATTGGGCCAGGCCCATGTAATTTCGAAATACAGAAGTATAGGCTATTTTTAGAGTGCGTATGTGTGGGGAAACAAGAGTTAGGGTTGGTTTCAGACCCCTCCTCCAAGGGCCACAAAATTCCCCACTCTTCCTCCATATATACAGCCCTTAGGGCGCCGTTTAGACTTTGGGGGTTTTGTTTAGATTAAAAGTTCGCCATAGCTACAACTTCGCGTACTTCATTTGTGTTCAACGACCAGACCAAGACGTCACAGAACCCCACTTTCATCAATAAAGCTTTCCTCTTATATTCGCAATATCCAGATTGTAATAATAGTTTCTTGCTTGTTCTTCGTTTGCTCGCAGGAAATAGACCCTCGTGATCAGGTTGATCGTGCTCTGGCATGGTCAATAACCCCTCAGAAGTTGGTTTAGCGATTGCTAAGGCATGACGTCTGTCGGTGTACTAAGTATTGGGCCACTAGTACCCCTTACTTGTGCACGGGCAGTTGTAGCCGTCATCGCAGCAAGGCTTGCCGGGATCAGCTCGAGGTCGATTTAAGTCATCAAGGGAATCATCAAGTCAGAGATCTGAGAATCAGCAAATGAGCAAAGCTGGAAATCGAAGGCCAGCCTCCCCGGCAAGATCCTTGCCGGGATGGCCCGTGGGGCCCGGCAAGCCTCGGCGCCCGGCAAGGCTTGGTTTCTAGCAAAGCTCGGCGCCCGGCAAGCCCTGGCGCCCGGCAAGGATTGGTGCCCGGCAAGGATCGGCGCCTGGCGAGATTCTGCCACTGTGCCACCGCTTCGGCCCAGTAAAAAGCCTGACATTCTGGGTCCTTCTCTGGATGCGTGGCGACGCGCCAGTGGAGGAGGGCTTAAGCGGTGCTGATGGGATGGCCCCTTTTTCCATCCCCAAGAAAGTGAGGACACCTAAACAGACACCTCACGGTGCATTAAATGCGCTTGTCCTAATCCGTCAGCGGTTAGGTATGATACCCTGTAGCTACTTTACACCTCAATGTTTGTACATTTTGCCACTGTGGTGACCCCTTTGTGATATAAAAGGAGGCCCAAGGCAACTGCTACAAGGGGAGGAGAACTTCTGGCCCATTCTGCAAGCGTAGCTGCTCTTTGAACGTACTGTTCATTGCGAGCGCTCCTGAAAGCTGGGCTCAAGAACATCAATAAGAACATAAAGCAGGAGTAGGGTTTTACGCTGATCAGCGGCCCGAACCTGGGTAAAAAGCTTCCCGCGTCCATCACTGGTTCTGCTCTTTGCGTCTACCTCTCCCCCCGCCGAATCGTAAAGGGATCTCTCGGGATCCCATAGGTGTCGTGCCCCGACATCTTTGGCGCGCCAGGTAGGGGGATCGTCGTTTGCGTGAACCTGATCTGGTGGTCGACGCCCTAGTTCCTTCACCATCTTCATCGTCATGCCGCCCAAGAAGAAGAACATCGCGACAGCACAACCGTCCGGGTCCGTTTTGCCCGCGCCTTCGCAGACAGGCGATGGTGTGGGTGCAGAAGGAAGAGGACTGGAAACCCCGCGGCGTTCTGGTGACCCAAGCCAAGCGAGCGGTATTATTCGCAGTGGCAGTGGTAACTTGCGCGCCGCTGGATCTAGAGATGGCGTTGTGTTGCCTACGGGTGGCACAACAAACTCTAGATATCGAAGAGCGCCTGCTGGAGCTCCCGCGCCGCTGCGAGCCTCGCAACCTGCTCAGGTCGTGCGAGATGAGCGACATCATGGCGCTGGTGGTTCGGGGCGTCCTCACGAAAAGGTTTCTGCGCATAGATCCCAAGATGCGCGGGACCAGCATGCACACCAAGCTGCCGGCGAAGGTGGTGCACGGTCGTGCGACCGTGGCGGTGCTCCTTCTAACTTGGTTAGGAGTCAGAGCACCTCACGCACCTCGCACTTGTCGCCGCCACCTACGCCAGCGGAAGCCTTGGCACGTGCGCAGCTGCTCCTCGATTTTCCTCCCGCCCCGGAGAAGATGGAGGAGTGGCGAGCTACTATCCAGAGCCTTATCGGCTTCGCTAATAAGGATGGACCACAAGAAGCAGGGCCCTCTCAGCGGAAGCCCATCGATCCGATGCGAGCCGGTGGAGAGAAAACCGGAGGTGGTGCAACTACAGTGCACTCTCCTCCGCGGCGTCAGCAACGGCCGACGACTCAGCAAGTCGACCGCCATGAAGAAGTTTCCACGGCGTCGTCCGATCCACGGATGCGCCGTGATCAGCGTCTGGTTCTCCAGGAACGAGGCAAGGAGGACGCTCGAACAACCATCGAGCAGCGACGGGAAGCGCGCTATCAGTCCGATAAGCGCGCGGGGCCGGTTGTCGACGAGCCCGCGCCAGGGAACGTAGGAGACTTGCCTTACGAGGTAGGACCTCCAGCGTTTACCCGTGAGCTGTGGCAAGTCCAGTGGCCCAATCTCCGAACCTTCAAGCCAGAGGTCCCGGAGAAATATAACGGCAAGACCCATCCCTCGGAGTTCCTGAGCATCTACACCATTGCGGTGCAAGCTGCCGGGGGCCGAGATGACAAGATACTTGCCAACTACTTCCCGTTGGTGCTCAAACCCAACGTTAGGTCGTGGTTGATGCATCTGCCAGAGGATTCTATTTCTTGCTAGTCAGATCTGTGCCATCAGTTTGTTAGCGCCTTTGTTGGAGGCCACCAAGCTCCTGGCCAAGAAAGTGATTTGCACATCATCCCTCAGAAGGAGGGCGAGTCCCTGCGCAAGTTTATGCAGAGATTCAGCCGGGGTGCAGTACAATATTCCTGATGTTCATCCTGCCGCTGTCATTAGCGCGTTCCATCAGAACATGCGTAACCACAGGATGCGGGAAGAGCTGGCAATGAACAAAGTCAGGAGTATTGCCGAGCTTTACACTTTGGCCGACAAGTGTGCTCGAGCTGAAGAGGGGAGGAAACTCCCCGGCGAAGTTGTTGGTGCGACAGGCGACTCAGAAGAAGAAGATGCCGCGGCTCCGTCAAGGAAAGGCCGGCGGCGGAATAGGAAGCGCGGAGGCAAGGCCGTGCTTGCCGTCGAGGAATCCGGCAACCCTGGCGCCGCCAAGAAGGCCAAGGTTGGCGACCCCGGCAAGGATCTTGCCGGGTGCCCTTCCTGTCAGGCCTTGGCGGCTGCCGACAAATCAGAGAACTCCGGCAAGCAGTACTGCAAGATCCATCGCACTAAGGGCCACGATCTCCAGGACTGCTGGCAAGTTGAGCAGCTTGCCGAGAAGCAGAAGGCCGAATACGAGAGGCGGGACAAGGAGAAGGCCCAAGATGGTGCTGAGGGGTCCGGCAAGAAACGCGGTGGCCGAGGAGGTCGCCGCGGTAAGGCCAAACAGCAGAAGGATCGGCCCGCTCGGGGCCGAGATAAAGAAGGAGATGATGATGAAGAAGATGATGAATTCAGTGAGCAGGAATTCCAGAAGGCTACGGAGGCTATGTGCATTGATGGGGGTGCCTCACTGCATTCTTCCCACCGCCAACTTAAACAGTGGGTGCGGGAGGTTAATGTGGCAGAGCCATCCCCCAATGCATGTAGGCCTCTGAAATGGTCCAGCACGCCTATCATCTTTGATGCCGAGGATCACCCTGATCGCACAACTGTGGTCGGGTGCTTGCCATTGTTGGTTTCCCCAACAATTCGCAACCTCAAGGTGACGAAGATGTTAGTTGACGGCGGGGCCGGCCTAAACTTAATCTCACCAGATGTGCTCACAAAGCTTCAGATTCCCAACGAAGACCTCGAGGAAACGGGTACGTTTCAAGGGGTCAACCCGGGAAGAACCCAGCCTAAGGGCAAGATCACGCTGCCGGTAACATTTGGCAGCAAGCTTAACTTCAGGACCGAAAAGGTGGTGTTTGATGTCGCCAAGATCCCCATGTCATACAATGGGATCCTTGGTCGGCCAGCGCTGGCTAAGTTTATGGCGGCATCACACTACTCATACAACGTCTTGAAGATGCCTGGGCCGTTGAGCGTCATCACTATCCATTCTGATAAGAAGGATGCGCTCATCTGTGCCGACCAACTTTACCGGGAAGCAGTTGCAGCACCTGCCATCAAGGCATCTGCTCCTGCTGCTGGAACTCCCGGGGGGAAGAAGAAGACCGGTAGGAACCTTGGCGCGAACTCCGGCAAGCGCACCTCCTCGGAGTGCTGCGCTTCCGTCGAGGACGTGCCAGAGAGTTCCACCGGCAAGAACAAGAAGTCCAAGGCTGCCCCGCCGGAAACCAAGAAGGTGCCTGCCAGGGAGGACGGAATGGGGGGAACTTTCACCATAAGTTCCACCCTAGATGACAAATAGGAAAGCGCGCCCATTGCTTTCCTGCGGGCGAATGTCGACGTGTTTGCATGGCAACCGTCTGACATCCCCGGCGTTCCCACGAAAGTGAGTGAGCACCACCTTGCTGTCTGTCTTCATGCGCGGCCCGTCAAGCCAAGGGTGAGGAAACAGGCTTTGGAGCGACAAGAATTCATTGCCGAAGAAATTAAGAAGCTGGAGGCGGCAGGACTGGTCAAAGGAGTGCTTCATCCAACCTGGTTGGCCAATCCGGTTGTAGTGCGGAAAGTGAACGGGAAATGGAGGCTTTGTATCGATTATACAGATATCAATAAAGCTTGTCCAAAAGATCCTTTTCCCTTGCCGCGCATCGACCAGATTGTGGATGCCACCGCTGGTTGTGATCTCCTGTCCTTCCTTGATGCCTACTCAGGGTATCATCAGATTTTTGTGGCAAAGGAAGATGAAGAGAA
Organism: Thinopyrum elongatum; assembly: GCA_011799875.1. Taxonomy (NCBI): domain Eukaryota; kingdom Viridiplantae; phylum Streptophyta; class Magnoliopsida; order Poales; family Poaceae; genus Thinopyrum; species Thinopyrum elongatum. The sequence goes on along the minus strand of CM022303.1, from coordinate 372,423,864 downwards.
GACCGCCTTTATCACCCCATGTGGTACGTATTGTTTTATACGAATGCCTTTCGGGTTGAAAAGTGCTGGTTCAACATTTGCCAGAGCAATCCAGATTGGTTTTGAGCCACAACTCCATAGAAATATGGAGGCGTATATGGATGATATAGTGGTCAAAACTAAGGATAAAGCAACGCTCATTCAAGACTTAGAAGAAACATTTGCGAACTTGCGCAAGATCAACTTGAAGCTCAATCCTGAGAAGTGCGTGTTCGGTGTTCCTTCCGGCAAGCTCCTCGGATTCTTTGTATCTTGCCGGGGAATCGAAGCGAACCCCGACAAGATCAGAGCCATTGAGCAAATTGAAGCGCCGAGACGCGTCAAGGATGTGCGTCGTCTTGCCGGCTGTGTTGCTGCTCTAAGCAGGTTTATTTCCAAATCTGCTGAGCGCGCTCTGCCCTTTTTCAAAATTTTGAAGAAGGCAGGTCCAATGAAATGGACTCCGGAAGCGGAGGCGACGCTGCAAGATTTGAAGAAATACCTTTCTTCTCCACCGACGCTAGTCGCACCTAAACCACAAGAGCCGTTGCTGCTGTATCTGGCGGCGAGAAATCAAGTGGTTAGTGCTGCGCTAGTGGCGCAGAGGGAAGCTGATGAGGGAGCAACACCAGCGGCAAGACCGCCAAGTGACGCGGCAAGATCTTCTCTGGCAAGGGTTGATCCCGGCAAGACAGGATCTGCGCAAACAGAAGAGCCCGTGCAAAAGAAAAAGGTGGTGCAGCGCCCAGTTTATTTTGTTAGCTCCCTCTTACAAGGGGCTAGGTCAAGATATTCTGGTGTGCAGAAGTTGCTTTTCGGCCTCCTTATGGCCTCAAGAAAGCTGCGCCATTATTTTCAAGCACATGAGATCACCGTCGTCACTCGCTTTCCGTTGCAACGGATTTTGCAAAATCTGGAGGCAACCGGCAGGATCGTGGAGTGGGCGTTGGAGCTGTCCAGCTTTGGTCTTAAGTTTGAAAGTACTTCCACAATTCAGAGCAGGGCCTTGGCGGAGTTCATTGTAGAATGGACCCCGACGCTAGACGAAGAAGTTCAAGAAACAAGTCTCCCCGGCAAGGAAATCGATCAGCAATGGGTTATGTACTTTGACGGGGCTTTTTCGCTACAAGGCGCCGGTGCTGGTGTGCTGCTTGTCGCACCCACCGGAGAGCACCTCAAGTATGTAGTCCAAATGCATTTTCCCCGGGAGAGTTCAACCAACAACACTGCAGAGTACGAAGGTTTGCTCGCCGGTCTTAGGATCGCTGCAGACCTTGGTATCAAAAAGCTCATTATCAAAGGTGATTCACAGCTTGTTGTCAGGCAGGTCAACAAGAACTATCAAAGCTCATTGATGCAGGCCTACGTAGATGAAGTGAGGAAATTGGAAGAGCGCTTTGACGGTCTCCAAATGGAGCATGTCCCTCGTGCCGAGAACAGCGTTGCTGATGACCTGTCAAAGTGTGCTGCCCTCAAGTTGCCTGTGGAACCAGGAACTTTTGTGCTCCAATTGACTCAACCATCCGTGGCGCCATCGATGCGGCAAGAAAAGAGAAGAAAGTTGAACTCTGGCTAGTACTTCCCGGCAGAGCTCCCCGGAGCCGCCGGCAAGGAAGTTGCCGGGATCAACACGCCTGCCGGGGAACAACAGGCTCCGGCAGGGCTTCAGGCCCTTGCTGTCGAGACAAATGTCCCCCCGGCAGAGGAGATGCCTTTAGTCCTAGCTGTCGAGCCTCAGGCTCCAGCATGGGCACAGCCCATCGTCCATTTCCTTCAGACAGGTGAACTCCCTTAGGAACAGGAAGAAGCGGAGAGAGTAGCCCGTCGGTCTGTTATGTACAAGTTCGTCTATAACATCCTGTACAGAAAGAGACCAAACGGTGTGAAATTGAAGTGCATTCCTCGGGAGGATGGACTAGAGCTGTTGGCAGAGATACATGGGGGCATGTGTGGCTCTCACATAGGGTCAAGAGCGCTTGCCGGGAAAGCATTCCGGCAAGGTTTCTTTTGGCCCACCGCCCTCCAGGATGCGACTGCACTAGTAACCAGGTGTGAAGCGTGCTAGTTTCATTCGAAGAAATTACATCAGCCAGCTCAAGCTCTTCAAACAATCCCTCTCTCCTGGCCATTTTCGGTCTGGGGGCTCGACATACTGGGCCCCTTCCCCCGTGCTGCCGGGGGCTTTGAGTACTTGTACGTTGGTATCGACAAGTTCACAAAGTGGCCGGAGGTGGAAGCAGTGAGGAAGGTGACAGCGCAGTCGGCTGTCAAGTTCTTCAAAGGAATTGTTTGCCGTTTCGGTGTGCCTAACAGGATCATCACCGACAACGGCACGCAGTTCACAAGTCGCACCTTCATGCAGTACGTCCAAGACCTTGGCGGCAAGATTTGTTTTGCCTCTGTTGCTCACCCGAGAAGCAACGGCCAAGCGGAGAGGGCCAACGCTGAAGTGCTGCGCGGTCTCAGGACCAGAACTTTTGACAGGCTGAAAAAGTGCGGAAGACGCTGGATTGATGAGTTGCCGGCGGTTCTTTGGTCAATCAGAACGACACCAAATCGAGCCACCGGCCAGACGCCCTTCGCTCTAGTGTATGGAGCGGAAGCAGTTCTCCCCACGGAACTCATATACGGATCTCCTCGAGTGCTCGCTTATGATGAGCTTGAGCAAGAGCAACTGCGGCAAGATAACGCTGTGCTCCTTGAGGAGAATCATCTTCAGGCTGCTGTGCGAGCTGCATGCTACCAGCAAGCTTTGCGCCACTATCATAGCCGCAAAGTTCATGCCCGAAGCCTTGAGGAAGGCGACCTTGTTCTTCGACGGATTCAGTCCGCCAAGAATTCAAACAAGTTGACGCCAAAGTGGGAAGGCCCTTATCGGGTAGTACGAGTCACTAGGCCTGGCGCTGTCCGCCTGGAGACCGAGGATGGCGTTCCAGTGAGTAATTCCTGGAATATCGAACATCTTCGCAAGTTCTATCCATAAGGCGCAGTTGCCGGGGGCTCCTGGCAACCACCTTTTTGTACAAGTCTTGCCGGCAAGGCATGTGATCCTTTGTACAAAGCCAGGCGCAGACCCTGAGCACAGATGAATAAATTTAAGTGTTGTACATTTCCTTATTGATTCTCATGTTCACATTCATATATGCATGTTTGTCTAAAATGTTGTATAACACCTGATCCCGGTAAGTTCTAACGAACCACCAAGGTTTCATCTCTTTCTTATTCTTAAAGATAGAAGGATTCCTCGCGCGCACATTTGCCGGGGGGGGGGGGGTAATGGATACATGAATACCAGTTGGTGACGTTCGGAATCGTATGCTTGCCGGAGGAAGGACAAAGACAGAAAGCTAAGTCCTAAAAACTCAGAGCAAGTTTTTCTTTTATTACCAAGTTATTTCCTTGGACGATTCCGACCCTTGTATGGAAAATCTGCACGCGAAGGAACCCTTGTTGTAATCAGTTGCGCCCTTATTTTGTTTCGAGTCCGCTCAACGATTTAAGTGGCTGCACTGAGAACGCCAAGGAGTCTTGCCGGCCGTTGCGCCTCCGGCAGGCTGCTGAAGTCCCGCACCCAGCGCTCGCGGTAGGTTGCGCGCCGGCAAGTTTTTCAGTAAGCGTAGGATGAACTCCATACATAAAGGAATCAGACAAGGAAAGTAGCTAGCGTGAGCCTAAACATAGTTAAATTATATTACATCCATGAGTTGCCGCAGTCCTAACTCGAGACTTAACTATCTTTTACATGAGATGATGGCGGCAAGAATAAAAGGGAAGCACTCAATCCCTGCGCTGGCCTTCGATCCTTTTGATGGAGTCCACCTTCTCAAGGATCGGCGCGATGAACTTCTCAAGCGCCTCAAAATTTGCATCCTTTGGCAGGTGGCCGAGTGCGCTGGAGAGGTCGATGCCGGGATTGCTGTGCACCACCTTGAGGAGCACCTTGCTAAGGACGGCCCGGCAAAGCCGGCGAGTCTCGTTCGCCAGTTGGGTCGCCCGGCTGGACTGGAGCGCCCTCAACGCGTTGATGATGCTTTCAAAGAACATCGTCAATCTCGCGCTTGGGGATATTCTTTCCTCGGAAGAATATCTGAAGTTCGACAAGCCCATGGTTGACAGTTCTACGGTAAGCTTCTCCGCGGCAGCGATGAGACGACCAGTCCAGATCTCCACTCCCTTCTCGTACTCGTTCTGGGCAGCGGCGGCGCTCTTCAGTAGGTTCCTCTCTCCTTGGAGATCCTTGAGTAGAGCCTTCTCACGGGCCCTGCCGGCCTCGAGAGATTTTTGCAGCGTGGTCAGCTTCAGCTCCAGAACCGCAATATCATCAACCGCAGAGGAGAGCTGTTTGGTCTTGTCGGACAGGGCGACTTGCATCTCCGCCAAGGAGTGGAGGGTTTTTTCCCTGTCCCCCTTGAGCGTCGAGAGCTCCTTGCCATGCTCATCGAGATCTGTCTCCAGCCTCTTCACTTTGTCGCTCAGCTCGTTCTTGGTGGCCTCTGCAACTTCCGCAGCATCGACGGCCTCCTTGAGCTTGCCGGCGTGACTTGCAGTTAGAGCTTCGAGCGCCTCCTTGTGCTTCTGCTCCAGCTCCTGGGTCCGCCGCGCGACAAGATTTTCAATGTCTTCATCCTTGCTGCGAAGCTTGGCGGTGAGCGCCTGCTCACGAGCAGTGAGATCTTCCTCATGAGCATCAAGAGCAACGTGGCACCCCGTCAGGAGGGCATCTTCGGCAGCAATCCTTTGAACAGCTTCATCATGCACCTTCTCCATGTCTGATTGCTTCAGGAGGATCTCATTCCACTGCTGGCTCACTTGTTCCCGGCCGGCAACCAGCTCTTGAAGGGCCTCGGCGTGCCAGATTTGCATTTGTGCGACGCGCCTTTGAAAATCCGCTTCGGCTGCCTCGACAACTGCCATTCTGGAGTCCGCCTTCTCTTTCCGGGCGCGATGGAGAGCCTGGAGTTTGTGGAAGTTTTCGCCCATGGCCTGAAGGAGCTGATCCTCTTCAGATTTGCCGCCGCTAGTGCTGGGATCGTCGACAACTTCAAGCCCGGCAGCAGCGATGATTTCTTCAAAAACTTCTCCTTCGGCTGGTGCCCCAGCGCTTGCCGTCCCCGGCAAGTTGATGAACAGGTTCTCGCCAACCTTGAGGTACTTGCTGGATGAGGGGCCTTCAGATGCTGATGGCTGGTCTTCAGTGGCCGCCTCACCAATGACAGGGGGCTCTGTGGCCGGTGTAGCGCCTGGCGCTCCTGTGGCAGGAATGCTATCAGTGCGGTCCTCAGCCTCCCTGTGGCCCCCTTCAGCAGGTTCTTCGGCGGTTTCCTCTTGTGCTGTCTTGGCGGCCTCCCCGTCAAGAGCACCACCAGCCTCGACAGCATCATCCTTGGTGGCCTCGCTAGCAGCGATCCTGTCTGCTTCGGCGGCAGCATCCCTGGCGGTCTCCTCGATCACAACGTCGACGTCCATGTGTTCCATCACAGGGAACTCTGAAGGGCGAAGGAGGAAAACAGAATAAGATCAAGGTTGAAGTTTGAAGTGATCAAAGATAAAGAAGTAAGGGGAAAAGAATAACTAGCACTCTGAGGCGATCGAGTACCTGCGTCGGGCTGTCGAGAGGTGGCTTCGCCTCTCCCGGCAACTCCGGTTGCCGGGGGTGGGTTGCCGGAGTCCGTGCTTGTCGGCTCCTCCTCAATCCGGACAGGCTCGTCGGCAGGATCTCTTTCCGGAGGTGTGCTTGTGGGCGGAGCGGTCGATGAAGGAGGCATGATGGGGCAATCTTCTCCTTGTTGCCGTTCTTCTCCTGCGAACCCGAAAATATCAGCGATAAGAATGGAAACCTCGGCACCCGCCAGCGGAAGAAGAACAATGAACTTACGCTGGGGGCTGTGCTGGGGGCTGCGCTGGGGGCTGCGTTGAGGACTAGACTCCGGGCTCATGATGACGGTCTCTGGCACGCTAGTGGAGCCTGCCGGGGGCTCGTCGCCCGTGGAAGTCCTTGACCTCTTCGCCATCCTCTCCAGCAAGGTTTCTGTGTCACTGCAGAAACGATACGAGTAAGTCAGTAAGACTGATGCAGACTAGAAGGTGGAGGTTATGACAGGTACTCACTCTTCTTCCTCTCGCTCCGGACTAAAGCCGGAGATGTCAAAGTCGACCTCCGTTGCGGTGTCTGAGTGGGGAGGTGGAGGAGGAGTCCTCGGCCGCTTGGCTGTGGCAGGCGCCGGGGCAGCTTCTGGCACTGTTGTACGAGACCCTCCTGCCGCTCCGGCGGTGGCCGCTGGTGTGGGTCTCGCGCGCCGCGCAGGCTGTTGACGGGCTCCTGCCGCGGTCCGGTCTTGCCGGCCACTTTCTTGCCGGGGGATTCACCGCTCGATGTAGGCTGGCTTGCCGGGACGCCCGATGCGGCTTTCCGAAGGACACGTTTTGTCTTCTTCGGGGGCGAGGGCTCTTCTCGCGTCTCCTCTTCGGCCGTGTCGTCGCCGGATGAGCTTTTAGCGACTGCGCTGCCTTCTTCCCCGGCAACCTTGCTCCCCTCGGTAGGTTTTGCCTCCACCACCACCTCTGCATCGCTGGCTTCCCACTCTGTGAAGCCAACGCTGCCGGCCTCCACGGCAAGATTCGCTTCCTCCACTCTGGTAGCAATGTATGCTACCTCCTGATCTGTGGTGGCGCGAATAAGATCTGACTCTTGCCGGACAGGCTTCTCCGTCAGATTGTCGAAGAATTTCTGCGCTTCTTCTTCGCTTGGCTCGACCCAGGTCGGGTCAAGGCCGTGGGCGTTGAACATCGGCAAGAAGGTAATGATCGACCCCAGTGCAGAGTTGTTGCACAAGGGGACGATCCTTGCCGGCAGCCGGTGCTTGTCTTCGCACTGGAATAACTTCTAGCGGAGAGCGCCAAGCTGCATAACAGTCAAGTTGTTGTTCAACCCGGGGCGCAGCCTCATGACATCCGCTACGTTCTTATACTCCCAGGCTGGCCTCCCCCTATTCTGCAGAGGGGCAATGCGGCGGCGGAGGAAGTCGAAGCCGATCATCTCCATTGTCAGCCCGGCAGCCTTCAAGCGGAGGATTCTAGTAGTGGCGATTGTGAGCTTCTCGTCTTCTGCGGCGAGATCGCCCCAATCCTTGTCGCGGACCACCTTCTGTCACCGGGGATGGCAAAAAGGATGAGGATCTGCTTCCTGAATCCAGCACCATTCGGCCCGCCACTCGTCCCACTTTTCGCGGTAAACTCCATCTGGATATATCTCTTTGTTCCAGGCCCTTGGAATCCAAGCAATAGATCCAGAGAGAGCCTCTCCTTTTTTGATTTGAGGATAGAAATAGTGGCGGAAAAGAGCAGAATTGGGGATCACGCCGGCAAAATTTTCACAAAGATGGGCAAAGATCGACATGCAAAATACGGCATTAGGCGTGAAATCTAGAAGGCGGAAGCCGTATGTATACATGATGTCGTTGAAGAAATCGGAAAAAGGTGGACAGAGCCCGCAATAAAAGTACGCAGTGAAGAAGGGGTATCTGTCCGATCCGCCTTTGGAATTAGCACCTGGGATTACGCGTGTGGCGGGGTGAGCTTGTGTTCCCTTCGCCCACATGCATTGGTATCGTCCCTTCAAGGTTTCGGCGTCGAGCGTCGGAGGGAAGACGACGAGCCTCTTCCGCATCTTCACCAGCTCGCTTTCCGGAACTTCAGCCTTCGGTTCCTTGTCCGTGCCCTTGCCTTTGCTGGCCTTGGGCGGCATGGCGACCGTGGAAGTGGAAGCTGGAGGACAGAACGAGCGCGGGAGCGGCGAGCAGGAGGGAAAGAAGGTTTTGCTCTGAGCTCGAGCAGAGGAAGGCGATGGCGATGGCCTGATTAGGAAGAAGAGGGGGGTGAATGGGTTTGCGCCTCCACGACTTCTCCTTTTTATGGGGAAGGAGCAGGGCCACCTTGTTTATCCCCCAATATGAATGCGCCTCTATGGGCGCGAAACAGTTTGCAGCCTTTTTGGCACACTTCCCACATCACGCGCTCCGTGCGCGTAGTGGGGGCACAGTGAAACAAGATCTTTACGAGCAGTTAATTCCCTGGCACGTGTGCCCGTGCACTGTTTGGACGTAGCCCAACAACGCCTCGCACTCGTGTATGGCCCAGGCCCGGGGGCTCCTGTCGGTGTACTAAGTATGGGCCACTAGTACCCCTTACTTGTGCACGGGCAGTTGTAGCCGTCATCGCGGCAAGGCTTGCCGGGATCAGCTCGAGGTCGATTTAAGTCATCAAGGGAATCATCAAGTCAGAGATCTGAGAATCAGCAAATGAGCAAAGCTGGAAATCGAAGGCCAGCCTCCCCGGCAAGATCCTTGCCGGGATGGCCCGTGGGGCCCGGCAAGCCTCGGCGCCCAGCAAGGCTTGGTTTCTAGCAAAGCTCGGCGCCCGGCAAGCCCTGGCGCCCGGCAAGGATTGGTGCCCGGCAAGGATCGGCGCCTGGCGAGATTCTGCCACTGTGCCACCGCTTCGGCACAGTAAAAAGCCTGACATTCTGGGTCCTTCTCTGGATGCGTGGCGACGCGCCAGTGGAGGAGGGCTTAAGCGGTGCTGATGGGATGGCCCCTTTTTCCATCCCCAAGAAAGTGAGGACACCTAAACAGACGCCTCACGGTGCATTAAATGCGCTTCTCCTAATCCGTCAGGGGTTAGGTATGATACCCTGTAGCTACTTTACACCTCAATGTATGTACATTTTGCCACTGTGGTGACCCCTTTGTGATATAAAAGGAGGCCCAAGGCAACTGCTACAAGGGGAGGAGAACTTCTGGCCCATTCTGCATGCATAGCTGCTCTTTGAACGTACTGTTCATTGCGAGCGCTGCTGAAGGCTGGGCTCAAGAACATCAATAAGAACATAAAGCAGGAGTAGGGTTTTACGCTGATCAGCGGCCCGAACCTGGGTAAAAAGCTTCCCGCGTCGATCACTGGTTCTGCTCTTTGCGTGTACCTCTCCCCCCACCGAATCGTAAAGGGATCTCTCGGGATCCCATAGGTGTCGTGCCCCGACAACGTCTTTGCACGTTCATAGTCGAATCGTCAAAGCCGACTCCCATAGAAAACAATAGCTATCTCATCGATACATCGGGACACCTTCGACTCTATCAAGTGGTATCAGATTTCCAGGTTGCTCGGTGAGATTTTCCAATTTTCGTAGTTTAGATCGAGTCTGTTCTTCATACCTATAGTCGAGAGAAAAGCCAAAAAAAATTAGGGTTAGTTAATCATATCCGAACCAATCTGATCCTTTGCATAATCTTTTTAGGGTTTTGCTTTGTTGAATTTTCTGTTGCATCGTCCTGTCAACTTGCTGGTCTTAGCGTCTAGTCCTATAGAGTTTTGAGTTCTGTCACAGTTTGTCATGCCGCCGCACCATCTTCATCGCTGCTGCCATATTCCACCACCGCTGCTCTAACTCATGAGAGCTTTTGTTTAGGTCGGGGTAGAACATCCTCTTCATCATCTTGTTCTTCCTCTTGGCCTTCTTCATTGTTGGTGTTGTCGTTCACTTGTGGAGGCGGAGAAGGAGGTTGATGAGGTTCATCTTGGTGTACTTCCTCGTTTTCTTCATCTTGGCGAGTCCCACTTGTTGATGCCTCCGAGTCAACTCGTGGTTCACCTTGTCGTGAGGTAGAAGCTTCCACTTGGACAGAGGAGGTACTCTCCTTCACCTCCGTTGGACGAATCTTGCCAATAGACAAGTCTTGGATTGCTTCCGAAGGGTCTTTGTCTCCTACATCAATTGGCAATTGCTCTACTTGCAAGCCATTAGATTCATCAAACTTCACATCTACCGTCTCTTCAACCTTTCGGGTGAAATTGTTGTAGTCACGGTAAGTGTGAGAGTTTTAGCCATAAACGAGTAGGAAACCTTCATGAGATTTAGGAGCAAATTTCGAACGATGATGCTTATCAAGAATGTAGCACTTTGAGCCAAATACTCGAAAGTATCCAACTTGGGGTTTGTTACCGGTGAGAAGCTCGTATGCCGTCTTGCCGAGTAGCTTGTGAAGATATAGACGATTCGTTGCATGACAAGCTGTCTCAACCGCTTCCGCCCAAAAGTGTTTTGGCGTCTTGTACTCATCAAGCATCGTTCTCGCCATCTCAATAAGAGTCCGGTTCTTCCTCTCAACAACTCCATTTTGTTGAGGCGTGTACGTAGCCGAGAACTCATGTGTAATCCCTTCTTCGTCAAGAAAGGTGTCCACATTTGCTTTCTTGAACTCCATTCCGTTGTCGCTGCGAACCTTCTTGATCTTCACTTCAATTAATTTTGGGCCTTCCTAGCGAAGTTCTTGAAGATCTTCTGAACCTATGATTTATCATCAAGAAAGAACACCCACATAAATCTTGAAAAATCATCGACTATGACTAAACCAAACGAATTTCCACCGAGACTTTTATTGGCGTTTGGACCGAAAAGATCCATATGAAGCAGCTCGAGCAGTCTTCTCGTGGTCATGATGTTCTTCACAGGGTGGCTTCCTCCAACCTATTTTCCTTCTTGACAAGCGCTGCACAATCTATCCTTGTCAAATATAACGTCTTTCACTCCAAGGATATGATCACCTTTAATAAGCTTATCAAGATTTCGCATGCCCACATGACCTAACCTTCTATGCCACAACCAACCTTTAGAAGATTTAGCAATTAAGCAAGTTCTAGGTTGAGCCTTTTTAGTGAAATCAACAATGTATAGATCACCTCTACGTATACCGGTAAAGACCATTTTATGATTATCCCTTCGAAACACTTGACAATCTACTTCAGTAAATAGGACATTGAAACCGAAATCGGCTAGTCTAGATACAGAAATTAAATTATACCCAAGAGATTCAACGAGCATAACATTTTGGATGGAGCTGTCATGTGAGATGGCCACCTTACCAAGGCCAACCACCATACCCTTTGAGTTATCACCAAAAGTGACATATTTTCGAGGGCCGTTGTTTTCAGCAAGCTCACAAAACATATCCTTGTCTCCGGTCATGTGATCGGTACATCCACTATCAAGAACCCATTCCTTTCCTCCAGCTATGTAGCCGCGAAGATTAGCTATAAGACCAAAGTGTCTCATAGACTCATCGAGATAAAAGTCACTATCATCATCCTCATCATAGTATCCATGTTCGACATCGTGTTGTGATTGATCATCACCTAGAGAGAGTGATTCATTAGATTTATGATCATGAAAATGTTCATCGTTATGAATTCTAATGACTTCCAAGATAATATTACTAATGATTCCAACATCTCCTTTGGCACGCATAAGGTCACGAAGCTCAAATAGACAATCACCAAACATAGGATCTTTAGGATTCATCTTATTTAAAGCAATGGACTTTTGAAGAATCACATCTAGATTTTTCAAGGAATAGTCTGGAGAGCGTTACTCAAGGAATCTCCACATGGTGTAAGCACAATCAAGAGTAGGCAAGCATGCTATCAAATTTCTAGGCAAACCTCTAGTAATAAGATTGACAGTTCTAAGATTGCGAATCATGTCGAGAGACTCATCGGGGGTAGGATGCAAAGGATCAACAAGGGGCGCACAAGGACTAGTAATGTACTTGTTCAAGTGATTTTCATTGAAAATCTCAAGAATCTCATTTTTCCAAGCATTAAAGAACTCTCCATCAAGTATGGGTACTCTATGTCTAAGACTCCCCATCATAGACTCATCCATATTCCTCCAGTGGTGATTAAACCAAAGCAATGGAGACCAAAGCTCTGATACCAATTGAAAGGATCAACAAGAGGTGTCTAGAGGGGGGGGGGGTGATTAGACCCTCAACAAAGAAAAGTAGCTGTTTTAAATTTCTTCAAGTTAAGGTGGAGTTTTAGCACAAGTTTAAACATTCACAATACATTTCAAGCAAGCATGGCAAGAGTATATGAGTAGCGGAAAGTAAAGCATGCAAGTTGCAAGAAAGTAAAGGGATGGGATTGGAGTGTGCAAACACAATAGGAGACACGGAGATTTTTGGTGTGGTTCCGATAGGTGGTGCTATCGTACATCCACATTGATGGAGACTTCAACCCACGAAGGGTAACGGTTGCGCGAGTCCACAGAGGGCTCCACCCATGAAGGGTCCACGAAGAAGCAACCTTGTCTATCCCACCATGGCCATCGCCCACGAAAGACTTTCCTCACTTGGGTAGATCTTCACGAAGTAGGCGATCTCCTTGCCCTTACAAACTCCTTGGTTCAATTCCACAATCTTGACGGAGGCTCCCAAGTGACACCTAACCAATCTAGGAGACACCACTCTCCAAAAGGTAATAGATGGTGTGTTGATGATGAACTCCTTGCTCTTGTGCTTCAAATGATAATCTCCCCAACACTCAACTCTCTGTCACAGATTTGGATATGGTGGAAAGATGATTTGAGTGGAAAGCAACTTGGGGAAGGCTAGAGATCAAGATTCTTGTGGTTGGATTGGAATGTCTTGGTCTCAACACATGAGTAGGTGGTTCTCTCTCAGAAAATGAGTAGTGGAAGTGTAGGCACGTTCTAATGGCTCTCACTCTAATGGAGAAGGGGGTTGACGGGTATTTATAGCCTCCGCACAAAATCTAACCGTTACACACAATTTACCAAACTCGGTGGGACCGAATAGTGAAACTCGGTGAGACCAACCTGGTTCAAAATGTGAACGTTAGGCTTTTCGGTGGGACCGACAAGGTCAACTCGGTGAGACCGATGCGCTAGGGTTAGGGCAAAACCTCATCTCGGTGAGACCGATCACATGAACTCGGTGAGACCGATTTCAGTAATAAGCAAACAGAGACTTGGTCAGGCAAACTCGGTGGCACCGGATAAATAAAATCGGTGGGGCCGAGTTTGACTTTAGGTTTAGGACATATTTGGAATTGATAAAGTGGTTGAGGGCTTTGGAGCATATCACTAAGCACTTTGCGGAAGCAAGCCATTAAGCAACACCTCATCCCCTTTTAATAGTATTGGCTTTTCCTATGGACTCAATGTGATCTTGGATCACTAAAATGAAAATGAAGAGTCTTGGGCTTTTGCCAATATGTGTCCTTAGCATCTTGAAGGGGTTCCACATCCTCCTGTCCTGCCACTCCACTGTTGAACTCATCTGAAATATACTAGATGAAAATATTAGTCCAACAAGAGATATGTTGACATTAATTACCAAAATCACCCAGGGAGCACTTGTGCTTTCAATCTCCCCATTTTTTGGTAATTGATGACAACACACATCAAAGCTTTTAGATAAAGATATGAAGTGTAACAAGTAAAGCTTTGGAAGAACATGCAACATGCATTGGCTCCCCCTACATGTATGCAATCATATGAAGATAGATTATAAAAGTATGTGAATGAATAAACATGTCAGAGCAAGTAATGAGTTACATGTATCTTGGCTATATGCATCAGAGCAAATGATGTGATGTGCAAAAAATATACCTTCATGTTCATGAGTCCTTCTTGTAAACATTATGTACATCAGCAAGAGATCCTCATGCACAAGAGTGTGATGCATATACTTACCTTGTGGCCTTGAGCTGACTTTGGAAGAGATGAACCTAAGAAAACAGGGTTAGATAACACATGAACTTCTACTAAACAGAGCAAGAATAGGAAACCACAAGAGTACCAAGACTGGGATGACATGTAGTGAGTGAGTACTTAGTACTCTATTTGGATATTGACATGTCCCCAAGGGATAAAGATATGCAATGAATTCCAAAGATTTTCTTCCCTTAAGTGTCTTTCTCCCCCTGAATCTGATATTGTATAATGGGAGGAGATAGGGAATAAAAAATCAAAGCAGAGAAAATCCAAGCAAAAGACACAAAGAAACATCTACTAACATGTCTTTCCCCTCTTAAAGACATGTGGCTTCTCTCCTCCTTGAATACCATGCATCTGGGATGGCTAAGAAGTCTCCCTCTCCCTTTGATGTGGTTAAGCTTTGATGTGCTCTCTCTCCCCCTTTGACATCAATTTCCAAGAAGGGATCTTCTGGAGCATGAGTCAAGTAGGTTTGGTCCTTGAGTCACATTACAAAGCAACATGTAATTTAAGATGCCGGTAGAGGACAAGAATCATCGAGTGGAGCTGGAACAGATATGCAGGATGCAAATGGCAAAATGTTTCCTCAGTACTGAAATCGGTAACACCGAATTTTTTCCTTCGTTGTCCCCGAGTTGTTTCGGTTTAGCCTATAAGAAAAAATCGGTGAGGCTGAATTTAACACAGAGAGAAAAAAATTGTCATCTCAGCTCACTAGGCAAATAAGATCTCACAAAGATTTGCTGGGAATAAACTGAAGGATTTGCAATGAATTAAATGCAGAGAATGCAGAAAATAACAGAGAAAAGAAAAGAAATCTAGATGAAGTATACAAGAGATAAATGCAAGAACACAGAGAAACACTAGAGAACTTCATCTAGAATTGGTCGGCGACAGAGTCACCTATGTTAGAGTATATTGACTTAGGAGGCAAGTAAAGACACTTGATCATAGGTCATACTCATCGTTTAAGCTGAAAATGGGGTTGCCATTTTTCGTTTAAGCATTTTGATGTATTCACATTTTGTTGAGCTGCTTTGACCCTTGTCTTGGGGTAAAGCTTCTCTAGGATGGAATAACATACCTTGGGTGGTGGTGTTGATCTTGATCATGTAGTTGAACTTGTGTTGGATGCTCAAGGTTGATGTAGTTCATCAAGAGTTGAGAGCACCACTTGTAGTTTGAGTTCACCTTCCAACATGGGTTAGTCTTGCAAGGAAGAGCACTTGTGTGTCCAAAGTAACAATAATGAAACTTGATACCAAATGAAACTTGATATATTATCAAAGGATATATTGAAAGGATTCACGCTTCCTTGTCTCCAACCACCATATTGTAGAGACTTGGTGATGTAGAGATTGCTTAGAATGTGAGTGAGTTGCAATCTCATAGAGTTGGGCTCATCCAAGTACCAACAAGGGTTAGATAACATGCAAGGGTACAAGGATAGATCCAAGACATATGATCATCATCATAAGAGAAATATCAAGGATTAGTCATGTAATGGCTCATGCCTTGCATGCATCCAAATGGAGTTTCTACTCCAAGTTCGGGGCAGCAACGATGTTCAATTCACCTCTCAAACGGCAAAAATACTTTCTCATCAAGCGGTTCGGTGAATATATCCGCCAATTGCTTATCGGTACGAACATGCTTAAGATCGATATCTCCTTTAGCAACATGATCTCGAATGAAATGATGACGAACTTCAATATGCTTAGTTCGAGAATGTTGCATGGGATTTTGAGCAATCTTAGTAGCACTCTCATTATCACAAAGCAATGGAACATGTTTCACATAGATCCCATAATCATTAAGAGTTTGGGTCATCCAAAGTAATTGAGCACAACATGAACCAGCGGCAATGTATTCCGCTTCGGCGGTGGATAAGGATACCGAGGTTTGTTTCTTGGAGGACCAAGACACAAGAGATCTACCAAGAAATTAACAAGTACCCGAAGTGGACTTTCTATCAACCTTGTCTTGAGCATAGTCCGAATCGGAGTAGCCAACAAGATCAAAAGAAGACCTCTTAGGATACCAAATGCCAAAGTTTGGTGTGTGAATTAAGTATCTCACTATCCTTTTCACAGCCTTAAGATGACATCCTTTGGGGGCCGCTTGATATCGTGCACACATGCACACACTTAGCATAATATCGGGATGGGAGGCACATATATATAACAATGAACCAATCATAGAGCGGTAAACCTTTTGGTCAACCGGTTCGCCATCCTTAGTCAAGTCAAGATGTCCACTAGTAGGCATGGGTGTATTCATACCTTTGCATTCTTGCATGTTGAACTTCTTGAATAAGTCCTTGGTATACTTTGTTTGAGAAACAAAGGTACCCTCCTTAGTTTGATTAATTTGCAAACCAAGAAAGAACTTGAGTTCACTCATCATAGACATCTCAAACTTCTTCGACATTAGTCTTCCAAACTTTTCACTAAAATGAGGGTTAGTCGAGCCAAATATGATATCATCAACATAAATTTGGCACACAAATAATTCACCATTAACCCTTTTAGTAAAAAGTGTTGAATCAATTTTTCCAATCTCAAAGCCTTTTTCAATAAGGAACTTGGTCAAGCATTTATGCCACGCTCTAGGAGCTTGCTTAAGACCATAAAGAGCTTTGTGAAGTTTGTAAACATGGTCGGGTTTCTTAGGATTAACAAAGCCGGGAGGTTGTTTAACATAAACTTCCTCCTCAATTTCACCATTGAGAAAAGCACTTTTAATGTCCAATTTATATATTGTGATATCATGATGGTTGGCATAAGCAAGTAAGATGCGTATGGACTCAAGTCTAGCAGCGGGGGCATATGTCTCACCATATTCCATACCTTCGACTTGAGTGTAGCCTTGAGCGATGAGACGGGCCTTGTTGCGTACAACTTGTCCATCTTCATCTTGCTTATTCCAAAACACCCATTTGGTACCAATGACATTGTGCTTCTCATCGGGCTTTTCAACCAATGTCCACACTTGGTTCCTCTCAAAATTGTGTAGCTCTTCATGCATGGCGTTCACCCAATCCGGATCATCAAGAGCATCTTCAACCTTCATAGGTTCAATACTAGAAATGAATGAGTAATGTTCACAAAAGTTAGCCAAACAAGTTTTAGAGCGAGTAATTCTCCCGGTTTGGATATCGTCAAAGATTTGTTCGACGGGATGGTCTCTTGAGACTCTTGCTCTAACTCGTGAGAGCTTTTGTTTAGGTCGGGGTAGAACATCCTCTTCATCATCTTGTTCTTCCTCTTGGCCTTCTTCATTGTTGGTGCTATCGTTCACTTGTGGAGGCAGAGAAGGAGGTTGAGGAGGTTCATCTTGGTGTACTTCCTCATTTTCTTCATCTTGGCGAGTCCCACGCGTGGATGCCTCCGAGTCAACTCGTGGTTCACCTTGTCGTGAGGTAGAAGCTTCCACTTGGACAGACGAGGTACTCTCCTTCACCTCCGTTGGATGAATCTTGCCAATAGACAAGTCTTGGATTGCTTCCGAAGGGTCTTTGTCTCCTACATCAATTGGCAATTGCTCTACTTGCGAGTCGTTAGATTCATCAAACTTCACATCTACCGTCTCTTCAACCTTTCGGGTGAAATTGTTGTAGTCATGGTAAGTGTGAGAGTTTGAGCCATAACCGAGTAGGAAACCTTCATGAGATTTAGGAGCAAATTTCGAACAACGATGCTTATCAAGAATGTAGCACGTTGAGCCAAATACTGGAAAGTATCCAACTTGGGGTTTGTTACCTGTGAGAAGCTCGTATGCCGTCTTGCCGAGTAGCTTGGGAAGATATAGACGATTTGTTGCATGACAAGCTGTCTCAACCGCTTCCGCCCAAAAGTGTTTTGGCGTCTTGTACTCATCAAGCATCATTCTGGCCATCTCAGTAAGAGTCCGGTTCTTCCTCTCAACAACTCCATTTTGTTGAGGCGTGTACGTAGCCGAGAACTCATGTGTAATCCCTTCTTCGTCAAGAAAGGTGTCCACATTTGCGTTCTTGAACTCCGCTCTACTGTCGCTGTGAACCTTCTTGATCTTCACTTCAAATTGATTTTGGGCCTTCCTATCGAAGTTCTTGAAGATCTTTCGGACCTGTGATTTATCATCAAGAAAGAACACCCACGTAAATCTTGAAAAATCATCGACTATGACTAAACTAAACGAATTTCCACCGAGACTTTTATAGGTGTTTGGACCAAAAAGATCCATATGAAGCAGCTCGAGCGGTCTTCTCGTGGTCATGATGTTCTTCACGGGGTGGCATCCTCCAACCTATTTTCCTACTTGACAAGCGCTGCACAATCTATCCTTGTCAAATATAACGTCTTTCACTCCAAGGATATGATCACCTTTAATAAGCTTATCAAGATTTCACATGCCCACATGACCTAACCTTCTATGCCACAACCAACCTTTAGAAGATTTAGCAATTAAGCAAGTTCTAGGTTGAGCCTTTTTAGTGAAATCAACAATGTATAGATCACCTCTACGTATACCGGTAAAGACAATTTTATGATTATCTCTTCGAAACACTTGACAATCTACTTCAGTAAATAGGACATTGAAACCGAAATCGGCTAGTCTAGATACAGAAAGTAATTTATACCCAAGAGATTCAACGAGCATAACATTTTGGATGGAGCTGTCATGTGAGATGGCCACCTTACCCTTTGAGTTACCACCAAAAGTGACATATTTTCGAGGGCCGTTGTTTTCAGCAAGCTCACGAAACATATCCTTGTCTCCGGTCATGTGATCGGTACATCCACTATCAAGAATCCATTCCTTTCCTCCAGCCATGTAGCCGCGAAGATTAGCAATAAGACCAAACTGTCACATAGACTCATCGAGATCAAAGTCACTATCATCATCCTCATCATAGTATCCATGTTCGACATCGTCTTGTGATTGATCATCACCTACAGAGAGTGATTCATTATATTTATGATCATGAAAATGTTCATCTTCATGAATTCTAATGACTTCCGAGATAATATTACTAATGATTCCAACATCTCCTTTGGCACGCATAAGGTCACGAAGCTCAAATAGACAATCACCAAACATAGGATCTTTAGGATTCATCTTATTTAAAGCAATGGACTTTTGAAGAATCACATCTAGATTTTTCAAGGAATAGTCTGGAAAGCGCTCCTCAAGGAATCTCCACATGGTGTAAGCACAATCAAGAGTAGGCAAGCATGCTATCAAATTTCTAGGCAAACCTACAGTAATATGATTGATAGTTCTAAGAATGCCAATCATGTCGAGAGACTCATCGGGGGTAGGACGCAAAGGATCAACAAGGGGAGCACAAGGGCTAGTAATGTACTTGTTCAAGTGATATTCATTGAAAATCTCAAGCATCTGATTTTTTCAAGCATTAAAGAACTCTCCATCAAGTATGGGTACTCTATGTCTAAGACTCCCCATTGTAGACTCATCCATCTTCCTCCAATGGTGATTAAACCAAAGCAATGGAGACAAAGCTCTGATACCAATTGAAAGGATCGACAAGAGGTGTCTAGAGGGGGGTGATTAGACCCTCAACAAAGAAAAGTAGCAATTTTTAATTTCTTCAAGTTAAGGTGGAGTTTTAGCACAAGTTTAAACATTCACAATACATTTCAAGCAAGCATGGCAAGAGTATATGAGCAGCGGAAAGTAAAGCATGCAAGTTGCAAGAAAGTAAAGGGATGGGATTGGAGTGTGCAAACGCAAAAGGAGACACAGAGATTTTTGGCGTGGTTCCGATAGGTGGTGCTATCGTACATCCACGTTGATGGAGACTTCAACCCACGAAGGGTAACGGTTGCGCGAGTCCACGGAGGGCTCCACCCATGAAGGGTCCACGAAGAAGCAACCTTGTCTATCCCACCATGGCCATCGCCCATGAAGGACTTGCCTCACTTGGGTAGATCTTCACGAAGTAGGCGATCTCCTTGCCCTTACAAACTCCTTGGTTCAACTCCACAATCTTGACGGAGGCTCCCAAGTGACACCTAACCAATCTAGGAGACACCACTCTCCAAAAGGTAATAGATGGTGTGTTGATGATGAACTCCTTGCTCTTGTGCTTCAAACGATAGTATCCCCAACACTCAACTCTCTCTCACAGATTTGGATATGGTGGAAAGATGATTTGAGTGAAAAGCAACTTGGGGAAGGCTAGAGATCAAGATTCTTGTGGTTGGATTGGAATGTCTTAGTCTCAACACATGAGTAGGTGGTTCTCTCTCGGAAAATGAGTAGTGGAACGGTAGGCACGTTCTGATGGCTCTCAATCTAATGGAGAAGGGGGTGGAGGGGTATTTATAGCCTCCACACAAAATCTAACCATTACACACAATTTACCAAACTCGGTGGGACCGAATAGTGAAACTCGGTGAGACCTACCTGGTTCAAAATGTGAATGTTAGGATTTTCGGTGGGATCGACAAGGTCAACTCGGTGAGACCGATGCGCTAGGGTTAGGGCAAAACCTCATCTCGGTGAGACCGATCACATGAACGCGATGAGGCCGATTTCAGAAATAAGCAAACAGAGACTTGGTCAGGCAAACTCGGTGGGACCGATCGCTCATTTCGGTTAGACCGAAACGTTACGAAGGGAAACAGAGAGTTTGCAATCCCATCTCGGTGAGACCGAGATACCTATCGGTGAGATCGAACTGATTAGGGTTTCTGGCAGTGGCTATGTCAAGTGAACTCGGTGGCGCCGGATGAATCAAATTGGTGGGGCCGAGTTTGACTTTAGGTTTAGGACATATTTGGAATTGATAAAGTGGTTGAGGGCTTTGGAGCATATCACTAAGCACTTTGAGCAAGCAAGCCATTAAGCAACACCTCATCCCCTTTTAATAGTATTGGCTTTTCCTATGGACTCAATGTGATCTTGGATCACTAAAATGAAAATGAAGAGTCTTGGGCTTTTGCGAATATGTGTCCTGAGAATCTTGAAGGGGTTCCACATCCTCTTGTCCTGCCACTCCACTGTTGAACTCATCTGAAATATACTAGATGAAAATATTAGTCCAACAAGAGATATGTTGACATTAATTACCAAAATCACCCAGGGAGCACTTGTGCTTTCAATCTCCCCCTTTTTGGTAATTGATGACAACATACATCAAAGCTTTTAGATAAAGTTATGAAGTGTAACAAGTAAAGCTTTGGAAGAACATGCAACATGCATTGGCTCCCCCTACAAGTATGCAATCATATGAAGATAGATTATAAAAGTATGTGAATGCATAAACATGTCAGAGCAAGCAATGAGTTACATGTATCTTGGCTATATGCATCAGAGCAAATGATGTGAAGTGCAGAAAATATACCTACATGTTCATCAGTCCTTATTGCAAACAATATGTACATCAGCAAGAGATCCTCATGCACATGAGTGTGATGCATATACTTACCTTGTGGCCTTGAATGACTTTGGAAGAGATGAACCTGAGAAAACAGGGTTAGATAACACATGAACATCTACTAAACAGAGCAAGAACAGGAAACCACAAGAGTACAAAGACTGGGATGACATGTAGTGAGTGAGTACTTAGTACTCTATTTGGATATTGACATGTCCCCAAGGGATAAAGATATGCAATGAATTCCAAAGATTTTCTTCCCTTAAGTGTCTTTCTCCCCCTGAATTTGATATTGGATAATGGGAGAAGATAGGGAATAGAAAATCAAAGCAAAGAAGATCCAAGCAAAAGACACAAAGAAACATCTACTAACATGTCTTTCCCCTCTTAAAGACATGTGGCTTCTCTCCTCGTTTAATACCAGGCATCTGGGATGGCTAAGAAGTCTCCCTCTCCCTTTGATGTGGTTAAGCTTTGATGTGCTCTCTCTCTCCCTCTTTGACATCAATTTCCAAGAAGGGATCTTCTGGAGCATGAGTCAAGTAGGTTTGGTCCTTGAGTCACATTACAAAGCAACATGTAATTTAAGATGCTGGTAGAGGACAAGAATCATTGAGTGGAGCTGGAACAGATATGCAGGATGCAAATGGCAAAATGTTTCCTCAGTAGTGAAATCGGTAACACCGAATTTTTTCCTTCGGTAGCCCCGAGTAGTTTCGGTTTAGCCGATAAGAAAAAATCAGTGAGGCCGAATTTAACACAGAGAGAAAAAAAATTGTCATCTCAGCTCACTAGGAAAATAAGATCTCACAAAGATTTGCAGGGAATTAACTGAAGGATTTGCAATGAATTAAATGCAGAGAATGCAGAAAATAACAGAGAAAAGAAAATAAATCTAGATGAAGTATGCAAGAGATAAATGCAAGAACACAAAGAAACACTAGAGAACTTCATCTAGAATTGGTCGGCGACAGAGTCACCTATGTTAGAGTATATTGACTTAGGAGTCAAGTAAAGACACTTGATCATAGGTCATACTCATCGTTTAAGCTCAAAATGGGGTTGCCATTTTTCGTTAAAGCATTTTGATGTATTCACATCTTGTTGAGCTGCTTTTACCCATGTCTTGAGGTAAAGCTTCTCTAGGATGGAATAACATACCTTGGGTGGTGGTGTTGATCTTGATCATGTAGTTGAACTTGTGTTGGATGCTCAAGGTTGATGTAGTTCATCAAGAGTTGAGAGCACCACTTGTAGTTTGAGTTCACCTTCCTACATGGGTTAGTCTTGCCAGGAAGAGCACTTGTGTGTCCAAAATGACAATAATGAAACCTGATACCAAATGAAACTTGATATATTGTCAAAGGATATATTGAAAGGATTCACACTTCCTTGTCTCCAACCACCATATTGTAGAGACTTGGTGATGTAGAGATTGCTTAGAATGTGAGTGAGTTGCAATTTCATAGAGTTGGGCTCATCCAAGTACCTACAAGTAATAGATAACATGCAAGGGTACAAGTATAGATCCAAGACATATGATCATCATCATAAGAGAAATATCAAGGATTAGTCATGTAATGGCTCATGCCTTGCATGCATCCAAATGTAGTTTCTACTCCAAGTTTGAGGCATCAACGATGTCCAATTCACCTCTCAAACGGCAAAATACTTTCTCATCAAGCGGTTCGGTGAATATATCCGCCAATTGCTTATCGGTACGAACATGCTTAAGATCGATATCTCCTTTAGCAACATGATCTCGAATGAAATGATGACGAACTTCAATATGCTTTGTTCGACAATGTTGCACGGGATTTTGAGCAATCTTAATAGAACTCTCATTATCACAAAGCAATGGAACATGTTTCACATAGATCCCATAATCTTTAAGAGTTTGGGTCATCCAAAGTAATGGAGCACAACATGAACCGGCGACAATGTATTCTGCTTCGGCGGTGGATAAGGATACCGAGTTTTGTTTCTTGGAGGACCAAGACACAAGAGATCTACCAAGAAATTGACAAGTACCCGAAGTGGACTTTCTATCAACCTTGTCTCGAGCATAGTCCGAATCGGAGTAGCCAACAAGATCAAAAGAAGACCCCTTAGGATACCAAATGCCAAAGTTTGGTGTGTGAATTAAGTATCTCACTATCCTTTTCACAGCCTTAAGATGACATCCTTTGGGGGCCGCTTGATATCATGCACACATGCACACACTTAGCATAATATCGGGACGAGAGGCACATATATATAACAATGAACCAATCATAGAGCGGTAAACCTGTTGGTCAACCGGTTCGCCATCCTTAGTCAAGTCAAGATGTCCACTAGTAGGCATGGGTGTATTCATACCTTTGCATTCTTGCATGTTGAACTTCCTGAATAAGTCCTTGGTATACTTTGTTTGAGAAACAAAGGTACCCTCCTTAGTTTGCTTAATTTGCAAACCAAGAAAGAACATGAGTTCACTCATCATAGACATCTCAAACTTCTCCGACATTAGTCTTCCAAACTTTTCACTGAAATGAGGGTTAGTCGAGCCAAATATGAAATCATCAACATAAATTTGGCACACAAATAATTCACCATTAACCCTTTTAGTAAAAAGTGTTGAATCAATTTTTCCAATCTCAAAGCCTTTTTCAATAAGGAACTTGGTCAAGCATTTATACCACGCTCTAGGAGCTTGTTTAAGACCATAAAGAGCTTTGTGAAGTTTGTAAACATGGTGGGGTTTCTTAGGATTAACAAAGCCGGGAGGTTGTTTAACATAAACTTCCTCCTCAATTTCACCATTTAGAAAAGCACTTTTAATGTCCATTTGATACAATGTGATATCATAATGGTTGGCATAAGCAAGTAAGATGCGTATGGACTCAAGTCTAGCAGATGGGGGCATATTTCTCACCATAGTCCATACCTTCGACTTGAGTGTAGCCTTGAGCGACGAGACGGGCCTTGTTGCGTACAACTTGTCCATCTTCATCTTGCTTATTCCGAAACACCCATTTGGTACCAATGACATTGTGCTTCTCATCGGGCTTTTCAACCAATGTCCACACTTGGTTCCTCTCGAAATTGTGTAGCTCTTCATGCATGGTGTTCACCCAATCTGAATCATCAAGAGCATCTTCAACCTTCATAGGTTCAATACTAGAAATGAATGAGTAATGTTCACAAAAGTTAGCCAAACGAGTTTTAGAGTGAGTAATTCCCCCGGTTTGGATATCGTCGAAGATTTGTTCGACGGAATGGTCTCTTGAGACTCTTGCGCTAACTCGTGAGAGCTTTTGTTTAGGTCGGGGTAGAACATCCTCTTCATCATCTTGTTCTTCCTATTGGCCTTCTTCATTGTTGGTGTTGTCGTTCACTTGTGGAGGCGGAGAAGGAGGTTGATGAGGTTCATCTTGGTGTACTTCCTCGTTTTCTTCATCTTGGCGAGTCCCACTTGTGCATGCCTCCGAGTCAACTTGTGGTTCACCTTGTCGTGAGGTAGAAGCTTCCACTTGGATGGAGGAGGTACTCTCCTTCACCTCCGTTGGACGAATCTTGCCAATAGAAAAGTCTTGGATTGCTTCCAAAGGGTCTTTGTCTCCTACATCAATTGGCAATTGCTCTACTTGCGAGCCGTTAGATTCATCAAACTTCACATCTACCATCTCTTCAACCTTTTGGGTGAAATTGTTGTAGTCACAGTAAGTGTGAGATTTTGAGCCATAACCGAGTAGGAAACCTTCATGAGATTTAGGAGCAAATTTCGAACGACGATGCTTATCAAGAATGTAGCACTTTGAGCCAAATATTCGAAAGTATCCAACTTGGGGTTTGTTACCGGTGAGAAGCTCGTATGTCGTCTTGCCGAGTAGCTTGTGAAGATATAGACGATTTGTTGCATGACAAGCTGTCTCAACCGCTTCCGCCAAAAAGTGTTTTGGCGTCTTGTACTCATCAAGCATCGTTCTCGCCATCTCAATAAGAGTCCGGTTCTTCCTCTCAACAACTCCATTTTGTTGAGGCGTGTATGTAGCCGAGAACTCATGTGTAATCCCTTCTTCGTCAAGAAAGGTGTCCACATTTGCGTTCTTAAACTCCGTTCCGTTGTCGCTGCGAACCTTCTTGGTCTTCACTTAAATTGATTTTGGGCCTTCCTAGCGAAGTTCTTGAAGATCTTTTGGACCTGTGATTTATCATCAAGAAAGAACACCCACGTAAATCTTGAAAAATCATCGACTATGACTAAACCAAATGAATTTCCACCGAGACTTTTATAGGCGTTTGGACCAAAAAGATCCATATGAAGCAGCTCGAGCGGTCTTCTTGTGGTTATGATGTTCTTCATGGGGTGGCTTCCTCCAACCTGTTTTCCTGCTTGACAAGCGCTGCACATTCTATCCTTGTCAAATATAACATCTTTCACTCCAAGGATATGATCACCTTTAATAAGCTTCTCAAGATTTCGGATGCCCACATGACCTAACCTTCTATGCCACAACCAACCTTTAGAAGATTTAGCAATTAAGCAAGTTCTAGGTTGAGCCTTTTTAGTGAAATCAACAATGTATAGATAACCTCTATGTATACCGGTAAAGACAATTTTATGATTATCTCTTCAAAACACTTGACAATCTACTTTAGTAAATAGGACATTGAAACCGAAATCGGCTAGTCTAGATACAGAAAGTAAATTATACCCAAGAGATTCAACGAGCATAACATTTTGGATGGAGCTGTCATGTGAGATGGCCACCTTACCCTTTGAGTTATCACCAAAAGTGACATATTTTCGAGGGCCGTTGTTTTCAGCAAGCTCACGAAACATATCCTTGTCTCCGGTCATGTGATCGGTACATCCACTATCAAGAACCCATTCCTTTCCTCCAGCCATGTAGCCACGAAGATTAGCAATAAGACCAAAGTGTCTCATAGACTCATCGAGATCAAAGTCACTATCATCATCCTCATCATAGTATCCATGTTCGACATCGTGTTGTGATTGATCATCACCTAGAGAGAGTGATTCATTAGATTTATGATCATGACAATGTTCATCTTTATGAATTCTAATGACTTCCGAGATAATATTACTAATGATTCCAACATCTCCTTTGGCACGCATAAGGTCATGAAGCTCAAATAGACAATCACCAAACATAGGATCTTTAGGATTCATCTTATTTAAAGCAATGGACTTTTGAAGAATCACATCTAGATTTTTCAAGGAATAGTCTGGAAAGCATTCCTCAAGGAATCTCCACATGGTGTATGCACAATCAAGAGTAGGCAAGCATGCTATCAAATTTCTAGGCAAACCTCTAGTAATAAGATTGACAGTTCTAAGATTGCGTATCATGTCGAGAGACTCATCATGGGTAGGATGCAAAGGATCAACAAGGGGCGCACAAGGGCTAGTAATGTACTTTTTCAAGTGATATTCATTGAAAATCTCAAGCATCTCATTTTTCCAAGCATTAAAGAACTCTCCATCAAGTATGGGTAATCTATGTCTAAGACTCCCCATCGTAGACTCATCCATCTTCCTCCAATGGTGATTAAACCAAAGCAATGGAGACCAAAGCTCTGATACCAATTGAAACGATCGACAAGAGGTGTCTAGAGGGGGGGGGGTGATTAGACCCTCAACAAAGAAAAGTAGCAGTTTTTAATTTCTTCAAGTTAAGGTGGAGTTTTAGCACAAGTTTAATGTGACGCCCCCGATTCAATCGTACACTAATCATACACGCAAACGTGTACAATCAAGATCAGGGACTCACGGAAAGATATCACAACAGAACTCTAAAAGTAAAATAAGTCATACAAGCATCATAATACAAGCCAGGGGCCTCGAGGGCTCGAATACAAGTGCTCGATCATAGACGAGTCAGCGGAAGCAACAATATCTGAGTACAGACATAAAGTTAAACAAGGTGCCATAAGATGGCTAGCACAAACTGGGATACATATCGAAAGAGGCGCAGGCCTCCTGCCTGGGATCCTCCTAAACTACTCCTGGTCGTTGTCGACAGCCTACACGTAGTAGTAGGCACCTCCAGAGTAGTAGGGGTCGTCGTCGACGGTGGCGTCTGCCTCCTGAACTCCAGCATCTGGTTGTGACAACCAGAAAGAAAAGAAAGGGGGAAAAGGGGGGAGCAAAGCAACCATGAGTACTCATCCAAAGTACTCGCAAGCAAGGAGCTACACTACATATGCATGGGTATATGTGTAAAGGGCCATATCAGTGGACTGAACTGCAGAAAACCAGAATAAGAGGGGGGATATCTAATCCTGTCAAAGACTACGCTTCTGGCAGCCTCCATCTTGCAGCATGTAGAAGAGAGTAGATGGTAAGTTCACCTAGTAGCATCGCATAGCATAATCCTACCCGACGATCCTCTCCTCGTCACCCTATGAGAGAGCGATCATCGGGTTGTATCTGGCACTTGAAAGGGTGTGTTTTATTAAGTATCCGGTTCTAGTTGTCATAAGGTCGAGGTACAACTCCGGGTCGTCCTTTTACCGAGGGACATGGCTATTCGAATAGATAAACTTTCCTGCAGGGGTGCACCACATTACCCAACACGCTCGATCCCTTTGTCCGGGCACACTTTCCTGGGTCATACCCGGCCTCGGAAGATCAACACGTCGCAGCCCTACCTAGGCCTAACAGAGAGGTCAGCACGCCAGTCTAAATCCTATGCGCGCAGGGGTCTGGGCGGCCGAAGAGCAGACCTAGCAACCTCCATTACAAAGGAAGTCGCGTTACGCGGTCCAACCCGGCGCGCGCCGCTCAGTCGCTGACGCCTAGGAGGCTTCGGCTGATACCACGACGTCGAGTACCCATAACTGTTCCCGCGTGGTGGTTAGCGCGTATAGGCTCGTAGCCAGACTCAGTTCAAATACCCAATCTCGTTAAGCGTGTTATTTTGAAGTAACCGCGGACGCCGACCAGGGCCAGGCCCACCTGTCTCCTAGGTGGTCACAACCTGCCCTGTCGCTCCGCCACAAAGTAACACTCGGGGGCCGGCGGGAACCTAGGCCCACCTCTGCCTGGATGGAACCACCTGCCCCTTCAGCCCCCATCTCCGAACAGTAACATAAGTATGTAATAGTATATAGTATATGTACCCGTGATCACCTCCCGAAGTGATCACGGCCTAGTAGTATAGCAAGGCAGACGGACAAGAGTGTAGGGCCACTGATGTAATTCTAGCAACCTATACTAAGCATTTAGGATTGCAGGTAAGGTATCAACAGTAGTAGCAAAGACAGGCTATGCAGCAGAATAGGATTAACCGAAAGCAGTAACATGCTACACTACTCTAATGCAAGCAGTAGAGAGAAGGAATAGGCGATATCGGGTTGATCAAGGGGGGGCTTGCCTAGAAGCCCGGCAGAGAAGGACGGGTCGTCAACACCGTAGACGATCGGGGCAGCAGCAGTGGCGTTAGTCTCGAAGTCTAATGGATAGAAGAGGGGGGAAGGAACAGTAAATACAGAGCAAACAAAGTATCACAAAATACAACAAGGCAATACGCGGTGCCAGGGGTGATCTAACGCAGGGATAGGTGATACCGGCGAAGAGGGAACACATCCGGGAAAGTATTCCCGGTGTCCGGCATTTTCGGGCAGAGGGACCGGAGGGGGACGGTTGCATGTTCAGGTATTTAGAGGCATCACACGGATATGTGGGTTGCGTAACTGGGTTCGTCTCGTCGTTCTGAGCAACTTTCATGTAGAAAACATTTTCATCTGAGCTACGGTTTATTTTATATTAATTTTAAAATATTTAAATCATTTTTAGGATTTATTTAATTATTTTTAATTCAACATTATCCAGAACAGTGCATGCTGACGTCATCATGACGTCAGCAGTCAACAGAGGTGTTGACTGGTCAAACTGACGTGTCGGTCCCAGCTGTCATAGACTGGTTAGGTTAATTAGGGTTAACTAATTAATTAACATTTAATTGAACTAATTAATTAAATTAGATTAACCTAATCAGGATTAATTAACTAATTAATTATTTAATTTTAATTTTATTTATTTATTTATTTTTTTAAATTTTTTTCTATTTTCGTTTTTCTCTGGGCGTGGGCCCCTCGTGTCATTGGCCCATGGCCTAACGGGCGCACGGGCTAACGGGTGTGGGCGTGCGGGCGTGGGTGCCGGCGCCCGTGTGGAACCGGGCGTACCGGCGCGGCGATGCGGACCGCGGCGAGCGGCCAGCGTGGGGAGGCGGAGCGCGGTGAGGGAGGCCAGAGCGGGGCGGCGGTGTGTGCAGGGCGGCCCGCCGGGGGCAGCGGCGGACGCGGCCGGCACGGCCGGACGGGGCCGGCGGGGATGTAGGCCGCAGCGAGCGAGGGGGCGCCAGGGCGGCAGCAGTGAGCGCAAGCGGAGGGGGCTGGTCCGGGCGAAGCGGACTCGATGGCTGGCCGGAGCGAGCGTGGCCGCTGGCGGCGCCGGCGTGCAGGGGCCAGGTGTGGTAAAGGCGAGGCGAGCGCGGGATGCAGGGCGCGCGTCGGACGGGGGCGGTGGCGCGGGCAGGGGAGATTGCGCGGTGGGCGCCGGAGTAGGCGACGGGCGCGCGCGGGGAGCGAGGGCGGCGAGCGGCGCGGTGCAGACAAGCATGGCGTGAGCGCACGCGTGGGGCGAGCGGCACGGTGGCGATGCGGGACAGGCGAGCGGGCAAGGTTGTGGCCGCGCGGGCGCACGCGTGCACGACGGCGCGAGGAGCAGAGGCGGGCAGGGGGAGAGGAGGCGAGGCCGGGGCCTCACCGACGGTCGTGGGGAGAGGGCAGCGGGGATGGAGGAGGAAGACGGGGACGACGGCGTTGACAGAGATGGGGAGGAGATCCGGCGAGGAAGCGTTCCGGCGAGGGCGGCCGCAGGGCGTCGGGGGCGACGGGATCGGAGCCGATCCCGATCTAGATCGGCGGGGGTAAGGAGAAGGGGATCGTGGGGGGGGGGAGGTGGTGGTCGTGGGGCCAGGGTTCGGTGCCCCCAGGGTTTATAGGCCAGGGGCTGGGCCGGCCGGCTGGGCCTTGGCCCAGTTGGGCCGGGGGGGATTTTTCCTTTTTTTTTCTTTTTCTCTGTTTTCTTTTCTTTTGTCCTTTTCTTTTATTTCTTCTTATTTCCCTGTTTAGTAAAAAGTTAGGCCTCAAAATGATTTTTTTAGAACATGGCAATTGTTCCAATAAATACTAGGCATCCTCTACCACTGTCAAAAATTGGTTTGGAGTGAAATGGATCTCACGCCACTTTTATAATAATTAAAATGCATTAATCCTAGCTGTTTTGGTAAAGTTTGAGCCACCTAATTAATTTATTTATTGTTGGTTACAATTTTAGAATGGTCTCTGCAATATTTGCTATTTATTGAACATTTTAGTTTCTATGTTGGATAACTTTTATTTTCCACTTTCATTTAAATTTGAATTTGAGTTAGGAGTTGAAATGCAATATGATGCTAATGATGATTATGCACTGTTAAACATGCTGACTTGTCATTATCAAAAGTGATTACTGTGGCTAATGACATGGGGTGTTACAATTCTCCTCATCTATCAAGAATTCTCGTCCCGAGAATTAAGAGGGGGAGTAATGGGGAAAGGATTTGGTTACGAAATTCTAACGAGTCTTCTTGTTCTTGTCGCTCTCATCGGAGAGGGTGATTCTTCTCATTGATGTCTTCATCTCTCTACCTCAGGTCATCATGATGAAGTCGGCATCCTTTCTTCGACGTCTTCACCGAACTTACGAAAGAATAAAGGGTGGGTATTCCGGGAGAACGGGCCTCTGCAAGGTTGACTATCTGGTCGATAACATCAGGGAAGGTGGCAGAGAGTAACTCTCGAATTGAAAATTAAGAAAATATCGAGAGCAAGTAAGGAGGTATCATGGGAAGTCTCGAGAGGGCAGGCAATCGCTCGAAGTCTAAAACAGAGTGCGAAAGCGGTTCAGAGTAACGAGAGTAGGTATTGCGCCTGATACCAGAATATATCACTGGGTAGGTGGCTCGTGAATTAAATACGAAGCCAAGCGTGAGGAATACCTTTGGCAGCAGGGGTGTACAGGAGAGTTAGGTTTCGATCCTGTGGAATTGTGGGTTATGGGCCCACCATGTGGGTTAAAAGTAGGAAGGGCGGTGACGTCTTGCACGATCATGTAAGCAAGGCGTGTTAGAGGATAGCCTGTCAGTTATGTCGGCAACAACATTGGTACCAAGGGCGAGGGACGAAGGGAACCATTTTCCTGCTCGTTGAAACGAGGCGGACCAATACGCAAAGTTCTCGTCCATCGGTGGCTACCGAAATGTCATCAACAATAGGAACAGGGTCTTACTGGCAGAGTTGTACACCGAGGTGTTTGCATAAGCAGGAAAATATTACTTCTTAGATCATATAGATCACAAGAAAGGTTAAACAAAACAATGGAAAGGAAAATATGTTTATCAGATTAAACAAAACAATGGAAAGGAAAATGTGTTTAAACACATATTTCAAGGGTATATCCTTCCCAAGGACAAGCAGAGCATGATATTCATGACAGGATATAAAGTAGAAAACTCTTTAGGTAAGGGGAGAAAAATTTCATGACATTACCCATACAACGGTGTTTGGATAATTGATAAGGAAAATTTAGTATTGTGCTTCAAATGCTCTTATTGAAAATCAGAGTACCACAGACATGCTTCGAGATAGCATTGACATGGTCGTCAAGTAAGGGTAAGATTTTGGATGCACAAGGGACCCATCAGGAACAACTTATGGAATAAGTCTTACCATTTCCTCATGGAAGAATGGTTAACCTTGCTAAAAAGGAAACTACATCAAATAGGTCCTCCGGTCAAGTGTGCTAGGCATGACATCATCTTACCAGGTCATATAAAGACCAATGTTATAACTCTTGGAAATATGTTCCAACCATCATATCTGACCGAGGTTTAGATCTGATTAGTGTCGGGATACCTTAGACTCAGGATGCCTGAGAAGAAAAAGGTGCAACACAATTTGATGAGATGACATTGTAAGATTCTCGGGAAATGAACAATAGGAGGGGGTCACAAAACAATAGTTCATCATTAAACCATGGAGAGGATGAGGAGGTGGCTGATTGACTCAGTGACAATTCATCGAGATTTCCAAAAGGATGGATTTCCACAATGATGTGAACAAGGAGATAACAATTGTCAATTCAAATGACATAAGGTTGTATGCTCGAGGAAAACATACACCATTAATCATCGGTTGAAAGGTGCATCCAAAATATGACCATAGGCAGCATGATCAATGTTAGAATGGCGATTCAATAACCAATAGTCTAAGAACGAACTATCGGTCGTTAACATTTAAAGCAATAGGGTTGCCAGAGGTACAGAATCCAAGCAGCACCACTTGTTAGATGGTATCCCGGTTAGAATCAACACGGGGACCAAGAAAGAATGTTGACGGTGAGAAGTATCACAATGCCAAGAATTTTCAAAGAGGTGAAGCAATCCTCACAACATACTCGGCATAAAGGACAGTAGTACTTAAAGGTAGAATATAATGCAAACAGGATAGCAAGTTGCATCCATAACACGGACAAGCTCGCGATGAAAAGAAGTTCAGGGTGTTGTCGATGATAACAAAAAGCATCGAGGGCAAGGAGGGTATTCCTCAACATAACACAGTTGACATCTCGAAAGAAGTCAAAGTGTTGAAGGTGATCCGACACATTTTCCGGGAGGTTTCAAGAGGACGCAATCAAACAGCGACGGCGTCAAGCAGGGAATGACGACGTGAAAGTCATAGGAACAACAAGTAAGATGCAAGCTCAGAATCAAAGTTGCCTTTCAGAACAAGAAACATGATGTTGAAAGCTCGACGTAAGTCATGCTCGCACTCTGAAGAATTTGTGCACCGAAGAAGGTCGAGGTAGCACAATCAAAGATAGCAAGATAAGGGTGTAGCCGATGGTCTAGGACGACATGACTGAGTTTAAATTTCCCAGTAACAATTACTAGGGGTATTTGATTTTTAGAGCGGATTTGATTTACTAAACGGTGTCCTCGGTTGACGGCAACCTAGAACCCGTAGAGTGATTACGACCAGGAAAGTTATTACTTCAACAAGTTAGTAAGATGCCGTGCAAAGGCATGATATCCTCGAGATACCATGGGGTAAAACTCGAAGGTAGAACATGATAGAAGTTGAACTGGGTTGTTGACCTGCGATAACAGATACTTTAACCTTGTCAAAAATAGACGAGGCACTGGAATGGTTTTCTTTCAGACATATGTTAAATAAAGTTAGCATGGTCGGAACCATAGCTGCAAGGGATCCAATTCAATGACACCGAAAGAATTATCCAAATGATTAAATATTCTTGCAAGAAGCTTTCATGATAAGCTCCACATCGGGTCCATGGGCAAGAACACAAAGGTTCGGGGTCGACTCCCACTTCTTCAATGCATAATCTTTCATTCGCTTCTCGCCTTCAAAGAAGTTGTAGAGTTGAAAATTTATCCGACGAAACGCCAGTAGATATGGCCCGCATAATCTTCGGGATCACACAGCTTATGGAAGGCATAGGTTCAACCCATCGGGGAATCTTAGGAACATATAACGCTTCAGGAGTAAATTATACAAGATCGAAAGCAGAGTATGGTTGGGAACGCAGAGGATACAATTTACCAAATGCATTGTGTATCATGGAAGAATTCACAAGGCAGTTAAATATGAAGGACACTATCGATAAATAATCCGACGAAGGATCGGATGTCCATAGCGGAGCTGATGTGAGCATCGGCACACAACCAGATGAAGAAGGAAGGCAAAGGCATCAGATTATAGAACATCCGAATAATTTGATGCTTAGATAATAAAGGAAATATGAATTCCAATACGAAGGATCAGAAGCAGACGCTCTGATCAAGGATGGGTAACTTGAATAGACCTAAGGGTATGATCGATGGCAATTAGATTGGTCGAGAACCAGCTCATGTTCAGAATGACGTCGGAGCCAGAAAGATAATTTTAAAAGGATCAACTAATGATCGCGTGCATTCGCACTCATGTTGAATCAATAATATCAAAATGACGGTGTCAAAGGATACTAATGAATATTACCAGACGTATGGGAAGCATCCATAATGCAAGCAGACAAGTATTTGTAGAGCAATAAGCTGCTACGGATTTTCAGGTGATCGAATAGTATTGCAATGTATCTTGTGAATCATATGAACAGAAGGGGGGAGAACGGATACTCGGTAAGTGCGAGGAATTATCCGTAGGGGGTATTCATGAGGCAAGAACTGCAAGGCAGTAAGCTCAAAGGATTGTCGGAACAATAAAGAGCAGTTCGGGGCATCTTGTAATAACAAGATCAACGGGACTGAATGCATGAATGGCAAGTGTATGTAGTTATCCACAAGTATATAACAGCGGTAGGGAATTTGCAAAGGCGGTGGACATAGGTGTCTCGGGAAATCATCGAATAGCATCTTCGGAACCTACTGGTGAAGTAGGCGATCATCTGTAATAAGGGGCTCTCCGGGTGGATGTAATCACGAGATCCTAATGTTTGAGTTAGTAAATTCATTTTAACCCGAATAGAAGAGAGATCAGAGTCCCAGAGTATAGACGAGGAATAAAAGATCCTAATACCACCCAATGGCGACGTGGGCCTGTAAGACACACAACCATGTTAGTAAAAGTTTTGCAATGTCTAGACTCGACTTCGGCCAAGGAGTGTGGAAGGGGGGGGGGTTCCTACAGGCAGTTGGCTCTGATACCAACTTGTGACACCCCCGATTCAATCGTACACTAATCATACACGCAAACGTGTACGATCAAGAACAGGGACTCACGGGAAGATATCACAACACAACTCTAAAAGTAAAATAAGTCATACAAGCATCATAATACAAGCCAAGGGCCTCGAGGGCTCGAATACAAGCGCTCGATCATAGACGAGTCAACGGAAGCAACAATATCTGAGTACAGACATAAAGTTAAACAAGGTGCCATAAGATGGCTAGCACAAACTGGGATACATATCGAAAGAGGCGCAGGCCTCCTGCCGGGGATCCTCCTAAACTACTCCTGGTCGTCGTCGACAGCCTGCACGTAGTAGTAGGCACCTCCAGAGTAGTAGGGGTCATCGTCGATGGTGGCGTCTGGCTCCTGAACTCCAGCATCTCGTTGTGACAACCAGAAAGAAAAGAAAGGGGGAAAAGGGGGGAGCAAAGCAACCGTGAGTACTCATCCAAAGTACTCGCAAGCAAGGAGCTACACTACATATGCATGGGTATATATGTAAAGGGCCATATCAGTGGACTGAACTGCAGAAAGCCAGAATAAGAGGGGGGATATCTAATCCTGTCGAAGACTACGCTTCTGGCAGCCTCCATCTTGCAGCATGTAGAAGAGAGTAGATGGTAAGTTCACCAAGTAGCATCACATAGCATAATCCTACCCGACGATCCTCTCCTCGTCGCCTTGTGAGAGAGCGATCATCGGGTTGTATCTGGCACTTGAAAGGGTGTGTTTTATTAAGTATCCGGTTCTACTTGTCATAAGGTCGAGGTACAACTCCGGGTCGTCCTTTTACCGAGGGTACTGCTATTCAAATAGATAAACTTCCCTGCAGGGGTGCACCACATTACCCAACACGCTCGATCCCTCTGGCCGGGCACACTTTCCTGGGTCATACCCGGCCTCGGAAGATCAACACGTCGCAGCCCTACCTAGGCCTAACAGAGAGGTCAGCACGCCGGTCTAAATCCTATGCGCGCAGGGGTCTGGGCCCATCGCCCATTGCACACCTGCATGTTGCGTGGGCGGCCGAAGAGCAGACCTAGCAACCTCCATTACAAAGGAAGTCGCGTTACGCGGTCCAACCCGGCGCGCGCCGCTCAGTCGCTGACGTCTAGGAGGCTTCAGCTGATACCACGACGTCGAGTACCCATAACTGTTCCCGTGTGGTGGTTAGCGCGTATAGCCTCGTAGCCAGACTCAGATCAAATACCCAATCTCGTTAAGCGTGTTATTTTGAAGTAACCGCGGACGCCGACCAGGGCCAGGCCCACCTGTCTCCTAGGTGGTCACAACCTGCCCTGTCGCTCCGCCACAAAGTAACACTCGGGGGCCGTCGGGAACCTAGGCCCACCTCTTCCTGGATGGAACCACCTGCCCCTTCAGCCCCCATCTCCGAACAGTAACATAAGTATGTAATAGTATATAGTATATGTACCCGTGATCACCTCCCGAAGTGATCACGGCCCAGTAGTATAGCAAGGCAGACGGACAAGAGTGTAGGGCCACTGATGTAATTCTAGCAACCTATACTAAGCATTTAGGATTGCAGGTAAGGTATCAACAGTAGTAGCAAAGACAGGCTATGCAGCAGAATAGGATTAACCGAAAGCAGTAACATGCTACACTACTCTAATGCAAGCAGTAGAGAGAAGGAATAGGCGATATCGGGTTGATCAAGGGGGGGCTTGCCTGGAAGCCCGGCAGAGAAGGACGGTCGTCAACACTGTAGACGATCGGGGCAGCAGCAGTGGCGTTAGTCTCGAAGTCTAACAGATAGAAGAGGGGGGAAGGAACAGTAAATACAGAGCAAACAAAGTATCACAAAATACAACAAGGCAATACGCGGTGCCAGGGGTTATCTAACGCAGGGATAGGTGATACCGGCGAAGAGGGAACCCATCCGGGAAAGTATTCCCGGTGTCCGGCATTTTCGGGCAGAGGGACCGGAGGGGGACGGTTGCATGTTCAGGTATTTAGAGGCATCACACGGATATGTGGGTTGCGTAACTGGGTTCGTCTCGTCGTTCTGAGCAACTTTCATGTAGAAAACGTTTTCATCTGAGCTACGGTTTATTTTATATTAATTTTAAAATATTTAAATCATTTTTAGGATTTATTTAATTATTTTTAATTCAACATTATCCAGAACAGTGCATGCTGATGTCATCATGATGTCAGCAGTCAACAGAGGTGTTGACTGGTCAAACTGACGTGTGGGTCCCAGCTGTCATAGACTGGTTAGGTTAATTAGGGTTAACTAATTAATTAACATTTAATTGAACTAATTAATTAAATTAGATTAACCTAATCAGGATTAATTAACTAATTAATTATTTATTTTTAATTATTTTTATTTATTTATTTTAAATTTTTTCTATTTTCATTTTTCTCTGGGCGTGGGCTCCTTATGTCATTGGCCCATGGACTAACGGGCGCACGGGCTAACGGTTGTGGGCGTGTGGGAGTGGGTGCCGGCGCCCGAGTGGAACCGGGCATGCCGGCGTGGCGATGCGGACCGCGGCGAGCGGCCAGCGTGGGGAGGCGGAGCGCGGCGAGGGAGGCCAGAGCGGGGCGGCAGTGTGTGCAGGGCGGCCCGCCGGGTGCAGCGGCGGACGCGGCCGGCACGGCGGGACGGGGCCGGCAGGGATGTAGGCCGTAGTGAGCGAGGGGGCGCCAGGGCGGCAGCGGTGAGCGCAAGCGGAGGGGGCTGGTCCGGGCGAAGCGGACTCGATGGCTGGCCGGAGCGAGCGTGGCCGCTGGCGGCGCCGGCGTGCAGGGGCCAGGTGTGGTAAAGGCAAGGCGCGCGCGGGCTGCAGGGCGCGCGTCGGACGGGGGCGGTGGCGCGGGCAGGGGAGAGTGCGCGGTGGGCGCCGGAG
The DNA here is from genome assembly GCA_011799875.1 of Thinopyrum elongatum. NCBI lineage: Eukaryota > Viridiplantae > Streptophyta > Magnoliopsida > Poales > Poaceae > Thinopyrum > Thinopyrum elongatum. The sequence goes on along the minus strand of CM022303.1, from coordinate 372,386,210 downwards.
TAGGCGACGGGCGCGCGCGGGGAGTGAGGGCAGCGAGCGGCGCGGTGCAGACGAGCACGGCGCGGGCGCACGCATGGGACGAGCGACCGGAGCGGGCGAGCAGCACGGTGGCGATGCGGGACAGGCGAGCGGGCAAGGTTGTGGCCACGCGGGCGCGCGCGTGCACGATGGCGCGAGGAGCAGAGGTGGCCAGGGGGAGAGGAGGAGAGGCCGGGGCCTCACGGACGGTCGTGGGGAGAGGGCAGCGGGGCTCGAGGAGGAAGACGAGGATGACGGCGTTGACAGAGACAGGGAGGAGATCCGGCGAGGAAGCGTTCCGGCGAGGGCGGCCGCATGGCGTCGGGGGCGACGGGATCGGAGCCGATCCCGATCCAGATCGGCGGGGGGGGGGGAGGAGAAGGGGATCGTGGGGGGGGAGGTGGTGGTCGTGGGGCTAGGGTTCGGTGCCCCCAGGGGGGATAGGCCAGGGGCTGGGCCGGCGGGTAGGGCATTGGCCCAGTTGGGCCGGGGGGGATTTTTCCTTTTTTTTTCTTTTTCTCTGTTTTCTTTTCTTTTGTCCTTTTCTTTTATTATTCTTATTTCCCTGTTTAGTAAAAAGTTAGGCCTCAAAATGATTTTTGTAGAAACATGGCAATTGTTCCAATAAATACTAGGCATCCTCTACCACTGTCAAAAATTGGTTTGGAGTGAAATGGATCTCACACCACTTTTATAATAATTAAAATGCATTAATCCTAGCTGTTTTGGTAAAGTTTGAGCCACCTAATTAATTTATTTATTGTTGGTTACAATTTTAGAATGGTCTCTGCAATATTTGCTATTTATTGAACATTTTAGTTTCTATGTTGGATAACTTTTATTTTCCACTTTCATTTAAATTTGAATTTGAGTTAGGAGTTGAAATGCAATATGATGCTAATGATGATTATGCACTATTAAACATGCTGACTTGTCATTATCAAAAGTGATTACTGTGGCTAATGACATGGGGTGTTACATTTAAACATTCACAATACATTTCGAGAAAGCATGGCAAGAGTATATGAGCAGCTGAAAGTAAAGCATGCAAGTTGCAAGAAAGTAAAGGGATGGGATTGGAGTGTGCAAACGAAATAGGAGACACGGAGATTTTTGGCGTGGTTCCGATAGGTGGTGCTATCGTACATCCACGTTGATGGAGACTTCAACCCACGAAGGGTAACGGTTGCGTGAGTCCACGGAGGGCTCCACCCATGAAGGGTCCACGAAGAAGTAACCTTGTCTATCCCACCATGGCCATCGCCCACGAAGGACATGCCTCACTTAGGTAGATCTTCACGAAGTAGGTGATCTCCTTGCCCTTACAAACTCCTTGGTTCAACTCCACAATCTTGACGGAGGCTCCCAAGTGACACCTAACCAATCTAGGAGACACCACTCTCCAAAAGGTAATAGATGGTGTGTTGATGATGAACTCCTTGCTCTTGTGCTTCAAATGATAGTCTCCCCAACACTCAACTCTCTCTCACAGATTTGGATATGGTGGATAGATGATTTGAGTGGAAAGAAACTTGGGGAAGGCTAGAGATCACGATTCTTGTGGTTGGATTGGAATGTCTTGGTCTCAACACATGAGTAGGTGGTTCTCTCTCAGAAAATGATTAGTGGAAGTGTAGGCACGTTCTGATGGCTCTCACTCTAATGGAGAATTGGGTGGAGGGGTATTTATAGCCTCCACACAAAATCTAACCGTTACACACAATTTACCAAACTCGGTGGGACCGAATAGTGAAACTCGGTGAGACCGACCTGGTTCAAAATGTGAACGTTAGGCTTTTCGGTGGGACCGACAAGGTCAACTCGGTGAGACCGATGCGCTAGGGTTAGGGCGAAACCTCATCTCGGTGAGACCGATCACATGAACTCAATGAGACCGATTTTAGTAATAAGCAAACAGAGACTTGGTCAGGCAAACTCGGTGGGACCGATCGCTCATTTCGGTTAGACCAAAACGTTACGAAGGGAAACAGAGAGTTTGCAATCCCATCTCGGTGAGACTGAGATCCCTATCGGTGAGACCGAACTGATTAGGGTTTCTGGCTGTGGCTATGTCAATTGAACTCGGTGGCGCCGGATGAATCAAATCGGTGGGGCTGAGTTTGACTTTAGGTTTAGGACATATTTGGAATTGATAAAGCGGTTGAGGGCTTTGGAGCATATCACTAAGCACTTTAAGCAAGCAAGCCATTAAGCAACACCTCATCCCCTTTTAATAATATTGGCTTTTCCTGGACTCAATGTGATCTTGGATCACTAAAATGAAAATGAAGAGTCTTGGGATTTTGCCAATATGTTTCCTTAGCATCTTGAAGGGTTTCCACATCACTGTCCTGCCACTCCACTGTTGAACTCATCTGAAATATACTAGATGAAAATATTAGTCCAACAAGAGATATGTTGACATTAATTACCAAAATCACCCAGGGAGCACTTGTGCTTTCAATCTCCCCATTTTTTGGTAATTGATGACAACACACATCAAAGCTTTTAGATAAAGATATGAAGTGTAACAAGTAAAGCTTTGGAAGAACATGCAACATGCATTGGCTCCCCCTACATGTATGCAATCATATGAAGATAGATTATAAAAGTATGTGAATGCGTAAACATGTCAGAGCAAGTAATGAGTTACATGTATCTTGGCTATATGCATCAGAGCAAATGATGTGAAGTGCAGAAAATATACCTACATGTTCATGAGTCCTTCTTGCAAACAATATGTACATCAGCAAGACATCCTCATGCACATGAGTGTGATGCATATACTTACCTTGTGGCCTTGAGCTGACTTTGGAAGAGATGAACCTAAGAAAACAGGGTTAGATAACACATGAACATCTACTAAACAGAGCAAGAACAGGAAACCACAAGAGTACCAAGACTGGGATGACATGTAGTGAGTGAGTACTTAGTACTCTATTTGGATATTGACATGTCCCCAAGGGATAAAGATATGCAATGAATTCCAAAGATTTTCTTCCCTTAAGTGTCTTTCTCCCCCTGAATCTGATATTGGATAATGGGAGAAGATAGGGAATAGAAAATCAAAGCAAAGAAAATCAAAGCAAAAGACACAAAGAAACATCTACTAACATGTCTTTCCCCTCTTAAAGACATGTGGCTTCTCTCCTCGTTGAATACCATGCATTTGGGATGGCTAAGAAGTCTCCCTCTCCCTTTGATGTGCTCTCTCTCCCCCTTTGACATCAATTTCCAATAAGGTATCTTCTGGAGCATGAGTCAAGTAGGTTTGGTCCTTGAGTCACATTACAAAGCAACATGTAATATAAGATGCTGGTAGAGGACAAGAATCATCGAGTGGAGCTGGAACAGATATGCAGGATGCAAATGGCAAAATGTTTCCTCAGTAGTGAAATCGGTAACACCGAATTTTTTCCTTCGGTGGCCCCGAGTTGTTTCGATTTTGCCGATAAGAAAAAATCGGTGAGGCCGAATTTAACACAGAGAGAAAAAAATTTGTCATCTCAGCTCACTAGGCAAATAAGATCTCACAAAGATTTGCAGGGAATTAACTGAAGGATTTGCAATGAATTAAATGCAGAGAATGTAGAAAATAACTGAGAAAAGAAAAGAAATCTAGATGAAGTATGCAAGAGATAAATGCAAGAACACAGAGAAACACTAGAGAACTTCATCTAGAATTGGTCGGCGAATGAGTCACCTATGTTAGAGTATATTGACTTAGGAGTCAAGTGAATGCACTTGATCATAGGTCACACTCATCGTTTAAGCTCAAAATGGGGTTGCCATTTTTCGTTTAAGCATTTTGATGTATTCACATCTTGTTGAGCTGCTTTGACCCATGTCTTGGGGTAAAGCTTCTCTAGGATGGAATAACATACCTTGGGTGGTGGTGTTGATCTTGATTATGTAGTTGAACTTGTGTTGGATGCTCAAGGTTGATGTAGTTCATCAAGAGTTGAGAGCACCACTTGTAGTTTGAGTTCACCTTCCTACATGGGTTAGTCTTGCAAGGAAGAGCACTTGTGTGTCCAAAATGACAATAATGAAACTTGATATATTGTCAAAGGATATATTGAAAGGATTCACACTTCCTTGTCTCCAACCACCATATTGTAGAGACTTGGTGATGTAGAGATTGCCTAGAATGTGAGTGAGTTGCAATCTCATAGAGTTGGGCTCATCCAAGTACCTACAAGGGTTAGATAACATGCAAGGGTACAAGTATAGATCCAAGACATATGATCATCATGATAAGAGAAATATCAAGGATTAGTCATGTAATGGCTCATGACTTGCATGCATCCAAATGGAGTTTCCACTCCAAGTTTGAGGCATCAATGATGTTCAATTCACCTCTCAAACGGAAAAATACTTCCTCATCAAGCGGTTTGGTGAATATATCCGCCAATTGCTTATCGGTACGAACATGCTTAAGATCGATATCTCCTTTAGCAACATGATCTCGAATGAAATGATGACGAACTTCAATATGCTTAGTTCGAGAATGTTGCACGGGATTGTGAGCAATCTTAATAGCACTCTCATTATCACAAAGCAATGGAACATGTTTCACATAGATCCCATAATCTTTAAGAGTTTGGGTCATCCAAAGTAATTGAGCACAACATGAACCGGCGGCAATGTATTCCGCTTCGGCGGTGGAAAAGGATACCGAGTTTTGTTTCTTGGAGGACCAAGACACAAGAGATCTACCAAGAAATTGACAAGTACTCGAAGTGGACTTTCTATCAACCTTGTCTCCGGCATAGTCCGAATCGGAGTAGCCAACAAGATCAAAAGAAGACCTCGTAGGATACCAAATGCCAAAGTTTGGTGTGTGAATTAAGTATCTCACTATCCTTTTCACAGCCATAAGATGACATCCTTTGGGGGCCGCTTGATATCGTGCACAAATGCACACACTTATCATAATATCGGGACGGGAGGCACATAGATATAACAATGAACCAATCATAGAGCGGTAAACCTTTTGGTCAACCGGTTCGCCATCCTTAGTCAAGTCAAGATGTCCACTAGTACGCATGGGTGTATTCATACCTTTGCATTCTTGCATGTTGAACTTCTTGAATAAGTCCTTGGTATACTTTGTTTGAGAAACAAAAGTACCCTCCTTAGTTTGCTTAATTTGCAAACCAAGAAAGAAGTTGAGTTCGCTCATCATAGATATCACAAACTTCTCCGACATTAGTCTTCCAAACTTTTCACTAAAATGAGGGTTAGTCGAGCCAAATATGATATCATCAACATAAATTTGGCACAAAAATAATTCACCATTAACCCTTTTAATAAACAGTGTTGACTCAATTTTACCAATCTCAAAGCCTTTTTCAATAAGGAACTTGGTCATGCATTTATACCATGCTCTAGGAGCTTGTTTAAGACCATAAAGAGCTTTGTGAAGTTTGCAAACATGGTCGGGTTTCTTAGGATTAACAAAGCCGGGAGGTTGTTTAACATAAACTTCCTCCTCAATTTCACCATTTAGAAAATCACTTTTAATGTCCATTTGATACAATGTGATATCATGATGGTTGGTATAAGCAAGTAAGATGTGTATGGACTCAGGTCTAGCAGCGGGGGCATATGTCTCACCATATTCCATACCTTTGACTTGAGTGTAGCCTTGAGCGACGAGACGGGCCTTGTTGCGTACAACTTGTCCATCTTCATCTTTCTTATTCCGAAACACCCATTTGGTACCAATGACATTATGCTTCTCATCGGGCTTTTCAACCAATGTCCACACTTGGTTCCTCTCGAAATTGTGTAGCTCTTCATGCATGGCGTTCACCCAATCCGGATCATCAAGGGCATCTTCAACCTTCATAGGTTCAATACTAGAAATGAATGAGTAATGTTCCCAAAAGTTAGCCAAATGAGTTTTAGAGCGAGTAATTCTCCCGGTTTGGATATCGTCAAAGATTTGTTCGACGGGATGGTCTCTTGAGACTCTTGCTCTAACTCGTGAGAGCTTTTGTTTAGGTCGGGGTAGAACATCCTGTTCATCATCTTGTTCTTCCTCTTGGCCTTCTTTGTTGTTGGTGTTGTCGTTCACTTGTGGAGGCGGAGAAGGAGGTTGATGAGGTTCATCTTGGTGTACTTCCTCGTTTTCTTCATCTTGGCGAGTCCCACTTGTGGATGCCTCCGAGTCAACTCATGGTTCACCTTGTCGTGAGGTAGAAGCTTCCACTTGGACGGAGGAGGTACTCTCCTTCACCTCTGTTGGACGAATCTTGCCAATAGACAAGTCTTGGATTGCTTCCGAAGGGTCTTTGTCTCCGACATCAATTGGCAATTGCTCTACTTGCGAGCCATTAGATTCATCAAACTTCACATCTACCGTCTCTTCAACCTTTCAGGTGAAATTATTGTAGTAACGGTAAGTGTGAGAGTTTGAGCCATAATCGAGTAGGAAACCTTCATGAGATTTAGGAGCAAATTTCGAACGACGATGCTTATCAAGAATGTAGCACTTTGAGCCAAATACTCGAAAGTATCCAACTTGGGGTTTGTTACCGGTGAGAAGCTCGTATGCCGTCTTGCCGAGTAGCTTGTGAAGATATAGACGATTTGTTGCATTTCAAGCTGTCTCAACCGCTTCCGCCCAAAAGTGTTTTGGCGTCTTGTACTCATCAAACATCGTTCTCGCCATCTCAATAAGAGTCCGGTTCTTCCTCTCAACAACTCCATTTTGTTGAGGCGTGTACATAGCCGAGAACTCATGTGCAATCCCTTCTTCGTCAAGAAAGGTGTCCACATTTGCGTTCTTGAACTCCGTTCCGTTGTCGCTGCGAACCTTCTTGATCTTCACTTCAAATTGATTTTGGGACTTCCTAGCAAAGTTCTTGAAGATCTTTTGGACCTGTGATTTATCATCAAGAAAGTACACCCACGTAGATTTTTCAAGGAATAGTCTGGAAAGCGTTCCTCAAGGAATCTCCACATAGTGTAAGCACAATCAAGAGTAGGCAAGCATGCTATCAAATTTCTAGGCAAACCTCTAGTAATAAGATTGACAGTTCTAAGATTGCCAATCATGTCGAGAGACTCATCGGGGGTAGGATGCAAAGGATCAACAAGGGGCGCACAAGGGCTAGTAATGTACTTTTTCAAGTGATATTCATTGAAAATCTCAAGCATCTCATTTTTCCGAGCATTAAAGAACTCTTCATCAAGTATGGGTACTCTATGTCTAAGACTCCCCATCGTAGACTCATCCATCTTCCTCCAATGGTGATTAAACCAAAGCAATGGAGACAAAAGCTCTGATACCAATTGAAAGGATCGAGAAGAGGTGTCTATGGGGGGGGGTGATTAAACCCTCAACAAAGAAAAGTAGCAGTTTTTAATTTCTTCAAGTTAAGGTGGAGTTTTAGCACAAGTTTAAACATTCACAATACATTTCAAGCAAGCATGGCAAGAGTATATGAGCAGCGAAAAGTAAAGCATGCAAGTTGCAAGAAAGTAAAGGGATGGGATTGGAGTGTGCAAACGCAATAGGAGACACTGAGATTTTTGGCGTGGTTCCGATAGGTGGTGCTATCGTACATCCACGTTGATGGAGACTTCAACCCACGAAGGGTAACGGTTGCGCGAGTCAACGGAGGGCTCCACCCATGTAGGGTCTACGAAGAAGCAACCTTGTCTATCCCACCATGGCCATCGCCCACGAAGGACTTGCCTCACTTGGGTAGATCTTCACGAAGTAGGCGATCTCCTTGCCCTTACAAACTCCTTGGTTCAACTCCACAATCTTGACGGAGGCTCCCAAGTGACACCTAACCAATCTAGGAGACACCACTCTCCAAAAGGTAATAGATGGTGTGTTGATGATGAACTCCTTGCTCTTGTGCTTCAAATGAAAGTCTCCCCAACACTCAACTCTCTCTCACAGATTTGGATATGGTGGAAAGATGATTTGAGTGGAAAGCAACTTGGGGAAGGCTAGAGATCAAGATTCTTTTGGTTGGATTGTAATGTCTTGGTCTCAACACATGAGTAGGTGGTTCTTTCTCAGAAAATGAGTAGTGGAAGTGTAGGCACGTTCTGATGGCTCTCACTCTAATGGAGAAGGGGGTGGAGGGGTATTTATAGCCTCCACACAAAATCTAACCGTTACACACAATTTACCAAACTTGGTGGGACCGAATAGTGAAACTCGGTGAGACCGACCTGGTTTAAACTGTGAACGTTAGGCTTTTCGGTGGGACCGACAAGGTCAACTCGGTGAGACCGATGCGCTGAGGTTAGGGCAAATCCTCATCTCGGTGAGACCGATCACATGAACTCGGTGAGACAGATTTCAGTAATAAGCAAACAGAGACTTGGTCAGGCAAACTCGGTGGGACCGATCGCTCATTTCGGTTAGACCGAAACGTTACGAAGGGAAACAGAGAGTTTGCAATCCCATCTCGGTGAGACCGAGATCCCTATTGGTGAGACCGAATTGATTAGGGTTTCTGGCAGTGGCTATGTCAAGTGAACTCAGTGGCGCCGAATGAATCAAATCGGTGGGGCCGAGTTTGACTTTAGGTTTAGGACATATTTGGAATTGATAAAGTGGTTGAGGGCTTTGGAGCATATCACTAAGCACTTTGAGCAAGCAAGCCATTAAGCAACACCTCATCCCCTTTTAATAGTATTGGCTTTTCCTATTGACTCAATGTGATCTTGGATCACTAAAATGAAAATGAAGAGTCTTGGGCTTTTGCCAATATGTGTCCTTAGCATCTTGAAGTGGTTCGACATCCTCCTGTCCTGCCACTCCACTGTTGAACTCATCTGAAATATACTAGATGAAAATATTGGTCCAACAAGAGAAATGTTGACATTAATTACCAAAATCACCCAGGGAGCACCAGTGCTTTCACTATCTTTTTATCCATGAAAGTTATTTGAGTCTTCTTTGATCTCTTATATGCATGATGGCTTATAGCCTCATATTTCTTCTCCGATATTTGGGTTTTGTTTGGCTAACTTGATCTATTTATCTTGCAATGGGTAGAGATGCTTTGTGATTGGTTCGATCTTACGGTGCTTGATCCCAGTGACAGAAAGGGAAACGACATGTACGTATCATTGCCATTAAGGATAACAAGATGGGGTCTATTTCTACATAAATAGATCTTGTCTACATCATGTCATCATTCTTATTGCATTACTCCATTTCTCCATGAACTTAATACACTAGATGCATGCTGGATAGCGGTCGATGTGTGGGGTAATAGTAGTAGATGCAGGCAGGAGTCGGTCTACTAATCTTGGACGTGATGCCTATATAATGATCATTGCCTTGATATCGTCATGAGTATTTGAAGTTCTATCAATTGCCCAACAGTAATTTGTTTCCACTGTTTGCTATTTTTCTCGAGAGAAGCCACTAGTGAAAACTACAGCCCTCGGGTCTCTTCTTTAATATATTTGCCTTCAAGATCTATTTTTCTATTCGCTCTTTTATTTATTTGCAACTTTTATTTTCAGATCTATTAATCCAAAAACCCAAAAATACCTCGCTGAATTTTATTTGCTTTTATTTGCATCTTCCAATCTACTACAATTTTATCTATCTCGTTACCCGAAAGGGATTAACAACCCCTTGAACACGTCGGGTTGCAAGTATTTGTTCTTTGTGTGCAGGAGCTGTTTACGTGGTGTTGCGTGGTTCTCCTACTGGTTTGATAACCTTGGTCTCATCACTGAGGGAAATACCTACCGTCGCTGTGCTGCATCATCCCTCCCTCTCTGGGGAAAAACCAACGTAGTTCTAGCAGACATCAAGAGGAGTTTCTGGCGCCATTGCCGGGGAGACATCATCAACATCAACCAGGTTCCTAATCACAAATCTCATCTCCTTGCAATTTACATTATTTGACATTTGCCACTCGTTTTCCTCTCCCCCACTTCACAAAAATTTGCTGTTTTATTCGCCCTCTTTTTCGTTCGCCATTTTCTCGTCAGATCTGTTGTTGAGTGCAATCTTGTTGCGAAGTCACCATCACACAAGAGAACACCAAGTTGTGTGATTTCTCAAATACCAACAACAATGATTTTATTAGCACTCCAATTGCTTCTCCAGCCACTAGCGCGGAGACTTGTGATATTAATACTGCTTTGTTGAATCTTGTTATGAAAGATCAGTTTTTCGGTACTCCTAATGAGGATGCCGCATCCCATCTTAACACATTCGTGGAATTATGCGATATGCAAAAGAAAAAAGATGTGGACAATGATGTTGTGAAGTTGAAATTATTTCCGTTTTCTTTGCGAGATCACGCAAAAATTTGGTTTTCCTCTTTGCCTCACAATAGTATCGATTCTTGGAATAAGTGCAAGGATGCTTTTATTACTAAGTTTTTTCCGCCCGCGAAAATCATTTCCCTTAGAACCCAGATCATGAATTTCAAGCAACTTGAGCATGAGCATGTTGCACAATCTTGGGAAAGGATGAAAATGATGCTAAGGAATTGCCCAACTCATGGGTTAAATGTTTGGATGATCATACAAAATTTTTATGCGGGATTGAATTTTGTTTCTCGTAATCTTTTAGATTTCGCCGCGGGGGGTACTTTTATGGAAATTACTTTGGGTGAAGCTACTAAATTGTTAGATAACATCATGGCAAATTATTCACAATGGCATACCGAAAGGGCTCCTACTAGTAAAAAAGTTAATTCGGTAGAAGAAATAAATTCTTTGAGTGAAAAAGTGTATGCTCTTATGAAGTTGGTTGCTAATAAAAATGCTCCTATTGATTTTAATGATATGCCTTTGTCTACTTTGATTGAGCAAAATAGTGATGACATAGATGTGAACTTTATTTCGCGAAACAACTTTAATAACAATGCTTATAGAGGTAATTTTAATCCTAGGCCTTTTTCTAGTAATTCCTCTAATAATTATAGTAATTCCTATGGTAATCCTTCTTATAATAATAATAGGAACACCTCTGATCTTGAGAATAATATTAAAGAATTTATCAATACTCAAAAAGTTTTCAATGCTACAATTGAAGAAAAACTGAATAAGATTGATGATATGTCTAGATGTATTGATAGAATTTCTCATGATGTGGAAAATATCAAGATGAAAATTTTTGTGCCTAAGGTTGAGGAATCTATTAAAGCTCTTTATGTTTCTATGGATGAAAGTAAGAAAAGAACCTCTATGCTTAGAGCTAGACGACAATTTTTAGAAAAAGCGTTTTCTAGTGATTGCTTTCATAAAAGTGATGAAGATCTTAAAATGATTGGTGTTTCTTCTATTGATTACTTGTTTAGTAAAATTATGATTGATGAAAAAGGGACTGGAGAAGAGTCAACTTTAGCTAGAAGGCGTCCCAATAATTTGGAGGGTGAAAATCTTGTTGAAATTTTTGATAAAAGTGGGTTTGAAGAGGTCAAGACTTTAACTAGTGATGTGCCCACTATTTTGGATTACAAAGACTTTAATTATGATAGTTTCTCTTTGGTTGATTATATTTCTTTGTTGCAATCCATGATAAATTCACCCCATGCCTATGAACAAAATAAAGCTTTTACTAAACATATTGTTGATGCTATGATGAAAGCTTTTGAAGAAAAGTTGGAATTAGAAGTTTCAATTCCTAGAAAATTACATGATGAATGGGAATCTACTATCAAAGTCAAGATTAAAAATTATGAGTGTTTTGCTTTATGTGACTTGGGTGCTAGTGTTTCTACAATTCCTAAATCTTTGTGTGATGTGCTTGGTCTTACCGATATTAAAGAATGCTCTTTAAATTTGCACTTGGCGGATTCTACTATTAAAAAGCATATGGGAAGAATTAATGATGTTCTTATTCTGGCAAATAGGAATTATGTGCCCATAGATTTCATTGTTCTTGATATTGATTGCAATCCGTCTTGCCCAATTATTCTTGGTAGACCGTTTTTACGTACAATTGGTGTCGTGATTGATATGAAAGAAGGCAATATTAAATTCCAATTTCCACTAAGGAAGGGTATGGAGCACTTCCCTAGGAAAATAATTAGGCCACCTTATGAATCAATCATGAGGGCATCTTATTGATCTCGAAACAAAGTTGACAACACGTAGATCTTTTGCGTTATGCCTAACTAGGGGCGTAAAACGATAGCGCTCGTTGGGAGGCAACCCAACTTGTATCTTTTTGCTTTTTGGTTTTCTTTCTGTTTTCAATAAAATACCCAATTATGCCTCTGATTATATGTGTTTCTGTGGTTTAAATTAGTGTTTGTGCCAAGCAAAGCCTTTGGGTTGATTTGGGTGATAGTCGATTTGATCTTGCTGAAAAACAGAAACTTTTACACTCATGAAAATATTTTTTATTTTTTACAAAAGAGTGATTTTGAGTTGATTATTTTTGAATAAGATTTATAAACAAATTTATTACGTTTTCCTAATTTTTAAAAAAATTTGGAGTTTCATAAGTATTCGAAGTTTCCAGATTGCTACAGACTGTTCTGTTTTTGACAGATTCTGTTTTCTTTGTGTTGTGTGCTTGTTTTGATGATTCTATGGTTTTCTTTGAAGAGTTTTTGCCATATAAAAGTTGGAATACAGTATATATAATGCAAAAATAAAATATGAATGGGTTTTCAACAGTATTTAAAGTAGTGATTTGTTTTCTTATACTAACGGATCTCACGAAGGTTTTGTTGAGTTTTGTGTGATTGAAGTTTTCAAGTTTTCGGTGATATTACGATGGATGAAGGAATAAGGATTAGCAAAAGGCTAAGCTTGGGGATGCCTGAGGCACCCCAAGATAATATTCAAGAATTATCAAGCAACTAAGCTTGGGGATGCCCCCGAGTGGCATCCCCTCTTTCTTCTAACGACCATCGGTATTTTACTTGGAACTATATTTTTATTTGTCACATATTATGAGTTTTGTCACATATTATTTGTCACATATTATGAGTGTCTTTGTATGATTTGAGTCTTTTCTTGTTTTGCTTTTTATTTTAAGTCTTGAATCCTTTCTGGACACACCTTTTTGAGAGAGCCAAAAACTATGCTATGCTTGCTCCTATGCTTGACTTAAATTTTTAGAGCCATGGAATTGCTCTAGTGCTTCACTTATATCTTTTTGAGCACGGTGTGCTTTGTTATTTTTTGAAGAAATTCTCTCATGCTTCACTTAGATTTATTTGGGAGTTAGTAAAATTTTGAAGAAATTCTCTCTTGCCTCACTTAGATTAATCTGAGTGAAAGAAATATTATGCTCATGTTCTTCACTTATATTTGTTTGAGCTTATTAAAAGCAACATATGAAACCGGTCCCAAAGTGATAGATATCCAAGAAGGATATAATAAAAACTTTCATGAAGACCATTGGACAAAATAAACTTGGTTCTTTGTAATAGTTTTGAGACATGACGATATAATATGTGAGCCATGTTGATGAGTAATTGTGCTTTAGTGAGAATATTGGTGTTAAGGTTTGTGATTCCCTATGCAAGTACGAAAGTCAATAGTTATGCAATGAAATTATATCTTACTTATGGTGCATTATTCGGTGTTACTTATGCTTAATGCTTGCTTACGAGATTATTCATATCTTGGCTGGGTGCTTCTCAATCTTTTTGCTAGCCTTCATTTGCACTAAGTATGATCACTACTTGTGCATCCAAAACCCTTTAAACCAGTTTTGCCATATGAGTCCACTATACCTACCTATATGCGGTATTTCCATGCCGTTCTAAGCAAATTTGTATGTGCCATCTCTAATTTTCAAAATAAATTTCTCTTTTGTGTGCTCGTACCGCTCGCGAGGCGGTGAGGGGTGGCCGATATTTTCCATGCTAGATGTGTTATTCTCACGATGAGTGTTTATCCACTTGTCATTGCACGAGAGTATGGCAAAGGTATTAGGGATGTCCAGTCCCGAAATGAAAAATGAATTTACTTTATGTTGTCAAATAATAAATTCCTTGGAAAGTGTTGGTATGGAGGGCACCCGTGGATACGGCTAGCCATGGAAAGTGAAAGAAATGGTGGAAAAAGGAATAAACTTTATTTTCTGTTTGGGAACCGCCTATGATATATCTAGCATGGAAAGTGTTGGGAGCTCTAAGTCGTTTTCGTTGGTGAGAAAAGTATGCCTCTCAAAATGTTTTTATCTCTCAATTTAAGCTTTGAGCTCTGGCACCTCTACAAATCCGTACTTCCCTCCGCGAAGGGCCTTTCTTTTAATTTATGCAATTTTTATTTTTAATTTGAGTCTCCATCTTCTCTTACAAAGCACCAACTAAGGGGCACTATGATTGTACTTGAGCATTGGGTGTAGCTAATATTCGAGTGTGTTTCATGAATAGATCAATGATTGAGCATGATGAGCTAGGGATAACTTGCTTTACCGTTGATATTTTGAAAAACATGGTTGCTTGTTGATATGCTTGAGTATTTAAGTTATCATGTCAAAACTAGACTATTGCTTTGAACCATATAAAAGTCCAAATGTCCATGCTATTAAGAAAAGAATATGTGATGAACATGTTAGGCAGCATTCCACATCGAAAATTCTGTTTTTATCATTTACCTACTCGAGGACGAGCAGGAATTAAGCTTGGGGATGCTGATAAGTCTCCAACGTATCTATAATTTTTTATTGTTCCATGCTGTTATATTATCATTCTTGGATGTTTTACAATCATTTTATATCATTTTTTGGTACTAACCTATTGACATAGTGCCTACTGCCAGTTGCTGTTTTCTGCATGTTTTTTACATCGTAGGAAATCAATACCAAATGGAGTCCAAACGCAGCGAAACTTTTTGTGGATTTTTTTTTGGACCAGGAGACATCCAGTGGGCCGGAGAAGCACCTAGGGGGTGCTCCGAGGGGAGCACAACCCACCAGGGCGCGCCTAGAGGCCCAGGCGCGCCCAGGTGGGTTGTGCCCACCTCGGGGACCTCCCGCACCGCCTCTTTGCTCTATAAATACCCCAATATTCCAGAAACCCTAGGGGAGTCGACGAAAATCAATTCCAGCCGCCGCAAGTTCCAGAACCACCAGATCCAATCTAGACACCATCACGGAGGGGTTCATCATCCTCATTGGTGCCTCTCCGATGATGCGTGAGTAGTTCATTGTAGACCTTCGGGTCCGTAGTTAGTAGCTAGATGGCTTTCTCTCTCTCGTTTGATTCTCAATACAATGGTCTCTTGGAGATCCATATGATGTAACTCTTTTTTGCGGTGTGTTTGTTGGGATCCGATGAACTTTGAGTTTATGATCAGATCTATCTTTTTATCCATGAAAGTTATTTGAGTCTTCTTTGATCTCTTATATGCATGATTGCTTATAGCCTCGTATTTCTTCGCCGATATTTGGGTTTTGTTTGGCCAACTTGATCTATTTATCTTGCAATGGGAAGAGGTGCTTTGTGATGGGTTCGATCTTACGGTGCTTGATCCCAGTGACAGAAAGCGAAACGACACGTATGTATCATTGCCATTAAGGATAACAAGATGGGGTCTATTTCTACATAAATAGATCTTGTCTACATCATGTCATCGTTCTTATTGCATTACTCCATTTCTCCATGAACTTAATACACTAGATGCATGCTGGATAGCGGTCGATGTGTGGAGTAATAGTAGTAGATGCAGGCAGGAGTCGGTCTACTAATCTTGGACGTGATGCCTATATAATGATCATTGCATGGATATCGTCATGAGTATTTGAAGTTCTATCAATTTCCCAACAGTAATTTGTTTCCACCGTTTGCTATTTTTCTCGAGAGAAGCCACTAGTGAAAACTACGGCCCCCGGGTCTCTTCTTTAATATATTTGCCTTCAAGATCTATTTTGCTATTCACTCTTTTATTTATTTGCAACTCTTATTTTCAGATCTATTAATCCAAAAATCCAAAAATACCTCGCTGAATTTTATTTGCTTTTATTTGCATCTTCCAATCTACTACAATTTTATCTATCTCGTTACCCGAAAGGGATTGACAACCCCTTTAACACGTCGGGTTGCAAGTATTTGTTCTTTGTGTGCATGAGCTGTTTACGTGGTGTTGCGTGGTTCTCCTACTAGTTCGATAACCTTGGTCTCATCACTGAGGGAAATACCTACCGTCGCTGTGTTGCATCATCCCTCCCTCTCTGGGGAAAAACCGACGTAGTTCTAGCAGACATCAAGGAGGACGACGATTACGCGGGTGATTATGAGGATGAGGTTGATCAAAATCAGAACTACGTGCAACCACCAGCACCACCACCAGGTCGTCCACATGCAAATAATCGCAATGGTAGGGCTGCTGCACCACCACCTCAGGTACGAGATCATGACTATCTTCCTAAACTAAAATTGAATATTCCACCATTCGAGGATAGATATGTTCCTCATATATATCTTACTTGGGAGTTGGAAACTGAACAACGTTTTACATGTTTACAATATCCTGAGGAAAGATGTGTTGCTACTGCTCTTTGTGCTCTCACTAGTTTTGCATGTGTTTGGTGGTCTGAACATTGTAGATTATATCCTATTCTAGCTACTTGGGCTGCTTTGAAAACTTCTATGCGTACTCGTTGGGTTCCACAATATTATCAACGTGAATTACTTCAGAAATTGCAGTGCTTAAGACAAGGAAAAAATTATGTAGAAGAATATTATCAGGAATTGCAAACTGGCATGATTAGATGTGGTATAGTTGAGGATAATGAAGCTATGCTTGCACGTTTTATGGGTGGATTAAATAGAGAGATTCAGACAATTTTAGAGTTTAAGGAGTATAACAATATCACTCGTTTATTCCATCTTGCTTGCAAAGCTGAACGTGAAGTGCAGGATCAACGAGCATTGGCGCGGACTAATTTTTTTGCAGGTCAACCTTTATCATGGACACCGCGTGCATCTTCTGCTTCCACACATTCTGCTGCACCGGCACCTCCGTCAGCTGCTACCTCCAGCCATGATACAAGAAAGCATGCACTACCACCACTATCTGCCAAGAGCACACCTACCGGGCCTGCATAGAGCTCTTCTTCATCCATAGCATCAACAGGGCACACACATGATATTATTTGACGTCGTTGTAAGGGTAGAGGTCATTATGCGAGAGAATGCCAATCTCCACGTGTTATGATTGCTACCGAGGATGCTGGGTATGAGTCCGCTAGTGATTATGATGAGGAGACTTTAGCTCTTATTACAAGTGAAGAACACGGTGGAAATGATTCTGATCATGAGACACAATACATGGCTGCTGAAGATGCTGACAGGTATGAAAGTTTAGTTGCTCAACGTGTTTTGAGTGTGCAGGTCACACAAGCTAAGCAACATCAGAGGCATAATTTGTTCCATACAAAGGGAGTTGTGAAGGAACTTTCTATTCGTGTCATCATAGATGGAGGGAGCTGCAACAACTTGGCTAGCATGGAGATGGTGGAGAAGCTATCTCTCACCACAAGACCACATCCACATCCTTACTACATCCAATGGTTCAACAACAGCGGCAAGGTTAAGGTAACACGTACTGTTCGTGTGCATTTTAGTATCTCTACATATGCTAATTATGTTGATTGTGATGTGGTACCCATGCAAGCATGTTCCTTATTATTTGGTAGACCATGGCAATTTGATAAAAATTCTGTACACCATGGTAGAAACAATCAGTATACTCTTGTTCATAAGGATAAACATATTACTTTGCTTCCTATGTCTCTTGATTCCATTTTGAAAGATGATATTAATAGAGCTAATAAAGCAAAACACGAGAAAAAGAAGAGTGAAAATCAGATTGTGGCAAAAGAATTTGAGCAACAAATGAAGCCTAATAATAAACCATCTAGTGTTGCTTCTAAAATTAAATTGAAAAGTGCATGTTTACTTGCCACCAAATCTGATATTGATGATCTAGATTTCAGCAAATCTGTTTACTATGCTTTTGTGTGCAACAAGGCATTGTTTTCATTCGAGGATGTGCCTTCCTCTTTGCCTCCTTCTATCACTAACATTTTGCAGGAGTTCGCTGATGTCTTTCCACAAGACGTGCCACCGGGATTACCACCTATTCGAGGGATTGAGTATCAGATTGACTTAATTCCTGGTGCGTCGCTGCCAAACCATGTGCCATACCGTACCAATCCAGAGGAGACGAAGGAGATTATGCATCAAGTACAGGAGCTACTCGACAAAGTTTACACGCGTGAATCTCTTATTCCTTGTGTTGTTCCTATTATACTACTGCCTAAAAAGGATGGTACATCGCGTATGTGTGTTGATTGTAGAGGCATTAATAATATTACTATTCATTATCGTCATCCTATTCCTAGGCTAGATGATATGCTTGATGAATTGAGTGGCTCTACAATATTCTCCAAAGTTGATTTGCGTTGTGGATACCATCAAATTCGTATGAAATTGGGAGATGAATGGAAAACGGCATTTAAAACTAAGTTTGGATTATATGAGTGGTTATTCATGCCTTTTGGGTTAACTATTAAACCCAGTACTTTCATGAGATTAATGAACAAAGATTTACGTGCTTTAATTGGATGATTTGTGGTAGTCTATTTTGATGATATACTGATTTACAGCAGATCTTTGGAGGAACATTTGGAACATTTACGTGTTGTTTTTATTGCACTACGTGATGCACGTTTGTTTGGTAACCTTGGGAAGTGCACCTTTTGCACCGATCGAGTGTCTTTTCTTGGCTATGTTGTTACTCAACAGGGAATTGAAGTAGATAAAGCCAAGATTGAAGCTATTGAGAGTTGGCCGCAGCCCAAAACGGTCACACAAGTGAGGAGTTTCCTTGGCCTCGCTGGTTTCTATAGGCGTTTTGTGAGAGATTTCAGCACCATTGCTGCACCTCTCAATGAGCTTACAAAGAAGGATGTGCCTTTTGTTTGGGGTACCGCAAATGAAGAAGCCTTCATGATATTGAAAGATAAGTTAACACATGCTCCTTTACTTCAACTTCCTGATTTTAGTAAGACTTTTGAGCTTGAATGTGATGCTAGTGGAATTGGATTAGGAGGTGTGTTATTACAAGATGGCAAACCTGTTGCATACTTTTCTGAAAAATTGAGTGGGCCTAGTCTGAACTATTCTACTTATGATAAAGAATTATATGCTCTTGTTCGGACCTTAGAAACATGGCAACATTATTTATGGCCCAAAGAATTTATTATACACTCTAAATCGTCGGGGCATGACACCTATGGGATCCTAAGGGACCCCTTTACGATTCGGCGGGGGGAGAGGTATGCGCAAAGAGCAGAACCAACGATCGATGCGGGAAGATTTTACCCAGGTTCGGGCCGCTGATCAGCGTAAAACCCTACTCCTGGCTTGTGTTATTATTGATGTTCTTGAGCCCAGCCTCCAGGAGCGCTCGCAGTGAACAGTATGTTTTAAAGAGCAGCTACGCATGTAGAATGGGCCAGAAGCTCTCCTCCCCTGTAGCAGTTGCCGTGGGCCTCCTTTTATACCATCAAGGGGTCACCACAGTGGCAAAATGTACATACATTGAGGTGTAAAGTAGCTACAGGGTTACCATACCTAACCCCTGACAGACTAGGACGAATGCATTTAATGCACCGTGAGGTGTCCGTTTAGGTGTCCTTACTTTCTTGGGGATGGAAAAAGGGGCCATCCCATCAGCACCGCTTAAGCTCTCCTCCATTGGCGCGTCGCCACACACCCGAAGAAGGACCCAGAATGTCGGGTTTGTCGCTGTGCTAGAGCGGTGGCACAGCAACAAAACCTTGCCAGGCGCCAAGCCTTGCCGGGCGCTAGGCCTTGCCGGGCGCCGATCCTTGCTGGGTTCCGCAGGCCACCCCGGCAAGATCTTGCCGGGGGAGCTGGCCTTCAGATTCCAGCTCTTCTTATCTGCTGATCCTCAGATCTCTGACTGGATGATTTCTTTGGTGGCTTGAATCAACCTCGAACTGTTCCCTGGTAAGCCTTGCCGCGAGGATGGCTACAACTGCCCGTGCACAAGTACGGTGTACTAGTGGCCCAATACTTAGTACACCGATAGGAGCCCCCGGGCCAAGGCCATACATGAGTGCGAGGCGTTGTTGGGCTAGGCCCAAACAGTGCACGGGCACGCGTGGCAGAGGATTAACTGCTCGTAAATATCCAGTTTACTGTGCCCCCCACTACGCGTGCCAAACGCGTGACGTGGGAAGCGGGCCTCAAAAGCTGCGACTGCAACACGCCTGCAGAGGCGCATTAACATTGGGGAGTAAAAGAGGCGGCCCCACTCCTTCCCCAAAAAAAGGAGAAGCCGCAGAGGCACAAGCCTATTTACCCCCCTCTTCTTCTCAATCTGGCCGTCGCCATCGCCTTCCTCCTCTCGAGCTCAGAGCGAAGCTTTCCCTCTTCCGCCCGCCGCTTCCACACTCGCTTCACCCCCGGCTTGCGCCCTCACAGCCGCCATGCCACCCAAGACCAGCAAAGGCAAGGGCAAGGAGGCGAAATCCGATGTCCCGGAGAGCGAATTGGTGAAGATGCGGAAGAAGTATGCCGTCTTCGCCCCGTCGCTCGACGCAGAAGCTCTGAAGAGGCGGTACCAATGCATGTGGGCGAAGGAGACGCAGGCTCACCCCGCCACACGCGTGATTCCAGGTTCTTGTTCCAAAAGTGGGTCGGACAGATACCTTTTCTTCGCTGCGTATTTCTGTTGCGGGCTCTGCCCCCCATTTTCCGACTTCTTCAATGATATCATGTACACATACGGCTTTCATCTTCTCGATTTCATGCCGAATGCGGTACTTTGCATGTCCATCTTTGCCCATCTTTGTGAAAACTTTGCCGGAGTGATTCCCAACACTACTCTTTTCCGCCATTACTTCTTCCCCCGCATCCAAAAAGGAAAGGCCCTCTCTGGTTCTATCGCCTGGATTCCAAGGGCTTGGAATAAGGAAATATACCCAGAAGGAGTTTACCGCGAAAAGTGGGACGAATGGCGGACTGAATGGTGCTGGATGAAGGAAGCAGATCCCCATCCATTTTGTCTACTCCGGCAACAGAAGGCGGTTCGTGGCAGTGGTTGGAGCAGTCTTGCCGCTGACGACGAAAAGCTCACAATCGCCATCACCAGGATTCTTCGCCTGAAAGCTGCCGGGTTGACAATGGAGATGATTGGCTTCAACTTTCTCCGCCGCCGCATCGCCCCCTTGCAGAACAGGGGAAGGCCAGCTTGGGAATACCGAAACACGGCGGACATTATGAGATTGCGCCCCGGGTTGAATAATAATCTGACTACTATGCAACTTGGCGCTCTCCGTCAAAAGCTGTTCCAGCGCGATGACAAGCATCGGCTGCCGGCAAGGATTGTCCCTTTGTGCAACAATTCTGCTCTGGGGTCAATCATCGCCTTCATGCCGATGTTCAACGCCCACGCTCTTGACGCGACTTGGGCCGAGCCAACCGAGGAGGAAGCACAGAAGTTTTTTGATAAATTGACGGAGAGACCCGTCCGAGAAGAGGCGGATTTCATCCGAGCCACCACCGACAAAGAAGTAGCATACATTGCTACTAGGGTGGAGGAGGCGAATCTAGCCAAGGAGGCCGGCAGCGTTGGCTTCACAGAATGGGAAACTAGCGATGCAGAGGTAGTAGTGGAGGTAAAACCTGCCGGGAAGGACAAAGCTGCCGGGGACCAGAGCAGCACAGCCGCTGAGAGCTCGTCCGACGAGGACATGGCCGAAGAAGAACCGCAAGAAGAGCTCCCAGCCCCGAAGAAGACGAAGCGTGTTCTTCGGAAGGCTGCATCTGGCATCCCGGCAAACCAGCCTTCTTCGAGCGGCGAGGCTCCCGGCAAGAAAGTGGCTGGCAAGACTGCACCGCGGCAAGGGGTTCATCAGCAACCTACGCGGCGCGCGAGACCCACACCAGCGGCCACTGCAGGAGCGGCAGGGGTGTCTCGCACTACCGCACCGGAAGCTGCCCTGGTGCCTGCCACAGCCAAGTGACCTAGGACCCTTCCTCCGCCTTCCCACTCAGATATCGCCACGGAGGCCGATTTCGACATCTCCGGCTTGAGTCCGGAGCTGGAAGAAGAAGAGTGAGTGCTTTGCCACAGCCTTTATTTTCCAATATTGGATCAACCTTGCTGACTTGCTTTTATTGTCTCTGCAGTGATGCAGAAACCTTGCTGGAGAGGATGACGAAGAAGGCAAAGACTTCCATGGGCGACGAGCCCCCGGCAGGTTCCACGAGCGTGCCAGAAACTGTCATCGTCAGCCCGGAGCTCAGCCCTCAACACAGCCCCCAGCACAGCCCCCAACGTAGCCCCCAGCGTAAGTTCACTGTTCTTTTTCCGCTGGCAGGTGCTGAGGCTTCCATTCTTGCCACTGATATCTTTGGGCTCGCAGGAGAAGAATGGCAACAAGGAGTGTTGTCGGAAGACGTCCCCGTCGTGCCACCTCCATCGACCACGCCGCCCACAAGCACGTCCCCGGCAAGAGATCCTACCGACGAGCCCATCTTAACTGAGGAGGAGCCGGCAAGCATGGACACCGGCAACCCTCCCCCGGCAACCGAAGTTGCCGGGAGGGGCGAGGCCACCTCTCAACAGCTCGACGCAGGTAATCGATTGCCTCAAAACGCTTGCTACTCTTTCCCTTATCTCTCTGTCTTTGGTCCCTTCGAACTTCAATCTTGATCATATTCTGTTTCCCTCCTTCGTCCTCCAGAGTTCCCTGTGATGGAACACATGGACATCGATGTTATCATCGAGGAGACCGCCAGGGATGCCGCTGTCGAAGCAGACAGGATCGCTGCCAGCGAGGCCACCAAGGATGCCACTATCGAGGCTGATGGTGCTCTTGGCGAGGAGGCCGCCAAGACTGCACAGGAGGAACCCGCCAAGGAGTCTACTGAAGGGGGCGGCAGGGAGGCTGATGACCGTACTGACGGCATTCCTGCCGCAGGAGCGCCAGGCGCTGCACCGGCCACGGAGCCCCCTGCCACTGGTGAGGCGGTTGCTGAAGACCAACCGTCAACATCTGAAGGCCCCCTATCCAGCAAATATCTCAAGGTTGGCGAGAACTTGTTTGTCAACTTGCCGGGGACGGCAAGCATTGGGGCACCTGCCAAAGGAGAAGTCTTTGACGAAGAAATCATCGCTTCTGCCAGGCTCGAGGTTGTTGATGATCCCAGTGCTAGCAGCGGCAAATCTGAAGAGGATCAGCTCCTTCAGGCCATGGGAGAGAATTTCCGCAAGCTCCAGGCTCTCCACCGCGCCCGGAAAGATAAAGCGGATTCCAGAATGGCAGTTGTCGAGGCGGCCGAAGCAGATTTCCAGAGGCGCGTCGAACAAATGCAAGTCTGGTATGCCGAGGCCCTCCAAGAGCTGACTGCTGGCAGAAATCCTCCTGAAGCAATCTGATATGGAGAAGGCGCAGGATGAAGCTACTCAAAGAATTGCTGCTGAAGATGCTCTCCTGACGGGGCGCCGCATTGCTCTTGATGCCCATGAGGAAGATCTCACCGCACATGAGCAGGCGCTCGCCGCCAAACTTCGCAGCAAAGATGAAGATATCGAGAAGCTTGTCGTGCGGCGGACCCAGGAGCTGGAGCAAAAACATAAAGAGGCGCTCGAAGCTCTGACTGCAAGTCACGCCGGCAAGCTCAAGGAGGCCGTCGATGCTGCCGAAGCTGCAGAGGCCGCCAAGAACGAGCTGAGCGACAAGGTAAAGAAGCTGGAAGTAGATCTCGAAGAGCACGGCAAGGAGCTCTCGACGCTCAAAGGTGATAGGGAAAAAACCCTTCACACCTTGGCGGAGATGCAAGTTGCCCTATCTAACAAAACCAAGCAGCTCTCCTCTGCGGCTGATGCTATTGCAGTTCTAGAATTGAAGCTGACCACGTTGCAGAAGTCTCTCGAGGCCGACAAGGCCCGTGAGAAGGCTCTACTCAAGGATCTCCAGGGAGAGAGGAACCTGCTCAAGAGCGCTGCCGCCACCCAAATCGATTACGAGAAGGGGGTGGAGATCTGGACCAGACGTCTCATCGCCGCTACGAAGAAGCTTACGGCGGAACTGTCAACCATGGGCCTGTCAAACTTCAGGTATTCTTCCGAGGAAAGGATATCTTCAAGTGCCAGGTTGACGATGTTCTTTGAAAGCATCATCGACGCCTTGAGGTTGCTCCAATCTAGCCGGGCGACCCAATTGGCCAACGAGACTCGCCGGCTTTGCCGGGCCATCCTTCGCAAGGTGCTTATCAAGGTGGTGCACAGCAATCCCGGCATCGATCTCTCCAACGCGCTCGGCCATCTGCCAAAGGACGCAAATGTCGAGGCGCTCGAAGAACGTATCGCGCCTATCCTTGAGAAGGTGGACTCCATCAAAAGGATCGAAGGCCAACACAGAGATTAAGTGCTCCCCCTTTTCTTGCCATCGTCATTCCATGTCAAAGACAATTAAGTCTCAAGTTAGAATTGCGGCAACTCATTAATGTAATAAAACTCGCCTATGTTTAGGTACATGCATGCTATTTCTCTTGTCTGATTCCTTTATGTATGGAATCACCCTACGCTTACTGAAAAACTTGCCGGCGTGCAACCTGCCGCGAGCGCTGGGTGCGGGACTTCAGCAGCCTACTGGAGGCGCAGCGGCCGGCAAGACTCCTTGGCGTTCTCAGTGCAACCACTTAAATCGTTGAGCAGACTCGAAACAAAATAAGGGCGCAACTGATTACAATAAGGGTTCCTTCGCGTGCAGATTTTCCATACAAAAGTCGGAATCGTCCAAGGAAATAACTTTGCAATAAAAGAAATTTGTTCTAAGTTTTTAGAACTTAGCTTTCTATCGCTATCCTTCCTCCGGCAAGCGTCGATTCCGAACGTCGCGAACTGGTACTCATATCTCCCTTCCCCCCCGCCCCCCCGGCAAATGTCCACGCGAGGAATCCTTCTGTCTTTTAAGAAAAAGAAAGAAGAGAAAATAAAGATATTAAACCTTGGCGGTTCGTTAGAACTTACCGAGAGTAGGTGTCATACAACATCTTAGACAAACATGCATATATAAATATGAACATGGGAATCAATAATGGAATGTACAACACTTAAATTTATTCATCTGTGCTCAGGGTCTGCGCCAGGCTTTCTACAAAGGATCACATGCCTTGCCGGCAAGACTTGTACAAAAGAGTGGTTGCTGGGAGCCCCCGGCAACCGCGCCTTATGGATAGAACTTGCGAAGATGTTCGATATTCCAGGAATTGCTCACTGGAACGCCATCTTCGGTCTCCAAGCGGACAGTGCCGGGCCTGGTGACTCGATAGAACTTGCGAAGACAAGGTCGCCTTCCTCAAGGCTTCGGGCATGAACTTTGCGGCTATGGTAGCGGCGCAAAGCTTGCTGGTAGCATGCAGCTCGCACAGCAGCCTGAAGACGATTCTCCTCAAGGAGCACAGCGTCATCTTGGCGCAGTTGCTCTTGCTCAAGCTCATCATAAGTGAGCACTCGAGGTGATCCGTACGTGAGTTCCGTGGGGAGAATTGCTTCCGCTCCGTAGACCAGAGCGAAGGGTGTCTGGCCGGTGGCTCGATTTGGTGTCGTTCTGATTGACCAAAGAACTGCCGGCAACTCATCAATCCAGCGTCTTCCGCACTTTTTCAGCCTGTCAAAAGTTCTGGTCCTGAGACCGCGCAGCGCTTAAGCATTGGCCCTCTCTGCTTGGCTGTTGCTTCTCGGGTGAGCAACAGAGGCAAAACAAATTTTGCCGCCAAGGTCTTGGACGTACTGCATGAAGGTGCGACTTGTGAACTGTGTGCCGTTGTCGGTGATGATATTGTTGGGTACACCGAAATGGCAAACTATCCCTTTAAAGAACTTGACGGCTGATTGTGCAGTCACCTTCCTCACTACTTCCACCTCCGGCCACTTTGTGAGCTTGTCGATAGCAACGTACAAGTACTCAAAGTCCCCGGCAGCACAGGGGAAAGGGCCTAGTATGTCGAGCCCCCAGACCGAAAATGGCTAGGAGAGAGGGATTGTTTGAAGAGCTTGAGCTGGTTGATGCAATTTCTTCGAATGAAACTAGCACGCTTCACACTTGGTGACTAGTGCAGTTGCATCCTAGAGAGCAGTAGGCCAAAAGAAACCTTGCTGGAATGCTTTCCCGGCAAGTGCTCTTGATCCTATGTGAGAACCACATATGCCTCCATGTATTTCTGCCAACAGCTCTAGTCCATCCTCCCGAGGACTGCACTTTAATTTCACACCGTTTGGTCTCTTTCTGTACAGAACGTCATCGACGAACTTGTACATAACAGACCGATGGGCTACTCTTTCCGCTTCTTCCTGTTCCTCCGGGAGTTCTCCTGTTTGAAGGAAATGGACAATGTGCTACGCCCATGCTGGAGCCTGAGGCTCAACGGCTAGGACTAAAGGCATCTCCTTCGCCGGGGGAACGTTTGTCTCGACAGCAAGGGCCTGAGGCCCTGCTGGAGCCTGTTGTTCCCCGGCAGGCATGTCGATCCCGGCAACTTCCTTGCTGGCGGCTCCCGGGAGCTCTGCCGGGAAGTACTGACCAGAGTTCAACTTTCTTCTCTTTTCTTGCCGCATTGATGGCGCCACGGATGGTTGAGTCAATTGGAGCACAAAAGTTCCTGGTTCCACAGGCAACTTGAGGGCGGCACGCTTTGACAGGTCGTCAGCAACACTTTTCTCGGCACGAGGAACGTGCTCCATTTGCAGACCGTCAAAGTGCTCTTCCATTTTTCTCACTTCATCCACATAGGCTTGCATCAATGGACTCTGATAACTCTTGTTAACTTGCTTGACGACAAGCTGTGAATCGCCTTTGATGACGAGCTTTTTGATACCAAGGTCTGCCGCGATCCTAAGACCGGCGAGCAAACCCTCGTATTCTGCTGTGTTGTTGGTCGAACTCTCCCGGGGAAAATGCATTTGGACTACGTACTTGAGGTGCTCTCCGGTGGGTGCGACAAGCAGCACGGCAGCACCGGCGCCTTGCAGCGAGAAAGCCCCGTCAAAGTACATAACCCATTGCTGATCGATTTCCTTGCCGGGGAGAGTTGTTTCTTGAACCTCTTTGTCCGGCGTTGGGGTCCATTCCGCAATGAACTCCGCCAAGGCCCTGCTCTGAATTGTCGAAGTGCTTTCAAACTTGAGGCCGAAGCTCGATAACTCCAACGCCCACTCCACGATCCTGCCGGTTGCTTCTGGATTTTGCAAAATCCGTTGCAACGGAAAGCGAGTGACGACGGTGATTTCATGTGCTTGAAAATAATGGCGCAGCTTCCTCGAGGCCATAAGAAGGCCGAAAAGCAACTTCTGCACGCCAGAATATCTTGACCTAGCTCCTTCTAAAAGAGAGCTGACAAAATAGACTGGGCGCTGCACCACCTTTTTCTTCTGCAATGATTTTTCTGACTGCACAGATCCTGTTTTGCCGGGATCAATCCTTGCCGAGGAAGATCCTGCCGCATCATCTGACGGTCTTGCCGCTGGTGTCGCTTCCTCATCAGCCTCTCTCTGCGCCACTAGCGCAACACTAACCACTTGATTTGTCGCTGCCAGATACAGCAGCAACGGCTCTTGTGGTTTAGGCGCGACTAGCGTCGGCGGAGAGGAAAGGTATTTCTTCAAATCTTGCAGCGCAGCCTCCGCCTCCGGAGTCCATTTCATTGGACCTGCCTTCTTCAAAATTTTGAAAAAGGGCAGGGCGCGCTCAGCAGATTTGGAAATAAACCTGCTTAGAGCAGCAACACAGTCGGCAAGACGACGCACATCCTTGACGCGTCTCGGCGCTTCAATTTGCTCAATAGCTTTGATCTTGTCGGGGTTCGCTTCGATTCCCCGGCAAGATACAAAGAATCCGAGGAGCTTGCTGGAAGGAACACCGAACACGCACTTCTCAGGATTGAGATTCAAGTTGATCTTGCGCAGATTTGCAAATGTTTCTTGTAAATCTTGAATGAGCGTCGCTTTGTCTTTGGTTTCGACCACTATATCATCCATATACGCCTCCATATTTCTATGGAGTTGAGGCTCAAAACCAATTTGGATTGCTCTCGCAAATGTCGAACCAGCACTTTTCAACCCGAAAGGCATTCGTATAAAACAATATGTACCACATGGGGTGATAAATGCGGTCTTCTCTTCATCTTCTTTCGCCATGAAAATCTGATGATACCCTGAATAGGCATCAAGGAAGGACAGGAGATCACAACCAGTGGTGGAATCCACAATCTGGTCGATGTGTGGCAAGGGAAAGGGATCTTTTGGACAGGCTTTATTGATATCTGTATAATCGATACAAAGCCTCCATTGACCAATCCTGCCGCCTCCAGCTTTCTGATTTCTTCGGCAATGAATTCTTGCCGCTCCAAGGCTTGCTTCCTGACCCTCTGCTTGACGGGCCGCGCATAAGGACAGACAGCAGGGTGGTGCTCAATTACCTTCCTGGGAACACCGGGGATGTCAGACGGTTGCCATGCAAACACGTCGACATTCGCCCGCAGGAAGGCAACGAGCACGCTTTCCTATTTGTCATCTAGGGTGGAACTTATGGTGAAAGTTCCCCCCATTCCGTCCTCCCTGACGGGCACCTTCTTGGTCTCCGGCGGAGCAGCCTTGGATTTCTTGCTCTTGCCGGTGGAACTCTCTGGTGCATCCTCGACGGAAGCGCAGCACTCCGAGGAGGTGCGCTTGCTGGAGTTCGCGCCAAGGTTCTTGCCGGTCTTCTTCTTCCCCCCGGGAGTTCCAGCGGCAGGAGCAGATGCCTTGATGGCAGGTGCTGCAACTGCTTCCCGGTAAAGTTGGTCGGCATAGATGAGCGCATCCTTTTTATCGGAATGGATAGTGATGACGCTCAACGGCCCGGGCATCTTCAAAACATTGTATGCGTAGTGTGATGCCGCCATAAACTTAGCCAGCGTTGGCCGACCAAGGATTCCATTGTATGACATGGGGATCTTGGCGACATCAAACACTACCTTCTCGGTCCTGTAGTTGAGCTCGCTACCAAATGTCACCGGCAGCGTAATCTTGCCCTTGGGCTGGGTTCTTCCCGGACTGACCCCTTGAAACGTACCTGTTTCTTTGATGTCCTCATCAGGAATTTGGAGCTTCTTGAGCACATCCGGTGAAATTAGGTTTAGCCCGGCCCCACCATCAACTAGCATTTTCGTCACCTTGAGGTTGCGAATCGTTGGTGATACCAACAATGGCAAACACCCGACCACAGTTGTGCGATCAGGGTGATCCTCGGCATCGAAAACGATAGGCATGTTGGACCACTTTAGGGGCCTACATGCATCTGGTGATGGCTCTGCTGCATTGACTTCCCGCACCCACTGTTTGAGTCGTCGGTGGGAAGAATGCAGCGAGGCACCCCCATCGACACACATGGCCTCCGTAGCTTTCTGGAATTCTTGCTCACTGGACTCATCATCTTCTTCTTTGTCTCGGTCCCGAGCGGGCCTATCCTTCTGTTGCTTGGCCTTGCCGCGGCGCCCCCCTCGGCCACCGCGCTTCTTGCCGGATCCGTCAACACCATCTTGGGCCTTCTCCTTATCTCGCCTTTCATATTTGGCCCTCTGTTTCTCGGCAAGCTGTTCAACTTGCCGGAAATTCTGGAGATCGTGGCCCTTGGTGCAGTAGGAAGAGGACGAGAACCCCCACGGCGTTCTGGTGATCCGAGCCAGGCAAGCGGTATCGTTCGCAGTGGTAGCGGTAACCTACACGCCGCTGGATCCAGAGACGGAGCTGTGTTGCCTACGAGTGGCACAACAAATTCCAGAGATCGGAGGGCGCCTGCTGGAGCTCCCGCGCCGGCGCAAGCATCACGACCTACCCAGGTCATGCACGATGAGCGACGTCATGGCGCTGGTGGTTCAGGGCGTCCCCATGAAAAGATTTCTGCGCATCAATCCCAAGATGCGCGGGACCAGCATGCACACCGAGCTGCCGGCGGAGGTGGATCGCGGTCGCGCGACCATGGTGGTGCTCCTTCTAATATGGTTAGGAGTCAGAGCACCTCACGTACCTTGCACCTGTCGCCGCCGCCTACGCCAGCAGAAGCCTTGGCACGTGCGCAGCTACACCTCGATTTCCCTCCTGCCTCGGAGAAGATGGAGGAGTGGCGAGCTACTATCCAGAGCCTTATCGGCTTTGCCAACAAAGATGGGCCGCAAGAGGCAGCGCCCTCGCAGCGAAGGCCCATCGATCCATCGTGAGCCGATGTGGAGAAAACTGGAGGTGGTGCAACCATGGTGCACTCCCCTCCGCGGCACCAGCGGCGGCCGACAACCCAGCAGGTCGACCGCCGTGAAGAAGTTTCCACGGCGTCGTCTGATCCACGGATGCGCCGCGGTCAGTGTCAAGTTCTCCAGGAACGAGGCAAGGAGGACGCTCGAACTACCATCGAGCGGCGACGGGAAGCGCGCTATCAGTCTAATAAGCGCGCAGGGCCGGCTCTCGACGGGCCTGCGCTAGGGGACGTAGGAGACTTGCCTTACGACGTAGGGACTCCAGCGTTTACCCGTGAGCTGTGGCAAGTCTAATGGCCCAATTCCCGAACCTTCAAGCCGGAGGTCCCGGAGAAATATGACAGTAAGACCCATCCCTCGGAGTTCCTGAGCATCTACACCATTGCGGTGCAGGCTGCCGGTGGCCGCGATGACAAGATACTTGTAGACTACTTCCCGTTGGTGCTCAAGCCCAACGTCAGGTCGTGGTTGATGCATCTGCCGGAGAATTCTATTTCTTCTTGGTCAGATCTGTGCCATCAGTTTGTTAGCGCCTTTGTTGGAGGCCACCAAGCTCCTGGTCAAGAGAGTGATTTGCATATCATCCCTCAGAAGGAGGGCGAGTCCCTGCACAAGTTTATGCAAAGGTTCAGCCGGGTGCAGTACAATATTCCTGATGTTTACCCTGCCGCTGTCATTAGCGCGTTTCATCAGAACATGCATAACCGCAGAATGCGGGAAGAGCTGGCAATGAACAAAGTCAGGAGTATTGCCGAGCTTTACGCTCTGGCCGATAAATGCGCTTGAGCTGAAGAGGGGAGGAAACTCCCTGGCGAGGCTGTTGGCGCGGCGGGCGAATCCGAAGATGAAGACGCCGCGACCCCGTCAAGGAAAGGCCGGCGGCGGAACAGGAAACGCGGAGGCAAGGCCGTGCTTGCTGTCGAGGAATCCGGCAACCCCGGCGCCACCAAGAAGGCCAAGGTTGTTGACCCCGACAAGGATCTTGCCGGGTGCCCTTCCTGTCAGGCCTTGGCGGCTGCCAACAAGTCGGAAAGCTCCGGCAAGCAGTATTGCAAGATCCATCACACCAAGGGCCATGATCTCCAGAATTGCCGGCAAGTTGAACAGCTTGCCGAGAAACAGAGGGCCGAATATGAAAGGCGAGATAAGGAGAAGGCCCAAGATGGTGCTGACGGATCCTACAAGAAGCGCGGTGGCTGAGGGGGGCGCCGCGGCAAGGCCAAGCAACAGAAGGATAGGCCCGCTCGGGGCCGAGCCAAAGAAGAAGATGATGATGAAGAAGATGATGAGTCCAGTGAGCAAGAATTCCAGAAAGCTACATAGGCCATGTGTGTCGATGGGGGTGCGTCGCTGCATTCTTCCCACCGATGACTCAAACAGTGGGTGCGGGAAGTCAATGCAGCAGAGCCATCACCAGATGCATGTAGGCCCCTGAAGTGGTCCAACACGCCTATCATTTTCGATGCCAAGGATCACCCTGATCGCACAACTGCGGTCGGGTGTTTGCCATTGTTGGTATCACCAACGATTCGCAACCTCAAGGTGACGAAAATGCTAGTTGACGGTGGGGCCGGGCTAAACCTAATTTCACCGGATGTGCTCAAGAAGCTCCAAATTCCTGATGAGGACCTCGAAGAAACAGGTACGTTTCAAGGGGTCAGTCCATGAAGAACCCAGCCCAACGGCAAGATTACCCTGCCGGTGACATTTGGTAGCGAGCTCAACTACAGGACTGAGAAGGTAGTGTTTGGTGTCGCCAAGATCCCCATGTCATATAATGGAATCCTTGGTCGGCCAGCGCTGGCTAAGTTTATGGCGGCATCACACTACGCATACAATATTTTGAAGATGCCCGGGCCGTTGAGCGTCATCACTATCCATTCCGATAAAAAGGATGCGCTCATCTGTGCCGACCAACTTTACCGGGAAGCAGTTGCAGCACCTGCCATCAAGGCATCTGCTCCTGCCGCTGGAACTCCCGGGGGGAAGAAGAAGACCGGCAAGAACCTTGGCGCGAACTCCGGCAAGCGCACCTCCTCGGAGTGCTGCGCTTCCATCGAGGATGCACCAGAGAGTTCCACCGGCAAGAGCAAGAAATCCAAGGCTGCTCCGCCGGAGACCAAGAAGGTGCCCGTCAGGGAGGATGGAACGGGGGGAACTTTCACCATAAGTTCCACCCTAGATGAAAAATAGGAAAGCGCGCTCGTTGCCTTCCTGCGGGCGAATGTCGACGTGTTTGCATGGCAACCATCTGACATCCCTGGTGTTCCCAGGAAGGTAATTGAGCACCACCTTGCTGTCTGTCCTCATGCGCGGCCCGTCAAGTAGAGGGTCAGGAAGCAAGCCTTGGAGCGGCAAGAATTCATTGCCGAAGAAATCAGAAAGCTGGAGGCGGCAGGATTGGTCAAAGGAGTGCTTCA
The DNA here is from genome assembly GCA_011799875.1 of Thinopyrum elongatum. Classification (NCBI taxonomy): domain Eukaryota; kingdom Viridiplantae; phylum Streptophyta; class Magnoliopsida; order Poales; family Poaceae; genus Thinopyrum; species Thinopyrum elongatum. The sequence continues at coordinate 372,353,530 of CM022303.1, read as the reverse complement.
TCCAACCTGGTTGGCCAATCCGGTTGTAGTGCGAAAAGCGAATGGGAAATGGAGGCTTTGTATCGATTATACAGATATCAATAAAGCCTGTCCAAAAGATCCCTTTCCCTTGCCACGCATCGACCAGATTGTGGATTCCACCGCTGGTTGTGATCTCCTGTCCTTCCTTGATGCCTATTCAGGGTATCATCAGATTTTCATGGCGAAAGAAGATGAAGAGAAGACCGCATTTATCACCCCATGTGGTACGTATTGTTTTATACGAATGCCTTTCGGGTTGAAAAGTGCTGGTTCGACATTTGCGACAGCAATCCAAATTGGTTTTGAGCCTCAACTCCATAGAAATATGGAGGCGTATATGGATGATATAGTGGTCAAAACCAAAGACAAAGCGACGCTCATTCAAGATTTAGAAGAAACATTTGCAAATCTGCGCAAGATCAACTTGAAGCTCAATCCTGAGAAGTGCGTGTTCGGTGTTCCTTCCGGCAAGCTCCTCGGATTCTTTGTATCTTGCCGGGGAATCGAAGCGAACCCCGACAAGATCAAAGCTATTGAGCAAATTGAAGCGCCGAGACGCGTCAAGGATGTGCGTCGTCTTGCCGACTGTGTTGCTGCTCTAAGCAGGTTTATTTCCAAATCTGCTGAGCGCGCCCTGCCCTTTTTCAAAATTTTGAAGAAGGCAGGTCCAATGAAATGGACTCCGGAGGCGGAGGCTGCATTGCAAGATTTGAAGAAATACCTTTCCTCTCCGCCGAAGCTAGTCGCGCCTAAACCACAAGAGCCGTTGCTACTGTATCTGACAATGACAAATCAAGTGGTTAGTGTTGCGCTAGTGGCGCAGAGAGAGGCTGATGAGGAAGCGACACCTGCGGCAAGGCCGTCAGATGACGCGGCAGCATCTTCCCCTTCAAGGATTGATCCCGGCAAAACAGGATCTGTGCAGTCAGAAGGATCATTGCAGAAGAAAAAGGTGGTGCAGTGCCCAGTCTATTTTGTCAGCTCTCTTTTACAAGGAGCTAGGTCAAGATATTCTGGCGTGCAGAAGTTGCTTTTCGGCCTTCTTATGGCCTCGAGGAAGATGCGCCATTATTTTCAAGCACATGAAATCACCGTCGTCACTCGCTTTCCGTCGCAACGGATTTTCCAAAATCCAGAAGCAACCGGCAGGATCGTGGAGTGGGCGTTGGAGTTATCTAGCTTCGGCCTCAAGTTTGAAAGCACTTCGACAATTCAGAGCAGGGCCTTGGCGGAGTTCATTGCGGAATGGACCCCAACGCCGGACGAAGAGGTTCGAGAAACAACTCTCCCCGGCAAGGAAATCGATCAGCAATGGGTTATGTACTTTGACGGGGCTTTCTCGCTGCAAGGCGCCGGTGCTGGCGTGCTACTTGTCGCACCCATCGGAGAGCACCTCAAGTACGTAGTCCAAATGCATTTTCCCCGGGAGAGTTCGACCAACAACATAGCAGAATACGAGGGTTTGCTCGCCGGTCTTAGGATCGCGGCAGACCTTGGTATCAAAAAGCTCGTCATCAAAGGCGATTCACAGCTTGTCGTCAGGCAAGTTAACAAGAGTTATCAGAGTCCATTGATGCAAGCCTACATGGATGAAGTGAGAAAAATGGAAGAGCACTTTGACGGTCTGCAAATGGAGCACATTCCTCGTGCCGAGAACAGTGTTGCTGACGACCTGTCAAAGCGTGCCGCCCTCAAGTTGTCTGTGGAACCAGGAACTTTTGTGCTCCAATTGACTCAACCATCCGTGGCGCCATCAATGCGGCAAGAAAAGAGAAGAAAGTTGAACTCTGGTCAGTACTTCCCGGCTGAGCTCCCAGGAGCCGCCGGCAAGGAAGTTGCCGTGATCGACATGCCTGCCGGGGAACAACAGGCTCCAGCAGGGCCTCAGGCCCTTGCTGTCGAGACAAACGTTCCCCCGGCGGAGGAGATGCCTTTAGTCCTAGCCGTCAAGCCTCAGGCTCCAGCATGGGCGCAGCACATTGTCCATTTCCTTCAAACAGGAGAACTCCCGGAGGAACAGGAAGAAGCGAAAAGAGTATCCCGTCGGTCTGTTATGTACAAGTTCGTCGATGACGTTCTGTACAGAAAGAGACCAAACGGTGTGAAATTAAAGTGCATTCCTCGGGAGGATGGACTAGAGTTGTTGGCAGAAATACATGGAGGCATATGTGGTTCTCACATAGGATCAAGAGCACTTGCCGGGAAAGCATTCCGGCAAGGTTTCTTTTGGCCTACTGCTCTCCAGGATGCAACTGCACTAGTCACCAAGTGTGAAGCGTGCCAGTTTCATTCGAAGAAATTGCATCAACCAACTCAAGCTCTTCAAACAATCCCTCTCTCCTGGCCATTTTCGGTCTGGGGGCTTGACATACTGGGCCCTTTCCCCCGTGCTACCGGGGGCTTTGAGTACTTGTACGTTGCTATCGACAAGTTCACAAAGTGGCCGGAGGTGGAAGCAGTGAGGAAGGTGACAGCACAATCAGCCGTCAAGTTCTTTAAAGGGATAGTTTGCCATTTCGGTGTACCCAACAAGATCATCACCGACAACGGCACGCAGTTCACAAGTCGCACCTTCATGCAGTACGTCCAAGACCTTGGCGGCAAAATTTGTTTTGCCTCTGTTGCTCACCCGAGAAGCAACGGCCAAGCAGAGAGGACCAATGCTGAAGTGCTGCGCGGTCTCAGGACCAGAACTTTTGACAGGCTGAAAAAGTGCGGAAGACGCTAGATTGATGAGTTGCCGGCGGTTCTTTGGTCAATCAGAACGACACCAAATCGAGCCACCGGCCAGACGCCCTTCGCTCTGGTCTACGGAGCGGAAGCAATTCTCCCCACGGAACTCACATACGGATCACCTCGAGTGCTCGCTTATGATGAGCTTGAGCAAGAGCAACTGTACCAAGATGACGCTGTGCTCCTTGAGGAGAATCGTCTTCAGGCTGCTGTGCGAGCTGCACGCTACCAGGAAGCTTTGCGCCGCTACCATAGCCGCAAAGTTCATGCCCGAAGCCTTGAGGAAGGCGACCTTGTTCTTCGGCGGATTCAGTCCACCAAGAATTGAAACAAGTTGACGCCAAAGTGGGAAGGCCCTTATCGGGTAGTACGAGTCACCAGGCGCGGCGCTGTCCGCTTGGAGACCGAAGATGGCGTTCCAGTGAGCAATTCCTAGAATATCGAACATCTTCGCAAGTTCTATCCATAAGGCGCGGTTGCCGGGGGCTCCCGGCAACCACTCTTTTGTACAAGTCTTGCCGGCAAGGCATGTGATCCTTTGTACAAAGCCGGGCACAGACCCTGAGCACAGATGAATAAATTTAAGTGTTGTGCATTCCCTTATTGATTCCCATGTTCATATTTATATATGCATGTTTGTCTAAGATGTTGTACGACACCTACTCTCGGTAAGTTCTAACGAACCGCCAAGGTTTCATATCTTTATTTTCTCTTCTTTCTTTTTCTTAAAAGACAGAAGGATTCCTCACGTGCACATTTGCCGGGGGGGAAGGGAGATATGAGTACCAGTTGGCGACGTTCGGAATCGACACTTGCCGGAGGAAGGATAGCGACAGAAAGCTAAGTTCTAAAAACTTAGAACAAATTTCTTTTATTGCAAAGTTATTTCCTTGGACGATTCCGACTTTTGTATGGAAAATCTGCACGCGAAGGAACCCTTATTGTAATCAGTTGCGCCCTTATTTTGTTTCGAGTCCGCTCAATGATTTAAGTGGCTGCACTGAGAACGCCAAGGAGTCTTGCCGGCCGCTGCGCCTCCAGCAGGCTGCTGAAGTCCCACACCCAGTGCTCGCGGCAGGTTGCGCGCCGTTAAGTTTTTCAGTAAGCGTAGGGTGAATTCCATACATAAAAGAATCAGACAAGAGAAATAGCATGCATGTACCTAAATATAGGTGAGTTATATTACATTAATGAGTTGCCGCAATTCTAACTTGAGACTTAATTGTCTTTGACATGGAATGACGATGGCAAGAAAAGGGGGAGCACTTAATCTCTGCGTTGGCCTTCGATCCTTTTGATGGAGTCCACCTTCTCAAGGATAGGCGCGATACGTTCTTCGAGTGCCTCGACATTTGCGTCCTTTGGCAGATGGCCGAGCGCGTTGGAGAGATCGATGCCGGGATTGCTGTGCACCACCTTGATAAGCACCTTGCGAAGGACGGCCCGGCAAAGCCGGCGAGTCTCGTTGGCCAATTGGGTCGCCCGGCTAGACTGGAGCAACCTCAAGGCGTCGATGATGCTTTCAAAGAACATCATCAACCTGGCACTTAAAGATATCCTTTCCTCGGAAGAATACCTAAAGTTTGACAGGCCCATGGTTGACAATTCCGCCGTAAGCTTCTCCGCAGCGGCGATGAGACGTCCGGTCCAGATCTCCACCCCCTTCTCGTAATCGATTTGGGCGGTGGCAGCGCTCTTGAGCAGGTACCTCTCTCCCTGGAGATCCTTGAGTAGAGCCTTCTCACGGGCCTTGCCGGCCTTGAGAGACTTCTGCAACATGGTCAGCTTCAATTCCAGAACTGCAATAGCATCAGCCGCAGAGGAGAGCTGCTTGGTTTTGTTAGACAGGGCAACTTGCATCTCTGCCAAGGTGTGAAGGGTTTTTTCCCTATCACCTTTGAGCGTCGAGAGCTCCTTGCCGTGCTCTTCGAGATCTACTTCCAGCTTCTTTACCTTGTCGCTCAGCTCGTTCTTGGCGGCCTCTGCAGCTTCGGCAGCATCGACGGCCTCCTTGAGCTTGCCGGCGTGACTTGTAGTCAGAGCTTCGAGCACCTCTTTATGTTTTTGCTCCAGCTCCTGGGTCCGCCGCGCGACAAGCTTCTCGATATCTTCATCTTTGCTGTGAAGTTTGGTGGCGAGCGCCTGCTCACGTGCGGTGAGATCTTCCTCATGGGCATCAAGAGCAACGCGGCGCCCCGTCAGGAGAGCATCTTCAGCAGCAATTCTTTGAGTAGCTTCATCCTGCGCCTTCTCCATATCAGATTGCTTCAGGAGGATTTCTGTCCACTATTGGCTCACTTGTTCCCGGCCAGCAGTCAGCTCTTGGAGGGCCTCGGTGTACCAGACTTGCATTTGTTCGACGCGCCTCTGGAAATCTGCTTCGGCCGCCTCGACAACTGCCATTCTGGAATCCGCTTTATCTTTCCGGGCATGGTGGAGAGCCTGGAGCTTGCGGAAATTCTCTCCCATGGCCTGAAGGAGCTGATCCTCTTCAGATTTGCTGCTGCTAGCACTGGGATCGTCAACAACCTCGAGCCCGGCAGCAGCGATGATTTCTTCGTCAAAGACTTCTCCTTCGGCTGGTGCCCCAATGCTTGCCGTCCCCGGCAAGTTGACAAACAAGTTCTCGCCAACCTTGAGATATTTGCTGGATAGGGGGCCTTCAGATGTTGACGGTTGGTCTTCAGCAACTGCCTCACCAGTGGCAGGGGGCTCTGTGGCCGGTGCAGCGCCTGGCGCTCCTGCGGCAGGAATGCCGTCAGTACGGTCATCAGCCTCCCTGCCGCCCCCTTCAGTAGACTCCTTGGCGGGTTCCTCCTGTGCAGTCTTGGAGGCCTCCTCGCCAAGAGCAGCATCGGCCTCGATAGTGGCATCCTTGGCGGCCTCGCTGGCAGTGATCCTGTCTACTTCGGCAGCGGCATCCCTGGCGGTCTCCTCGATGACAACATCGACGTCCATGTGTTCCATCACAGGGAACTCTGGAGGATGAAGGAGGGAAACAGAATAAGATCGAGATTGAAGTTCGAAGGGACCAAAGATAGAGAGATAAGGGAAAGAGTAGCAAGCGTTCTGAGGCAATCGATTACCTGCGTCGAGCAGTTGAGAGGTGGCCTCGCCCCTCCCGGCAACTTCGGTTGCCGGGGGAGGGTTGCCGATGTGCATGCTTGCCAGCTCCTCCTCAGTTAAGATGGGCTCGTCGGTAGGATCTCTTGCCGGGGACATGCTTGTGGGCGGCGTGGTCGATGGAGGTGGCACGATGGGGACGTCTTCCGATAACTCTCCTTGTTACCGTTCTTCTCCTGCGAGCCCAAAGATATCAGAGGCAAGAATGGAAGCCTCAGCACCCGCCAGCGGAAAAAGAACAGTGAACTTACGCTGGGGGCTGCGCTGGGGGCTGTGCTGGGGGCTGTGTTGAGGGCTGAGCTCCGGGCTGACGATGACAGTTTCTGGCATGCTCGTGGAACCTGCCGGGGGCTCATCACCCGTGGAAGTCTTTGCCCTCTTTGTCATCCTCTCCAGCAAGTTTCTGCATCACTGCAGAGACAATACAAGCAAGTCAGCAAGGTTGATCCAAGATTGGAAAATAAAGGCTGTGTCAAAGCACTCACTCTTCTTGTTCCCGCTCCGGACTAAAGCTGGAGATGTCGAAATCGGCCTCCGTGGCGATATCTGAGTGGGAAGGCGGAGGAGGGGTCCTAGGTCGCTTGGCTGTGGCAGGCACCGGGGCAGCTTCCGGTGCGGTAGTGCGAGACACCCCTGCCGCTCCAGCAGTGGCCGCTGGTGTGGGTCTCGCGTGCCGCGCGGGTTGCTGACAAACCCCTTGCCGCGGTGCAGTCTTGCCGGCCACTTTCTTGCCGGGAGCCTCACCGCTCGAAGAAGGCTGGTTTGCCGGGATGACAGATGCAGCCTTCCGAAGAACACGCTTCGTCTTCTTCGGGGCTGGGAGCTCTTCTTGCGGTTCTTCTTCGGCCATGTCCTCGTCGGACGAGCTCTCAGCGGCTGTGTTGCTCTGTTCCCCGGCAGCTTTGTCCTTGCCGACAGGTTTTACCTCCACTACTACCTCTGCGTCACTGGTTTCCCATTCTGTGAAGCCAACGCTGCCGGCCTCCGCGGCAAGATTCGCCTCCTCCACCCTAGTAGCAATGTATGCTACTTCTTGGTCGGTGGTGGCTCGGATGAAATCCACCTCTTCCCGGACGGGTCTCTCTGTCAAGTTATCAAAAAACTTCTGTGCTTCCTCCTCAGTTGGCTCGGCCCAAGCCGCGTCAAGACCGTGGGCGTTGAACATCGGCATGAAGGCGATGATTGACCCCGGAGCAGAATTGTTGCACAAAGGGACAATCCTTGCCGGCAGCCGATGCTTGTCATCGCGCTGGAACAACTTTTGACGGAGAGCGCCAAGTTGCATAGTAGTCGGATTATTATTCAACCCGGGGCACAATCTCATAATGTCCACCGTGTTTCGGTATTCCCAAGCTGGCCTTCCCCTGTTTTGCAAGGGGGCGATGCGGCGGCGGAGGAAGTTGAAGCCAATCATCTCTATTGTCAACCCGGCAGCTTTCAGGCGAAGAATCCTGGTGGTGGCGATTGTGAGCTTTTCATCGTCAAAGGCAAGACTGCTCCAACCACTGCCACGGACCGCCTTCTGTTGCCGGAGCAGACAAAACGGATGGGGATCTGCTTCCTTGATCCAGCACCATTCAGTCCGCCATTCGTCCCACTTTTCGCTGTAAACTCCTTCTGGGTATATTTCCTTATTCCAAGCCCTTGGAATCCAGGCGATAGAACCAGAGAGGGCCTCTCATTTTTGGATGCAGGGGAAGAAGTAATGGCGGAAAAGAGTAGTGTTGGGAATCACTTCGGCAAAGTTTTCACAAAGATGGGCAAAGATGGACATGCACAGTACCGCATTCGGCGTGAAATCGAGAAGATGAAAGCCGTATGTGTACATGATATCATTGAAGAAGTCGGAAAATGGGGGGCAGAGCCCGCAATAGAAATACATAGCGAAGAAGGGGTATCTGTCCGACCCACTTTTGGAACAAGAACCTGGAATCACGCGTGTCGCGGGGTGAGCCTGCGTCTCCTTTGCCCACATGCATTGGTACCGCCTCTTCAGAGCTTCTGCGTCGAGCGACAGGGCGAAGACGGCATACTTCTTCCGCATCTTCACCAGTTCGCTCTCCGAGACATTGGCTTTTGCCTCCTTACCCTTGCCTTTGCTGGTCTTGGGCGGCATGGCGGCTATGAGGGCGGAAGCCGGGGGTGAAGCGAGCGTGGAAGTGGCGGGCGGAAGAGGGAAAGCTTCGCTCTGAGCTCGAGAGGAGGAAGGCGATGGCGACGGCCAGATTGAGAAGAAGAGGGGGGTAAATAGGCTTGTGCCTCTGCGGCTTCTCCTTTTTATGGGGAAGGAGAAGGGCCGCCTCTTTTACTCCCCAATGTTAATGCACCTCTGCAGGCACGTTGTAGTCGCAGCTTTTGAGGCCCGCTTCCCACGTCGTGCGTTCGGCGCGCGTAGTGGGGGGCACAGTAAACGGGATATTTACGAGCAGTTAATCCTCTACCACGCGTGCCCGTGCACTTTTTGGGCCTAGCCCAACAACGCCTCGCACTCGTGTATGGCCTTGGCCCGGGGGCTCCTGTCAATGTACCAAGTATTGGGCCACTAGTACCCCGTACTTGTGCACGGGCAGTTGTAGCCATCCTCGCGGCAAGGCTTGCCGGGGAACAGTTCGAGGTTGATTCAAGCCACCAAAGAAATCATCCAGTCAGAGATCTAAGGATCAGCAGATAAGAAGAGCTGGAATCCAAAGGCCAGCTTCCCCGACAAGATCTTGCCGGGGAGGCCTGCGGAACCCGGCAAGGATCGGCGCCCGGCAAGGCCTAGCGCCCGGCAAGGCTTGGCGCCCGGCAAGGCTTGGCACCCGGCAAGGTTTTGTTGCTGTGCCACCACTCTAGCTCAGCGACAAACCCGACATTCTGGGTCCTTCTTTGGGTGTGTGGTGACGCGCCAATGGAGGAGAGCTTAAGCGGTGCTGATGGGATGGCCCCTTTTTCCATCCCCAAGAAAGTAAGGACACCTAAACGGACAGCTCACGGTGCATTAAATGCATTCATCCTAGTCCGTCAGGGGTTAGGTATGGTAACCCTGTAGCTACTTTACACCTCAATGTATGTACATTTTTCCACTGTGGTGACCCCTTGATGGTATAAAAGGAGGCCCACGACAACTGCTACAGGGGAGGAGAGCTTCTGGCCCATTCTGTATGCGTAGCTGCTCTTTGAACGTACTGTTCACTGCGAGCGCTCCTGGAGGCTGGGCTCAAGAACATCAATAATAACACAAGGCAGGAGTAGGGTTTTACGCTGATCAGCGGCCCGAACCTGGGTAAAATCTTCCCGCGTTGATCGTTGGTTCTGCTCTTTACACATACCTCTCCCCCTGCCGAATCGTAAAGGGGTCCCATAGGATCCCATAGGTGTCGTGCCCCGACAATGGTGGATGTACTTGCTACACATTTCTTTTGGCCAAAGATGAGACGAGATTTTGAGAGTTTTGTTGCTCGCTGCACTACATGTCAAAAAGCTAAGTCATGACTCAATCCTCATGGTTTATATATGCCTTTGCCTGTACCTAGTGTTCCTTGGGAGGATATATCTATGGAATTTATTTTAGGTTTACCTCGAACAAAGAAGGGGAGGGATAGCAGCATATTTGTTGTCGTGGATAGATTTTCGAAAATGGCACACTTTATACCATGTCATAAAAGCGACGATGCTGCTAATGTTGTTGATTTGTTCTTTCGTGAAATTATTGGATTGCATGGTGTGCCAAATACAATTGTTTCAGATCATGATACTAAGTTTCCTAGCCACTTTTGGAGATGTTTATGGGCTAAGTTGGGGACTAAACTGCTTTTTAGTACTACTTGTCACCCCCAAACTGATGGACAAACTGAAGTAGTCAATAGAATTTTGTCTACTATGCTTAGGGCTGTTTTGAAGAATAACAAGAAAATGTGGGAAGATTGCTTGCCTCATATTGAATTTGCTTATAATCGTTCGCTACATTCTACTACTAAGATGTGCCCTTTTGAAATTGTGTATGGTTTCCTACCTCGTGCACCTATTGATTTGTTGCCTCTTCCATCCTCGGAGAAGGTAAATTTTGATGCTAAACAACATGCTGAATTGATCTTAAAAATGCATGAGTTAACTAAGGAGAACATTGAGCGTATGAATGCTAAATATAAACTTGTTGGAGATAAGGGTAGAAAACGTGTTGTGTTTGGACCTGGGGATCTTGTTTGGTTACATTTGCGTAAGGATAGATTTCTTGATTTGTGCAAATCAAAGCTAATGCCACGTGCTGATGGTCCTTTTAAGGTGTTAGAGAAAATAAATGATAATGCATATAAACTTGAGTTGCCTGTAGATTTTGGGGTTAGTCCCACTTTTAACATTCCAGATTTAAAGCCTTATTTGGGTGAGGAAGATGAGCTTTCGTCGAGGACGACTTCATTTCAAGAAGGGGAGGATCATGAGGACATCGATACCATTGTTACACCCACAGCCCCTGTTGCTATACATACTGGACCAATGACTAGAGCTCGCGCACGTCAATTAAATTACCAGGTACTTCTGTTTCTTGGTAATGATTTAAATGTTCATGAGAATATTTGTCTTACTTACAAGAAGGATGAACATTGGAGCAAGATCAAGCATGGAGATGATGGCATGCACAAGGGAAACAAGAATGGAGTTACTAGTGATGATTTCAGGACATTGAAGCCACCATAATGAGTGCATGAAGCCTTGGACAAAATATACAAGATGCCGCTTCATAAATTTCATCTAGAGGCTATTAAAGGTGCCGCGTCACCTTATTATTGGGCTAGGCCCATATAATTTCGAAATACAGAAGTATAGGCTGTTTTTAGAGTCCGTATGTGTGGGGAAACAAGAGTTAGGGTTGGTTTCGGACCCCTCCTCCAAGGGCCATGAAATTCCCCCCTCTTCCTCCATATATACAGCCCCAAAGGCGCCGTTTAGACTTTGGGTGTTTTGTTTAGATTAAAAGTTTGCCATAGCTGCAACTTCGCGTACTTCGTTTGTGTTCGACAACCAGACCAAGACGTCACAGAAACCCACTTTCATCAATAAAGCTTTCCTATTATATTCGCAATATCTAGATTGCAATCTTAGTTTCTTGCTTGTTCTTCGGTTGCTCGCAGGAAATAGACCCTCGTTGTCAGGTTGATCATGCTCCGGCATGGTCAATAACCCCTCGGAAGTTGGTTTAGCGATTGCTAAGGCGCTACGTCTTCACGCGTTCATAGTCGAATCGTCAAAGTCGACTCCCACAGAAAATGATAGCTATCTCATCGAAACATCCGGACACCTTCGCCTCTATCACTCAAGAACACTCTAGTTCTTCTTATTTGGGACCCACATCAACTTGATGGGAATCCTTGGAGTTGTAGTAGAACTTGATGAAGTAGAGCTTAACATAATCTTGGGAACCCACTTGACCATGGCCTTAGGAGCTTCTTCAAATGAGTCAATCTCTTCTTGAAGCTTGTCCTTGCCTTTTAGCTTGTAGTCTTGTGGTGGAAGATCATCTTGAGCTTATGTTCCCTCATAATAAGTGGGGTCATACTTCTCTTGTTGAGGAACAAAGTTTGTCTTGGGGTATTGATCTTCTTCCCATTCAACTCAATTGGCATTGAACTTTCGTTCAAAACCAACACCTTGATTCTTTGGGTGCGTTCCTTACTTGCGTACAATTTCCTCAAATTGCTTCCTGCCGGCAAGACTCTTGTAAACACCTTTCTCTATAATTCCCTCCAATAAGCTATTTTCTTGCTCAAGTGTAACTTGGCTAAGAGAATCATTAGTGGAATCAAGAGAACTACTAGAAGCTACAATATTGGATTTAGCATGGTTATTGTTACTACTAGAAGAAGAATCTTTCTTGCTCTTGTTACTAGATTTTACTTGTGGCATATAAGTAGACAAGAGGAGACGTTTGGCAATGTAAGAAGAACTATTATTTCGAAGATCATCATTGATAGCTTTTAGAAACTCATGCTCTTGCTCTAAATTTAGCTTCTTGAAGCGTAGCTTCTCATGAGTTCTTAGGAGTTGTCTATGATCCTCTTGAGTTGTTTCATGAGCTAACTTAAGAGTGTTTAATTCTTTAGTTAGACGCTCAATATCCTTGTTATCATTGTCATTTGTTTCATCTTGATTAGCATGATTACTAGCAAGTTCATTATAGTTTTCATCACTAGCTTTGTCAACAAGTAAATCATTATCACCTAGCAAATCATCTTCATCACTATCAAAATCAAGATACTCGGGGTGTGATACCTTGGGGCCTTTATCCATGAAGTATCTTCCAATTCCTTCATTTGGTGAATCAAATATGTCGTGGGAGTTGGATGACACTAGTGCAAGACCGGCAACACCTTTATCTTGAGTATATTCGGAATTGGAGTGATATCTTCTCGCAGAGTAGTTGTCTGAGTCGGAACCGGATACCCATTCACCAACGTGAGCTTGATGTCTTCGTCTTGGGTAGCTCTTTGACGACTTATCCTTCCTTTCCGAATCCTTGCTTCTTCGAGAGGGTCTTCATTCATAATGATCATCTCTACTCCTTCTCTCTCTTGGAGGTGATTCATCTCTTCTCCTTTTTGGTGAGTCTTCTTTTTTGTTGTAGGGAGCCATACACTCAGTGGAGTAGTGTCTGGGTCTTCCACAATTCTAGCAATTATGTTCATGACTAGAAGATCTTTTGTCATTGTAGGACCATGACTTGGAGCTTCTCTCTTTGCTTCTACTCTTGTAGAATTTGTTGAAGTTCTTCAACATTAAGCTCAATTCTGAACTGGAGACTAGCTAGTCACTTGATGTTGTAGGAGCGTCACTTGAAGCTTTGTAAGCGCCACTTGACTTATTGTGGAGCTCTTCCTTATCCTTGCGTGAAATCTCATGAGCAACAAATCTACCAATGACTTCCGTGGGCTTGAGATCTTTGTAATTGGGCATCATTTGGATCAATGTGCACACGGTATCATATTTTCCATCCAAGGCTCTAAGGATCTTCTTGATGATGAATTTGTCGGTCATCTCTTCACTTCCTAAGCCGGCAATCTCATTTGTGATGAGAGCAAGCCTAGAGTACATTTCGACGACTCCTTCACCATCCTTCATCTTGAACTTGTCAACTTGACTTTCAAGCACATCCACCTTTGATTCCTTGACGGACTCAATACCTTCATGCATATCAACCAAAGTATCCCAAATTTCCTTTGCATTCTCAAGGCGGCTGATTTTGTTGAATTCTACGGGGCACAATCCATTGAAGAGCCGCGGTCACTTTCACGATCCGGTTCTTTACCATCTTCAAAGAATTTACCTTGCAAGCCAATACGCACAACAGCCCAAACGACGGGGTTATGACCAAGAATATGCATTTTCATCTTATGCTTCCAACTAGCAAAATTTGTACCATCAAAATAAGGACCTCTATGGTGATAGTTACCCTCGCTAGATGCCATAGTCTCCTAGGTTTTGAAATCAAGGTTATGATTACCAAAGCTATGGAAATCAAGGCTAATGGATACCAAAGCTCTGATACCACTTGTAGGATCAAAAGTATGTCTAGAGGGGGGTGATTAGACTACTTGACCAAATAAAAATCTATCCTTTTCCCAACTTTAGTTGTGAGCAGATTTTAGCAATTATCACAAGTCAAGCAATCAACCTTCACATGCAATTCTAAGAGTATAGCAGCGGAATGTAAAACATTGCATATGAAGGTAAAGGGAGGGGTTTGGAGAAGGCAAACGCAATGGAGACATAGAGATTTTTGGCGTGGTTCCGATAGGTGGTGCTATCGTATGTCCACATTTATGGAGACATCAACCCACTAAGGGTAACGGCTGCGCGAGTCCATGGAAGGCTCCACCCATGAAGGGTCCACGAAGAAGCAACCTTGTCTATCCCACCATGTCCATCGCCCATGAAGGACTTGCTCACTCGGGTAGATCTTCATGAAGTAGGCGATCTCCTTGCCCTTACAAACTTCTTGGTTCAACTCCACATCACAACGGAGGATCCCAAGCGGCACCTAACCAATCTAGGAGACACCACTCTCCAAAAGTGTAAGTGCATCTTGTAAGTGCATCTAGTGCCAACCCTAGTTGGTTTTGGAGTATTGATGACAAACGTGGTTGAGGGACTAATGTGTTTGTGAGATTCACAGGATAACACAGGTAGAAGTCCCTCATTGATTCGGTTTACCTATCAAAGATGACCACTAAAAATGTATGAAGACATTGAAGACAATGGTGGTTCGTGAAGACATTCACCTCGAAGATAATGACGTGTGAAGACATTCAATTAAAGACAATGGAGTGCGAAGACATAGCTTCTTTCGTAGTTTCGTTTTCTTCTTTCTTGAGTCATAGGAACCATCGAACTGTTAAGTGGGGTCCAAGTGAACAAAGTCAGAAAACTGATGTGATGCTCAACCCGAATCCTATGTCTTCGAAGTGAAGACATTGAGAGAAAAACTTATCCAGAGTTGGATGAGTCAGCCTTGCTTGTAGCCCAAGTCAAGCTGTTGTGTGTGTTTGAAATCCGACCGTTTGACACATGTCGGTTCCTTAGTGACCCAGGGTCATTTCAGACATATCAGGTTAGGTTGCCTCCTGGCTATAAATAGCCCACCCCCTACACCATAAATTGGTGGTTGCTCAGAGTTAGTGCATGGCTTTTGTCATTTGAGAGCAACCCACCTCCGAAGCCTTTGAGAGAGAAACCTTGCGAGGACAAAGCCCAAAACACCTAGAGCCCAAAGAGTGTTTGGCATCACTGAAGTCTTTCTGTCCGCGTGATCTGAAGACTTATTAAACTTGAAGATTGTGTATCTTCCAATCGGTTAGGCGTCGCGTTCTGAGGATCCAAGTGTCATTGTGGATCGCCGGTGAACGAAGTCTGTGAAGATTTGGAAGTCTACCTTAAAGGCTTACCAGAGTGATTGGGTGAGGACTAAGTGTCCTTTGCTCAAGGGGAATAAGGTGAAGACGCGGTCTTCTGAGTTCAATCTCAGCCTCCCTAGCCAGACGTACAGTTTTCATAGCACTTGGAACTGGTCTACCACATCTTTGTCTTCGCCAAGCAACTGGTTCTATCACTTCACCCTTTACTTACTGTTTAGCTTCATGAAGTCATTGCTTTCCTATCCGATTTAACCTCATAGCGTGATGACATTCTCTCTGATTGCATATTTGGCTTCACATTGTATTCCTATTCTGATCCACTCTACCTAGCTGCTGTTTGTCTTAGTGTTTACTCTATACTATTTCTTAGACCATGGCATGGCTAGTGTAGTTTATCTTCTGCTGCATACTGTGTAGGTTGTTGTCGGTGTCAAAACCGGCAGATCTCGGGTAGGGGGTCCCAAGCTGCGTGTCTGAGGATCGATGGTAACAATGGACAATAGGGACACGGTGTTTACCCAGGTTCGGGCCCTCTTAATGGAGGTAAAACCCTAAGTCCTGCTTGATTGTATTCGATGAGTATAGGGGTTACAAGAGTTGATCTACCTCGAGATCGTAATGGCTAAACCCTAGCTGTCTAGCCAATGATTATTCTGATTGCCTCTACGGACTAAACCCTCTGGTTTATATACACACCGGAGGGGCCTAGGGTTGTACAGAGTCGGTTTACAGAAGAAGGAAATAATACATCCGGACACCAAACTTGCCGTCCACGCATATAGGAGTCCTACCCGGACACGGGGGATGGTCTTCTGCTTTATCTTCACGGCCCATCAGTCCAGCCCATATCAAATAGACCGGACACCCGAGGACCCCCTAATCCAGGACTCCCTCAGTAGCCCCTGAACCAGTCTTCGATGACGATGTGTTCGGCACGCGGATTATCTTCGGCATTGCAAGGCGGGTTCCTTCCCCCGAAAATTTTAAGTTAGCTCCATGCATAAAGAAACTGTATCCGGCTCTGCATAATCAATACAACCCTTAGCCACGAAGGCAAGATGTCAAAATAGGAACAATGTCTTTTACTGACAACTTTTTCGGCGATGCGTCACACTTGACTCTTTAACATTTCGAACCATTTTCACGCCTCCCGTTTCGCGTTTCAAGGTCTAGCCTTCATTGGCATGTCTTGTCAAAACAGAGATCATGCCCGTCCATTACGGGATTCTCATCAATATGGTTTGGGTAATCCAACTGCACCGTACGCATGATTTCGTTGGGAACAGGCGAGGTTTATGGCTTGAGAAGGGGACGTTTGGTATTTTTACTGTCTATAAGAGGATAAAGATCCCTCGTTTTTTCCCATGCCTTCCTCTAGCTTCTGTCTCCCAATCCCCAAGCTCTAGCGCCCATAGCTCCAATCTCCTCCACCGCTGCCACCCACCCCAGCATTGGCCGGGTCCGGCTCCAAGGGCAAGTGGGAGGCCTCCACCGTCACTGAAAAGGACGTCAAGGAGCTCCGGAGCGCGGGCTATTTGTCCGCGGATATCGCGCATAGGATCCCTGACAAAGATCAGGTCATTCCTACTCCGGAGCCCGGTGAGAGGGTCGTCTTCATCCCCCATTTCCTCCGTGGGCTAGGGTTTCCCCTTCACCCCTTCGTCCAGGGTCTTATGTTCTACTACGGGCTAGATTTCCACGATCTAGCCCCAAATTCCTTCCTTCACATATTGGCATTTATCGTCATGTGTGAGGCTCTTCTCCGCATCCCCCCACACTTCGGCCTATGGCTCAAGGTCTTCAATCTGAAGCCGAAGGTGGTCGACGGACAACATACGGACTGCAGCGGGGCCATGGTGAGCAAGCTCCTCAATGCCATTTGGCCCAAAGGGGCATTCATAGAGACGGTCAAGGTGTGGCAGCAGGAGTGGTTCTACATCACCGAACCCCGCGATGCCAACTGGGCGGCCACGCCTGACTTCAGATCCGGACCCCCCACGAGACTCACCTCATGGACCGCCAATGGTCTTGATTGGGGGTACAAACCGGAGGTGAAGGTGCTCCAAAAACGCATCTCCGACATGTTGGGTGAGAACACAGGTCTCTCAAACGTGATTCAAGTGATGCTTTTCCACCGCATCCTTCCTTGCCAGCTCCGGGCCTCGCCCACGTGGGAGTTCGATCCGGAGAAGCCACAGACCCTGAAGCGCTTCTTCGGCTCCATGCACGAACATATATGAAAGCAGCTTTTCAAGGCTCCGAAAAAGTGGCCGAAGAAGAATGAAGACATCGAGCTCGACATCGACAACCCAGCCACGGCGGTAAGCATAATCTTTCCGGAGACCTATCCGATCAATATTTCAGATATGATAGAAATTATATCGCCTGCTTTCTTTACAGGTCTGGACGGCAAAGGCGGAGTGGATCAACTGTTCGGCACCGCTGCCTGAGGATCCAGCCATACCCCAGCTAACGGAGATGCTGGTCTCGGCGCCCTATCAGGCGCCGGAGAGGAAGACCATGAAGAAGAAAGGCAAGGAGGCCAAGGGCAGCCCCCGCCATAAAGGTCCTTCGAAAACAGTGTCCGGAGAGACCGAATCCCTCTCCTCCCATGAAGGAGATGAGGAAGAAGAGGAGGAGGAGGTGGAGAGCGACTCCCCTCGTAAGGGCAGGAAGAAGAAGAGGGCGGCCTCCGAAGACCCAGAGGAGGAGGCGCCCAAGAGAGGGAAGCTGGCCCTTCCGGACAGTTCGGACTCAGAGACCGAACTAGTCCCCAAGAAGCCACCCAGGGTGAAGCCCCTGGCCAAATCGTAAGTATTCAGAAACTTACCGTTTATCTTCGGTCTACCTGCTTCCATTATATAAGTTATTTTGTTATTTGCCTTTCAGGCCTCCCCGCGAGCTCCAGCAAACCCCATCATCGGAGGGGAACTCTCTGCCACCCGAAATGGCAGAGAGTGACACGCCAATGAGTGCCACCTCGCCTGTCATCATGGAGGACAGCAAGGTGTCTTCCCAAAGGACCTCCCTTAGCAGGGGGGCGCACGAAGCTGCCGAGAAAGTGCCCGAGGTTAACACCTTGGTCGCCGAAAGCCTAGGGGAGCGACCCCTATGAAAACCGATGGTGGGGACCCCCAACAATCCGGGCCCCAGCCAGACACCATTCCGGAGACCAACACGGCTCCGAGATGGGGTAAGCATCAGCTCCATCGGCGACCTCCACTAATCCAGAGGTGCCCAACACTCTGGAGGAAGCACTGCAGCGTGCTTCCATCGTGGCGGAGCACCGCACCCTGATGGGTGTGGTGGTGGAGAAGGTTCAGTCCGCTAAGAGCGGACTGAATGAAGCCTTCACCAGCCTACTGACGGGCTTTGAGGTGTGCGACGTAATGTTCTAAAAACCTTTCATATAAAGGAATATACCTGTGTACGGACAGTAGCCCCTGAGGCTCTGTTCGGTTAAAAGAAACCGGATAGAGGATCCATATAGTATTCGGGAGAGTTAACCTGTTGTGCTGTTATTGTAACAGGCTTTCCTGTTGGCGGCGACCGCCCAGGCCGCAGAAGTTTCCGAAATCAATCGGAAGCTTCAGGTGGCCAATGAGGAAATCGATCGCATTAATAACCGGTTCGATGAGACACAAGGTATGCGTATAATGTTAAAAGTTTATTTCGATATCAGAAGTGATATGTATATTTAGAGATTAACTTATGGAATGCTTTGATTACAATCACAACTGGCGCAGTCGAGGTCGAGACCCTCAAAAGCGCCCTTGCCCAGGCCAAAAAGGAGGCGGAGGCGAATAAGGCAGCCGCTGACAAGGCGGCTGTCGTACTGAAGACCGAGCAAGATGCCCGCCGCCAACACGAAGCTCGGGTGGCCGAAGTAGAGCAGGAGCTGAAGGATGCCATCAGCAAATGCGAAACTTTAGAGCAGAAGACTTCAGCCCAGTCAACCGAGCTCGCCAAGGCTCTCCATGATGCCAAAGAGGCACGGATCGAGTCCCAGAGTGCTCGTGAAGAGATCCATCAGGCGAGGCAGATAGCGGCTGGTAAGGCTTTTCTTTTGCAGAGTGTCTTTGGAGGTCAGAGGTATGCTTTGCTGACCCGAGTGTGGAGTTCTCCAGGCGCATTTGCGGATCTTCCGAAGAGTGCCGCTGATGCCGCACAGTACTTCCAAACCCAGGAGGGGAACTCGACCGAGAAACTATTCTGGTCGCAATTTGTCACACCGGAACACTCGACGCCTCTCCTGGGTGACCAACTGAAGCAGCTGTCTGAGCTGCATAGGGTGGCAGGTTTGGCCATGAAGGACTTGATAGTCCAGCTCTGCTAGCCAAGCCAATCCCTAGTAGCTACTTTGGTTTGGTGAAGCGGCTTATCGACGCACGGCATCGGATTGATGCATTGAAGCGCTCGGCCTGCATAGAGGGTGCCCGGATGGCCTTCGCCCGCGTCAAGATGCAATGGGCAAAGATGAAGGCCAATGAAGTGGCAACCGCAGGCCCGCCCGAAGGCAAAGATCACCGGAAGCCGGAGAGGTACTTCCATGACATCCTAGAAGGAGCCCGAGTGAATGAGGGTCAATGCTCTAAGGACGTAATATTTAATTGAGTGTGTTCGGGTTGTACAAACAATGTGACGAACCCATGCTGTTTTATATATCTATGTTTGCGCCTTTTCTTTCAAGTGATTTTCCTCCTTTGCGGCCATTTATTGTTTTATTTCTGAAAATGCCAGTCGTCGGCTTCAGCCCCCATGTAGATGCTACAGGGGTGTTCGGCGTAACGCGTGACCGCACTTTATCCAACGTCTTGGTCCGTAAAGGAGGTGTCAGCGTGGTGAACCAGTTAATCAGACTATGCGGCTTTATTACTTTCACTTAGCCATAGGAGTTTGACTGTGGGGCTAAGTACTAGCCACTGGTGCGTGTGCGGCTATCTGGACTACGGTGCCTTTTCCACGCGGCTAGACGAAGTCCAGCCCCTTGTATAACACGGAGTAAATCACTAACGATTTGTAGTATAATACTAAGTCGCCGAATCGCCGACCAGCTCGCGCTAATCATGACAGTCAGTTTTTGGCTTTCTCTACTGAGGTACTTGACAGGATGAACCAGAAATACAATCGCAGTAGTTCTCCCTTTACTACCTTAGCCGAATGAGCGGAACGTAAGGTGGTAAGCAAAGGAGCCGGGCAACCCAACTATAGACCAAAGACATGATTCGGAGCCGATGCATATAATGCAATATCCGAGACGCCGAAGAGTACCCTATAGGTGTTCAGACTTTGAAACGTGCAGGACCGAATACAGCCCCCAGTGTTAAGGCCGGACTAAAGCACGTGTGGCAGTCTGAAGTAGGGAGGGCATACAGATGACAAAAATAAATGAGTGCCAAACAAAAGTGGTGGTCAACTGCTTCCTTTATACCCTGATGAGTACGTCGAGCCGTATTATTACAGATGATGCCATAAATATCGAGGCTATTTTACATGCCAAAAGTTTTTACACAAGGAAAAGGTTTACACAGGGCCTAAAAGTAGTGGTTTGAAGATCCCAATGGTGCCCTGCCGCACGTCTGCGTCGTTTCTCCTTGGTGGGAAATCCTTTAAGAGGAGGAGGTGATGGTCGCCTGTAAGAAAGAGGGACCTGGAAAAGAGCCTGCGTAGATGAGGTAGGTTTTTTAACGAACCTATAGTGGAAAAAAAAAGTTGAGGTCCGAATAGGGTCAAACCGTACTATGGACCTTTTCCACAGTGTGCCTCCGGCACTGCCCAAGGTATTTTAAGTGCGTAGTTATGTACGTGCGATACGTATGCCACAACCTTATGGGGCGGTCGGCGGAGGCTAAACTACTATTTAAGCTCCGGCTCCACCAGGCTATCGTGTTGTAGTGCGGATCGGACTCGCTTAGCAGAGTCGTGGGTCTTGATGACCGATGGGTTATCCGGCTTGATGAGACCGCCCTGTACTTCGGATGCTAGAGCCGCAGTATGCTCCTCGATATGGAGGGAGCGCTCCATATTCCCATTTACTGTGATGATGCCATGAGGTCCAGGCATTTTGAGCTTTAGATAAGCATAGTGCGGGACCGCATTAAAGTGGGCGAAGTCCGTTCGTCCGAGCAGTGCATGATAACCACTGCGAAAAGGGACGATGTCGAAGATCAAGTCTTCACTTCGGAAGTTATCTAGAGAGCCGAATACGACTTCCAGTGTTAAGGAGCCCATGTAGCAGACCTCCACGCCAGGTATCACTCCTTTAAAGGTAGTGTTGCTAGGTTTGATTCTTGACGGGTCGATACCCATTTTCCGGACAGTATCCTGGTAGAGCAAGTTGAGGCTGCTGCCGCCTTCCATAAGGACTCTAGTAAGATGGTATTCGTCAATGATAGGATCGAGTACCAGGGCCGCCGAACCTCCGTGACGGATACTGGTTGGGTGGTCCCTGCGATCAAAGGTGATCGGACAAGACGACCATGGGTTGAATTTTGGGGCGACAGGCTCTATGGCGTAGATGTCCCGTAATGCGCGTTTGCGCTCCTTCTTGGGGATGTGGGTGACGTAGATCATGTTCACTATTTTTACCTCGGGGGGAAATTGTTTCTGTCCCCCGGTGCGCGGTGTGCGAGGCTCATCATCGTCCTCGCTTGGAGGTGCTTTCCCCTTATGTTCGGTGTTTAATTTACCGGCATGTTTGAAAACCCAGCAGTTTCTGTTGGTATGGTTAGCAGGCTTGTCAGGGGTGCCATGAATCTGGCAGGGTCGATCCAGTATCTTGTCCAAGTTGGACGTACCGTCCCTAGTACCTTTGAATGGCTTCTTCCGCTGATCGGGTTTAGAGCCACTGAATCCGGCGTTTACCGCTGTATCCTCTGTTTCTTCGTTGTTGTTCCGGCGCTTGTTTTTATTGCATCGTGGCTTTCCATCTCCATCCCTGGCCTCAGAGGTGCCGGGGTCGCTGGTACTGTTGCTTCTACGAGCCAGCCAGCTGTCTTCGCCTGCGCAGAAGCGGGTCATGAGTGCAGGAAGAGCTGCCATAGTCTTCAGCTTTTCCTAACCGAGGTGTCGGGCAAGCCATTCATCACGGACGTTGTGCTTAAATGCCGCTAGGGCTTCGGCGTCCGGACAGTCCATGATTTGGTTCTTTTTAATTAAGAACCGATTCCAGAGTTTGCGAGCTGACTCTCCAGGTTGCTGGACTATGTGACTCAACTCATCAGCATCCGGTGGCCGGACATAAGTGCCCTGAAAGTTGTCTTGAAAAGCATCCTCTAAATCTTCCCCACTTCCAATGGAGTTCTCTGGGAGGCTATTCAACCAGTGCCGTGCTGGTCCTTTCGGCTTTAGAGGGAGGTATTTAATGGCGTGGAGATCATCTCCGCGAGCCATGTGAACGTGGAGAAGAAAATCTTCAATCCATACGGCGGGATCCATCGTTCCATCGTATTGCTCGATGTTCATGGGTTTAAACCCTTTCGAAAATTGGTGCTGCATTACCTCATCGGTAAAGCACATGGGGTGTGCGGCGCCTCTGTACCGGGCGACATCGTGATGGAGTTCGGATGACATCTGTGTCCGGTGCTGACCCCAAACTTGGTTAGGTTTGTCATGCCAGGTTTGATGGCCGTCATCTCGTGTGGGGGCACGTCCTCTTGATCCATAGATGGATCTGGTCTGGCCGGCTCTATTGGTCAGGTCCTGACGTAGGTCGTACATGTAGCGCGAAGCCGTTGCTTCCTTGCCTCTGTTACGAGGGGGCGCGGGCTGGTGTTCGGCATAATTGGCCGTTTTATCCCGTCCACGTGGGGGTCGGTCCGGCTGATCAACATGATTGTATTTTGACGGTATTGGCTCAAAGGCCTCCTCGTTGAATTGTGGCAGGAAACTGCGCTTAGGATAGCTCTTTGTTTGGCGCTCATAGCTGTATCCCTCTTCGGCGGCTAGGACCTTAGTCCATCTGTCGTTGAGCATATCCATTTTGGCTTGAATTTGCTGTTGTTTCCTTTTCAGGCTCCGTGCAGTGGCGATCAGCCGTCGCTTGAAGCATTCTTGTTCGAGGGGTTCCTCTGGGACGATGAAATCTTCGTCACCGAGGCTAATATCCTCTTCGGAGACAGGTAAGTAGTTACTATCTTCCGAATCCCCGTGATCGGCAAGTTCGTCAGGGTTGACTTGACCCTCTTCCCTCTCGTCTTGCTCGAACGCAGGCTCAGCAGGGTAGTCGGAGTCTTCGGTGTTGCCCAGAGTATCATTATCTCTGGTGCCGGTATTACTTTCCTTTGCCCGACGCGATTGTGGGCGGCGCCACTGACGCCGGCGCTTTGGTGGTTCGTCGACGGGCTCCTTCTCATCTGGATCTTGAGTGCCATCGTCGTCCTTCTTTTCGGGCATGTCCACCATGTATACATCATATGTAGAAGTGGCCGTCCAACGCCCAGTGTTGGGCGGGTTCTGGCCTGGTTCAACTCCGACATAGTCGTCCATCCCGTCGATGTCTTCGGAGGCGTAATCGAGCATGTCGGTTAAATCCTCGACAGTGGCTATTAAGTGGGTGGTGGGTGGGACGCAAAATTCCCTACTCTCAGCCCCTAGTTCAAGCTGGGCGTAGTTTGGAGGTAATACTTCCGTGATGGTGAGAGATCGCATTAGGTCCAGTGTTTCGTTTAAGAGCGAAAGCTGGACAGGCATCTGAGGATCTGCGGAGCTATGTTCGGTAATAACCACTTGACCGAGCTCGATAGACGCAGACC
Source organism: Thinopyrum elongatum (assembly GCA_011799875.1). Classification (NCBI taxonomy): domain Eukaryota; kingdom Viridiplantae; phylum Streptophyta; class Magnoliopsida; order Poales; family Poaceae; genus Thinopyrum; species Thinopyrum elongatum. The sequence goes on along the minus strand of CM022303.1, from coordinate 372,330,012 downwards.
TCAAGAGTTCGGAGTTGACGTCCAGAGGCAAATCTGGCTTCCCGATGACGGGGAGAGTCCTGTTTGACTCCGGGTCCACCGACGGCATGGTTGCATCTGGGTCTCCGACTAGAAGCTCCGCAATAGGAGAAAGTCCGGTGGGGTCCACCCCCCGGTATTCGGACGAAGTGTCCCGCTCCGGATCTAGGGCCAGGGCGGGCATGATAGTCGATGCCTGGATGGGATCTGATAGCGGATCCGAAGGGCCTTCTTTGTATGGGTGGGGAGTGGCGGCCGAGGCCGTAAACCCCTCGAAGATTGGATCTCCTCGGATATCGGCGATGTAGTTCAAACTTCCAAACCTGATCTGGTGACCAGGGGCGTAGCTGTCGACCTGCTCAAGGTGGCCGGTCGAGTTGGCACGTAGTGTGAAGCCGCCAAACACAAAGAGTTGACTAGGGAGAAAAGTCTCCCCGGGAACAGCATCGTTATCGACAACGAGGCGAGCCATCGATTCTTCTCTCAACAACACAACAGAACTCTCAATGAAAGCACCAATGTCGGTGTCAAAACTGGCAGATCTCGGGTAGGGGGTCCCAAGCTGCGTGTCTGAGGATCGATGGTAACAATGGACAATAGGGACACGGTGTTTACCCAGGTTCGGGCCCTCTTAATGGAGGTAAAACCCTATGTCCTGCTTGATTGTATTCGATGAGTATAGGGGTTACAAGAGTTGATCTACCTCAAGATCGTAATGGCTAAACCCTAGCTGTCTAGCCTATGATTATTCTGATTGCCTCTACGGACTAAACCCTCCTGTTTATATACACAACGGAGGGGCCTAGGGTTGTACAGAGTCGGTTTACAGAAGAAGGAAATAATAAATCCGGACACCAAACTTGCCGTCCACGCATATAGGAGTCCTACCCGGACACGGGGGATGGTCTTCTGCTTTATCTTCATGGCCCATCAGTCCGGCCATATAGAATAGACCGGACACCTAAGGACCCCCTAATCCAGGACTTCCTCAGTTGTATTTGGTTGTCTATCTTCGAAGACATTGTCTATCTTGAAGATTTTCATAAAAATCGCCTATTCACCCCCTCTAGTCGATAACTATTCACCACCCTCTATGTCCAAACCCTACATTACAACTTGGCCCCACCGATATTTCCTACTCGGAGTCACCAAGTTCATCTAGACTTAGCCACTGCCAAAACCCTAACAATTCGGATCCACCGATATGGATCTGGGCCCCACCGAGATGGCCTTGCCAGCTCTCTGTTGCTTATTGCAATTATTTCGGTCTCATAGAGAATTGTAATCGGTCCCACCGAGATGGCTTGACTAACTCTGATGCGGAGCATCCTTCAGACATCACCATGTAAAGAGTCCATTTGGCAAGTGACACGTGCCACATCTACTTCACATACATAAAGGTGAATCATCTCCTTTACATGTGTCCATTTGTATCCTTCGAGGTTGGTATACTACTTGACCCCTCTCTCGTGGGCATACATAGGTGTGAGCGGAGCTACACATTCATCGAGGAGGAGTCCAAGCTCAAGAGGTGGTGTACCCTAGGGCTCCCCCTGGTAGAGGGAGGGCAGCCGCACCCCATCTATGCCACGGTGATGCCCTCCCTCTCCCTCATAGTCCATCTTCTCTCTGCACAGCTTAGTGAAGCTCTGCAGAGATTTCTCCAGCACCACCGACATCACGTCGTCGTGCTGCCGGAGGACTCGAGCTACTACTTCACCATTGCTCACTGGATCGAGGAGGTGAAGGCGTCACCAAGACACACATGTGTTGAACGCGGAGGTGCCGTCCGTTCGGCACTTGGATCGGGACTTCGCGGGGCGGATCGTGATTGGATCACGAAGACGTTCGACTACATCAACCGCGTTTCTTAACGCTTCCGCTTAGCGATCTACAAGGGTGTGTAGATGCAATCTCTCCTCTCGTAGATGTTCATCTCCTAGATTGATCTTGGTGAGCGTAGGTAATTTTTTTGTTTCCCATGCGACGTTCCCCAACAACAAACTTCTTGGTTCAACTCCACATCATGTCGGAGGCTCCCAAGCGACACCTAACCAATTGACGAGACACCACTCTCCAAAAGGTAATAGATGGTGTGTTGATGATGAACTCCATGCTCTTGTGCTTCAAATGATAGTCTCCCCAACACTCAACTCTCTCTCACAGATTTAGCTATGGTCGAAGAAGTATTTGAGTGGAAAGCAACTTGGGGAAGGCTAGAAATAAAGGTTCAAATGGTAGGAATAGAAACTCTTGATCTCAACACATGAGTAGGTGGTTCTCTCTCAGAAAATGAATGGTGGAAGTGTAGGCACGTTTTGATGGCTCTCCTCTATGAGGAAGAAGGGGTGGAGGGCTATATATAGCCTCCACACAAAATCCAACAGTTATACACTTTTGACCCATCTCGGTAGCACCGATCAGAAAACTCGGTAGGACCTATCTGTGTAAAAATATGACCGTTATGAATCTCGGTGGGACTGACGGGAAAAACTCGGAGGGACCGATGTGCAAGGGCTTAGGGAAAACCTCATCTCGGTGGCACCGATTGCATCATCCCGGTGGGACTGCAGTGAAGCAACAAGGCACAGAGAGTTTGTTGTAGGGTGGAACCCTAAGATGGATCTTTCACGAATTGGAGGGGAAATCCCCAAGAACAAGAAGAACACAAAGGGGAAAACACAAGAGGAACACTCAAGAACAAGCCCAAATCACACATCCACTAGACTCACATCCACACAAGATCCACAAAGGTACAAGAACAACAAAGGGAAAGATACAAGATAGAGTTCATCCCAAATCCTAGAGGGAGGTGAGGTCTTGGTGATCCTATGATGGGGATCCTTCCCTAGATGTGGTCTTGAATCCATGGGATCTTCCCCTATGGAGGTCTTGACCTCCATGTGTCGGTGCAACAAACCCCAGGTGTGTTGCCCAGACTGTACACAGGCTCGAGAACAAGGTTGCAGCATCCAAAACCAGACCAAGCAAAAGAGATGAGCACTTTGAGAAATCAAAGGGCGGGTCAAGAAGACCAAGAACAACCAAAAGAGTAAGATATCACTAAGGAATAACCTCCCTTGCCGGGCAGGTGAGCCCGGCGAGGTCGAGGTTGCCCCGAAGAGAACTCTTAAGATTTCCCCGGCAGGCTTGCCGGGGACGCCGAGGGCGGATTACCCCGCCAAGGCTCCACTGCTCCACCTCACAGCAACGCAAGTCACCGATCGGTGCGGTGTCGAGCCCCCAAGTGACTAAGTGGCCATTATTTGGCACGTGGTAGCCACTTCCAGAGGGAATCACCTCCAAATGACATCCGTCCAGGGACGTGTCATGCAGGCAGGTGAGAAGGTGGCTGAACGGCATGGCAAGGCTTGCCGGACTACGCTACGATGTGACACTAAGTGGTGCATTTAATGCGCTTTGTCATGTCTGCCGAGTTAGGTATGATAGCACTGTTTGCTATCTAATCAGTATGCAATGACTGTTTTGCCTTTGTGGTGACCCCTTGATCTATAAAAGGAGGGTCGTGGCAACCTTAGAAAGGATTCGGACCCTTGTACACTCATACGCATGTAGCTGTTCTCGCCCCGAGGCAACCTTGCCGGGCTAGAGCGTTGCGTCTCCACCACGGTCCTCTCATCAATCCACCAAAGCAGGAGTAGGGTTTTATGCCTCATGGCGGCCCGAACCTGCGTAAAAACTACCCGTGTGATCGCTGCCGTGCTACTCCGCGCCCTCCGCTCTTTGTGCAATGCGTCCTTCCCCCCTGCCGAACCATAAGGGGCTGATGGCCCCATAGGTGGCCGTGTTTTCCCACGACATCTTTGGCGCGCCAGGTAGGGGGAAGCGCTTGCGTGAACCGGAGAGTGCAAGCAGCGCGTCATCTTCATCATCGTTTTCTTCATCGATGGCTTCATCATCCATGGCGTCCAAGAAAATGCCTGGTGCTGCAGCTCACCCATCCACCTCGAAGGCCCCTTCACACGCGGCCACCGTGCCGTGGTGGCTGCAGGGACGCACGGGAATGTGGACGTTGCAGGGGATGTGGCCGGCACAGGAGGCGCCGTCACCACTCCCCCTGCGACCGAAACGGGAGCAGGAGGCACCGGAGAAGGGCAACACCGACAGCATCCCAACGGCCATGCTCCACAAGGTGCGGGTGGAGAGATTATTCCGTCTCCGCCTCTTTGCCCCACCGAAGGATGCAGTCACGGCGATGGCGCTCGCTCTGGGGCGAACCACCACCCTCTGGCCTCCCCTGCTGCAGGTGCGGCTGCGGAGCAAGCGCCATCCCTAGGATGAGCTGGCCGAGCCGATGCGCCAAATGGAGCCGCTGATCCCCAAGCGCATCCACCTCATCACCATGCTACCCTAGCGACTGGCTCACGGCGGCGAGAGCATGGCGCTGCCACTACCGGCACCATCAGAAGCCAGGCAACATTACGATCTACGTCGTCGTCCATGCCGAGCACTGATTCGGAGGCCATGGCGCGGGCCCAACATCTATTGAGATTCCCACTGGCGACCGATCAGATGGATGAGTGGAGAACCACCATTCATAGCTTGATTGGTTTCGTAGAAGCAGGAGGATCACAGCGAGCGGGCATGTCACGGCCTCGATATGCGGCGACAACGGCCCGGGCCGCTAGCCGTACCGAAGGGGCCACCCCCACGGTGCGATCCCTTCCGCGGCAGCCAGCGCAGGGGCCGCAACCTGAGCCACGCGACCAAGAACCCGACGATGTATTGATGGCTTCATCTGATCCTCGAGCACAACGAGACCAGCAGCGAGTCCTTGAAGACAGGCGGAGGGAAGACGTGCGCGTCACCATCGAACGACGTTGCGAAACCCGCCGCCAGTCTGATAGGCGCATTGGCCCCGACGTCGATGAGCCCACGCCCGGTGAAGGTGGGTACCTGCCTTTCGAAGTTGGGTGCCCTGCCTTCACTCGCGAGCTGCGGAAGTCCGTTGGCCATCTACTCGCACGTACAAGCCAGAAATACCAGAGAAGTACGATGGAAGATTGAACCCGACAGAGTTCTTGAGCATCTACACCATCGTTGTTCAAGCTGCCGGTGGAAGAGACGAGAAGGTATTCGCCAACTACTTCCCTTTGGCACTCAAGCCAAATGTGAGGTCTTGGCTGTTGCACTTGCCAGAGAACTCCATCTCGACCTGGGCTGACCTGTGCCATGAGTTTGTTGGGGCCTTCACGTTTGGCCATCAAGAACCAGGGCGGCCCAGTGACTTACAGCTCCTCCCGCAGAAGGAAGGAGAGAGTTTGCGAAAGTACACGCAGAGGTTCAGCCGGGTGCATAGGAACATTCCATACATCCACCCGGCAGCTGTGATAGCCGCATTCCAGTCCAACGTGCGCAACCGCAGGATACGTTCTAAAATGAACGTCCGGTTGCCCAAGACTGTGAATGAGCTATACACTCTGGTGGATAAGTGTGCCCGAGTAGAAGAGGGAAGGTGACTCCCCGGTGAAGAAGATGGCATCGACGGTGACTCAGAGGACGACGACGACGCCACCAATCAGAAGAAGAAGAACAAGAAACGCAACAAGAAGCGCCAGGATAAAACAGTGATGACCGTTGAAGGATCGAGCACGCCTAGTACCGGCAAGAAGGCCAAGACCGAGGCTCCCGACAAGGAAGTTGCCACATGCACTGATTTCCGGGAAGCCGCAGATGCCGAGAAGGCTGGGAAGGTTGACGGACCATACTGCAAGATCCATCGAACCAAGGGCCATGATCTTCAGGATTGTCATCAGGTTGAGCAACTGGTCAAGAAGCAGAGGACTCAGTATGAGAAGCGTGATAAGGAGAAAGATCAAGATGGCGCTGGCGGGAAGGGCTGAGGCGGCAGGACAGGTCACCGTGGCAGGGCTCCTCAGTATCAAGGGAAACCCGCCAAAGGTCGCGACAAGAAGGAATGCGATGACAAGAGTGATCAAGGAGACGAAGAGGAAACCAGCGAGCAGGAGTTCCAGAAAGCCACTAACGCCCTATGCATTGACGGGGGTGCATCTTTGCACTTCTCTCACCGCCAGCTTAAACAGTGGGCACGTGAGGTCAATGTCGTGGAGCCAGCGGCAGATTCTCGGAAGCCGCTCAAGTGGTCCCGCACGCCCATCATCTTTGATGAGGAGGATCACCTTCACCGCACCACCGCGGTAGGGTGTTTGCTGTTGTTGGTTTCACCAACGATCCGCAACCTCAAGGTCACAAAGATGTTGGTTGATGGCGGGGCAAGTGGGAGGCCTCCACCGTCACTGAAAAGGACGTCAAGGAGCTCCGGAGCGCGGGCTATTTGTCCGCGGATATCGCGCATAGGATCCCTGACAAAGATCAGGTCATTCCTACTCCGGAGCCCGGTGAGAGGGTCGTCTTCATCCCCCTTTTCCTCCGTGGGCTAGGGTTTCCCCTTCACCCCTTCGTCCAGGGTCTTATGTTCTACTACGGGCTAGATTTCCACGATCTAGCCCCAAATTCCTTCCTTCACATATTGGCATTTATCGTCATGTGTGAGGCTCTTCTCCGCATCCCCCCACACTTCGGCCTATGGCTCAAGGTCTTCAATCTGAAGCTGAAGGTGGTCGACGGACAACATACGGACTGCAGTGGGGCCATGGTGAGCAAGCTCCTCAATGCCATTTGGCCCAAAGGGGCATTCATAGAGACGGTCAAGGTGTGGCAGCAGGAGTGGTTCTACATCACCGAACCCCGCGATGCCAACTGGGCGGCCACGCCTGACTTCAGATCCGGACCCCCCACGAGACTCACCTCATGGACCGCCAATGGTCTTGATTGGGGGTACAAACCGGAGGTGAAGGTGCTCCAAAAACGCATCTCCGACATGTTGGGTGAGAACACAGGTCTCTCAAACGTGATTCAAGTGATGCTTTTCCACCGCATCCTTCCTTGCCAGCTCCGGGCCTCGCCCACGTGGGAGTTCGATCCGGAGAAGCCACAGACCCTGAAGTGCTTCTTCGGCTCCATGCACGAACATATATGGAAGCAGCTTTTCAAGGCTCCGAAAAAGTGGCCGAAGAAGAATGAAGACATCGAGCTCGACATCGACAACCCAGCCACGGCGGTAAGCATAATCTTTCCGGAGACCTATCCGATCAATATTTCAGATATGATAGAAATTATATCGCCTGCTTTCTTTACAGGTCTGGACGGCAAAGGCGGAGTGGATCAACTGTTCGGCACCGCTGCCTGAGGATCCAGCCATACCCCAGCTAACGGAGATGCTGGTCTCGGCGCCCTATCAGGCGCCGGAGAGGAAGACCATGAAGAAGAAAGGCAAGGAGGCCAAGGGCAGCCCCCGCCATAAAGGTCCTTCGAAAACAGTGTCCGGAGAGACCGAATCCCTCTCCTCCCATGAAGGAGATGAGGAAGAAGAGGAGGAGGAGGTGGAGAGCGACTCCCCTCGTAAGGGCAGGAAGAAGAAGAGGGCGGCCTCCGAAGACCCAGAGGAGGAGGCGCCCAAGAGAGGGAAGCTGGCCCTTCCGGACAGTTCGGACTCAGAGACCGAACTAGTCCCCAAGAAGCCACCCAGGGTGAAGCCCCTGGCCAAATCGTAAGTATTCAGAAACTTACCGTTTATCTTCGGTCTACCTGCTTCCATTATATAAGTTATTTTGTTATTTGCCTTTCAGGCCTCCCCGCGAGCTCCAGCAAACCCCATCATCGGAGGGGAACTCTCTGCCACCCGAAATGGCAGAGAGTGACACGCCAATGAGTGCCACCTCGCCTGTCATCATGGAGGACAGCAAGGTGTCTTCCCAAAGGACCTCCCTTAGCAGGGGGGCGCACGAAGCTGCCGAGAAAGTGCCCGAGGTTAACACCTTGGTCGCCGAAAGCCTAGGGGAGCGACCCCTATGAAAACCGATGGTGGGGACCCCCAACAATCCGGGCCCCAGCCAGACACCATTCCGGAGACCAACACGGCTCCGAGATGGGGTAAGCATCAGCTCCATCGGCGACCTCCACTAATCCAGAGGTGCCCAACACTCTGGAGGAAGCACTGCAGCGTGCTTCCATCGTGGCGGAGCACCGCACCCTGATGGGTGTGGTGGTGGAGAAGGTTCAGTCCGCTAAGAGCGGACTGAACGAAGCCTTCACCAGCCTACTGACGGGCTTTGAGGTGTGCGACGTAATGTTCTAAAAACCTTTCATATAAAGGAATATACCTGTGTACGGACAGTAGCCCCTGAGGCTCTGTTCGGTTAAAAGAAACCGGATAGAGGATCCATATAGTATTCGGGAGAGTTAACCTGTTGTGCTGTTATTGTAACAGGCTTTCCTGTTGGCGGCGACCGCCCAGGCCGCAGAAGTTTCCGAAATCAATCGGAAGCTTCAGGTGGCCAATGAGGAAATCGATCGCATTAATAACCGGTTCGATGAGACACAAGGTATGCGTATAATGTTAAAAGTTTATTTCGATATCAGAAGTGATATGTATATTTAGAGATTAACTTATGGAATGCTTTGATTACAATCACAACTGGCGCAGTCGAGGTCGAGACCCTCAAAAGCGCCCTTGCCCAGGCCAAAAAGGAGGCGGAGGCGAATAAGGCAGCCGCTGACAAGGCGGCTGTCGTACTGAAGACCGAGCAAGATGCCCGCCGCCAACACGAAGCTCGGGTGGCCGAAGTAGAGCAGGAGCTGAAGGATGCCATCAGCAAATGCGAAACTTTAGAGCAGAAGACTTCAGCCCAGTCAACCGAGCTCGCCAAGGCTCTCCATGATGCCAAAGAGGCACGGATCGAGTCCCAGAGTGCTCGTGAAGAGATCCATCAGGCGAGGCAGATAGCGGCTGGTAAGGCTTTTCTTTTGCAGAGTGTCTTTGGAGGTCAGAGGTATGCTTTGCTGACCCGAGTGTGGAGTTCTCCAGGCGCATTTGCGGATCTTCCGAAGAGTGCCGCTGATGCCGCACAGTACTTCCAAACCCAGGAGGGGAACTCGACCGAGAAACTATTCTGGTCGCAATTTGTCACACCGGAACACTCGACGCCTCTCCTGGGTGACCAACTGAAGCAGCTGTCTGAGCTGCATAGGGTGGCAGGTTTGGCCATGAAGGACTTGATAGTCCAGCTCTGCTAGCCAAGCCAATCCCTAGTAGCTACTTTGGTTTGGTGAAGCGGCTTATCGACGCACGGCATCGGATTGATGCATTGAAGCGCTCGGCCTGCATAGAGGGTGCCCGGATGGCCTTCGCCCGCGTCAAGATGCAATGGGCAAAGATGAAGGCCAATGAAGTGGCAACCGCAGGCCCGCCCGAAGGCAAAGATCACCGGAAGCCGGAGAGGTACTTCCATGACATCCTAGAAGGAGCCCGAGTGAATGAGGGTCAATGCTCTAAGGACGTAATATTTAATTGAGTGTGTTCGGGTTGTACAAACAATGTGACGAACCCATGCTGTTTTATATATCTATGTTTGCGCCTTTTCTTTCAAGTGATTTTCCTCCTTTGCGGCCATTTATTGTTTTATTTCTGAAAATGCCAGTCGTCGGCTTCAGCCCCCATGTAGATGCTACAGGGGTGTTCGGCGTAACGCGTGACCGCACTTTATCCAACGTCTTGGTCCGTAAAGGAGGTGTCAGCGTGGTGAACCAGTTAATCAGACTATGCGGCTTTATTACTTTCACTTAGCCATAGGAGTTTGACTGTGGGGCTAAGTACTAGCCACTGGTGCGTGTGCGGCTATCTGGACTACGGTGCCTTTTCCACGCGGCTAGACGAAGTCCAGCCCCTTGTATAACACGGAGTAAATCACTAACGATTTGTAGTATAATACTAAGTCGCCGAATCGCCGACCAGCTCGCGCTAATCATGACAGTCAGTTTTTGGCTTTCTCTACTGAGGTACTTGACAGGATGAACCAGAAATACAATCGCAGTAGTTCTCCCTTTACTACCTTAGCCGAATGAGCGGAACGTAAGGTGGTAAGCAAAGGAGCCGGGCAACCCAACTATAGACCAAAGACATGATTCGGAGCCGATGCATATAATGCAATATCCGAGACGCCGAAGAGTACCCTATAGGTGTTCAGACTTTGAAACGTGCAGGACCGAATACAGCCCCCAGTGTTAAGGCCGGACTAAAGCACGTGTGGCAGTCTGAAGTAGGGAGGGCATACAGATGACAAAAATAAATGAGTGCCAAACAAAAGTGGTGGTCAACTGCTTCCTTTATACCCTGATGAGTACATCGAGCCGTATTATTACAGATGATGCCATAAATATCGAGGCTATTTTACATGCCAAAAGTTTTTACACAAGGAAAAGGTTTACACAGGGCCTAAAAGTAGTGGTTTGAAGATCCCAATGGTGCCCTGCCGCACGTCTGCGTCGTTTCTCCTTGGTGGGAAATCCTTTAAGAGGAGGAGGTGATGGTCGCCTGTAAGAAAGAGGGACCTGGAAAAGAGCCTGCGTAGATGAGGTAGGTTTTTTAACGAACCTATAGTGGAAAAAAAAGTTGAGGTCCGAATAGGGTCAAACCGTACTATGGACCTTTTCCACAGTGTGCCTCCGGCACTGCCCAAGGTATTTTAAGTGCGTAGTTATGTACGTGCGATACGTATGCCACAACCTTATGGGGCGGTCGGCGGAGGCTAAACTACTATTTAAGCTCCGGCTCCACCAGGCTATCGTGTTGTAGTGCGGATCGGACTCGCTTAGCAGAGTCGTGGGTCTTGATGACCGATGGGTTATCCGGCTTGATGAGACCGCCCTGTACTTCGGATGCTAGAGCCGCAGTATGCTCCTCGATATGGAGGGAGCGCTCCATATTCCCATTTACTGTGATGATGCCATGAGGTCCAGGCATTTTGAGCTTTAGATAAGCATAGTGCGGGACCGCATTAAAGTGGGCGAAGTCCGTTCGTCCGAGCAGTGCATGATAACCACTGCGAAAAGGGACGATGTCGAAGATCAAGTCTTCGCTTCGGAAGTTATCTAGAGAGCCGAATACGACTTCCAGTGTTAAGGAGCCCATGTAGCAGACCTCCACGCCAGGTATCACTCCTTTAAAGGTAGTGTTGCTAGGTTTGATTCTTGACGGGTCGATACCCATTTTCCGGACAGTATCCTGGTAGAGCAAGTTGAGGCTGCTGCCGCCGTCCATAAGGACTCTAGTAAGATGGTATTCGTCAATGATAGGATCGAGTACCAGGGCCGCCGAACCTCCGTGACGGATACTGGTTGGGTGGTCCCTGCGATCAAAGGTGATCGGACAAGACGACCATGGGTTGAATTTTGGGGCGACAGGCTCTATGGCGTAGATGTCCCGTAATGCGCGTTTGCGCTCCTTCTTGGGGATGTGGGTGACGTAGATCATGTTCACTATTTTTACCTCGGGGGGAAATTGTTTCTGTCCCCCGGTGCGCGGTGTGCGAGGCTCATCATCGTCCTCGCTTGGAGGTGCTTTCCCCTTATGTTCGGTGTTTAATTTACCGGCATGTTTGAAAACCCAGCAGTTTCTGTTGGTATGGTTAGCAGGCTTGTCAGGGGTGCCATGAATCTGGCAGGGTCGATCCAGTATCTTGTCCAAGTTGGACGTACCGTCCCTAGTACCTTTGAATGGCTTCTTCCGCTGATCGGGTTTAGAGCCACTGAATCCGGCGTTTACCGCTGTATCCTCTGTTTCTTCGTTGTTGTTCCGGCGCTTGTTTTTATTGCATCGTGGCTTTCCATCTCCATCCCTGGCCTCAGAGGTGCCGGGGTCGCTGGTACTGTTGCTTCTACGAGCCAGCCAGCTGTCTTCGCCTGCGCAGAAGCGGGTCATGAGTGCAGGAAGAGCTGCCATAGTCTTCAGCTTTTCCTAACCGAGGTGTCGGGCAAGCCATTCATCACGGACGTTGTGCTTAAATGCCGCTAGGGCTTCGGCGTCCAGACAGTCCATGATTTGGTTCTTTTTAATTAAGAACCGATTCCAGAGTTTGCGAGCTGACTCTCCAGGTTGCTGGACTATGTGACTCAACTCATCAGCATCCGGTGGCCGGACATAAGTGCCCTGAAAGTTGTCTTGAAAAGCATCCTCTAAATCTTCCCCACTTCCAATGGAGTTCTCTGGGAGGCTATTCAACCAGTGCCGTGCTGGTCCTTTCAGCTTTAGAGGGAGGTATTTAATGGCGTGGAGATCATCTCCGCGAGCCATGTGAACGTGGAGAAGAAAATCTTCAATCCATACGGCGGGATCCATCGTTCCATCGTATTGCTCGATGTTCATGGGTTTAAACCCTTTCGAAAATTGGTGCTGCATTACCTCATCGGTAAAGCACATGGGGTGTGCGGCGCCTCTGTACCGGGCGACATCGTGATGGAGTTCGGATGACATCTGTGTCCGGTGCTGACCCCAAACTTGGTTAGGTTTGTCATGCCAGGTTTGATGGCCGTCATCTCGTGTGGGGGCACGTCCTCTTGATCCATAGATGGATCTGGTCTGGCCGGCTCTATTGGTCAGGTCCTGACGTAGGTCGTACATGTAGCGCGAAGCCGTTGCTTCCTTGCCTCTGTTACGAGGGGGCGCGGGCTGGTGTTCGGCATAATTGGCCGTTTTATCCCGTCCACGTGGGGGTCGGTCCGGCTGATCAACATGATTGTATTTTGACGGTATTGGCTCAAAGGCCTCCTCGTTGAATTGTGGCAGGAACCTGCGCTTAGGATAGCTCTTTGTTTGGCGCTCATAGCTGTATCCCTCTTCGGCGGCTAGGACCTTAGTCCATCTGTCGTTGAGCATATCCATTTTGGCTTGAATTTGCTGTTGTTTCCTTTTCAGGCTCCGTGCAGTGGCGATCAGCCGTCGCTTGAAGCATTCTTGTTCGAGGGGTTCCTCTGGGACGATGAAATCTTCGTCACCGAGGCTAATATCCTCTTCGGAGACAGGTAAGTAGTTACTATCTTCCGAATCCCCGTGATCGGCAAGTTCGTCAGGGTTGACTTGACCCTCTTCCCTCTCGTCTTGCTCGAACGCAGGCTCAGCAGGGTAGTCGGAGTCTTCGGTGTTGCCCGGAGTATCATTATCTCTGGTGCCGGTATTACTTTCCTTTGCCCGACGCGATTGTGGGCGGCGCCACTGACGCCGGCGCTTTGGTGGTTCGTCGACGGGCTCCTTCTCATCTGGATCTTGAGTGCCATCGTCGTCCTTCTTTTCGGGCATGTCCACCATGTATACATCATATGTAGAAGTGGCCGTCCAACGCCCAGTGTTGGGCGGGTTCTGGCCTGGTTCAACTCCGACATAGTCGTCCATCCCGTCGATGTCTTCGGAGGCGTAATCGAGCATGTCGGTTAAATCCTCGACAGTGGCTATTAAGTGGGTGGTGGGTGGGACGCAAAATTCCCTACTCTCAGCCCCTAGTTCAAGCTGGGCGTAGTTCGGAGGTAATACTTCCGTGATGGTGAGAGATCGCATTAGGTCCAGTGTTTCATTTAAGAGCGAAAGCTGGACAGGTATCTGAGGATCTGCGGAGCTATGTTCGGTAATAACCACTTGACCGAGCTCGATAGACGCAGACCTCAAGAGTTCGGAGTTGACGTCCAGAGGCAAATCTGGCTTCCCGATGACGGGGAGAGTCCTGTTTGACTCCGGGTCCACCGACGGCATGGTTGCATCTGGGTCTCCGACTAGAAGCTCCGCAATAGGAGAAAGTCCGGTGGGGTCCACCCCCCGGTATTCGGACGAAGTGTCCCGCTCCGGATCTAGGGCCAGGGCGGGCATGATAGTCGATGCCTGGACGGGATCTGATAGCGGATCCGAAGGGCCTTCTTTGTATGGGTGGGGAGTGGCGGCCGAGGCCGTAAACCCCTCGAAGATTAGATCTCCTCGGATATCGGCGATGTAGTTCAAACTTCCAAACCTGATCTGGTGACCAGGGGCGTAGCTGTCGACCTGCTCAAGGTGGCCGGTCGAGTTGGCATGTAGTGTGAAGCCGCCAAACACAAAGAGTTGACTAGGGAGAAAAGTCTCCCCGGGAACAGCATCGTTATCGACAACGAGGCGAGCCATCGATTCTTCTCTCAACAACACAACAGAACTCTCAATGAAAGCACCAATGTCGGTGTCAAAACTGGCAGATCTCGGGTAGGGGGTCCCAAGCTGCGTGTCTGAGGATCGATGGTAACAATGGACAATAGGGACACGGTGTTTACCCAGGTTCGGGCCCTCTTAATGGAGGTAAAACCCTATGTCCTGCTTGATTGTATTCGATGAGTATAGGGGTTACAAGAGTTGATCTACCTCAAGATCGTAATGGCTAAACCCTAGCTGTCTAGCCTATGATTATTCTGATTGCCTCTACGGACTAAACCCTCCTGTTTATATACACAACGGAGGGGCCTAGGGTTGTACAGAGTCGGTTTACAGAAGAAGGAAATAATAAATCCGGACACCAAACTTGCCGTCCACGCATATAGGAGTCCTACCCGGACACGGGGGATGGTCTTCTGCTTTATCTTCATGGCCCATCAGTCCGGCCATATAGAATAGACCGGACACCTAAGGACCCCCTAATCCAGGACTTCCTCAGTTGTATTTGGTTGTCTATCTTCGAAGACATTGTCTATCTTGAAGATTTTCATAAAAATCGCCTATTCACCCCCTCTAGTCGATAACTATTCACCACCCTCTATGTCCAAACCCTACATTACAACTTGGCCCCACCGATATTTCCTACTCGGAGTCACCAAGTTCATCTAGACTTAGCCACTGCCAAAACCCTAACAATTTGGATCCACCGATATGGATCTGGGCCCCACCGAGATGGCCTTGCCAGCTCTCTGTTGCTTATTGCAATTATTTCGGTCTCATAGAGAATTGTAATCGGTCCCACCGAGATGGCTTGACTAACTCTGATGCGGAGCATCCTTCAGACATCACCATGTAAAGAGTCCATTTGGCAAGTGACACGTGCCACATCTACTTCACATACATAAAGGTGAATCATCTCCTTTACATGTGTCCATTTGTATCCTTCGAGGTTGGTATACTACTTGACCCCTCTCTCGTGGGCATACATAGGTGTGAGCGGAGCTACACATTCATCGAGGAGGAGTCCAAACTCAAGAGGTGGTGTACCCTAGGGCTCCCCCTGGTAGAGGGAGGGCAGCCGCACCCCATCTATGCCACGGTGATGCCCTCCCTCTCCCTCATAGTCCATCTTCTCTCTGCACAGCTTAGTGAAGCTCTGCAGAGATTTCTCCAGCACCACCGACATCACGTCGTCGTGCTGCCGGAGGACTCGAGCTACTACTTCACCATTGCTCACTGGATCGAGGAGGTGAAGGCGTCACCAAGACACACATGTGTTGAACGCGGAGGTGCCGTCCGTTCGGCACTTGGATCGGGACTTCGCGGGGCGGATCGTGATTGGATCACGAAGACGTTCGACTACATCAACCGCGTTTCTTAACGCTTCCGCTTAGCGATCTACAAGGGTGTGTAGATGCAATCTCTCCTCTCGTAGATGTTCATCTCCTAGATTGATCTTGGTGAGCGTAGGTAATTTTTTTGTTTCCCATGCGACGTTCCCCAACAACAAACTTCTTGGTTCAACTCCACATCATGTCGGAGGCTCCCAAGCGACACCTAACCAATTGACGAGACACCACTCTCCAAAAGGTAATAGATGGTGTGTTGATGATGAACTCCATGCTCTTGTGCTTCAAATGATAGTCTCCCCAACACTCAACTCTCTCTCACAGATTTAGCTATGGTCGAAGAAGTATTTGAGTGGAAAGCAACTTGGGGAAGGCTAGAAATAAAGGTTCAAATGGTAGGAATAGAAACTCTTGATCTCAACACATGAGTAGGTGGTTCTCTCTCAGAAAATGAATGGTGGAAGTGTAGGCACGTTTTGATGGCTCTCCTCTATGAGGAAGAAGGGGTGGAGGGCTATATATAGCCTCCACACAAAATCCAACAGTTATACACTTTTGACCCATCTCGGTAGCACCGATCAGAAAACTCGGTAGGACCTATCTGTGTAAAAATATGACCGTTATGAATCTCGGTGGGACTGACGGGAAAAACTCGGAGGGACCGATGTGCAAGGGCTTAGGGAAAACCTCATCTCGGTGGCACCGATTGCATCATCCCGGTGGGACTGCAGTGAAGCAACAAGGCACAGAGAGTTTGTTGTAGGGTGGAACCCTAAGATGGATCTTTCACGAATTGGAGGGGAAATCCCCAAGAACAAGAAGAACACCAAGGGGAAAACACAAGAGGAACACTCAAGAACAAGCCCAAATCACACATCCACTAGACTCACATCCACACAAGATCCACAAAGGTACAAGAACAACAAAGGGAAAGATACAAGATAGAGTTCATCCCAAATCCTAGAGGGAGGTGAGGTCTTGGTGATCCTATGAAGGGGATCCTTCCCTAGATGTGGTCTTGAATCCATGGGATCTTCCCCTATGGAGGTCTTGACCTCCATGTGTCGGTGCAACAAACCCCAGGTGTGTTGCCCAGACTGTACACAGGCTCGAGAACAAGGTTGCAGCATCCAAAACCAGACCAAGCAAAAGAGATGAGCACTTTGAGAAATCAAAGGGCGGGTCAAGAAGACCAAGAACAACCAAAAGAGTAAGATATCACTAAGGAATAACCTCCCTTGCCGGGCAGGTGAGCCCGGCGAGGTCGAGGTTGCCCCGAAGAGAACTCTTAAGATTTCCCCGGCAGGCTTGCCGGGGACGCCGAGGGCGGATTACCCCGCCAAGGCTCCACTGCTCCACCTCAGAGCAACGCAAGTCACCGATCGGTGCGGTGTCGAGCCCCCAAGTGACTAAGTGGCCATTATTTGGCACGTGGTAGCCACTTCCAGAGGGAATCACCTCCAAATGACATCCGTCCAGGGACGTGTCATGCAGGCAGGTGAGAAGGTGGCTGAACGGCATGGCAAGGCTTGCCGGACTACGCTACGATGTGACACTAAGTGGTGCATTTAATGCGCTTTGTCATGTCTGCCGAGTTAGGTATGATAGCACTGTTTGCTATCTAATCAGTATGCAATGACTGTTTTGCCTTTGTGGTGACCCCTTGATCTATAAAAGGAGGGTCGTGGCAACCTTAGAAAGGATTCGGACCCTTGTACACTCATACGCATGTAGTTGTTCTCGCCCCGAGGCAACCTTGCCGGGCTAGAGCGTTGCGTCTCCACCACGGTCCTCTCATCAATCCACCAAAGCAGGAGTAGGGTTTTATGCCTCATGGCGGCCCGAACCTACGTAAAAACTACCCGTGTGATCGCTGCCGTGCTACTCCGCGCCCTCCGCTCTTTGTGCAATGCGTCCTTCCCCCCTGCCGAACCATAAGGGGCTGATGGCCCCATAGGTGGCCGTGTTTTCCCACGACATCTTTGGCGCGCCAGGTAGGGGGAAGCGCTTGCGTGAACCGGAGAGTGCAAGCAGCGCGTCATCTTCATCATCGTTTTCTTCATCGATGGCTTCATCATCCATGGCGTCCAAGAAAATGCCTGGTGCTGCAGCTCACCCATCCACCTCGAAGGCCCCTTCACACGCGGCCACCGTGCCGTGGTGGCTGCAGGGACGCACGGGAATGTGGACGTTGCAGGGGATGTGGCCGGCACAGGAGGCGCCGTCACCACTCCCCCTGCGACCGAAACGGGAGCAGGAGGCACCGGAGAAGGGCAACACCGACAGCATCCCAACGGCCATGCTCCACAAGGTGCGGGTGGAGAGATTATTCCGTCTCCGCCTCTTTGCCCCACCGAAGGATGCAGTCACGGCGATGGCGCTCGCTCTGGGGCGAACCACCACCCTCTGGCCTCCCCTGCTGCAGGTGCGGCTGCGGAGCAAGCGCCATCCCTAGGATGAGCTGGCCGAGCCGATGCGCCAAATGGAGCCGCTGATCCCCAAGCGCATCCACCTCATCACCATGCTACCCTAGCGACTGGCTCACGGCGGCGAGAGCATGGCGCTGCCACTACCGGCACCATCAGAAGCCAGGCAACATTACGATCTACGTCGTCGTCCATGCCGAGCACTGATTCGGAGGCCATGGCGCGGGCCCAACATCTATTGAGATTCCCACTGGCGACCGATCAGATGGATGAGTGGAGAACCACCATTCATAGCTTGATTGGTTTCGTAGAAGCAGGAGGATCACAGCGAGCGGGCATGTCACGGCCTCGATATGCGGCGACAACGGCCCGGGCCGCTAGCCGTACCGAAGGGGCCACCCCCACGGTGCGATCCCTTCCGCGGCAGCCAGCGCAGGGGCCGCAACCTGAGCCACGCGACCAAGAACCCGACGATGTATTGATGGCTTCATCTGATCCTCGAGCACAACGAGACCAGCAGCGAGTCCTTGAAGACAGGCGGAGGGAAGACGTGCGCGTCACCATCGAACGACGTTGCGAAACCCGCCGCCAGTCTGATAGGCGCATTGGCCCCGACGTCGATGAGCCCACGCCCGGTGAAGGTGGGTACCTGCCTTTCGAAGTTGGGTGCCCTGCCTTCACTCGCGAGCTGCGGAAGTCCGTTGGCCATCTACTCGCACGTACAAGCCAGAAATACCAGAGAAGTACGATGGAAGATTGAACCCGACAGAGTTCTTGAGCATCTACACCATCGTTGTTCAAGCTGCCGGTGGAAGAGACGAGAAGGTATTCGCCAACTACTTCCCTTTGGCACTCAAGCCAAATGTGAGGTCTTGGCTGTTGCACTTGCCAGAGAACTCCATCTCGACCTGGGCTGACCTGTGCCATGAGTTTGTTGGGGCCTTCACGTTTGGCCATCAAGAACCAGGGCGGCCCAGTGACTTACAGCTCCTCCCGCAGAAGGAAGGAGAGAGTTTGCGAAAGTACACGCAGAGGTTCAGCCGGGTGCATAGGAACATTCCATACATCCACCCGGCAGCTGTGATAGCCGCATTCCAGTCCAACGTGCGCAACCGCAGGATACGTTCTAAAATGAACGTCCGGTTGCCCAAGACTGTGAATGAGCTATACACTCTGGTGGATAAGTGTGCCCGAGTAGAAGAGGGAAGGTGACTCCCCGGTGAAGAAGATGGCATCGACGGTGACTCAGAGGACGACGACGACGCCACCAATCAGAAGAAGAAGAACAAGAAACGCAACAAGAAGCGCCAGGATAAAACAGTGATGACCGTTGAAGGATCGAGCACGCCTAGTACCGGCAAGAAGGCCAAGACCGAGGCTCCCGACAAGGAAGTTGCCACATGCACTGATTTCCGGGAAGCCGCAGATGCCGAGAAGGCTGGGAAGGTTGACGGACCATACTGCAAGATCCATCGAACCAAGGGCCATGATCTTCAGGATTGTCATCAGGTTGAGCAACTGGTCAAGAAGCAGAGGACTCAGTATGAGAAGCGTGATAAGGAGAAAGATCAAGATGGCGCTGGCGGGAAGGGCTGAGGCGGCAGGACAGGTCACCGCGGCAGGGCTCCTCAGTATCAAGGGAAACCCGCCAAAGGTCGCGACAAGAAGGAATGCGATGACAAGAGTGATCAAGGAGACGAAGAGGAAACCAGCGAGCAGGAGTTCCAGAAAGCCACTAACGCCCTATGCATTGACGGGGGTGCATCTTTGCACTTCTCTCACCGCCAGCTTAAACAGTGGGCACGTGAGGTCAATGTCGTGGAGCCAGCGGCAGATTCTCGGAAGCCACTCAAGTGGTCCCGCACGCCCATCATCTTTGATGAGGAGGATCACCTTCACCGCACCACCGCGGTAGGGTGTTTGCCGTTGTTGGTTTCACCAACGATCCGCAACCTCAAGGTCACAAAGATGTTGGTTGATGGCGGGGCCGAGTTGAATCTGATTTGTCCAAAGGTCATCAGCAAACTACAGATAGCAGATGAAGAGTTCAAGGTTACTGGTACATTCCAAGGGATCAACCCTGGCAGGACTTGTCCTAAGGGGAAGATCACACTGCCGGTAACATTCGGGGGGGGGGGGGAGTTAAACTACCGGACTGAGAAGATCGTATTTGATGTGGTCGACCTCCCCCTGCCGTACAATGGAATCCTTGGTTACCTAGCTCTGGCAAGATTCATGGTGGCATCCCACTATACCTACAACACTCTGAAGATGCCAGGGCCAGTGGGCGTCATTTCCATTCCATCAGACAAGAAAGATGCAATCATATGCGTGGACAAGATGTGCCGGGAAGCAGTCGCTGCAGAGGCCACGGAAACTACTGCTCCTGCCCAGAAAAAGAAGAAAGCCAGCGAGGATGCCAGCAAGGAATTCGGGAAGCACGCCTCTTCAGAGTGCGCTGCGCCTGTCGATGACTTGCCGGAGAGTTCCAATAGCAAGAGATCCAAGGCTGCTGCACCTGCTGTGAAGAAGGTCCCGGTAGGGCTGGCTGGCGCTGATGGTACGTTTACTATCAGTGCCACCCTCGACGACAAATAGGAAAGCACGCTCGTTAATTTCCTATGGGCGAATGTTGATGTGTTTGCCTGGAAACCATCTGACATCCCCGGTGTTCCCAGGGAGGTAATCGAGCACCACCTTGCCGTCTGCCCACATGCCTGGCCCGTCAAGCAGAAGGTCCGGAAGCAACACTACAAAAAAAATACACTTCCGTGATGATACGTGTTTGTCACAGTAGGTCACGTTTTCTGTCATGCATGTACATCCATGACGATTTTATGACAGAATCAAGATAGTCATACCTGTGCTGTCGTAGAAGTGTTCCATGACAATACCAAAATTATCATCACGGAAGTGTCCACTTCCATGACGATAAATGGCGCGTCATGGAAGTGCTTTCATCAAGGGTGACCGACACATGGCATCCACCGTAACGGGTCGCCGTTAAGCTATCGGGTTCCGATTTGGATCCGATAACCCGTTAACAGCCCCAACCAATGGGGATTTTCCACGTGTAAAATCATCATTGGCTGGAGGAAACACGTGTCGGCTCACCATTGGGACAGATGTCATCCACTCATTGGACCGAAGGCGCCTATGATACGTCAACACGTGGCACGGCCCAACAGAGGCCCATTCCTGTGAAAAGGCCGACCCGTTTGACTTGGTCAAAAGGTAGCGGGCCGGCACACGGAAAGCCTGTTAACGGCCTATTTGCATATAGCCCATTTACAGCACGCTAACTCAGGGCCCGTTACGCCCTATCCGAATTAGGCCCAGTAGCGTCATCCGGGCCGTCCAATATGATTCCAGCCCATTATAACTTTCGGCCCATGTATGGCCCACGACGTCTTTCGGCCCATATGAGGACCTTTGTAACTCTTGGCCCATTAATGGCCCGTGGTGAAACTGGCCCGTAATGAACAGTGTATCGCTTTATACCCATTAACGGCCCATTATTCCATTGGGCCGTTTCTAGCCTGTGTTATCTTTCGGCCTTCTCAGGGCCCATTTATTCTTGGGCTCATTTCCAGCATTCAGTTACTTACGGCCCGTTACTGGCCTTTTCTGCTTGTGGGCCAAATTCAGCCCGTGGTTACAGTCGGCCCGTTTGTGGCCCGTTAATCCGTTGGGCCGTTTTCATAGCGTCATCAAATACGGCCTATTAACGATGACCCGTTATGGTCGGCCCATGAAGGTACGATTCCAACTCTAGCCCGTTTACAGCCCATAATGCGGTCCGTTATTGGCCCATGTTTGGCCAATCGATTATACGGCCCGTAGAAGGCCCATTGTTTCCACGGCCCGTAGGAGGCCCAGGCTCACTATAGTAAATATGTAGCCCATCGTTATTGTGGCCTAGTTTAAAAAAAATAGGTTATTGCAGCCACTAGCAAACCGCGGAAAAAGAACTGCACTGACTACAAGCAAAAAAATAAACAAGATAACATGGAAATAAATAAGCAAGCAACTTACGCTAGGCTATCACGGCTATTACACATATTACATCCGCTGGGCATCAATGTTCGCCACCAGTGCAAATATAGGGAACAAAGCATCATATCACATACACTGGTTGTCAAAGTTGGCGACCAGTGCAAATAAACATCGCAGCAAAACATGTCCAGAACTGAAACCACTTCAGAAGAGCTCAAGAAACAATATCCTGGGTACCCATAATGCTGGCAAGATGCTTAGCAAGCTTATTAACTTTCTCTTGTTTGGCGCTTAAATCCTCCAGCGCTTGCTATTGCACCAGAAAGTATGCATCTGAATTCTACAGGGACTTCCTCAGTCCTTTGGCTTCCTGTCGCAGAACATCTGATCGATGTCTTTCAACTTGAAGTTGAGACTCAAGAAGCCGAACTGATTCAGGTAGCGATTTCAAAGAGCTGGTGCTAGCAGTAGTGGCCAGTAACTCAAACACTACATCAAGACAGGACTTTGGGGTTGTCTCAGTGTCTTCAATATAGTTTTTATCAGCTTTCTTGGAGACCAACAGGGATGTCTCACTATCTTGAACCTTATCTGCATTACTTCCTTTACCATTGCATAATGGGGTACTGTTCTCCAATATTTTATCCGCATTCTAAAAGAGAAACAAACAGACACGTCACAGGTTTACCATGTTGTATATGAAAACTCATTTTGGTAAACCAGTTCAGTAGTAAGGTGGACAGGATAACAGCATGAAACAAACATATATCTATGTAGTATGGTCATTGTATGGTCTATATCATTCTAGTTTATGTTGCCAAATCAAGATAGAGACAGTTCAAATCGTATCTATTTAAGACAAAGCAGCATAGACAGAATATAAGTTTGGGAAACTACACAACAATAACAACACTTGTAATGTGCATGGCATGAGAACATAACTGTTTATTCAATTGAAACTGAAATCAACAAAGAGCAAGTTACAACAGCAAACACGTTAAAGAAACAGGTTTAAAACATACCTGTTGCACCATTGGAGTTTTAATTGCATCCTTCAAATTTGAAATTAGTTGGTATGAGTAAATACAGTGATGCAAGAGCAAAGGAGTATGAACCATAGCTATGGAACCTGACCTGAGAACAATTCTTCTTCTGCTTTAAGCGTTGACTTGGGGTTCGGAGTGGTGGTCCTCATGCTTTGGGCATTGCAGTTGCCTTACTAACTGCTCGTGTTTGGGTGCTCTATGGTGGAGACAGTGCTATGTCAACTGGAACTGGGTTACTATCTGCTGGGGTTGGGGTTAGAAGGGGTGTAGCTGGTTCTCTGTCCAACTGGGTAGGGGTACAATCTGTGTGAGTCCGGGTTATGTGTGGTGGGGCTGGTTCTTGGGCAAGTACAACCGTGGTTCTATCTGCATCGACATGTAGCACGATCTTTTCTGAAGACCGTGTTTTTACTCCCATAGATACTGCCATCACCCCCTCCAATTCAAATGGCTGATAAACAAGAAAAGTAATTGAATGTACAGACATTGTAAGATAGACAGGTACAATGGATAGTAGGGAAGAAAACAGGGCATGAAATAATTCACATTTATGTTGTCTAACCAAAAAGAATCGCATGACATAATTTCACATATATGATGGCTAATTAAACAGGATAGCATGACACAATTTCACATGTATGATGGCTAACTAAACAGGATAGAATTACATACTTCAAAATATGATGACTATGTAAACAGGATGATATGATATAACTATATTATGTCTTTAGAAAATGGGTTGGCATGCCATAATTCAGATACATGCTGTCTATGTAAACATCATGGCATGGTATAATTCAAATATATGATTTATATACTATGCAAGTGAGCAGAGGGCAATCGCATATATGATGTGTCAACTAAGGAGATGGCATTCAATATTGTGTATATGATGTAAAAACTAAGCATTGCAAGACAACATATGCATGATATGAGTAATATAACCCTGCCAAGTTTCAGCATACACCTCAGGGGGATAATAGGACTGGTCATCTGCCTCTGAATCCTCCTTTGAGGAGCTATCTGTAACCAGCAAGATATCTGCTTCAGCAGGTAGCATTGTCTGCTCTGAAGACCTTGTTTTCACTCCAGATTTCTCCATCACCAATTCAAATGGCTGATCCACAGGAAGAGCGGTTGAATATACAAACATTGTTGACAAATGCAATGAGTAATACAAAAAAAGGACAGCATGATATAATTCACATATATGACGCTTGGCTAAATAGCATGGCATTGCATAATTCACATACATAATGCCTTGTAACAAGATAGCATTGCATAATTCACATATATAATGTCTTGCAACAAGATGGCATTGCAAAATTCACATACATGGTAATTAGACACTAAATAGGTGGCATTCACACAAAGCATGTCTAAAGAAAATGACATGCCAATGCAAGACACCATATGCACGATATGAGCAATATAACCCTGTCAAGTTAGAGCATGCACCTCGGGGGGGGGTGAAATAGGACTGGTCATCTATCTCTGAATCCTCCTCTGAGGAGCTATCCATAACCAACAAGACATGCGCTTCGTCAGATAGCATTGTCTGCTCTGAAGACCTTGTTTCCACTCCAGATTTTTCCATGACCGTGTCGAATGGCTGATGCACAGGAAGAGTAATTGAATGTACTAAAATTGTTGACAAATTTAATACGTAATAAAAAAATGATGGCATGATATAATTCACATATAAGATGACTAGCTAACCAGGGTGGCATTGCAAAATTCACATATATGATGCCTAGCTAAACAAGATGGCATTGCATGATTCACATGTACGATAAAGAAACTAAACAGATGGCATTCACACAAAGCATGTCTAAACTAAGCAGATGACATATTTGATGTATAAAGTAAGCAATGCAAGGCACCATATGCATGATATTACGAACATCAGCATGCCAAGTTAGAGCGAAGACCTCAGGAGTTAAATAGGAGTGGTCTTCTCCTTCTGAATCTCCCTCAAAACAGTTATCTTCCTCTTGATTACAATCCAAAATGGGTGGAGGGGGGCTGCCTTTGCGCCCACCATGGAGCGACGTCTACATGAAATTTTATTGCCACGCAAGGCTCGTCTCTTTTGCTCTACATGTTCAGTTCCATTGTGTACAATAACTGACATGCATAGGAATAAAACATAGTGAGATTATGTAAGGAGTGCATGCACAAATCCAGCGTGATGGTAGCAAACTGTGGGTAGACCCAAAACCAATGATAGCAGGCACATAATAGCTTTAGTTAAAAAATACAGATAATGACTCCTTTAATGTTTGTTTCCACCCAACATGAAACTCATAGTAGACACCCAAGATTAACCAGATAGTAGATAGATAGTATTGATTGCTGACCTAATATGTACCCCACAACTATTTAAAAACTCAAGTTTGAGCATTAGTTTGGACCTGACTAGGAGTCTAATAGGTGAACAGGATAATAAAGTAGCATGTCATCATATTAAGCGATGCATAACGTAAGCAGACATGAAAGAGTGCGACCTCTCTTGCGGACCCGTGTAGTTCTCAAGGTCATCTGCTCAGTTGATGATGGTAATGCAGTTGTCGTGGCTGCCAGCGGTGGGGAAGAAGATCTGAGGTGGCGAAAGATAGTCTGGAGGGAAGATCCCTGCTGTGGTGAACCCTTCCGTCGTTGGAGCAGCTGAGCTGGGGTGGAACACAGCGTAGCAGGAGCGGGACAAACCACACAAGGTTTTCTTTGACACAAATCTGTAACAGAAGTAATTGTGTAAGGGCTTGTGTGAATTTTAGGATTCTAACAATGCAGGGATAGGAGATACACAGGAATAGGATAGGAATGCATGTGCAAAATAGAGAATTTAAAAACATAGGATTTCTTCCAATCTGGGTGTTTGGTTCACAAGAATTAGAAGATCACAGGATGCAAAGAAGCATGGTGAGATTAAGTCAAACCACAAGAAAATGTACGGTTATAATGCTATTATGCTACTATCTCTTAGTCTTGTGCTTCATGAATAGGAATTTGAAAAGGAGGACAAGTGGATATTAAAATTCCTACGGTTTTTCTTTCAAGGAGACACTAAAGGAACAAATCCTACAGTTTTCCTTTGCTCCATTCCTTTGAACCAAATGCATGAATAGTAGTACCATAGGAAACTTTCCAATTCCTATGTTTCTCCTTCACTTTTCCTTTCAAGCACTGGCGATTCTAGTAGGCAGGCTTGAGCAGGGAAAAGCCTACACCCAAAAAATGTTTTTGTGCTACTTCTACTACTTTGGACCCAGGCCACTGCCCTACTAGCTCAACTCCCAGGCCCATCTACAAATGCGCAGCTCAAACGCGCAGAGATAAATAATGATGGTGTTCAAGAGAGTCCATCACGGATAGCTAAGTTGCCTGGTACCTCACTCCTTGTCATATAGTAGGAGAAACTAATCGTATTTCACGTTACTATGTGTGCTCAGTGGACAATATATATAAAATGTAGAGTAAAAAAGAGATGCAACAAGTGTACAACCTCTTTGGCGAAGCCATGTCAATCTCAGCGTGATTGGGTTGGTCGGTGAGGATGCTCCGGCTGATTTGGCTGTCGGAGGAGGGGAAGATGATCTTAGGCGTCTGGAGATGGAGCCCGCGGTACTGCTCTGCTGTGATGGAGGGTTTCGTCGTGGGAGCAGCTCTGGTGAGTTGTACGATGGCGAGGCTGAAGCAGGAAAAGAGAGACAACGTTAACCTGAGTGGAATTATAATAGCATCTTGTGGCACCCCGGCTCAGAGCAACTACTTTACCTGGCATTGCCAGCCCAGAGATCTAGTCTTTTGGCAACACACAATAACTTGGTACAGAAAACAACCGCTCTATTGATGCTAGCAGAAACATAGGTTCAATATTACATCAAGTAGTGAGGCCAAGCGGCACACACGGTGCGGCTGAACAATATGTACATTATTTAATGAACATGAAGGGGCCTCGATCACGACAACTACGCGGCAGCGGAGCAATGACGAAGCGGAACTCCATAGCACAGGGACACCGATGTGGACACGGTCTAGACACGAGAAGCACTCCGATCCGGTAAGACTTACCTGAAAACTGGCATGGCACGCCAGGTCAGTACATTGAATGTACTTGCAAGCTCACAACAAGTAAAAGCATAATGGCAAACAATAACATGATTATTAAGCAGGTTAAATGCAAGTCTATAACAGACTACTCATGAAGTGGATCATGCTTGTGCACCGAGTCCCTCGGACTCTCTTACCAAACGGGTTACCTCGTAACCATAATCATCAATACGGTGATCACTCCCGAATCACAAATGAAACCAACACTTTGGTTCCCACAACAACGACCATCTTCATGGTCTCAACAATCTCATCACATGACCAGTGCCAATCACGTAACTTTAGTGTGCAAGGTTAACTTAATTATGTTGATCCATGGTGTGACCTACTTACGAGCTATGTCCGTAACCGAGGACGTGGCTATCGATAGATTTAATAAACACTCTGCAGAGGTTAGTACACTGTACCCACACCACGGAACCCATGGCCTCGCACTCCCATTCGGGTGGACCAACGGCATTCCGACAGAACCAACCCATTGCCATGACACTCTCTCGGCTACTCCGACCAACTCCCCTCTGGGCTAAGTCCTGGGTGGCCCCGATGTCAACCAATGACATCCAACGGCCACCGTCGTGGCAAAACAATCAACGGTCCCAAACGGGGACAAGGTACCATAACAACAATGGGCACACAAGGTTATGTCTGCTTACCGGGCCAGGGTACCGCACGCCCATAACCTTCCCACGTTGGAGGCACCGACCAAAGGCATGACAACGGATTGAATAAGGGCCTTCCCATAAAGGCAAATGTGGTTGCACTGGGAAGCTCAATTCGGTGGCACCATGACTCGATCAACAATTGTGTTCAAGTTGGATTATCATCAGGTTTAACTTGAAAATAAAAGAACTCGAGCCATAGTATGCCATGATCAGGCAACTATAAGACGTGCAACCGTAAGCACATATCACCGAACTAGAGCGGATCAACATCATAAAATCACTAGGCATGCACCACTAATCATCATGAAGCACTGGTTTTAACTTCATCATTTTTTTAGTTATCACAATAGCATGATGAGTATATGAATAATAAAGCATCATATGAAAATAACTCCGGTTATTCTCAAAATATAGTCATGCTACCAAAGTATCAGTACTGCATCCAACTAGTTCATGCAATCAAATACTAAAGCAAGCTAAGCATATCAAGCAAGACATATGAAATAAATTAAGCAAAGCTATTTAAATGATTTAAATGCATGAAATAATTCATATTCAAGTTGGAAAAATCATAGTTACTGAAATGACACCATGCAAATATTTGTGTGGCTTGCCTCAGTACAGAGAAGGGTCACACTCCTCCTGGTTCTCCTCTAGGCAAGCTTCTCCTTCTGAAAATAATTAAAACAGCAAAAAGAAAATATCAAGAACCACTCTGAAATTCACCAGAAATTCTAGATAGCAAGGAAAAATCTCAAATTTGGTGTGTTGCTAGAATTTTTCAATACAAACACAATGCAAAAAGAATCAACTCATTTGGATTTATAGGTTAGGAGTTGTGAATGGTCAAAGTTTCTGGTCAAAATTTGAATTAAATTTGAATAAAAGAAAAACCAGGGGGGTGACGTCGAAGACGTAAACCCGCGGGGTGCCTCCACTCATACCGCTTCGGGAGCGGCTGGGTGGCTGACAGCGGGCCCCGCCTGTCGGGTTTTGAGTGGAGGGGGAGAGAAACAGAGGACGGCGGCACTTCGCCGGGGCTCTCCCCGGTGAGTAGGGCTCGACGGCCGTTCTGAGAGGGAGGGATGGGTAGAGGAGGCTCTGGCGCACCTTCCTGTACCCGTAGATTGGCGAGGGGTGGCCGGAGTAGCTCAGAAACGACGTCTCCAGCGGCGGCTGCGGACGGAGTTCGCCGGAGATGAGGAAGACGGTGAGGGAGGGCGGTTCCAGGGGCTCCAACGAGGTCGGTGAGCACCAGTGAAGCACTAGGGAGTCGCCGGAGAAGAAAATGGGTCTTAAGGGGCACTGGAGAGGTAGGGAGCAGCAGAGGAGATCGCCGGCGAGCTCGGGTTGGGGACGGCGGCCAGAGGCCTGCCCGGCGGGGCTGCGGCTTATCTACTACGTAGTGGTGGTTGGTTGAGTGGGTTGAGATGCTCGGAGAGGCTAGATGGGGCTGTCTTTATAGGCGGAGGGGAAGGGGGTCTCGAGCTCCGTCGGAGTTCTCTGGAGACGGCGCACAGCGACGAAGAGCTCCAGTGAGAGGGCGAGAAGAGGCCGGGGTTCACTTGGCCACTGTGGGAGGGAGGATACAAGCACAGGGGCTCGGGTGGCGACGAGCACAGGGGCAGGGGCGCACTGTACGCTTGGCCGCGTTGTGCCCGTGCTCGCTGCAGTGAGCTCCGGCGTCGGCGAGCGCCAGGGGGAGTTAATGGCTTCGGGACGAGGATGGTGGCGTGATTTGGCAAGCTGCGGCGAGCGGGGAAGCGAGCACGAGCGCCACAGAGACATCGGCGGCATCCAGTGCGCGTTGACTAGCTGCCTGGCATCGTGCACATGGTTGGTCACCGCGTGAACTCTGGCATCATGCACACGCGTGGTCACCGTGTGAACTCTAGCATCATGCCACGCAGCACATTAAAATCATGTCTGGCGTGTAGTCCTTGCTAGGTTGGGTTGATCCAAGCTCTTGAGTTGAGCACAGGTCGATTGGGTGGGAGTGTAGCATCCTGGCAAGTTTCTGGACAGAAACTTGTGAGGTTAATAGAGAGAAATCTAAAATGAGTTTAGGGCTAAGCTTTGGAGGTTAAGGGTTTATTAGGAGGTCAATGAAGCCCTAAAAATTTTAGCTTCATTGGATCAAGGAAAAATGCACTTCCTGTAGAAACTGCATTTTCTGGCCAGAACAGAAAATATTTTCTATAGCACAAATATTCCAAATAACTATGCAATATTTTTGCACAGGGAGGTGTGCCAAGGTCCAAAGAATATTCAGGAATATTCTCAGATTTTTGTGGGCAAGAAAAATGAGCATTGCTTTGAAGCATAAGTGACTGAAGTGTGATTTCAGAGAAGAAATGAATATTTTTCATTTATGAAAAATATTCCTATGGTCATTTTGTGATATATCAGAGAGTAATTGAGGTGTTTGAGAGGGAGGTGAGTCACTTGAGGTGAAAATCAAGGAAATGCCCAAGTGGTTAAGTCCAACTGAGTTGATTCAAAACTCCAAATTCAAACAAAAAGGCAAAGAAATCCGGAAAAAAAAGAGAGCAAAAAACCAGGGTGTCACAAACCTCCCCCACTTAGGATGAATCTCGTCCTCGAGATTTGGTTGCTTGGGAAAACAATTCTGGATAGGATGCTCTTAAAAAGTCCTCTCTTTCCCAAGTTGCTTCCTTCCACTGTGTGATTCTCCCACTGTACCTTATAAAATTTTATCACCTTACTGCGAGTGACTCTTTCTGTTTCATCCAATATTCGGAACGGTTTCTCCTCATAGGTTAAATCCTTAGCAAGCTCTATCTCTGCCATTGCAGTCCTTTTCTTGGGTGGCGAGATACACCTTCTCAATTATGAGACATGGAACACATTGTGCACTTCTGACAATTCCGGTGGTAGTTCCAACTGATAAGCAACTGTACCAACTCTGGACATAACTGGGAACGGACCAATATATCTGGGTGCAAGTTTTCCTCGGGTCTGAAACCTCTTGACTCCTTTCATGGGTGTGACTTGGAGGTAAACATACTCTCCGGGTTCAAAACTGATCTGACGGTGCCTTGAGTCATAGTAGCTCTCTTGTCGGGACTTAGCCAATTGCAGTCTATCTCGGACCTCCTTGACTTGCTTTTTAGCCTCCATCATTAAGTCGGTTCCGAAAATGCGGCTATCTCCGGTTTGAGACTAGCTGAGCCGAGTGCGGCACTTACGGCCATACAGAGCTTCATAGGGTGACATCTTGAGGCTGGTCTGGAAGCTGTTGTTGTAGGAGAACTCAGCATACGGCAGACAATCTTCCCACTTGGGCCCTTGGGCCAAAGCACATGCTCGGAGCATATCTTCAAGTATTTGATTTACTTGCTCAGTCTGCCCGTCTGTCTAAGGATGATAGGTGGTGTTGTACTTTAGTGCGGTCCCCAGAGCTTGATGGAGACATGACCAGAACGCTGAGGTAAAGAGAGAACCTCGGTCGGAAGTGATGGTTCTGGGTACTCCATGTAAACTGACGATTCTGGACACATATAGCTGTGCGAGTCGATCGGCTCGGTAGGTGGTTCAGATGGGAATGAAGTGAGCTACCTTTGTCAGCGTGTCCACCACAACCCATACTGCATCATTGCCTCGGTGAGTCTTCGGCAGGCCTTTGACAAAATCCATGCAGACATCGTCCCACTTCCATTGCAGAACAGGTAGAGGTTGGAGAAGTCTGGCGGGTTTCTGATGTTCCGCCTTCACTTTGTTACATATATCGCAACAAGCTACAAAATAGGCGATGTCCTTCTTCATTCCATCCCACCAAAATGCCTGACGAAGATCTTCGTACATCTTGGTACCTCCTGGATGAATCGAGTACGAAGATTCGTGCGCTTCTGTCAAGATCTTCTTTCTTAGGTCTGCTTGCTCAGGTACGCAAAAGCATCCTTGAAACCTTAGAGTACCTTGCTCATCCTTCAAGAAATCCTAGGTCTTGCCTTCTTGCATACGCTTGACATGGTGTTGCAGGACTGAGTCATCTTGCTGGGCCATGCGGATTTCTTCTTCGAGGGTAGGTGTAACTTCCAATATATTGGCAAGGTCAGCTTCAACAATAACCAGGTTAAGCTGAGCGATTTCTTCTTGGAGTTCGGGAGGCAAGGACTCCATCAGTGCGTTTAGACTGGCGGGCTTGCCGCTGAGGGCATCGGCAACCACATTGGCCTTACCGGGATGATAATTTATTCCAAGATCATAATCCTTGACCAATTCGAGCCATCTTCGCTGTCGGAGGTTCAAGTCCGGTTGGGTGAATATATACTTGAGACTCTTGTGGTCTGTAAATATCTGATATCTTTTGCCAATGAGGTAGTGCCTCCAAATTTTCAAGGCGTGCACAACTGTGGCCAATTCCAAATCATCCGTTGGGTAATTCCCTTCGTGGGGTCGTAGCTGTCTAGATGCGTAGGCTACAACCTTGGCATCTTGCATGAGTACACATCCAATACCTCTCCCGGATGCGTCACAGTATACATCAAAGCTGTGATAGATATCTGGGAGAGTTAACACAGGTGCTAATGTCAATCGGG
This sequence comes from Thinopyrum elongatum, assembly GCA_011799875.1. Taxonomy (NCBI): domain Eukaryota; kingdom Viridiplantae; phylum Streptophyta; class Magnoliopsida; order Poales; family Poaceae; genus Thinopyrum; species Thinopyrum elongatum. The sequence continues at coordinate 372,297,796 of CM022303.1, read as the reverse complement.
TCTTCAAATCATTGAAACTCTTCTCGTAGTCCTCAGACCATACAAATTTATGATCCTTCTTGAGGAATTCTGTCATGGGCTTGGCAATCTTAGAGAAGCCTTTAATGAACCGTCGGTAATACACGGCTAGTCCAAGAAAACTTCGGATCTCAGTCACAGTCGTGGGCGCTAGCCAGTTTAGTACTTCCTTTACTTTGCTGGGATCCATGGCTATACCTTCTGCTGAAAGAACATGCCCCAAAAATCTGACTTGCTTGAGCCAAAATTCACACTTGCTGAATTTCGCATATAACTCATGGTCACGGAGCCTTTGCAAGACTGCCCTGAGATGTCCCTTGTGCTCTTCCTCATTCTTCGAGTATATGAGAATGTCATCAATGAAGAGCACCACAAACTTATCCAAGAAGTCCATGAATACTTTATTCATCATATGCATGAAGAAAGCAGGGGCATTGGTGAGGCCGAAAGACATTACTGTATATTCATAAAGACTGTATCGAGTGGTGAATGCGGTCTTAGTAATATCCTCCTTCTTAATTTTGAGCTGATGATATCCGGTCCTCAAATCAATCTTGGAGAATACCTGTGCCCCACTGAGTTGGTCGAACAAGTCATCAATCCTCGGAAGCGGGTACTTGTTCTTGATAGTGACAGCATTCAACTGACGGTAATCCACACACATCCGAAGACTGCCGTCCTTCTTGTCCACAAAGATTGGGGGTGATCCCCATGGTGATGAGCATGGACGAATGTATCCTTTCTGAAGCATCTCATCAAGTTGTTTCTTCAGCTCCACTAACTCGGATGAAGGCATTTGTTAATACTTCTTGTATATTGGTGCGGTCCCGGGCACAAGATCAATGGCAAACTCAGGCTCATGATCTGATGGCATCCCTGGTTGCTCCTTAGGGAATACATCTGGAAATTCACTGACCACAGGAATTAGATCCAACTCTTCAGCTTGAGCTACGAAGACCATTTCTTTCTTGGGTATGCTCCTTCGAGCAAAGAATTGTATAGTTTGGCCTTCCTGACTTGTCAATGTGACTTCTCTGGTCGCACAGTTGATGCATACTTGATGTTGGGTCAACCAGTTCATTCCCAAAATAATATCCAACTTGCCAGACTCGATGACTATCAAAGAAGCTGGGAAGATGACTCCCTTGATGTCAATCTCCAAATTGCGGCAGGCCAGATTGCTTTTGAGCACAGATCCCGGGGATTGTACCATCATACGTTTTCCCAAAATCGAGCAAGAAAACTTGTTTTGGGCAACAAAACTCCAGGAAATAAAAGAGTGGGAAGCCCCAGAGTCAAACAAAATTATTGCAGGTATGCTATTAACAGGAAGCATACCATTGACGACTTCTGGGTTCTCTTGGCTTTGTCTGCGGAGAGGTGGTGAACTTGCCCTTGGATGGTCTTCTGTCCAGGGTATGGCCCCATGTGATTGACTTGCGGCTTAAATGGAGCATTTGACTTGCCGCTCTTGGGGCACTGTCTGGCGTAATGCCCGGTTTACCCACAAGAAAAGCACGAATTGTTGCACTGACACTCTTCGCGTAATGGGCTGGTCATGACATTCTTGACTTGAGTAGCAGTCTTGTTAACGTTCTGCTGCCAATTGGGCTTGTACTCAACCTAAGTCTGCTGCCAGGTACGGGCCTTCTGCACTGGCTATCCATCCTTCTTAGGCTCGAACTTGCGTTTATGGTCATTATAGACGGGCTTATTGTCCTGAACAAGCTTATGCTCCCTTTCTGCAATCAGGGCCTTGTTTACCAGAGTCTGGAAATCTAGAAAATCAAGCATACTAAGAGTGCATCTGAGGTGTTGATTCAGTCCTCCAAGGAATCTGTCGATCTTTCTTTCTTCGGTGGCCACATCATACAGGGAATAGCGAGCCAAATGGTTGAACTTGTTCAAATACTCAGTGAAGGATATGTTACCTTGCGTGAGGGGTAGGAACTCACGCTGTTTAACTTTCAGGATACCGGTGGGGATGTGATATTTGCAGATCTGATCCTTAAACTTATCCCATGTGATTTCTTCATCTGCTGGCCACATAGCTTTAGTATTGTCCCACCAAATAGCTGCGGCTCCTTCCAGATAGTGGGTTGCAAATGGAACCTTATCACCTTCTTCTGTGCGAGCAATATCCAATTTCTTCTCAATGGTCCTCAGCCAATCATCGGCTTCCATGGGATCAGCAACTTGAGTGAAACTGGGTGGCTTAGTCCTTTGAAAATTGGATAGTTTGGAGTGATGGCCATTCTGATTTCCATTCTGCCCAACCATAGCTTGCACACTTCTCAATAGCTCAAGCAGATCGTTGTTTCTTCTTTCTTCGAACATACGCATAATCTGTTCAGTGGTTGGTGGATGTGGCGGTGGAGGCAGTGGTTACGGATAAGGTTCGGGGGAATGTCCTGCCTGTCTTGCATAGTGACAAATAGGGACATCCTCACCAGCGTGACTGCTGCTACCTCCACGTGTCATCCCATTATTTGTTTTTCCCAATATGAAGCAACCGAGATGAGCAACATCCAAAAATGGGAAAAGCGAATGACAAAACCGAAGAAAAGCGACAAAACCTGGGCGAATAAAGAAAGTTTCAACATAATTATACATAGACTCATACATGAAAGGGAACATCATGACGGGTTCGACTACGCTCATACATGATACGAAACATCATGACAAGTACGACTACATCCGTACATTGAGCATCATGACAACTGTGGATACTCTTATGATCTAGTGCTCTGCTGGTCCTGCTGGGTCCTCTCCTGAACCGGACTCAGATCCTGAACTGACGACATTAACGGAAATCTCCGGGTTAAAGGTAACACAACGACGCTGCCTCGAGGGCTCTCCCTCAGGGGCAAGTGCGGGATGAGGCTGGAGCATAGGGGCTACGGGAGTAGCGAGAAGTGAAGCCCACTCGGCAGGGGCACTATGGGGAGTCACGGTCGAGGTGCCGGAGCTACTCGAAGGAGCAACCGGGGTAACTGGCGAGCTAGAAACCGGTGAAATATAAGGGGTAAACCCCATGGAAGGTGGAGTGGGATAGGACCTAGCGGCCACTAAAGCAGTGCGAGCACGAGTCAGCTCTCGAGCCAGCTCCTGAATCAGAAGATAACTAGCAGTGATATAGCGGGAAAGGTGGCTAGTAGCGCTATCGGTCGCCGGATCAATCATAGGAAAGCGGTAACGACCATCATCGTGCAGGGATGGATAGTAATAAAAACCTGGGTGGGTCTGCATCTAGATCTCGTTATAGCGTAGCTCAACGAGGATCTCAAACGCAGCAAACTGAACAACCTGAGCGGGGGTAGAAGCGAAACCACTCCTAGAAGAACGAGTGTAAGAGCCCGATGCCGAACTGCTGCGCAAGGTAACCACTACGTGATATTCGTATACTGAGTCTGCTAGGTGATCCCGGTACACCCGATACACTGGGTCGTCACCGTGAGGGTAGACTGGACGCAATACATGCTGAAGAAGGTGCGATGAAGTGTATGGTGCCAGCTCCACCTGACACGCATACGGCACTGGAGCCATCTACACTCACAACCATTAGTCGGTTAGCAATAACAATACATCAAATGCATGCAATGCAACAAGCAGGTGCAAACACTACCAGCACTCAAAAACCATCTAGCTACCGTTCAACAAACGCGTCAGCTGTCTAGCGTGTCCTACAGTCAGCGGGGCTCTGATACCAAGTGTTGTGGCACCCCGGCTCAGAGCAACCGGTTTACCTTGCATTGCCAACCCAGAGATCTAGTCTTCTGGCAACACACAACAACTTGGTACAGAAAACAACCGCTTTATTGATGCTAGCGAAAACATAGGTTCGATATTACATCAAGTAGCGAGGCCAAGTGGGACACACAATGCGGCTGAATAGTATGTACATTATTTAATGAACATGAAGTGGCCTCGATCAAGACAACTACGCGGCAGCGGAACAACGACGAAGCGGAACTCCATAGCACAGGGACACCGATGTGGACACGGTCTAGACACGAGAAGCACTCCGATCCGGTAAGACTTTCCTGCAAACTAGCATGACACGCCAGGTTAGTACATTGAATGTACTTGCAAGTTCACAACAAGTAAAAGCATAATGGCAAACAATAACATGATTATTAAGCAGGTTAAATGCAAGTCTATAACAGACTACTCATGAAGTGGATCATGCTTGTGCACCGAGTCCCTTGGACACTCTTACCAAACGGATTACCTCGTAAGCATCATCATCAATATGGTGATCACTCCCGAATCACAAACGATACCAACACTTTGGTTCCCACAACAACGACCATCTTCATGGTCTCAACAATCTCATCACATGAACAGTGCCAATCACTTAACTTTGGTGTGCAAGGTTAACTTAATTATGTTGATCCATGGTGTGACCTACTTATGAGCTGTGTCCGTAACCGAGGATGCGGCTATCGATAGATTTAATAAACACTCTGCAGAGGTTAGTACATTGTATCCACACCATGGAACCCATGGCCTCGCACTCCCATTCGGGTGGACCAACGGCATTCCGACAGAACCAACCATTGCCATGACACTCTCTTGGCAATTCCGACCAACTCCCCTCTAGGCTAAGTCCTAGGTGGCCCTGATGTCAACCAATGACATCCAACGGCCACCGTCGTGGCAAAATAATCAACGGTCCCAAACGGGGACAAGGTACCATAACAACAACAGGCACACAAGGTTATGTCTGCTTACCGGGTCAGGGTACCGCACGCCCATAACCTTCCCTCATTGGAAGCACCGACCAGAGGCATGACAAAGGACCGAATAAGGGCCTTCCCATAAAGGCAAATGTGGTTGCACTGGGAAGCTCGATTCGGTGGCACCATGACTCGATCAACAATTATGTTCAAGTTGGATTATCATCAGGTTTAACTTGAAAATAAAAGAACTCGAGCCATAGTATGCCATGATCATGCAACTATAAGACGTGCAACCGTAAGCACATATCACCGAACTGGAGCGGATCAACATCATAAAATCACTAGGCATGCACCACTAATCATCTTGAAGCACTGGTTTTAACTTCATCATTTTTTTAGTTATCACAATAGCATGGTGAGTATATGAATAATAAAGCATCATATGAAAATAACTCTGGTTATTCTCAAACCATAGTCATGCTACCAAAGTATCACTACCGCATCCAACTAGTTCATGAAATCAAATACTACAGCAAGCTAAGCATATCAAGCAAGACATATGAAATAACTTAAGCAAAGTTATTTAAATGATTTAAATGCATGAAATAATTCATATTCAAGTTGGAAAAATCATAGTTACTAAAATGACACCATGCAAATATTTGCGTGGCTTGCCTTAGCACAGAGGAGGGTCAAACTCCTCCTGGTTCTCCTCTAGGCAAGCTTCTCCTTCTGAGAATAATTAAAACAGCAAAAGAAAATATCAAGAACAACTCTGAAATTCACCAGAAATTCTAGACAGCAAGGAAAAATCTCAAATTTGGTGTGTTGCTAGAATTTTTCAATACAAACACAATGCAAAAAGAGTCAACTCATTTGGACTTATAGATTAGGAGTTGTGGCTGGTCAAAGTTTCTGGTCAAAATTTGAATTAAATTTGAATAAAAGAAAAACCAGGGGGTGACGTCGAAGACGTAAACCCGCGGGGCACCTCCACTCATACCACTTCGGGAGCGGCTAGGTGGCTGACAGCGGGCCCCGCCTGTCGGGTTTTGAGTGGAGGGGGAGAGAAACAGAGGACGGCGGTGCTTCGCCGGGGCTCTCTCCGGCGAGGAGGGCTCGACGGCCATTCTGAGAGGGAGGGATGGGTAGAGGAGGCTCTAGCGCACCTGGCTGTACCCGCAGCTTGGCGAGGGGTGGCCGAAGTAGCTCAAAAATGACATCTCCAGTGGCGGCTGCGGACGGAGTTCACCGGAGATGAGGAAGACGGCAAGGGAGGGCGGTTCCAGGGGCTCCAACAGGGTCAGTGAGCACCAGTGAAGCACCGGGGAGTCATCGGAGAAGAAAATGGAGCTTAAGGGGCACTAGAGAGGTAGGGAGTAGTAGAGGGGATCGCCGGCGAGCTCGGGTTGGGGATGGCAGCTAGAGGCCTGCCCGGCTGGGCTGCGGCTTATCTACTGCGTTGTGGTGGTTGGTTGAGTGGGTTGAGATGCTCGGAGAGGCTAGAGGGACCTGTATTTATAGGCAGAGGGGAAGGGGGTCTCGAGCTCCGCCGGAGCTCTGTGGAGACGACGCACAGCGACGAAGAGTTCCAGTGAGTGCGGGAGAAGAGGCCGGGGTTCACGCGGCCACTGTGGGAGGGAGGAGACGAGCACAGGGGCTCGGGTGGCAACGAGCACAGGGGCACGGGCGCACTGTACACTTGGCCGCGTCGTGCCCGTGCTCGCTGCGGCGAGCTCCAGCATTGGCGAGCGCCAGGGGGAGTTAATGGCTTCGGGACGAGGATGGTGGCGCGGTTTGTGAAGCTGCGGTGAGCGGGGAAGCGAGCACGAGCACCACAAAGACATCGGCGGCATCCAGAGTGCGTCGACTAGCTGCCTGGCATCGTGCACACGCGTGGTCACCGCGTGAACTCTAGCATCACGCCACGCAGCACATTAAAATCATGTCTGGCATGTAGTCCTTGCTAGGTTGGGTTGATGCAAGCTCTTGAGTTGAGCACAGGTCGATTGGGTGGGAGTGTAGCATCCTGGCAAGTTTCTGGACAAAAACTTGTGAGGTTAATAGAGAGAAATCTAGAAGGAATTTAGGGCTAAGCTTTGGAGGTTAAGGGTTTCTTAGGAGGGTAATGAAGCCCTAAAAATTTCAGCCTCATTGGATCAAGGAAAAATGCACTTCCTATAGAAACTGCATTTTTTGGCTAGAACAGAAAAGATTTTCTGTAGCAAAAATATTCCAAATAACTATGAAATATTTTTGCACAGGGAGGTGTGCCAAGGTCCAAAGAATATTCAAGAATATTCTCAGATTTTTGTGGGTAAGAAAAATGAGGGTTGCTTTGAAGCATAAGTGAATGAAGTGTGATTTCAGAGAAGAAATGAATATTTTTCATTTATGAAAAATATTCCTATGGTCATTTTGTGATATATCAGAGAGGAATTGAGGTGTTTGAGAGGGAGGTGAGTCACTTGGGTGAAAATCAAGGAAATGCCCAAGTGGTTAAGTCCAACTGAGTTGATTCAAAACTCCAAATTCAAACAAAAAGGCAAAGAAATCTAGAAAAAGAAAAAGAGCAAAAAACCAGGGTGTCACACATCTCCAATAGATGACGTAAAATACATAACCACAAAGTGCTAGATGTAAAATACATCAGCCGCTCATCTCTGAACTTAACTGTCGAAACTGAATTTAACTGTCGAAACTGAATTTAACTATCGAAACTGAATTTTGCTGTCGAAATTGAATTTTAGTGTCGAAATGGAATGCACTAGTAGCAGAAAAGCAGTAGCAGCAGCAGCACGTGAGAGGGCCGAGGTAGCTGGTCATGTAGCAACATCTCGGGTAGCAGCTGCAGGGGCTCGAGGGAGAGCAGGATCTGCTGCTCGTGCAGCAGCAGCGCGCGCAAGAGTAGAGCAGCAGCGCAAGCAAGAGCAAGAGCGACAGCAGCAGCACAAGCAAGAGCAAGAGCGAGAGTAGTAGCGAGAGCAAGAGCAACAGCAAGAGCAGACCAGGCAGGGGACCGAGAGTAAGAGCAGAGCAGCAGCGCGAGCGAGAGCCAAAGTAGCAGCAGCTCCTACTGATGTGGACGCCGCCGCCGAGGGAGCGATGACGTGGAGGAAGTGGCCGGCGACGCCGCCGTGGATGGAGCCGCGCCATGTCGGCTCGGGACCAAGCGCCGGAAGCACCGTGAGATCGAATCAAGAAGAAAATGCGGTGATTAGTGTAGAACCTCTTTGGTGGCGCTGATTAGGCCTCAGCTTCATCCGATGAATCGGTGATGATGCTGCTCTTCTAGTGGTGCAGGTGAAGACGGCGGTGTGGGAATGGAGGTGGCGTGAAAGACGAGGGGAACATTGGGGCAGCTCCTTGGAGGTGGAGGATGGGGTGGCTGAACCGGCGGGACGACAAGATCGACGACGGATCCTCATCCGATGCGGTGGATGAGGGACGTCGAGGTGTTGCTGTGGACGACGTCGTCGGGGAAGAGGCTCCAGCTGGGTGGCAGACGGAGGAGGGTGTGGGGCTTCGCGGGTTTTCGCGGCCTCGGTGTACCAATCGGTGGGTGGATGGGATGGGAGGGGGGAACCATGGTTTAGGGACGCGCTTGTCCGAAATGTGGGGTAAGTTACGAAAGTACCCCCATCGATTTGAGCTAGGCGGTTCTTTCGGTTCAGAGGTATCACGGGCATTTCACGTGTCGGGATTTGGCAGGAGGTGGGAGTTTTCGCGCGCGTTGTAATTTTTGGATAGCAAGGCGCGGGTTGAGATGGAGGGAGTTTTTAGAGCACAACGAGACAAAGATATATCTTAAATATTTTGGAGTAACAAGGCACGGGTTGAAGAGGCGGGAGTTTCGTAGCATGATAGACAGAGATGCTAGCTTGAAATTTCAGCATAACAAGGCGCGGCTTGAAATTTCGGGAGAACAAGCTTAACGTGTACAAAAAAAAGACAATTCGCACAACATCACTAGAGAGAGCCATGTCCCGTTTTACTATATTACTAGAAATGCATTCAAATACAACAACAAAAAAATAAAAAAATCGGGACAACAAACATAACGTGTACAGTACCAAATCAATTTGCACTTCCCACAACAATAAAAAAACAATTCGTGTTGTCTAGCATATGGACTAAATTTGAGTACATTTTCCCTGTTTGAATGGGATTGTACTCGGGTTAGTTATACAACCATCTAAATATTATCTTCACAACACAGGACATGAATATAGGAGTAGTAAATTCCTATATAAATATGTACTACATGTACATACGATCTCAAATTCAAATATATGTATCCATTTTATGTTGAATTCAAATCATAGTACATGTATGCTCTAACTAGATGTTCGGAATCTAAACCATGTATGATACTACATACAATGTGTTTAACACGCACAACACACACACAAACACCATTTAGACTAGTAAGGTACACGTGCATTGCACGAATGAGATTTGGCAACCAAATTATGAATAAATACCACATTATATATAGCATGTAAGCTTTGAGTCATATATGCATGATGTAGATGTTTGTTTAATTCTTATAGTTCATCTCATTAAAAATCATTTAGTTTTAATAAAAAAGATAATCTATTTTAAGATTCATAGAATTGTGCGTTGTAAAGCATAAAGTAAAAACAAATAATGGTAATTCATGTAGAAAAAAATTTGGGCAATTATGATATGGAAGATTCTAGAACAAAGGAGAAATGCTTTGTGTTTTGAGGTTTGTGCATTATGCTTAAGTTCAACCATGGAGTCTTCTAGATTGTACATGTGGCAAAATCTGGTGGAATGTAGATGATATCCAATGGCCAGTAGTGCTCGGATTTGCCATCTCTGCACCGTCGGATTGGCTTCATCCAACGACCATCTTTCAAAGTTATTCGCACACTATATAGGGGTATAGATATTGATATAGATATGTGATGCGAAAGCCACCCATCATCTCCAATTAGGATAGTGTGTCCATGCACGGATGCAATGTGGCCAAACGATGTCTGCCATCGGTATCTCAAATTCAAATCAGTCTGACCTTGTTCAATGTGTATACAGTATAGCATGCTCGTTTCCAAACCACACCGCGCATATCTCAGTTATATTCATGCATGCATGGGTTTCAAACAACATGATCTCTTATTCAAATATTTGAATTCTACTTTACATTGATTATGACCTCACCTAGTCTTTTACACCCACACAGTCGTCTTCTCTTTATAATTGTACCACTAACTTTCTCTCATGCATGCATGCACACACACTACCACTCGGCATTATCCATCGCACACATGCAATCTTTTTCTTCAGGTCGGTCTCCCATGCATGCACACACACACACCTCCCCCTCTTCATCATTTTGGGCATTCTTTATCTCTCACGTGCATGCGCAATGATCGATGTTCCTCTATGTGTGTGTATAAATAGCTAGGTCTTTCCAAGTTTTCCACACAAACCGATCGATCTATATATCTAGTGAGGTCTCACCCTCTTTCCCACGTACACATCGATCAATCTATACCTCTCTATATAGGATTACATAGCTAATACACCCACATTAATTATATATCCAACGTCCCCCTCTCATCATCCATGCCTTCCGCTTCATCTCTCAGACACGCGCACAATGGCGAAGACAGGGGGCAGCAAGGGCCCCGTCCCCCCCTAACATCACTATATGTTGAGGCTAATATGAATGTAATCAGTAGATCAATTGCTGGTAAAATGGTTTAAGTTGATGAATTGGCCCTCCTCGTAAAGGATTAGCAATGCTTTGCCCCCTAGCTCATTTATTTTTCATGGCTCCGCCACTGCGTGCAACCGCGCATGTTCTCGCCCCCCTCTCTTTAAATATCGATCTCGCACTTGTGCACTCCTTCATAGTCTCCCTCCACTTGGCCCCTCGCACCATCTTCCAGCCCCCCACCAGATTCTGCCACATGTACAATCTAGAAGACTCCATGGTTGAACTTAAGCATAATGTACAAACCTCAAAACACAAGTGCTTCTCCTTTGTTCTAGAATCTTCCGTATCATAACTGCCCAAACTTTTTTTCTAGTTGAATTGCCATTATTTGTTTTTTACTTTATGCTTTACAACGCACAATTCCATGAATCATAAAATAGATTAACTTTTTTATAAAAACTAATTGTTTTTGAATGAGATGAACTATAAGAATTAAACGAACGTCTACATCATGCACATATGACTCAAAGCTTACATGCTATAGTGTGGTATTTACTCATAATTTGGTTGCCAAATCTGATGTGTGCAATGCACGTGTACCTTACTAGTACTTCGAGTATGTGCAAAACACGTAAATTAGAATTCCAATGGCACGCTACACAGTGTCTCTCCCTTTTTCAGTTCATGAAGCCACGTGGCACATGTGGAGGCATTGTCGCGACCTCCTTGTGTGGATTGATCACAGTGACGTGCTGCTGGTTCCAGAAGAATGTACTCGTCCTCTCTCACGCACACTGGCAGTACATGCACGAAGCGAAGATGTGCACGCACGCACTCATTCCCTCGCACGCACACGCGGGTACACGGTGGGACGCATTTTTGTACGAAGATCCACCCCATGTGATAATTTGACGCGTGTAAAGTCCTTCACTTCATTCATGGTCAATTAATACAGCGCATGCAAATTGAGTGGACGTGAGGGAGGAAGTAGTTGAGAAAGACATTACTACACCGCGTGCATGCGAGTAGTTAAATCATGGTTTGCTACTTCCATTGGTCTCCTTCATATTTTTTGCCAATTTTTAACCATATTTTTATGTAACATAATATTTATGCATGTCATAAAAAGTGGCACAAAAAAAAGGGGCCAATAAACCAGGACGCAGGCAGCATGATCAATTTTTGCCTGGGCTACTGTTGGTGGCCTTTGTATTTAAATATGGACGGAGTGGAGTAGTACTATCTTTATCTTAGCCTCTTAGGGCTCTCCCAGTGCCTAGGCTCACCTCCCCGCCTCGCCCACCGGATCCCGCCATGGAGGATCCCGCCATGGATAATCCCTTAGATCCCAGGATCCCGCCGGCTGCCCTCTCGCTGCGCCCCGCAGCACTCCTGCCTTTGAGCGAAACCCACATGTGTTTTAGAGGGGATCCATTGCTCTGGAATCACAGATCGGTGGTGCCAGAGGACATGCCAGGTCTGCGTTTCAGGTGGTGGGCAGCAAGGGCAAATCGGATCGAGGAAGCGTCGCATCAATTGGAGAGAAGTTCGAAGGAGCTGCGCGTGGCGCAGCACAAGGCGGAGGCACAAGTCGATCTCAGGGGAGAGATGCTGAGGGATGTCAGCATCTGGCAGCGTCACGTTGATTTTGAGCTAGGGCTAATGGTGGAGATCATATTCACAGAGTCAACTGCGAAGGAAAGAATGCGCATGCCTGTGGAATGGCATGAGCAGGCGGTGCAACTGTTCAAACGGGTGGTAGGAGAAGCCAAATCGCAGGACCAGCTGCGGCGGCGCCGCTAGCCATGCATCGTAGGCGAGGTGAGCTGCCCTCCTTCCCCGCCAGCGATGCAGTGACCTACTCGGTTGTTGCTGCAGTGAACTTGTGGCGCCATGGCGGTTTGCAACCGTGACAATCACTCCATCTATATGTATTGTATTCCTGTGAAAATACTTGGTCGTTTGGAAAAAGATGGTAATTGATTTATCACTAGTTTTTGAATGCTTGGTCGTGACAATCACCCGAAGCCACAACCAAAAGTCTCCATGGCGTAATACTTACGGTCGGTCGCACCAATAGACGGTCGGATGGACCCGCGACACGCATCGGCTTGGTCTGACATGTACGACCAGTTACATCACTGACTTGTGTGACCGCATTTGAGCTATAGTACATGAAATTTGTGTTCCAGGAGACTCATCGGGAGCCGCCTCAGGCCTCGAAACCAAAACCATCATATAATCTTTAGCTTGTTCCCATCACATTCCAAAGTGTATAGTATAATTAAGTGCAAACTTGCTCACACCTAGTAGTACATATCAAACCTGAATGTGTTCCCACTATGCAGGTTTTAGTACTAGTGCTAGTACTAGGTTATAAAAAGGGGAACTAGTACCTAGCCGAAAATCACTCTACCTCTTCCTCCTCAGAACTCTTTCTTGTTCGTCCGTCCTTGCCATGGCCGGTGTGTAGAGCTCTAGGTCAAGAACTACTCGTAACAAGGGAACGGCAACCAAGGCCGCGGAAAAAAAAGAGAGGGCTCGTCGCCTGGCAGAGACCTCGAAAGATCTCTCACGGGCAGGCGAGGGCTCCCAGGAGCACCCTAGCCGCGGAGGCGAGTGCTCCCAGGAGCGCCCTAGCCGCGGAGGCGAACATGCCGAGCTGGCGGTGCTGGAGTCGTTATCCCTCGACGACATGCCCGATCAGCTCGATAAGCAGGAGGAGTTCATCGACGGCTTGGTGGAGCTGCTGAAGGAGAGCCTCGACGACATGCCCGCTGAGCTCAATGAGCAGGGGGAGTTGACCGCCGGCTTGGTGATGCTGCTGAAGAAGAGCATTGCCTTGGATAAGAAGGCGACCGGCGAAATCCTGCAACTTCAGGAGGACAAGGCCAAGCTCCGCCACGAGCTCGACCTGCTGAAGGAGGAGAACGCCAGCTGGAAGAAGCTGCATGGGAAGAGTAGTTCCTCGATGAAGATGTTGCAGGCCCTCATCATGGAACAGAAGGAGGAGTTGGCGAAGCTCCGCATTGAGCACCCGGCTGCTGTCAAGGTACGTATTGCGGCCGTGGAACAGATGATGAAGGCTCGCGTCGAGAAATCCTGCGTCATGGACAGAATGAATAAGATGACGGAAGAGATGCGCCAGGAGATGGAGCTCGTGGAGGCGATGAAGAAGTAGTTATGACTCCGTGGCCAGCAACCCTTCATGTAGTAGAGAGCAGCACCCCAGACTTGTGTGTGCATCTTCCTTCTTTTTTGGGGGGGATAATCCTCCTTCTTCTTTTGCTCTTGTCTTTCTTCTTTTGCTTCGGGTGTTTCACCGCACGTGTCACGTTCTCTGCGAGGCATGAATAGAACAATGCTAACGATGAGCGGCGCCGTGGGATCGATGACTAGCAAATTAGATCATTTTTTATCGCCATATTGCACTAGACTGCCGTATTTCATGCTCCTCCGTCGTACTAGTACTCCAGTGGAAAACTTGAGTATACCGCACGGTTCTTTGCTCCTCCTCAGGTCGTCGGCAACATTTATATGAGCAGTCAAATCACAAGGCCCTGCCTTCCAGCAGTAATGAGCCATCAAATCACAAAGGCCCTCGCCTCTCGTGAAACCGACTAAGCGAGACTGCCCCGCCCTCTAGCCTTTTAAATATATACTTTTGTATAGAAGCACTAGTATCGATGGATTGCGCCATGGAGCAAAACTAACAAGATGATATTAAAGGAAAAAGGTGGTACATATAGAGAGCGCTCGTCGCCAAATTATGCATATAGTACTATTAAAAAAGCTAGTACGTGCTTATATGGGGTGCTAAATTCTATTAAAGAAATTAGCATACCTATTTAATTCTTGGGTTTTTATTATTTATGCCACTAGTTGTGTCTCACTACTCAGTTTTGCCATTAGAAGTTACAACTACTCAAAAATGCCATCGATCCGTGAGATGCTTGCTCAAAAATGCAATTAGATATCTCAAAAATGCCATCGTTCCGTTAGATGTTTGCTCAAAAATGCCATTAGACATTGTTATTTTCACGTCAAACCCGTTGACCATGTTATATGACAAAAATAAGCCTAGACCCACATGTCGATTATCTTTATCTCACAATGATAAGTGTGGCCCCGCTTGTCAGGAGTAACCAAGCGAATAATTTTACAGGAAAATAAGAACGACGCTGGGATCAAGTAGGCCCCACACTTTATTGTACTGTAGTGAGATAGAGGGAGAGCTGGCATGTTGGTCCATAAGTATTTATGTCATTATAACATGGCAAAAGAGATTTCAGTCACAATAATGACGTCGAACTCATCGCCGGTGATGGTTCTAACCTTGTACTCACCGTCGATCATGGAGATTTGGGACGCCATGGATTTGGGAGGAGGGTTAGGATTAGTGGAACTGCTGTAATGTGAAAGGACAGGACGACTAGGAGCGAACTGCCGTAATGTTAAAGGACGGCCGGGGATGAGTAGGAGCGAACTGCTAGCACTTTTTCGATTGTAAAAATGCTGAGTGGGGCGTGCGAACGGTAGGGTAGTGGCTTGCCCGGTGGATAAATGGATTCATGCACAGTACTATGGGGGGCCAATTAGATGTCATGTCTACTAGATGCCCAATTAAATGGCTTCATGCATCTGTGTGTTCGCACGTCAAGCGTCGGGAAAATTACAGGTGATACGAAGCTTTCCATGCTCCCATGATACGGGCTTCCGAGAGCCCTTGGATCTGAGATCGAACGGTTGCATGGCGTGATTCTAGACCTATGGGTGAATATCCTATCTTGGAGGGTTATTCTGCAAAATTTCAGCAACTTAGCATGCGACCATTTGATCTCAGATCCAAGGGCTGTCAGCAGCCCGTATCATGGTCGTGCCTACCATGACTGTCGCCTCGCTCACGCGGTCGTGCCCTTGGAGATTTCAGACAGCTATAAATGAGCATTTTTTTCCTACTTCACATGCATGAAAGTACTTCCTCCGTCCAGGTGCGTTAGGCTATCTGATGTTGGCATGTCATACATAGTCATCACTTAGTCACTCATACAACAAGGTTAGCTGTAAGGTTGGCTATAAGAGTAATTTTTTTTTACTTCTCTCTATCTCTTTCTTCGTACTCCCTCCGTTTCAGTTTACAAGTCCTGTGCGTATACCTAGGTTGTAAATTTTATCACCGTAATATAAACTATATAACACAAAAATTATACCGTTTGAAAATAGAACATCTGAAGTTTATAATGTATGTTTTTGGTAATATATGACTTCTAGTATTAGGTTGGTCAAATTGATGACCTAGGGGTAGGCGCACGCCTTGTAAACTGAGAGAGAGGGAGTAGTATTTATTGCATTTGCCAAAAGGGGCAAGGAGTACAGTACTTGGCTCCTGTATACCATGGAGGTGGTCAGGAATCGGGAGACTCACGCCGGTCGTAGTGCTGCAGTTAAAATGATAATGGCAAGTCAAATCACAGGGCCCCACCTGTCCAGCAGTAACTAGCCGTCAAATCACACAGCCCTACGTTTGCAGCAGCCTACTCCCTCATCTTCTCGCCTCTCTGTCGAACCGACTAGGCGGAACTGCCCTGCCTACCATGAGGGAAAAGCCATGCCCTCGACTTTTAAATATAATTTTGTATCCATGGATTGCTCCATGGAGAAAAGCCTCAAGAAAACGGCGGTACACATGTACCCCAGATGGTCGGTTGGTCTGGCACGCTGCTCTCCGAATGGAACGCGCATCATATTGCGTTCGCACACACATGTGGGACCGCAATTGAGAACCGACCATAGGCACACTCCCCGGCCCCGCAAGTCGGCTGAGTTAATAGAAGAGAGAGACTAGCGATAGTACTGGAGTAGTGTTGTACAGACATTGGTGCCTGGACGATCCCGGCATGACACGGAAGATCAGTTCGTCCATGCATGTGACCAAACTCCAGCAGACGGCTGGATTGGCTATCGTCTACATATCATGTAGGCTGTGTTGTACAGGGCTGTAGTTCTAATGAAAAATCTAAAAAAAAAGGTTTCTTGTCTTCTCGCAATATTAGGTGTCATGTGCTTCGGATCACTGCGAGGGTTAAACAGCGACAACTGAGTTCCTCCAAGGCGCTGGTCATTGGGGGCACATGCACGAAGACTACTCGGCTGCCATCTAGGTCAAGCTGGCTATGTTAATCAGGACATCTATCGATGGACCCCTTTTCTACGAGTTCATCTTTAATTTGAGCTTTGATCCTCGTCTAGTTTGTCCGTCGGGATTCATGTTGCCTCCTTGGGGCAGTGAGGTTATGGTTTCTTGTCATGTGGCATTTTTTCGTGTTCTATGTTAATCCAGTGCTTCAGATCAAAATGATGACAACTGCGCCTCTGGGGCACGTGCATGAAGACTTCTCGACAGTCATTGACGAGGTCAAGCCGGCTCTGGTAGATAAAAGAAAACTACTCCACTATATAGGAAGGAGCCTCCGCGCTTGCTTGCTAGTGTTGCTCTCTTCACACCGTCTCGTCCTCTTCAGATCTAAACACGACAGCGGTGGCCACACTCTCTCTCTGCTCACCGCTAGTCATAGATCCAGCCAGATCCTCTCCGCCGGGGAAGGTGAGAAGGTGTAATGTTCACACGGTCGTCCTCGGCGATGGCTCTTACCCACTGCCGGCGCATCCCGATCAGCGTGCCTTGCCGTTCTCTCCCACGCAGTGCCGGCTAGGGAGGGTCTCCGACCCCTTCTTCCTCGATGCCGTAGTGTGGGCAGATCCGGCCTCCCACTGCCCACCTAGCGACATCCCGGCGACCCTCAGGTATAACTTCCTTCGAAACCGGCCTTGCTCTACTTCCCCAGCTCCTGACGTCGCTGCATTTGTATCTTTTACTATTTCTCAGGCGTCGTCGTAGATAGGATCGATCGGCTGTTCGAAAGCCACCTAAATTCTTACTGTTAAGAGGTAAAACTAGTTCATGCAGTCGAATCTAGTACTACTTGGTTCAAACAGGGAAGAAAGGGGGTGGGGGGTGGGGGAAGATTTGTTACCTGAATCTAGGACTTGGTCGAAAGAGGAAGTAATGGGGGTGAAAAGTAGCAGAGACTGGCTATCCAACTGGTCTCTTGGTCTAATAGGGAATAAAGGGAAACGCAGTACAAACTCAATATAAACCGATCTATTGGTTGAAAAAGGAAAGAAAGTGGGGACTGGGGGACAAGTCAACAGAGTATGTCCAGCACTAGATGTGCTAGCCTCACACAGTATAAGGTGGCTATACCAAACAAAAATGGGACTAACCCAGATATCCTGTTCTGATGTTTTTTGCCCTGAGCCCCTCTTATGTAATGCCTCTGGTAAAATGTAGCAGTCGCACTGTTAAAAGTAAGGACACATTAAACCAATGTTGTTTTCAATGTAATGCCTCCAGTAATATGAATCAATGGCACTATTTTTCATGTCCTGCTAAATTTCCCATTAAGATAAGTTGTTTCTTTTCATTAGAAATGCAACTGTCCTGGTCCGCCTACTCTCCCGTGCCCAAATACCAACTCTTTAGCAGCTGTTAATGTAATGTTGCTGGTAAAATGAAACAATGCCACCATTAAAGTAATGTCGCATTTAATGGTTGTCATAGTTAATCCTAATGCCCACACTAATATCTAGCAATGCTGCTACTTTTGAAATTGCTACTGTCCTTGTAGGATCGCCATTTAGATCAGGAACATGCTTCTTTTCATTTGATGTATGTTTCATCACTTGTTAGTCACCCTCCTTTCCACCTTTTTGTGCAAACAAAGATATACATTTCACGCTTGATCTTAGTTGAATTGCACAAATGATATCCAAATTATAGTTGAACATTCCACGAGCTTCACGACCAACCTTGATGTTGCTCAATTTTATTGCAACAAATGAAGAAGAAGCTGCTAGCTCATGGGACATTGCTTCATTTTAGGTGAACTACACAAATGAGCATACTATGATACTATCGCAATATTTTCTTCTATTTATTTGTGTATGTTTCATCAACTAGTGCCACTATAATGTAATCACGCTTGTTCATTATCTGTGCAAATAGGGTTATTCAGCTGCATTTTGGTGGAACTGCACAAATGTACAGATGGAATCGTCATATATGCAGAGTGCGAGGTGTGCCAAGTAAAAATTACCGACACCAACCATGATCCATGCAAGCATTGGCATCCACCACCACCAGTGGGATGTGTGGCGCTCTCTGTGAACGGATCTTTCTCGGCAGCAAATCATCTAACCAAATACTAGTAGCTTATATTGGCACTTTTCTAGGGAGTACTCTTTTCTGGGTCATAATTGACCATGATTTTCACAAATAAAATATATGTTATACGTTGCAAAAATAATATAACTTGAAAGTACGTTTAGATACGAACCAAATGATACAATTTTTGGTGACATGCATTCACATTTTGCTTGTCAAATACAGTACATGGTCAAACTTTGACCCAAAATACGCAAAACAAAAAATACTTCCAAGACCAGTGCCGCTCCTCTCCTCTTAAACCACTGCTGCTCCTCTCCTGTTCCAATCTAAATCCAGTGCCACTCCTCTCCTCTTCCATTTCAAAACCACCGCCCCTCGTCTCCTGTTCCAATCTAAAACCAGCGCCGCTCCTCTCCCGTTCTAATCCAAAACCAGCGCCGCTCCTCTCCTCTTCCATTCAAAAACCACCGCCTGCGAGTGAAGGTGCTGTGGAGAAGTAGATCGATGGAGGAGTACAACCGATACGTGAGGATCACAGACGGCGCCCCTGTGAAGCTAGCTAGGATGTTGGAGATACAGTCTTGGTTTGACAACAAGGACCAACTAGCGGCGACGGCGACATCCATGGCCAAATATCTGCAACAGAGCAAAAAGGCGGCGATACTCCCGAAGGGAGTCATGCGGGAGTACATAGAGCTCCTCTGGGCCATGGAGCAAACAGATTCACCGAATCCGATCGTGAGGCAGCGGTGGTGGGAGTATCGATCCCAGATTGAGCATCCACCAGAGATTGAAGGATCGAGCATCTAAAGGGTGCCATTTGTGAGGGTGCCGTGCCAGAGCGAGCTGGTGGAGTCTTCGTCGACCGAACCAAACTGCAAGAGGAGAAAAGCAATTGGCCCGACGACGCTTCCCCGCCATCCTCTCCCTCACTGTTCACATCGTCTCACGGGGCGGTTGTCTGCCGCCAAGAAATAGGAGGGGACTGCCCCCCCAACCCAATAGTCGGGCAGGATGTGAATTGTCAGGAGGAGCTTAGGGTTGTCAGTATTTGCAGGTTGTGAATTGTGTTTTGTGTTGTGTTTTTTAGAGTACTTTCAGATATGAATGTGTTTTGAATTTCAGATTTGCAGTATTGAGCATATGAAGTATTTTATGGATTCTAGAGATCTATTTTAGCACTTAAAAAAATTTAGTTTCATATAAAAGTGCAGACAATGTGATTCTCAGAGAAGAAACTGCAAGTTTCAAAGGCAGAGCATTTATATTAACACGCCCTTTTCAAACAGGGATAACATCATGTTGGAAATTTTATTCATGGTCGAAAATGGAACTACCAGCCAGTTAACATCATGCTAATCAACATTCATGCATAGCACATCTTCATATGATGCACAGTCAAAAAGATATGCTATTTTCAGAATGCCCACACAATGTCGAGTGTGCGAAAAACAGAGAAAATGAGGGACGAAGTTTTGGCAAGTGTTGGACGCGGTGTGCGTAGATGACAATGGGGACCCACATGTCAATAATGGCAGAGGCAAAAGATTTGGAGATATTTTCACTGCATCAGGTGGAATCAAACCCGGGCGGAACTGCGGTCAGGTAGTGTCACTTGGCTAGTTCAGTAGTTTCGGTAGAAATAAGGCACTGCATCTAGTATGCCTTCGCCGGCTTCGTGGTTCGTTCTCGTCCTCCGCCTTTGTGCGCTCGCCGCGGCGCCGCTGTCTGCCATTGTGAACATGCTGAACAAACAAGAGGAATTTGGAGAGGAATGTACGTGGAGAGGTGGACAGTCGAGACCCACCAGGTCTGTGGCCGTACGCAAGCAAGTGCCTCATTGAAAAAATACTTCCTCCTATTGCTATACTAACGTTGGGGCCCACGGGTTTGTCAACATAGTTACATTTTTTTGAGGTGCTTCAACGTAGTTCCTAAAGGAGATAAATTTACAACGAAGCCGGGGAGCTGGCAGGTATCATTTATTATCAGTGGGCCAACAAGTATCAGCTGGGTTGTGGGCTGCCTCGTCTAGGCTTTTCTTTTTTAACATGCGCGGCCCACGACATGCCGGTTTGTATTTTCTTGAGGGTTGTCACGTATCGATCGGCCTATGGACCTCCCATCCTAGGTTTTATTTTTCCTGAAACATCCGCAACCCAACTTATGTATTTTTTTGAAGAAAACACAGAGGTCTGTTCTATTTTTCTATATAAGAATAGGAACACCAGGTCCAACTTATGTTTCCCTTCTAACTATATTATATATATTTATATTATTTTATATGTTATTATATATTGTTGTTATTATCATCATATATTTAACAGATACTTACATATATAAGAAAACAATATCCCACGTCTTATTAACTTATAAAAATAATTTTTTAACAATAAAATCATGGATTTTTTTACATTAAGGCAACGAAAATCCTGGTGATTGTGTACAAAAGCTTGGTAAGATTTAAGGACCAATGTAATAATAAATCACTTATTATTTAAATATATTTATAACAAAATGCTCAGCCCCTATTTATTTTTTGATAACATTGCTGCGCCCAACCCAACATTATAATTAGAACCAGCCCAGCAAAATCGTGTATTTCGAGAAAGTGCAAATGGGCTGTAATTTTTTAGGAAAAAAATAAATGGGTCGCATGGACGCAACATTATTTGTTCAGCCAGCCCAGCAAATTCATGTATTTCGAGAAAGTGAAAAATGGGCTGTAGTTTTAAAAAAATGGGCCGCATGGACGCTACATTATTTGTTCACCCAGCCTAGCAAATGGACTGTAATTCTCAAAAAAAAGATCAAATGGACTATAAATTCTGAAAAAATGGGTTGAATATGTGCCACATTTTTGGAGGCTAAAATGTGGGCCAATAGGTCGAAGCCTACGCAAGTTGTTGTCAACTTAGTCAACAAATGATTCTGACATCGATAGCCGTTGGATTTACATCTGTCGCGGGAAACCACGGCCACCGGTGGGACCGGGAGGCCCCTTGCTGGTTTGGCAGGGGGACGTCGCGTTGCACAAAGAGCAGACGAGCGTGTGGCAGCACCGCAGAGATCACACAGGCATTTTTACCCAGGTTCGGGCCGCCATGAGGCGTAAAACCCTACTCCTGCTTTGTGGATTGATGGTGGAAAGGTGGTGGTGGAGCGTAGTACACTTGCCCCGCAAGGGTTGCCTCAGGGCGGCAGTGGCTATGCGCGTATGGTGGTCTGAGTTATCCAACCTTCTAACCCTCTCTACGGTCGCCATGGGCCTCCTTTTATATATTAAGGGGTCACCACAATTGCAAAACAGTCATTCTGCACTGATAAGATAGCAAACAGCGCTATCATACCTAACTCTGCGGGCTAACAAGGCGCATTAAATGCACCACTCAACATCACATCGTTGGTTGCTTAGCAAGGCTTGCCGGGCTATCTAGCCAGCTCCATGCCTGCTCGCTTGACACGTCGCAGGACGGGTGTCATCTGCAGGTGTTTCCTATAGGGAGAGGCTGCCATATGGTGAATGGCTGCCACTTAGTCATTCCGCGGTTTGACACCGCACTGATTGATGACGTGGGTCGTGGTGGAGTAGTTGGTGAGGTGGTTTTGCCTCCGTGTGCCCCGGCAGGACCTGCCGGGACGTCTTGGATGTCGTCTTCCAGGGGTGGCCTCGTCCCTTGCCGAGATCGCCTGCCTGGCAAAGGAGGCCCTTCTCTCGATGGTGCCTTGCTTCTTTGGCTTGATCTTGGTCCCTCTGATCTACATGTTAGTCCTTTGAACCTCTTAGTCCCTTGTATTCTGACTTGGGTTGGTGCTTCAATCTCGTCCCCGTGCCTGTGCACAGTCTGGGCAACAGACCCAGGGTTTGTTGCACCGACAGAAGCCCCCGGGCCTGCCCCGATTACGCTGCCGAGCGTCATCGGGGTAGGGCCTAATAAGTGCACAGGCGGGCTCGCTGAAGAGGCTGGTCTCTTGAAGTCTTCTTTGCTTCTTCATTAGCCTTGATTCCGGGCCAGTTTTTGGTTTCTCCGCGCGTCATCTAAGGCCAATGGTGGTGGGGCCGCTCCAGTGAAGGCCCGTGGATGACTTTAATGCACGGGGGAGAAACTACCAATTCACGCTTCCCACCACGCCCTTATACTTAGCCACGTATGCTGCATGCATCGCACGGGGTAGGTAACTGAGGCGCGTGGCATGGGAGAGCGTCAAGGCGAGGGCCTGGTCATCTTGAGTTGGCGGAGGAGGACGGTGGCCGCCTGTTGAGGGAGCAGCTCCCCTCCCTGATCCGCCTATAAAAGGAGGGGTGGAGGAGGGCGAAGTGATCCATCTCCGGATCCTTTCTTCCCCTGTTCCTGCCTTTCATTGGTCATGTCAAAGAGAAAGGCCCGAGGCCAAGCTCCGGGCTCTATCTTGCGCCTAGAGTTGTTGAGTGCTGGCGTTCGGGGAGTGAGCCTGGTCCATGCTCGGAGAAGGCATCGTGGACGGGCTGCTCATAGTGTGGGAGATACCAAGCTCTCCCATTGTGAGGGAATGCTTGCTCCTTTTGCCATGGCCATCTACCCGTTGGGTAGTGCGGTGTCTAGCCTCGGGTCACCGCTGCTCGTGGTCTTGGCGATCGGGTCCTTGGCGTCTCTGGGGCGCGCCCGGGAGGCAGGGCAGGGAATCGTCAGTAAACCCAGCACTGCCCCATCCGGGAGCTGTGGGGATGATGTCGACGAGAGGGGCGCCTTCCTGCCCGCCAAGGCAGGGAGGGGCGTGTCCCGAGCCCCCTGGCCGTCTTGGTCGCTCGCCGTCCCTCCGGGGAAGGCGTCGGGTTGGAGTCCTGGTGCTCCCCCGGAGCGGTGTTGACGGAGAGAAAACGAGGGAAGGTGGAGAAGGCGGGTGGTGGGAGGTCAGGTCGGAGTACGATGGCATGGATGCCTTCGCCTCCGACTGAGGACCTGCTGCCTCATCTTTCCGCTCTTCCCCTCCCTCCCCGGCACCATCATCACCAGCCTCCTTGGGTGACAGCCGGGGAGGGATGTTCCCTTGGTGCCTTCGCCTCCCCTCCAGCAGTCTTCCGGCTGTGCTTTGGTGGATGACTCCACCGGGGCCCAAGCCGGGGCTTCTTGCTGGTCCTGGAGGTGGTGACCAGGGAACGCCGCCCTGCTTCCGCGCTCCTCCTTCGCAGCCTCGCCACTCTCGGTCTTATCAGGCTGCGCCAGGTGGGCTGCGACGGGACCGGGACAGGCTCCTGCTTGGGTGCCCTTTCTCGTCTTTTCCTCCTTCCACCGCAGTGCCTGGTGGAGGGAAAACGAAAAGAGGAGATTACAGGGCACTTATCTTTTTTCAATCTTAAACTCGCAGGTACTTGCCAAATTTTAATTCAAATAATGTAATCTCACGAGTCCATGTTTGTGTTCTGTAATGCTTGTACTTGTATCAGCATATTAATGAAAAAGATGAACCTTGCCAGGAACCCGTGCATGTGTATGTCCATGCAGAGGCGAGATGCCTCTTTAGTGTAAATAAACGAGTTTTCCCCGGCAGGCTATCCTGCCGGCACCTTTTCTTTCTGCCGGAGAGCTGTGTCTACCGGGCAACAGGCAAAGGGGTCAGCCGCCCGCCAACTTCTTTTACCAAAGGCCACTATGACCATCCTGTCCGAAGCAACGTTTGAGTCAAGGATGGGAGCACCTAAGACTCAAAAGAGTGGCGGGGTTTTCTTATGCACAAGTTATAGCTTACAGAACACTAATGGACAGGAGGGAGAACTTATCTGTTTGGCTTGCCGAGGATCACAATGCCGGGCAATCTTCTCAACTCCTTGTCAAAGCCAAGTTCACAGCAGGAACCTGCAGCTTCATGCGGATGAGAATGAATGCAGGATGCGATCCTATCTATATGCATATGCAAATGCTCATGAAATGCTTATGCAGTGATCCTGGAATGCTCATGCATGCATGCAATCTTGGTCGGGGCCCCCCCACAACGCTTCTTTATTTTCTCCTGAACAGGGTCATCGCCCTGGCTTTGTACAAGGGGTTACATGCAGCTTAGGCAAGGCCAGTACAAAAGGGTGGCTGCCGGGCAGGGCCCGACAGTCGCGCCTTACGGGTAGAACTTGCGTAGATGCTCAATATTCCATGAGTTTTGCAACTGAATGCCATCTCTGGTCTCCAGACGGACTGCGCCAGGTCTGGTGACTTGTACTACCTGGTAAGGGCCTTCCCACTTCGGTGACAACTTGTTTGTACCCTTGGCGTACTGAATGCGCCTAAGGACAAGGTCACCTTCCTCAAAACACCGGGCGTGAACCCTGCGGCTATGATAGCGACGCAGGGCTTGCTGATAGCGTGCAGCACACGTAGCAGCCCGAAGACGGTTCTCCTCGAGTAGCATAGCGTCGTCACGCCGGTGCTGATCTTGTGCTACTTCATCGTAGGCAAGCACTTGAGGCGACCTGTAAATGACTTCCGTGGGGATAACTGCTTCTGCCCTATAGACCAGGGAGAAGGGAGTCTACCCGGTAGCTTGGTTTGGTGTCATTCTGAGGGACCAGAGAACTACCGGCAGCTCCTCGATCTACCGCCTGCCGTGCTTCTGCAGCGTATCAAAGGTTCTCATCTTGAGTCCACGCATCACTTCAGCGTTTGCCCTCTCAGCTTGCCCATTGCTCCGGGGGTGTACCACAGAGGCAAATGATTTTTGCATCCGAGGGCATGAACATATTGCATGAAGGCGCGGCTCGTGAACTGGGTGCCGTTGTCGGTAATGATCCTTGTCGGAACTCCAAAATGACACACCAATTCTTTCAAGAACTTGATAGCTGACTGAGCAATGACCTTTTTCACGGCAGTCACTTTCGGCCACTTTGTAAACTTGTTGATAGCAACGAAGAAGAATTCAAAGCCCCGATTGCTCGGGGGAAGGGGCTGAGGATATCGAGCCCCCAGACCGAAAATGGCCATGATAGAGGGATTGTTTGAAGAGCTTGGGCAGGCAGGTGGGTTTTCTTGGAATGGAACTGGCAGGCTTCACATTTGGTGACTAGCTCGACCGCATCTTGGAGGGCTGTGGGCCAATAGAATCCTTGTTGGAATGCTTTCCCAACTAGTGCCCTTGATCCAATGTGGGAGCAACACATGCCTTTGTGTATCTTAGCCAGCAGTTTCTTTCCTTCTTCCTGGCAGACACACTTTAATTTCACACCATTGGGCCTCCTTCTGTACAGAGTGTCATCGACAAACTGATACATACCAGCCCTCCGAGCCACTTTTTCAGCTTCGTCTTGGTTGCCGGGAAGCTCTTCGGTTTGGAGGAAGTGGACAATGTGCCTTGCCCAAGTTGGAGCCTGGGGCTCGGCAACGAGGACTAGTGGCACCTCTTCTGCTATGGGAGCACATGCCTTATTCGCGGGGTCCATGGGACTGGCTGGAGGGTGTAGTCCAGCAGACTGCGAGGAGTTGTTTCCGGCAGGGTCTCTGCCAGGACCGGACGGCTCTATCGGTAGAGGCTTACTGGAGTCCAACTTTCTCCTTTTCCGGGCCATTGTTGCTGGGGATACGGAGGGCTGAGTGAGATGGAGAACAAAAGTCCCTGGTTCCACAGGGAGCTTCTCCGCAACACACTTTGACAGATGATCAGCTATGCTGTTTTCTGCATGTGGTACGTTCTCTGTCTGCAATCCATCAAAGTGCTCCTCCAATCTCCTCACTTCCTCGACGTATGCCTCCATCAATGGACTTTGGTAATCTTTGTTAACTTGTCTCTCCACAAGCTATGAATCTCCTCGAATGATCAGCTTCTTAATTCCCAATTCAACTGCAATCCTGAGCCGGCAAGGAGCCCTTCATATTCTGTTGTATTGTTGGTTGCTTCTTCCCAGGCAAAATGCATTTGGACAACGTACCTCAAGTGCTCCCCGGAGGGGGCAACAAGAAGCACACCAGCTCCTGCACCTTGTAGGGAAAAAGCACCATCAAAATACATAATCCATTCTTGGGGTGATTCCTTACCGGGGATAGCTGTCTCTGCCACATCCTCATCAGGGGTTGGCATCCATTCTGCAATAAACTCTGCCAATGCCCTGCTCTGAATAGTTGATGTACTTTCAAACTTCAAACCAAAACTGGATAACTCCAAAGCCAACTCCACTATTCTGCCGGTAGCCTCAGGGCTTTGGAGTATCCGTTGCAATGGAAAACGAGTGACAACCGTGATCTCATGGGCTTGGAAGTAGTGGCGCAGTTTCCTTGAGGCCATGATGAGACAAAAAATTAACTTTTGCACGCCAGAGTACCTCGATCTAGCCCCCTGTAATAAGGAGCTGATGAAGTACACTGGGCGCTGCACCACTTTCTTCCTTGCCATGTCCTTGGGGTTGCTCTCGTTGCCGTGCTCATTGCTGTCCTGATCCTTCTCTGACTCTGCCGGTCTCTGCTAACTCTCTGCCTCATCCACTTCTTGCTGCGCTACCAAAGCTGCACTGACTACTTGGTTGGTTGCCGCTAGGTACAGCAGCAACGGCTCCTGGGGTTTGGGAGCGACCAAGGTAGGCACGGATAGGCCTTCAACTCTTGCAAAGCTGCATCTGCTTCCGGGGTCCACTTCATGGGTCCTGCCTTCTTCAAAATTTTGAAGAACGGCAGGGCGCGCTCGGCAGACTTGGAGATGAATCTGCTTAGCGAGGCAACGCATCCTGTCAGACGCCTCACATCCTTAACTGTCCTTGGTGCTTGGATCTGCTCGATAGCCTTGATCTTGTTGGGATTGGCTTTGATCCCGTGATGGGATACAAAGAACCCAGGCAACTTGCCGGAGGGAACACCAAATACACACCTCTTCGGGTTGAGCTTCAAATTGATTTTGCGCAGATTAGCAAACGTCTCCTCCAAATCTCGAATAAGGGTGGCCCTATGCTTGGTCTTGACCACAATATCATCCATATAGGCTTCTATGTTTCTGTGCAACTGTGGCTCAAAACCAATCTGGACTGCCCTTGCAAAAGTGGACCCGGCACTCTTTAATCCGAATGGCATGCGGACAAAATAGTATGTACCACATGGCGTGATGAATGAAGTCTAGTCTTCATCTTCCTTGGACATGAAGATCTGGTGATACCCAGAATACACATCCAGAAAGGAGAGCAAATCACAACCTGAAGTGGAATCCACAATCTGATCGATACGCGGCAAGGGAAACGGGTCCTTCGGGCAAGTCTTGTTGAGATATGTGAAATCTATGCAAAGCCTCCACTTCCCGTTAGCCTTCCGGACTACCACTGGGTTTGCCAACCACGTGGGATGCAGTACTCCTCTGACTAATCCAGCTGCCTCTAGTCTCTTGATCTCTTCTGCAATGAACTGCTGCCTCTCCAAGGCCTGCTTCCGGACTTTCTGCTTGACAGGTCGGGCATGTGGGCAGACAACAAGGTGGTGCTCGATTACCTCCCTGGGAACACCGGGGATATCAGATGGTTGCTAGGCAAACACATCGATATTCGCCCGCAGGAAGCCAACGAGCACGCTTTCCTATTTGTCATCGAGGGTGGCGCTGATAGTGAAAGTACCATCAATGCCAGCCAGCCCTGCCGGGACCTTCTTCACTTGGGGTGCAGCGACCTTGGATCTCTTGCCATTGGAACACTCCGGCACGTCGTCAACGGGTGCCATGCACTCGGTGGGGGCACGCTTCCCGGACTCTTTGCCGAAGTCCCTACAATCCCTCTTCTTTCCTTTGCTTTCCTTAGCGGGAGCTGCTGCTGCCACTGCCTCTACTGCGACCGCATCCCGGTACATCTTGTCCACACAAATGATTGCATCCTTCTCATCTGATGGGATGGGGATGACTCCCAGTGGCCGAGGCATCTTCAAGGTGTTGTAGGCATAGTGAGATGCTGCCATGAACTTAGCCAGGGCCGGGCGTCCAAGAATCTCATTGTATGGCAGGGGGAGATCAAGCACATCAAACACAATCCTCTCAGTCCAGTAGTTCAGTTTTCCCCCAAACATTACCGGCAACGTGACCTTTCCCTGAGGACGGCTCCTGCCGGGATTAACTCCTTGAAACATGCCGGTAACCTCCAGCTCTTCCTCTGCTATCTGAAGCTTGCTAATAACTGCTGGGGAAATCAGATTCAACCCGGCCCCGCCGTCCACCAACATCTTCGTGACCTTCAGGTTGCGGATTGTTGTGGAGACCAACAATGGCAAACACCCTACCGCAGTGGTATGGCTAGGATGATCCTCCTCGTCAAAGATGATGGGCGTACGGGAGCACTTGAGCGGCTTCCGGGCCTCGGGCACTGGCTCCACGGCATTGAGTTCTCGCACCCACCGCTTGAGTTGGTAGTGAGATGTGTGCAGAGATGCACCCTCGTCAATGCACAGGGCGTCGGTGGCCTTCTGAAACTCTTGCTCATTGGTTTCCTTTTCATCCCCTCCATCACTCTCATCACCACAGGCTTCCTTCTCTCAACCTCTGGCGGGTTTTCCTTGGTTCCAAAAGGGTTTGCTGGGGCGATTTACTTCACCACCTCGTCCCTTGCCGCCAGCAACATTCTGACCCTTTACCTTGTCACACTTCTCATACTCTGCTTTCTATCTTTTGACAAGTTGTTCAACCTGATAACAATCTTGAAGGTCGTGGCCCTTGGTCCGATGAATCTTGCAATACGGCCCATCACCTTTCCTGGCTTTCTCGGCAGCAGCGGCTTCCCGGCAATCAGCGCACACGGCAGCTTCCTTGCCGGGGGCCTCAGCTTTGGCCTTCTTGCCGGTACTAGGCGTACCCGATCCTTCAACAGTCATTACTATCTTATCCCTTCGCTTCTTACTGCGCTTCTTGCTCTTCTTCTGACTGGTTGATTCATACTAATCCTCGGAATCAATATTGGTGCAATCTTCCTCTCCAGGCAACTTTCTTCCCTCCTCCATCCGAGCACACTTATCCACCAACGTGTAGAGCTCCTTCACAGTCTTGGGCAACTGTACGTTCATCATGGAACGAATCCGGCGGTTGCGCACATTGGACTGGAAGGCGGCTATCACGGCTGCCGGATGGATATTTGGGATATTTCTATGAACTTTGCTGAATCTCTGTAAATACTTACGGAGGGTCTCTCCTTCCTTTTGTTTGAGAAGCTGCAAGTCGCTGGGTCAGCCCAGCTCTTGGTGGCCATCGGTGAAGGCACCGATGAACTCATGGCATAGCTCCGTCCATGACGAAATGGAGTTCTCCGGTAGATGCATCAGCCAAGACTTCACATTGGACTTGAGGGCCAAAGGAAAGTAGTTGGCGAACACCTTCTCATCTCTTCCCCCGGCAGCCTGAACAGCGATGGTGTAGATGCTTAGGAACTCTCCCAGGTTCAGCCTCCCATCGTACTTCTCAGATATCTCTGGCTTGAACGTGCGAACGGACGGCGAAACGGACTTGCCGCAGCTCATGGGTAAAGGCAGGGCAGCCAACCTCGAAAGGTAGGCACCCGCCAATACCGAGCGCGGGCTCGTCGACGCCGGGGCCGTCGCACCCATCGGTCCGGCGGAGGTCATCGCGGCGTTGCTCGACAACGGCGCGCATGCCTCCTCTCCGCCTATCCTCCGGGGCTCGTCGTTGGCCTGGACGCGCTCGAGGGTCAGAAGAGGCCATCAAGACGTCGTCGGGGTCTTGATTCTGTTGCGCTCTCGCTGGCTGCCGTGGCGGGGACTGCACCATGGGGACGGCCCCTTTTGTACGGTCAGCAGCATGAGCCGTTGCTGTCGCTTGGGGCGGCCGTGGCGGGCCAGCTCGCCGTGAGCCCCCAGCTTTGGCGAAACCGAGCAGACTTTGGATGGTGGCACGCCATTCATCCATTTTCTCGGCCGCTGGCGAAAACATTAGCAGCAGCTGAGCACGCGCCATGGCTTCCGAGGCTGTACTTGGCATGGGAGATGATGAAGTCCATTGCACCGTCGCTCGGCTCCTAACGGTGCCAGTGGCGGCAGCACTGCGCCCCCGCTGCTGCGGAGCGACCACCTTGATGGCAGGGTGGTGCGGCGAAGGCGCTCAAGGGCCAGTGGCTCCGTTGGGCGCAGCGGCTTGGTCGACCCGTCCCGAGGAAGCTGCTGCGGCTGTGCCCCGAGGAAGCTGCCCTGGCCCGAGCGCCGTTGCTGCGGCTGTGCCCGTCGGCGGGCAGAAGGGGCGCAGATGGAGTAACCCCTCACTCGGACCTCGTGGAGTGTGGCCATCGGGGTGTTGCTGATGCTGCTCTCCTCCGATGTCTCCTGCTCCTGCGTCGGCCGCGGGGGAAGTGATGATGGCGCCGCCTGCTCCGACCACACCCCCAGCAGCGTCCACATCCTCGCGTGTCTCCGCACCTCCCGCATCTTTAGAGGCCGCGGGCGGCGGAGCCTTCGAGGTGGTAGGATAAGCCGAAGAACCGGGTTTCTTCTTGGGCGCCATGGTCGATGGCGTCGTCAATGATGCTGATGGTGATGAAGGTGATGCACTACACACGCCTTCAGGTTCGCGCAAGCGGCCCCCCTACCTGGCCGTCCAAACATGTCGCGGGAAACCACGGCCACCTATGGGACCAGGAGGCCCCTTGCTGGTTCAGCAGGGGGGCGTCGCGTTGCACAAAGAGCAGACAAGCGTGTGGCTACACGACAGAGATCACACAGGCATTTTTACCCAGGTTCCGGCCGCCGTGAGGCGTAAAACCCTGCTCCTGCTTTGGTGGATTGATGGTGGAAAGGTGGTGGTGGAGCGTAGTACACTTGCCCGGCAAGGGTTGCCTAAGGGCGGCAGTGGCTACGCACGTATCGGGGTCTAAGTTATCCAACCTTCTACCCCTCTCTACGGTCGCCATGGGCCTCCTTTTATAGATTAAGGGGTCACCACAATGGCAAAACAGTCATTATGCACTGATAAGATAGCAAACAACGCTATCATACCTAACTCTGCAGGCTGACAGGGCGCATTAAATGCGCCGCTCAACGTCACATCATTGGTTGCCCAGCAAGGCTTGCCGGGCTATCTAGCCAGCTCCACGCCTGCTCGCTTGACACGTTGCAGGACGGGTGTCATCTGCAGGTGTTTCCTATAGGGAGAGGCTGCCATGTGGTGAATGGCTGCCACTTAGTCATTCCGCGGTTCGACACCGCACTGATTGACGACGTGGGTCGTGGTGGAGTAGTTGGTGAGGTGGTTTTGCCTCCGTGTGCCCCGGCAGGCCCTGCAGGGACGTCTTCCGGGGGTGTCCTCGCCCCTTGCCGAGCTCGCCTGCCCGGCAAAGGAGGCCCTTCTCCCGATGGTGCCTTGCTTCTTTGGCTTGATCTTGGTCCCTCTGATCTGCATGTTAGACCTTTGAACCTCTTAGTCCCTTGTATTCTGACTTGGGTTGATGCTTCAATCTCATCCCCGTGCCTTTGCACAGTCTGGGCAATAGACCCAGGGTTTGTTGCACCGACAACATCCAACGACCGGCATCCATCTTCAATCTCTCGTCTTCTTCTTCCAGCGCCACCGAGACCACCTGCTGCTAGTAGCTCTGCTTAGCACGCTTCGTTGTGAAGCGCTACCCCACCGTCGGCCAGGCCATCCCTCCACCCCTCCACACCTCCTGTTCTTCTCCACCGACTGCCGAACCACGCCGCACCAGAACCAGTTAACCCTCGTACACCTCTTCGTCTGCGACTCCACTCCCGCGTCTTCCCATCTTTGGCTCGTTGCTGTCCGGGGCCTCGCCTTCGTCCACCACCTAGGATGCGCTCGGCGCGGCGTGGTTAACACACAAAAAAATGAATACCCCCTTGCTAGCTGTGACCCACCATAGTGGGAGGCTGACTTGTGGGCCTACTAAGTTGACCCGGACGGAGGGCTTTGTCAACTTAGTCGATATCAATGATTCTAGCTCCAGTGATCGTACGATGTCCATCCAACGGCCATAGTGCTTCTTCAACCTCTAGTCTTCTTGCTCCAGCCGTCCAAACTAGCGCCGGTCGTGCCGTCAGCTCCTGCCTCTCATGGCCGGCTGTGCTGCCGCGGAGGCCTCACCGCCCCCTACTACGCCCACCGCTGGCCAGGCCATCCCTCTACTCACCAACACCCCCTGTTATTCTGCGGCGACGGCAGCCTTACACCCCAGCCGAACCAGTCCACCCTCGTACTCCTCTCCACGTGGGCATCCACTACCGCGTCTTCCCCGGCTCCGCGTCGTCCCCTTCCTAGGCCTCGCCGTCGTCCATCGCCTTGGTGCTCTTGGTGCAGCGTGGTCAATGTGGTCAAGGAACGACTTCCATCGGAAGAGGACTGTACGTGGAGAGGCTGACAGCTGGGTCCACGACCGCAGCAAGGAAGTGCCTCCTTATTACGCGCAAAATAATGATTCCTCCACCTGACAGCAGGGACCCACCGGACGGGCCACCGTATTTCGCGAAAAAACGTTTCCCCCCTGACTGCTGGGATCCACCAGCTACATCTTCGCATGCAAGGAAGTGCCTTCTTATCCTCCCTGACAGTCAGGACGCACCTGGTCGAACCGTACGTAGCGTTGTCATTCAGGTCGCGAACGTGTACGTACATACTGGTCGATCGGTCTGTCTGCAGGCTATAGCGATGAACCGTGGCCGAGTAAGGAAGGGCACGTGTCGTAGTAGAGGCGCGGACGTAGCATGTCACACAGTCCCGACAATATCGTGTACACGTACGTATAGCCAGGGTGCAAGAAAGTAAATACGGCCACATACGTACATACAGGCGGGGTCTCGAATGCCTACTCGCGCATACGTATGGCCAGGGCTTGTGTACATGGAGAGGCAGCGGAGAGCAGCGATGGCGTCGGCAGCCAACCGGCTGGGTCGGAATGGAGAAACTGCGTCGTCGTGTTCATCGGGAGGCAACGGAATACGTCATGTTCATCGGGAGCCAACCGGCTTGGACGGAACAGCCGAAACGAGGCCTGGCGTACTGCAGAACAGAGGAAACGGGCCTTCTGTTCGACCGCGTACGGTCAATATGGGGTCCTATTCATGAGGAAGGCTCTGGCGTACCGCAAAACGGAGGAAACGGACTTCTGTATAAGTACCTAGGGTCGAAACGGGGTCCTGTTCATCGAGAGGGGTGTGGCGTACCGCAAAATGGAGGAAACGGACTTCTCTTCGACCTCCTACGGTCGAAACGGGGGTCCTGTTCATCGGGAGGGGTGTGGTGTACCGCAAAACGGGACTCCACGAGCTACTGTTCATCCACCGTCTACTGCCTCGCTCCAGCCTCCATGGGCTACTGTTCATCCACCTTCGACCTCCTCCAGCCTCCACATGCGACTGTTCATCCACGACGTCTCCCTCCTGCCTCCACCAACTACTGTTCATCCACGGGCTCCTGTTCATGCAGCCTCCACCGCTCCTCCACCGGCTACTATTCAACCACCCCTCCACGTGCTACTGTTCATCCAGCCCTCCACCGGCTACTGTTCAACCAACCCTCCACGGGGTCTTGTTCATCCACCCCCAACCGGCTCGATCGGGGTTCTGTTCATCCAGCGGCAACGGCCTCTACTACCACAGGGTCCTGTTCATCCAACCGCCACCGGGACTGTTCATCCAACCCCCTACAATGCTCATTGTTCATCAAGAGGCATCAGGTTCGATCGGTTTCAGTTAGCAGCAGTAGCGAAGGAATCGCTCAATCGGGTTCAGTTAACAGCCAGATCGATCGATCGCTCGGGTTCAGTAACGCGTAGCCTGAAGTGCAATCGCTCGGATTCAGTAGGCGAACACCTCGCTCGGGTTTAGGTAGAGCCCAACGCCTCGCACCCATGCGCGTATGTGTATGAGAGAAATGCGCATCGCTCGGCCCCGACCACCACCGTAACCGGGAACTCCCCGATATTTTCCTCGCCCTCGCTTCTACCATGGTTTTTTCGTCAAGGACGGCCCAAAGAATGTCATGTAGCTGCGTCTCCGGCCCGCCTAGGACAAAAAGCCCATTTTCTGTCATGATTTTTTCTCATAGAAGTAGGAGCCCACCACATCTATGATGATACCGGGTTTTGTCACAATTATCGTCATAGAAGTGTCATAAGCATGACAGAAAAAAAATTCGTTCGGCTCAAAATGTCATGGATGTGTCTTTTTTTTTGTAGTGCAAGCTTTGGAGCGGCAGCAGTTTATTGCCGAGGAAATCAAGAAACTTGAGGCAGCTGGTCTGGTCAGAGGAGTGTTGCATCCAACATGGTTAGCAAACCCAGTAACATGGTTAGCAAACCCAGTGGTGGTGCAGAAGGCGAATGGGAAATGGAGGCTTTGCATAGACTTCACGGATCTAAATAAAGCATGCCCGAAGGACCCATTCCCCTTGTCGCGCTTCGACCAGATTGTGGATTCCACCTCTGGGTGCGACCTGCTTTCCTTCTTGGATACCTACTCTGGATACCACTAGATATTCATGTCCAAAGAAGATGAGGAGAAGACTGCGTTCATAGCCCCCTGCGGCACATACTATTTTGTGCGGATGCCCTTTGGGTTGAAGAGCGCTGGATCCACTTTTGCAAGAGCAGTGCAGATTGGCTTTGAATCCCATCTGCATAGGAATATTGAAGCCTGCATGGATGATATAGTGGTCAAGACCAGGGACAGATTAACTCTCATTCAGGACTTGGAAGAGACCTTTTTAAATCTACGCAAGATCAACTTGAAGCTGAACCCGGAGAAGTGTGTGTTTGGCGTTCCTTCCGGCAAGCTACTTGGCTTCTTTGTGTCCCACCGGGGGATAGAGGCCAACCCCGACAAGATCAAGGCTATTGAGCAGATTCAAGCACCCAAAACAGTTAAAGACGTGAGGCGTTTGACTGGATGTATTGCTGCGCTAAGCAGGTTTATTTCCAAGTCCGCCAAGCGCGCCTTGCCCTTCTTCAAAATCTTGAAGAAGGCAGGGCCCGTAGAGTGGACCCCAGAGGCAGACGTTGTGTTGCAAGATTTGAAGGCCTACCTTTCCTCTATGCCCACGTTAGTCACTCCCAAACCACAAGAGTCATTGCTGCTATACTTAGCGGCAACCAATCAAGTGGTTAGTGCAGCACTGGTGGGACAGCGGGAAGTAGATGAAGCAGCAGCCGCAACCACCGTCCCCTCTAGAGAGGAAAGCGAACCCAACCCAGCAAGGTCAGATGCAGTTCAAGACAAGGAAGAGCAGGGGAATGGAGACAATTCCAAGATCACAAAAGGAAGAAGGTGGTGCAGCGCCCAGTGTACTTCATCAGCTCCTGTCGGCGTGCGACACCTATGGGATCACGTGGATCCCTTTACGATTTGGCAGGGAGAGAGGTATGCACAAAGAGCAGATCCAATGATCAACACAAGGGAAATTTTTTGCCAGGTTCGGGCCACTGGGAAGTGTAATACCCTACTCCTGCTTTAGTTTATTGTGGGAGCTTAAGCCCAAACTCCAGGAGCGCTTGCAATGAACAATACGTTCGTGCAGCAGCTACGCATGCAGCATGGGCCAAAGAGTGTCCTCTTTCTGTAGCTATGCCTTGGGCCTCCTTTTATACGTCCAAGGGGTCACCAACAGTGGCGTTCGGTACATACATTGAGGTGTAAACTAGCTACAGTGTTTACACACTTATCACAAACGATTTAGGACAAACGCATTAAATGCTCCGTTTAGGTGTCCTTACTTTCTTGGGGACAGAAAAAGGGGCCATCCCATCAGCACCGATTAAGCCCGTTCACCACTAGAATCATGCCACGCAACCAGGAGGACAAAACCCAAATGACAGGCTGGTCACTGTGCTGGAGCGGAGGCAGGGTGGTGGAACCTTGTCGGGTGGGATCTTGCCGGGTCATCCTGTCAAGGATCTTGGCGGGACTTCGCGGGCCATCCCGGCAAAGATCTTGCCGGGAGCCAAGCCCCCGGTCTTCTGTCTTCTGATCATTGGCCTGAATACTTCCTTGATAATCTCGCATTTGCTTCCAGCTGTCCTGCGGCAGGCCTTGCCGCTGGTACGGCTACAACTGCCCGTGCACAAGTATGGGGTACTAAAGGACTCAAACTTTAGTACACCGACAGGAGCCCCCGGGCCTAGGCCATACACGGGTGCGAGGCATTGTTGGGCTAGGCCCAAACAGTGCATGGGCACATGCGGCAGAAGTTAGCTTCTATTATCTTGTTTACCATGCTTCCCCATGGTGCGTAATAAATGTGTGACGTGGGAACGTGTGGAACGACCGCAGTAACAGTGCGCTCGCGAAAGCTCATTTACATTGATTAGAAAGAAGGCAGCCCCGTGCCTTCCCCATAAAAAGGAATCCTCAGAGGTGCCCCTCATTTACCTCCCATCCTTTCCAATCTGGAAACTGCCGCCGCCTTGTTCCTCAAACTCAAAGCAGAACTTCTCTCATCCATCTGCCGCCTCTATGCCCTCATCATCCTCGATCTTTGCTTCCACAGCCGCCATGCCGCCCAAAGCGAGCAAGGGTAAAGAAGTGAAAGCCATCGAGGAGAGCGAGCTGGTGAAGATGCGGAAGGAACACGCCGTCTTCACCCCGATGCTCGATGCGAACTCCCTGAAGGAGCGGTATCTGTGTATGTGGGGGAGGGAGACCAAAGCTCATCTCGCCACCCGCGTGAATCCTGCTTCCTCCAAGGGTGGCCCAGATAAATTTCATTTCTTTGTCGCATTCTTCTATTGCGGGCTCTGCCCTCCATTTTCTGATTTCTTCAACGACATCATGTACACATATGGCTTCCATCTTTTGGATTTCACGCCGAATGCCGTGACATGTATGTCAGTCTTCGCCCATCTCTGCGAAAACTTTGCTGGAATAATCCCTAACACAGCCGTCTTCCACCACTATTTCATTCCCCAGATCGAGAAAGGAGAGGCCCTTTCTGGTACTATCAGCTGGATTCCAAGGGCCTGGAATAAGAAGATATACCCAGAAGGGCTTTACCGTAGCAAGTGGGAAGAATGGCGAGGTGACTGGTGCTGGATCAAGGAGGAGGATTTCCAGCCCTTCTGTCTGCCCCGACAATTGAAAGTGGTCCGCGGCAACAATTGGAGTGCCCTCGATCCTCAAGATGAGAAACTCACAATTGCTACTACCAGAATCCACCGTCTCAAGGCTGCCGGGCTGACAATAGAAATGGTTGGTGCTGATTTCCTTCGATGCCGCATCATCCCCTTGCATAACAAAGGGAGACCAGCCTGGGAATTTCAGAATGTTGCAGATATCATGAGGCTCCGTCCAGGTTTGAACAATAACTTGACGGTTATGCAGCATACAGCCCTCTGCCACAGACTATTTAGGCCTGACGGGAATTTCAAGCTGCCGGCGAACATAATCCCCCTGTGCAACAATTCTGCTCTGACCTCAATCATCGCCATGATGCCGGCGTGTAACGCTCACGACCTTGACGAAACTTGGGTCGAACCATCTACAGAGCACGCATAGGCATTCTTCGACAATCTGTCGGAGAGAGCCACCCACGAAGAGACCAACCTTATCCGTCCCACCACTGATGAAGAGGTGGCGTACATCGCCAGCAGGGCGGAAGAGGCAAATCTTGCTGCAGAGGCCGGCAGCGTTGGCTTTATGGAAGAGGAGGCCAGCGAAGAAGAAGTGATGTCAGAAGAGGACCTTGCCGGGTAGGATGAGACTGCTGGGGAATAGAGCGACACGGCTGCCGGGGGCCCTTCTGGCGAGGGCACAACTACGGAACAGCTGCACGAGGAGCACCCAGCTCCAGAGAAGAAAAAGCGCGTTCTTCGGAAAGCTGCCTCTGGCATCCCAGCAAACCAACCCTCCTCGAGCAGTGAGGTTCCTGGCAAGAAGGCGGCCGGCAAGGCTGCACAGCGGCAAGAAGCTCAACATCAGCCCACGCGATGTACGAGACGCACAGCCGCGGCAATAGCTGGAACGACGGGGGCGTCTCATGCCACAGCGCCAACGGCCGGAGCCACAGGATCACGCTGACCCGCCGCCTCTGGGTCAGCCAAGCGACCGAGGACCCCTTCTCCACCCCCTCACACGGACACTGAAGTGGAGGTCCACTTCGACCTCTCCGCTTTCAGTCTGGAGAGAGAAGAGTAAGGGTCCCGTCGCGTCTCTTAATTTTTGAGTTCTGATTTTGGTTAATTCACTTGTCTTGCTTTGGCTTGTCTCCGCAGGGATACAGAAACATTGGCGCAAAGGATGGCAAAGAGGGCAAATACTTCAATGGGTGATGAGCCCCCGGCAAGCACCATGGATTCGCCAGAGCTCATCGTCATCAGTCCGGAGCTCAGTCCTCCTCGTAGCCCCCAGCCCAGCCCCCAGCGTGAGTACACTACTCATTTTCCAGCTGGCGGGCGTGGAGATGTTTTATCTTTGTTACTGACATCGCCGGGCTTTGCAGGAGAAAAATGGCAACAGGAAGAGAGATCAGAGGCCGTCCCTGACATGCCGCCTCCGTCAACCACGCCGCCCAGAGGTAAATCCCCGGCAAGGGCTTCCACCGACGAGCCCGTTCGCGTCGAAGAGGAGCCGGCAAGCACTGGCACTGGCAGTCCTACACCGGTAACCAATGTTGCCGGGAAAGGAGAACCCACCTCTCAACAGCTCAACACAGGTAAACCACTTGCCTCTGAGTACTTGTTATTCTTTCTTTATTGTTGTCTTCTTGAACTTCAACCTTGGTCTTATCTTGTTTATTTCCCTGGTCTTCAGATCTTCCCTCAAGGGAACAGATGAATGTTGACATCGTCATCGAGGAGACCGCCAAGAATGCTACCGCTGAGGCCAACAAGATCGCTGCTGACGAAGCTGCCAAGGACTCACAAGAAAAGGCCGCCCAAAGGTCTGCTGAACGGACCGGCAAGGAGACCAGCGACCATACTGATGGTATTCCCACCACAGGAGCACCTGGCGCTACACCGGCCACGGGATCCCCACTTGCCGACAAGACGGTTGTCGAAGATCAACTGTCAACATCCGAGGTCCCCCCGTCAAGTAGATACCTCAAAGTTGGCGACAACCTGTTTGTCAGCATACCAGGGACGACAAGCACTGGGGTATCAACTGAAGGGGAAATCTTTGATGAAGATGTCATCACTGCTGCCGGGCACAAAATTGTTGATGAGCCATGCGCCAGTAGCAGCAGGTCCGAGGAAGAACAACTCCTCCAAGCCATGAGCAACAACATTTAGAAGCTCCAGGCCCTTTACCATGCCCGGAAAGAGAAACTGGACTCTAGGGCGGCAGTTACTGAAGCAGCAGAGATGGATTTCCAAAAGCGCGTCGAGCAAACGCGAGTCTGGTACGTTGAGGCTTTTCAGGAAATGATGACTGGCTGGGAACAACTGAGCCAGAGTTGGAATGAGTTCCTCTTGAAGCAGTCTGATGCTGAGAAGGCACAGGAAGAGGCCGCGTAGTGGGCCGGCGCAGAGGAAGCTCGCTTAACACAACTCCATGTCGGGCTTGATGCTCAGGAAGAAGACCTTGCCACTCACGAGAAGGCACTTGCTGCCAAGCTCCGCAGCAAGGATGAAGAGATCGAAAAACTTGTCGTGCTGCGGACCCAGGAGCTGGAGCAGAAACACAAGGAGACGCTCGAAGCTCTAACTGTAGATCACGCCGGCAAGTTAAAGGAAGCCATCGATGCTGCCAATGCTGCAGAGGCCGCCAAGAACAAGCTGGATGATAAAGTAAAGAGGCTAGAGGCGGACCTCGAGGAACATGGCAAGGAGCTCTCGACGCTCAAAGCTGACAGAGAGAAGACACTCTATAGCTTGGCGGAGATGCAAACCTCCATGTCCGACAAGATCAAAGAGCTCACCGCAGCCAAAGAATCCATCGCTGATCTGACTCTGAAGCTGACCACGCTGGAGAAATCAATGGAGGACGGCAAGACTCGCGAGAAGGCTTTGGTCAAAGACCTTCAGAATGAGAAGGACCTGCTCAACAGCACCGCCACTTCTTACAATGATTTTGAGAAAGGCGTGAAGATCTGGACCGAGTGCCTTGTCGACATCGCGGAGAGGCTTGAAGCAGAACTATCCAGCATGGGCCTGCAGAACTTTAATTATTCCTCCGATGACAGGGTGTCCTCAAGCGCCAAGCTGACCATGTTCTTCGAGGGCGTCGTCGATGCCTTGAAGCTGCTCCATTCTGAACGAGCAACCCATCTGGCCAACAAATCCCGCAAACTCTACCAGGCCATCCTTCTCAAGGTGCTCATCAAAGTGGTGCCCAAGAACCCTGACATCAACCTCACCAACGTTCTCGATAGCTTGCCAGAGGATGCAAACCTCGAAGAGCTCAAAGAGCTTGTCGCGCCCATCGTCGACAAGGTTAGCCAAGTCAAGAGGGTCGAGGGCCAGCGCAGGGACTAGTCACTTTGCTTCATATTTGCCGCCACCATTCCATGCCAAAGACAATTTTATCTTTAGTTAGAAACACGACAATCTTCAATGTAATATAACTTACTCAGTTTTGGATGAATGCATGCTATTTCCCTTGTCGGATTCCTTTCTGTATGGTGCATGCCCTAAGCTTATTGGAAGCTTGCCGGTGCGCGCATCCTGCCGCAAGCGCTAGATGCGGCTCTTTAGCAGCCTGCTGGAGGTGTCGCTACCGGCAAGGTATCCTAAACTGTTGAGCAGACTCGAAACAGAGTAAGGGTGCAACCGATCACGACAAGGTTCCTTCGCGTGCAGGTTTTCCATACAAAAGCCGAAACCGTTCAAGGAAAATGGCCTTTAAGTAAAAACAAATTCACTTCTTTTTGTTGTTGTATTCCTTCCGGCAAGATGTCAACCTTGAACGTCGCCTGTTGGTATCCATACCATCACACTCCCCCCGGAAAAGTTGCACGCGAAGGAGCCTTCTATCCTTTGAGAAAAAGAAAGAAGAGAAAACAAGGATATGGAACCTTGGCGGTTCATTAGCGCTTACCGGAAGCAAGTGGTTTACAATATCCCAGACAAACATGCATATAGTATAACATGAAAATTGGCAGGAATTGTAAAACACTTAAGTTTTATTCGACTACGCACAAGGTCTATGCCTGGCTTTGTACAAAGGATTACATGCCTTGTCAGCAAAACTTGCACAAAAGATGGTTGCCGGGAGACCCGGCAACCGCGCCTTATGGATAGAACTTACGAAGATGTTCGATATTCCAGGAATTGCTCACTGGAATGCCATCCTTGGTCTCCAGGCGGACAACACCAGGCCTGGTGACTCGTACTACCTGATAAGGGCCTTCCCACTTCGGCGTCAACTTGTTGGAATTCTTAGCTGACTAAACGCGCCGAAGAACAAGGTTGCCTTCCTCAAGACTTTGGCCATGAACCTTGCGGCTATGGTAGCGGGCGCAAGGCTTGCTGGTAGCGTGCAGCTCGCACAGCAGCCTGAAGACGATCTTCCTCAAGGAGCATGGCATCATCTTGCCGCAGCTGCTCTTGCTCAAGCTCATCATAAGCGAGCACTCGAGGTGACCCGTATATGAGTTCCGTGGGGAGAACTGCTTCTGCCCCGTATACCAGGGAGAAGGGTGTCTGGCCGGTGGCTCGATTTGGTGTCATTCTGATTAACCAAAGAACCACCGGCAACTCATCAATCCAGCATCTTCCACACTTTTTCAGCTTGTCGAAAGTCCTTGTCTTGAGCCCTCGCAACACTTCAGCATTTGCCCTTTCTGCTTGGCCGTTGCTTCTTGGATGAGCAACAGAAGCAAAACAAATTTTGCTGCCAATGACACCAAATTGGCTCGTGAACTATGTGCCATTGTCGGTGATGATCCTGTTTGGGACACCAAAACGGCAAACCAGTCCCTTGAAGAACTTGCCGGTTGATTGTGCTGTCACCTTTCTCACTGCCTCCACCTCCAGCCACTTCATGAACTTGTCGATTGCGACGTACAAGTACTCAAAGCCCCTGGTAGCACGGGGAAAAGGGCCAAATATGTCGAGCCCCCAGACCGAAAATGGCCAGGAAAGAGGGATTGTCTGAAGATCCTGAGCTGGCTAATGCAATTTCTTTGAATGAAACTGGCACGCTTCACACTTGGTTTCTAGTGCAATTGCATCCTGCAGGGCAGTGGGCCAAAAGAAACCTTGCCGGAATGCTTTACCGACAAGAGCTCTTGAACCTATGTGGGAGCCACATATGCCTCCATGTATCTCTGCCAACAGCTCCATTCCATCTTCCCGAGGAATACACTTCAATTTCATGCTGTTCAGTTTTTTTCTGTACAGGATGCTATCCACGAACTGGTACATACTAGACCGACGGGCTACTTTCTCCGCTTCTTCCTGCTCTTCGGGGAGTTCCCTTGTTTGGAGGAACTGGACGATGTGTTGTGCCCATGCCGGAGCCTGAGGCTCAATAGCAAGGACTAAAGGCATATCTTCTGTCGCGACAGCATTTGTCTCGACGACAAGGACCTGA
Organism: Thinopyrum elongatum; assembly: GCA_011799875.1. Lineage (NCBI taxonomy): Eukaryota > Viridiplantae > Streptophyta > Magnoliopsida > Poales > Poaceae > Thinopyrum > Thinopyrum elongatum. The sequence goes on along the minus strand of CM022303.1, from coordinate 372,254,788 downwards.
GGCCTCGCCGGGGCCCGTTGTTCCCCGGCAAGCTTGTCGTTGTTCCTGGCAACTTCCTTACCGGCGGCTTCTGGGAGCTCTGCCGGGAAGTACTAGCCAGAACTCAACTTTCGTCGCTTATATTGCCTTGCTGATGGTGTTATAGATGGTTGAGTTAATCAAAGCACAAAAGTACCAGGTTCCACAGGTAACTTAAGGGCAGCACGCTTTGACAGGTCGTTAGCATTGTCGTTCTCCGCTCCAGGAACATGCTCTGTCTGTAGACCGTCAAAGCGCTCCTCCAATTTCCTCACTTCATCTACATAAGCTTCCATCAATGGGCTCTGATAATCTTTGTTCACCTGCTTGACGACAAGCTGTGAATCACCTCTGACGATGAGCTTCTTAATTCCATGATCCGCCGCGATCCTGAGACTGGCAAGCAGCCCTTAGTATTCTGCAGTGTTGTCTGTTGATCTCTCCTGGGGAAAGTGCATTTGAATTACATATTTGAGGTGCTCTCCGGTGGGTGCGACAAGCAGCACGCTTGCACTGGCGCCTTGCAGCGAGAAAGCCCCGTCAAAATACATAATCCATTCTCGGTCTGTTTTCTTACCGGGGAGAGTTGTCTCTTGACTTTCTTCGTCTGGCGTTGGGGTCCATTCTACAATGAACTCTGCCAAGGCTCTGCTCTAAATTGTTGAAGTGCTTTCAAACTTGAGATCAAAGCTTGACAATTCCAACGCCCACTCCACAATCCTGCCAATCACATCTGGATTTCGTAAAATCCGCTGCAACGGGAAGCGAGTGACGACGGTAATCTCATGTGCTTGGAAATAATGACGTAGCTTCCTCGAGGCCATAAGGAGGCCGAAGAGCAATTTCTGCACACTAGAATATATTGACCTAGCCCACTGCAAAAGGGAACTGACAAAATAAACCGGGCGCTGCACCATCGTCTTCCTCTGCGCTGCTTCATTCAACTTTGCAAATCCTGCCTTGTCGGCACCAGACCTCACCAGAGAAGACTCCAACTCATCGCTTGTCGGCCTACCGCTGCTGCTGCTTCTTCATCAGCTTCTCTCTGCGCTACCAACGCAGCACTAACCACTTGATTCATCCTGCTAAATATAGCAACAACGGCTCTCGTGGCTTAGGCGCGACTAGTTTCGGCGGAGAGGAGAGGTATTTCTTCAAATCCTGCAGCGCTGCCTCTGCTTCTGGAGTCCATTTCATTGAACCTGCCTTCTTCAAGATTTTGAAAAAGGGAAGGGCACGCTCAGCAGATTTGAAGATAAACCTGCTCAGAGCAGCAATGCAGCCGACAAGTCGACGTACATCTTTGATGCGTCTCGGTGCCTCAATCTGCTCAATCGCCTTGATCTTGTCAGGATTTGCTTCGATCCCACGCTGAAACACAAAGAACCCGAGAAGCTTTCTGGATGGAATGCCAAACACGCACTTCTCGGGATTGAGCTTTAGATTAATCGTGTAGATTTGCAAATGTCTCATCCAAATCTTGTATGAGCGTTGCTTTGTCCTTGGTTTTAACCACTATGTCATCCATATAAGCTTCCATATTTCTATATAGCTGGGGCTCAAAACCAACCTGGACCGCTCTTGCAAAAGTCGAACCAGCACTTTTCAATCTGAAGGGCATACGTAAGAAACAATATGCACCACACGGGTGATAAATGTGGTTTTCTCTTCATCTTCCTTTGCCATGAAAATCTGATGGTACCCTGAATAGGCGTCGAGAAACGATAGCAGATCGCAGCCGGCAGTGGAGTCCACAATCTGGTCGATGCGTGGCAAGGGGAACGGATCTTTTGGACTGGCTTTATTGATATCTGTATAGTCAATACACAGCCTCCATTTTCCATTCACCTTGCGCACTACAACCGGATTGGCCAACCACGTCGGATGGAGCACTCCTCTAACCAAACTTGCCGCTTCCAACTTCCTGATTTCTTCGGCAATAAATTCTTGCCGTTCCAAAGACTGCTTCCTAACCTTTTGTTTGACGGGCCGTGCATGAGGACAAACAACAAGGTGGTGCTCAATTACTTCCCTGGGAACACCGGGGATATCAGATGGTTGCCATGCAAACACATCGATATTCGCCCGCAGGAAAGCAACGAGCGCGCTTTCCTATTTGTCATCGAGGGTGGAACTTATGGTGAAAGCTCCTCCCGTACCATCCTCCTTAACGGGCACCTTCTTGGTTTCTGGCGAAGCTGTCTTGGATTTCTTGCTCTTGCCGGTGGAGCTCTCTGGCACATCCTCAACGGGAGGGCAACACTCCGAGGAGGTGCGCTTACCGGAGTGTGTGCTAGAGGTCTTGCCGGTCTTCTTTTTCCCCCCAGGAGCTTCAGCGGCAGGAGCAAGTGCCTTGGCGGCAGATGCTGCAACTGCCTCCCGGTAGAGTTGGTCGGCACAGATAAGAGTGTCCTTCTTGTCGGAGTTGACAGTGATAACGCTCATTGGGCCGGGCATCTTTAATATGTTGTAAGCGTAGTGCGAGGCCGCCATGAACTTGGCCAGTGCTGGACGGCTGAGAATCCCGTTACATGGCAACGGAATCTTGGCGACGTCGAAAACAATCTTTTATGTTATATAGTTCAGCTCACTGCCAAATGTCACCGGCAATGTGATCTTGCCCTTCGGTTGGCTCCTTCCTGGATTGATCCCTTGAAATGTGCCCGTTTCCTTGAGATCTTTGCCAGGAATATGCGACCTCTTGATCACGCTAGGCGAGATCAGATTCAAACCGGCCCCACCGTCAACTAACATTTTTGTTACCTTGAGGTTGCGAATCGTTGGTGAAACCAACAATGGTAAGCACCCGACCGCGGTTGTGCGATCAGGATGATCCTCAACGTCAAAAAAGATAGGCGTGCTGGACCATTTCAGAGGCTTCCGAGCATCGACCGACGGCTCTGCCGCATTGATCTCTCGCACCCACTATTTAAGTTGGCGGTGAGAAGAATGGAGCGAGACACCTCCGTCAAGGCACATAGCCTCTGTAGCCTTTTGAAACTCATGCTCGCTGGAGTCGTCGCCCTCTTCATTGTCATCTTCACCCCCCTCTTCTTTATTGCGGCCTAGAGCGGGCCTCTCCTTCTGTTGCTTAGCCTTGCCGCGGCGACCTCCTCGGCCACCGTGTTTCTTGCCGGACCCTTGAGCACCATCTTGGGCTCTTTTCTTGTCTCGCCTTTCGTATTCAGCTTTCTGCCTCTCAACAAGCTGTTCAACTTGCCGGCAATTCTAGAGGTCATGGCCCTTGGTACGATGGATCTTGCAATATTGCTTGTCAGAGCCCTCCGGCTTGTCGGCAGCCACCAAGGCCTGACAGGAGGGACACCCGGCAGCATCCTTGCCGGGTCCATTAACCTTGGCCTTCTTGGCGGTGCCGGGGTTGCTAGATTCCTCGACAACAAGCACAGCCTTGCCCTTACGCTTCCTGTTACGCAGCCGACCTTTTCTTGCCGGGGTGGCGGCATCTTCATCTTCAGAGTCGACTTCCGCGCCGGCGTTCTCGCCGGGGAGTCTCCTTCCCTCTTCACCTCGAGCACATTTGTCTGCCAGAGCATAGAGCTCAGCAATCTCCCTGACTATGTTCATCGCCAGGTCCTCTCGCATCTTGCGGTTGCGCACGTTCTGATGAAACGCGCTAATAATGGGGGCGCGATGAATGTCTGGGATATTGTACTGTACACGGCTGAATCTCTGTATGAACTTGCGCAAGGGCTCGCCCTCCTTCTGGGGGATGAGGTGTAAATCACTTTCCTGGCCAGGAGCTTGATGGCCTCCGACAAAGGCGCCAACAAACTGGTGACACAGGCCTGACCAGGAAGAAATGGAATTCTCTGGCAGATGCATCAACCACGACCTGACATTGGGCTTAAGCACCAATGGGAAGTAGTTGGCGAGTATCTTGTCGTCTCGAGCTCCGGTAGCCTGCACCACGATGGTGTAGATGCTCAGGAACTCCGACGGGTGAGTCTTGCCGTCGTATTTCTCCGGGACCTCTGGCTTGAATGTTTGGGAATTGGGCCACTGGACTCGCCGCAGCTCACGGGTAAACGTTGGACACCCCACCTCATAAGGCAGGTCACCAAGATCCCCTGGCGCAGGCTTGTCGATAGTAGGCGCTGCGCGCCTATCAGATTGATGGCGCGCTTCCCGTCACTGCTCGATGGTAGTTCGAGCGTCGTCTTTGCTTCGCTCCCGAAGAACTTGACGCTGATCATGGCGCATTCGCAGATTGGACAACGCCGTGGAATCGCCATCACAGACGTCGGTCCGCCGAGCAAGCGACCGCTGTTGCTGTTGTGAAGGAGAGTGCACCGTAGTCACTTTACCTCCAGTCTTTTCGCCATCGGCACGCGTCGGTTCGACGGACCGCCGCCGCAAAGGCTCCGCCCACTGTGGTCCATCTACGTTGGCGAAGCCGATGAGGCTCTGAATAGCAGCTCGCCATTCCTCGAGCTTCTTCGGAGTGGGAGGGAAATCCAGAAGTAGCTGTGCTCGCACCAATGCCTCTGCTGGTGTAGGCGGCGGCGAGATGTGCGAGGTATGTGAGGTGCTCTGACTCCTAACCGTGTTAGAAGGAGCTCCGTCACGGTCCCGCGACCGCACCATGCTTCCACAAGCATCTTGGCGTGCATGTTGGTCGCGCGCATCTCGGGAATGATGCGCGGGGGCCTTTCCTTGGGGACGCCTAGAACCACCGTCGTCACGATGCTACTCGTCGCGCGCGACCTGAGAAGGCCACAACGCATGCGCCGGCATGGGTGTCTTAGAAGGCGGCGTCCCATCTTCGGAGTTTGCCATGCCACCCGTAGGCAGCACAGCTCCGTCCTTGGATCTGGTGGCGCGCGGGACATTGTCGCCGCTGTGAACAACGCCGCTCGCCTCGCTTTGTCCGCCAGAACGCCGTGGAGGCTCAAGACCTCCACCTCCTCCATCTGCGTCCATGCCGTCGCCCGTCCGTGAAGGCACGGGCAGACCAGACGCAGATGGACCAGCCGCCGCCAAACCCTTCTTCTTAGGGGCCATGGCGACGAAAATGATCAAGAAACTGACACGCTGATCACTAGATCAGGTTCGCGCAACCTCCTTCCCCTACCTGCCGCGCCAAAGATGTCGGCGTGCGACACCTATGGGATCATGTGGATCCCTTTATGATTCGGCATGGAGAGAGGTATGCACAAAGAGCAGATCCAATGATCAACGCAAGGGAAATTTTTACTGAGGTTCGGGCTGCTGGGAAGCGTAATACCCTACTCCTGCTTTAGTTTATTGTGGGAGCTTCAGCCCAAGCTCCAGGAGCGCTTGCAATGAACAGTACGTTCGAGCAGCAGCTACGCATGCAGCATGGGCCAGAGAGTGTCCTCTTTCTGTAGCTACGCCTTGGGCCTCCTTTTATACGTCCAAGGGGTCACCAACAGTGGCGTTCGGTACATACATTGAGGTGTAAAGTAGCTACAGTGTTTACACACTTATCACAAACGATTTAGGACAAATGCATTAAATGCTCCGTTTAGGTGTCCTTACTTTCTTGGGGACGGAAAAAGGGGCCGTCCCATCAGCACCACCTAAGCCCATTCACCACTAGAATCATGCCACGCAACCAGGAGGACAAAACCCAAATGACAGGCTGGTCACTGCGCTAGATCGGAGGCAGGGTGACGGAAACTTGTCGGGTGCGGATCTTGTCGGGTCATCGTGTCAAGGATCTTGGCGGGACTTCGTGGGCCATCCCGGCAAAGATCTTGCTGGGAGCCAAGCCCCCGGTCCTCTATCTTCTGATCATTGGCCTGAATACTTCCTTGATAATCTCTCATTTGCTTCCAGCTGTCCTCCGGCAGGCCTTGCCGCTGGTACGGCTACAACTACCCGTGCACAAGTATGGGGTACTAAAGGACCCAAACTTTAGTACACCGATAGCTCCCTACTGCAGGGGGCTAGGTCGAGGTACTCTGGCATGCAAAAGTTGATTTTTGGCCTTATCATGGCATTGAGGAAACTGCGCCACTACTTCCAAGCCCATGAGATCACGGCTGTCACCCGTTTCCCTTTGCAACGCATACTGAGGAACCCCAAGGCCACTGGTAGAATAGCGGAGTGGGCTTCGGAGTTGTCCAGCTTTGGTCTGAAGTTTGAGAGCATGTCAACTATTCAGAGCAGAGCACTAGCAGAATTCATTGCGGAGTGGACTCCTACCCCAAACGAAGAGGTGCTGGAGACAGTTATCCCCGGCAAGGAAGCGCCCCAAGAGTGGATCATGTACTTTGTCGGTGCCTTCTCCCTCCAAGGTGCAGGAGCTGGCATGCTTCTCGTTGCTCCCACTAGGGAGCACCTCAAGTACGTCATTCGGATGCATTTCCCCCGGGAGGAGGTACCAACAACACTGCAGAGTATGAAGGGCTCCTTGCCGGGCTCAGGATCGCGACAGAACTAGGAATCAACAAGTTGATCATCCGTGGAGATTCACAACTTGTGTTGAGGCAAGTCAACAAGGATTATCAAAGCCCATTGATGGAGGCATACGTCGAGGAAGTGAGGAAGTTGGAGGAGCGCTTTGATGGATTGCAAACGGAGCACGTGCCACATGCGGAAAACGGCATTGCTGATCATCTGTCAAAGTGCGCTGCGCAAAAACTCCCTGTGGAACCAAGGACTTTTGTTCTCCATCTGACTCAACCCTCCGTATCCCTTGCAACGATGGCCAGCAAGAGGAGGAAACTGAACTCCAGCAAGCCTCTCCCGGCAGAGCTTCCCAAAGCCCCCGACAGAGGGCTTGATGGGAACAACTCCCCTTCGATCGGTGAGCTGCACCCCCCCGCCAAACTACCAGTCTTTGCGGTCAAGGCATGCGCTCCCATCGACGAGGAGGTGCCGCTAGTCCTTGTTGCCGAGCCCCAGGCTCCAACTTGGGTGCGGCACATTGTTCATTTCCTCCAAACAGGAGAACTTCCCGAAGAGCAAGAAGAAGCTGAAAGAGTAGCTCGGAGAGCCAGTATGTATCAGTTCGTTAATGACACGCTATACAGAAGAAGGCCCAATAGTGTGAAATTGAAGTGCATTTACCGGGAAGAAGGGAAGGAACTGCTGGCAGAGATACACAAGGGTATGTGTGGCTCCCACATCAGATCAAGGGCCTTGGTTGGGAAAGCTTTCCGGCAAGGTTTCTACTGGCCCACAGCCCTCCAAGGCGCAATTGAGCTAGTCACCAAGTGTGAAGCCTGCTAGTTCCACTCCAAGAATATCCATCAGCCTGCTCAAGCTCTCCAAACAATCCCTTTATCATGGCCATTTTCGGTCTGGGGGCTCGACATCTTGGGCCCCTTCCCCCATGCTACTGGGGGCTTTGAATTCTTGTTCATTGCAATTGACAAGTTTACAAAGTGGCCGGAAGTAGAGCCTGTGAGATAGGTGGCCGCGCAGTCAACTATCAAGTTCTTGAAAGGATTGGTGTGCCGCTTCGGGGTACCCGCCCGAATCATCACCGATAATGGCACCCAATTCACAAGCCGCGCCTTCATGCAATACGTTCATGCCCTCGGAAGAAAAATCTCATTTGCCTCTGTTGCCCATCCCAGAAGCAACGGGCAAGCTGAGAGGGCCAACACTAAAGTGCTGTGAGGTCTCAAGACAAGAACCTTTGATAAGCTGCAGAAGTGCAGCAAGCGGTGGATCGATGAGCTGCCGGTGGTTCTTAGGTCCCTCCGTACGACACTAAATCGAGCTACCGGGCAGACTCCCTTCTCCCTAGTCTATGGGGCAGAAGCAGTGATCCCGATGGAACTCATATTTGTGTCTCCTCGAGTGCTTGCCTATGATGAAGTAGCACAGGAACAGCACCGGCGTGACGACGCTGTGCTACTTGAGGAGAACCGTCTCTGGGCTGCTACGCTGCTGCAAGCTACCAGCAAGCCCTGCGTCGCTATCACAGCCGCAGGGTTCATGCCCAGAGCTTTGAGGAAGGTGACCTTGTCCTTAGGCGTGTTCAGTCCGCCAAGGGTGCAAACAAGTTGACGCCAAAGTGGGAAGGCCCTTACCGGGTAGTACGAGTCACCAGACCTGGCGCAGTCCGTCTGGAGGTCGGAGATGGCATTCAGTTGCAAAACTCATGGAACATTGAGCATCTCCGTAAGTTCTACCAGTAAGGCGCAGCTGTCGGGCCCTGTCCGGCCGCCACCCTTTTGTACAAGCCTTGCCGATGTTGCATGTAACCCTTTGTACAAAGCCAGGCGTAGACCCTGAGCACCAGATAAATAAACAAAGCGCTGAGGGGGGCCCTCGAAACTTGCATGCATGCATAAGCATATCATGAGCATAGCATGATCATGTAGATGAGGTCGCATGTGGCATTGTTTTCATCTGCACTAAGTTGCAGGGTTCTTGCCGTGGACTTGGTCCCAAAGAGAAGAAATGAAGATGAGCCTACGTGATGATCCCTGACAAACCAGACAGATAAGTTCCTTCTTATCCATACCTGTTCTGTAATTTGAAAACTTGTGCCTATGAAAACCCCGCCACCTTCGAAACATAGGTGCTCCTACCCTCTAACTCGAACGCTGCTTCGGTCAGGGTGGTCGCAGTGGCCTTTGACGGAAAAGGTTCAGCGGGGGCTGGTCCCTTCTTGTGGTTTTGTGCTCGGTAGGCCTATCCCCGTGGCAACAAACTGGGGGCACCGGCAGGATAGCCTGCCAGGGAAAACTTGTTTACTTAAATGTATAGAGGCATTTCACCTCTGCATGGATATGATACATGCATAAGTACCCGATAAGGCTTGTCTTTTTCATTAATATGTTGATAAGCAAGTACAGATCTTACAGAACACAAACATGGATAAGGAAGATTACATAATTTAGACTAAAGTTTGGCGAATGCCTACAAATTTTAAACTAAAAAAAGATAAGTGCCTCGTGATGCCTTTGCTCTGTCCCTCTCCACCTCGAAATCGCAGGGGAGACGAAGAAGACGGAGGGAAGGTCTGGCTGGGATTTGGTGCCTCCCCAGGATCAGGAGGGCTCCATTCCCGCGCTGGGAGGAAGAAACCGGAGGGCAGGTGCAGATGGTGGCGTTGCCAAGGCCCAGCCGGTGATGATGGTGTTGCCGGCAATCATGCCACATCGGAGCGGTCGTCCTCGCTCTTGACACGTCGTGGGTTGCCGCCACCCTCCTCATCGCTGTCGCTCGAAGAGGCACGCCTGCCATCGCTCGAGCCCCCGTCACGGCGATCGGGGCAGGCACCAAATGCCCCGGGAGATTCCACAGAGTGCATGGTCGTCTCCATCGACCTGGAGCTAGAAAGATGATGTCCCCTGAAGAAGCATGCACGGGCACAAGGTACCCGCCCGTACGCAAGATAAGCAGTACCCCAAAAGGGGGGATCTGCCATAACCAATGGAGAACCGCTTCCGTGGTCTCCCTTCAACATCACGGGCGAAGGGAGGATAGGCCACGATCGACTACCACACTTTGTGCCTATTATAGACTTTGGCGTGGTGTCGCCCACGTGGCCCCTTACTAAGATTGGGACCGCGGACGGCCCGATGGCGAGCACGCCGGAGTCGCTACCCCCGGCACTGCCACCACGCCACCCGCACGCCCACCTAAGGCCTTCTTCACCCACACTAAGCATCGGGCCGCCACTTCAAGCCGGACGCTTTGTGCAGGGATGAGGAGGGGACCCTATCTTGACAAAGGCGCGGCCGCGCCCTTCTTCCCCTCCCCTACCCATGACGAAGACACAACACCAGAAGGCAGAGAATGGGAAGAAGAGGTGCGTGGATGAGCACTTCCGCTCCTCCTCGCACCCTCTTTTATAGGCGGGCAGGGGCTGAGGGCTGATCCCTCGGCAAGTAACCGCCATCCCTCTCCACCAACCCAAGAAGACCGGGCCCCTGCCTTGACGCTCTCTCCCGCACCACGCGCCTCTATTACCTACCCCACTCAATGCATGCAGCATACGTGGCAAGGGATAAGAACATGGTGGGAAGAGTGAATTGGCAGTTACTCACCCGTGCGTTAAAGTCATTCATGGGCCATTATAGGCATGGCCCCACTACAATTGGCATTACGCGACGCGCGGGAAAACCGGAAACTGATTCAAGCTTAGATTAATGAAGAAGCAAAGAAGATATCAAAGGGTGAACTACCACAGCCTCCCCGCCTGTGTACTGCACAGGGCCTACCCCGACGACACTCGGCAGCGCGTTTAGGCCAGGCCCGGGGGCTCCTGTCGGTGCAACAAACCCCAGGTGTGTTGCCAAGACTGTACACAGGCTCGAGAACAAGGTTGCAACATCCAAGACCAGACCAAGCAGAATAGATGAGCTCTTTGAGAAATCGAAGGGCGGGTCAAGAAGACCAAGACCAACCAAAAGAGTAAGATATCACTATGGAATTACCTCCCTTGCTGGGCAGGCGAGCCCGGCGAGGTCGAGGTTGCCCCGAAGACAACTCTCAAGATTGCCCCGGCAGGCTTGCCGGGGACGTCGAGGGCGGATTACCCCGCCAAGGCTCCACCGCTCCACCTCACAGCAACTCAAGTCACTGATAGGTGCGGTGTCGAGCCCCCAAGTGACTAAGTGGCCGTTATTTGGCACGTGGCAGCCACTTCCAGAGGGAATCACCTCCAAATGACACCCGTCCAGGGACGTGTCATGCAGGCAAGCGAGAAGGTGGCCGAACAGCACGGCAAGGCTTGCCGGACTACGCTACGATGTGACACTAAGCGGTGCATTTAATGCGCATTGTCCTGTCTGCAAAGTTAGGTATGATAGCACTGTTTTCTATCTAATCAGTACGCAATGACTGATTTGCTATTGTGGTGACCCCTTGATCTATAAAAGGAGGGCCGTGGCAACCTTATAAAGGATTCAGACCCTTGTACACTCATACGCGCGTAGCTGTTGTCACCCCGGGGCAACCTTGCCCGGCAAGAGCGCTGCATCTCCACCACAGTCCTCTCATCAATCCACCAATGCAGGAGTAGTGTTTTACACCTTGCGGCAGCCCGAACCTGAGTAAAAACTGCCCGTGTGATCGCTGCTGTGCTGCTCCGCGCCCTCCACTCTTTATGCAATGTGTCCTTCCCCCCTGCCGAACCACAAGGGGCCGATGCCCCATAGGTGGCCGTGTTTTCCCATGACACCATGGGAGAGGTCTCTCTCTCTCAAGAGGAGGTACAAGGAGCAAAGCTCAACTAGATCATGTCATGTACTTTAATAACCCTAACATATGGTCTAGGCACGGAATATATAGGTAGGTGGAGGAAGGGGACGAAGTGGAGGCCCAATAGCCAAGTCACAGCCGGCCATCCTGTAGGGCCCGTGCGCACGGGGTAAGTTGGGCCCGTGCACACGGGGGTCCCGTGTGCATGGTACAAGCCCGTGCGCACGGGGTGCTTCAGTGCCAGCTTCCTGGGTAGCCCGTGGGCACAGGGTCTCAGGAGCCCATGCGCACGGCGTCGTCTGGTACATGCAGTCTTGGCCCTAGTACACTCCTTCTCCTTCCTCGTGGATGCTTCTCGGCTCCCTTTATGTGGTCAACCTCGATGATAGTGTACATGTAATCTTGAGCTTGGACTCCTCCTCGATGAATGTGTAGCTCGGCTCACACCTATGTATGCCCACGAGAGAGCGGTCAAGTAGTATACAATCCTCGAAGGATACAAATGGACATGTGTAAAGGATATGATTCACCTTTATGTATGTGAAGTAGATGTGGCACATGTCACTTGCCAAATGGAATCTTGACATGGTGATGTCCGAAGGATGCTCCGCATCATCCCCTCCCCCTTGGGAAAGATCCGACCTCGAATTGAAAACCAAATCACCATGGAAAGGGATGATGTCACCGTGTACAAGTGGACGATCACCAAGCATTCATCATCTTGTAGTTCCAAATGGGCACTCTCCAATGTCGCGCCGTCTTGTAATTCCTAGAGCAAAGATAACAAGCACTTGGAAAAACAAATGTGGTTGGCGTTAGTGCAAAACCAAGCATTCAAGAGGTGATTCACCCAACAAGTGTTGTCATCAAGCATAGCATATGGTTTGACAAAGAAGTGTGGCATGGCATTTAAGCATATAAATAGAGCACATGGAAAAGCATCATGGAAACAATCATGCAAAGGTGAGGTAAAGGTGCTAATATGTGTGACAAGTAAATAGGCATCTACCTCAATTTCATAGCAAGCATGCATAAAGCGCTCAACAAATGGTCTATGGTATGCATATGAACCATTCACAACACCAAATAAGATGAGATGTCAAAACACATGGGGTAAGTGCAAGACAATCCGAGCATAATGTGCACATGGTGTAGTGAAAATAGGGTGGCACTCAACACAATGGAAAGAGTAATTGTTCATCATGTGTGAGGCAATCAAGTCAAGCAAGTGACAGGCAAAGGGACATGGCATATGTGAAATGATGACATTGGTGCAACCAAACATGTGATATGAGCAAGTAGTAAACAAGTTGGATGCAACACACAAGGCATATATGTCATGAGGCATAGCAATGTGGAAATCATGAATGAAAGCACTATCTCTAACATGTGTCCAATCAAGTGGTCCAAGATGACCAATTAGTCTCATGGTGCAAGCAACACATGAAGTATGATCCACAATATGCATGCTCATGGTTTGGGTGTTCTCAAAAGAGAAGGATATCACCTTGAAAGCATGTCCTTGTGCATCCTTCACAATGCCGAAGTACAAGCAAGTGCGATGTAGACTCGTCATGGTAGAAGGTGGTTCGCTCTCAAGAGCTCGAATGGTCAACTCACGTGAAGTGGAAGTCGACATGAAGTCCAAGTATCCTACACATGCACAAAAGAAAGCAAACAACGTATGCGCATGGTAGATAAACACATCATCCATCATGATGGTTCTCTTCTCTTGCACATAACCATTAGAAGCAAAAGTGCATGAGCAATATGATGCAACAATGGCAATGTTCATGGCACTAGGCATATGGTGCAAAGAAGGAAGAAAAGCATGCTTCACAAGAATTATATCAAAATCTCCAAGTATATGCGAGAATGCTATGGGGGCAATCTCATGAGCAATATTAAGAGTATTGTTGCACTCAATACAAGGCAAATCATCTAGCATGAGAGAGGCAACATATGGAGACATATGACAACATGTAATAGAAATCATGTGCAAAGCATGGAAATGGATGTCATCAACCGAATGAAACGAGCAAGTATTAATCATCAATGATGCAACATAGGTAAGCATAGCAATCATAGCATGCAAACTAGTAGCGCGAAGATGCAACATACTAGAGGAATCCATTAAAGGAACATGGCAATAACAAGCAATATCTCCACCAAGCTTGCAAATACACATACAAGTATGAGAATCAAGTGTCATGTGAGATGCAAGGCATGGGTCACAAATGCATGGCAAAGGCATGTGAATGAGCATATCATGCAAAGTGAACATGCCAATATGGGCATAATGTGATAAGTGGTATATAACCCGTCACTACTAGGGAAAAGCTTATAGGTAGATGCTTACTAGTAGCGCGGGTTTATACCCCTCGCTACTTCTACTTACTAGTAGTGCAGGTTTATACCCTCCGCTACTACTAAGTTGATAGTAGTAGCGCGGGTTTATAACCCTCGCTACTACTAAGTGGTCTCTACCGTGCCCCCCCCCGGGACATGCCATAGTAGTAGCGAGGGGTATAAACCCGCGCTACTACTAAGTTGATAGTAGTAGCGCGGCTTTATAACCCTCGCTGCTACTAAGTACAAGGTAGGTGAAGTCTCCATATTCTCGACCGAATCCTCCTCTCTCCCTCACTCTCCCCCATCTCTCCATAGGCTCTCCCATGGTGCTCCTGCCCAAGCACACCTCCTCCTCCATGGCGCCGAACGAGTTCACCTCCGAGCGTCGCTGGCGTCTAGGAGCTCGCCCGTCTTCCCTCTAGCCTCTATGCCACCACGACGAAGCACCTCACCACCGGCGACCAACCCCACTGCTACCTCCCTCCCTTGTTTTTCTTTTTCTCTCGCTCCCTCTGGTTTGACTCACCCTCCCATGTCCTTGCCCGTGCAGGTCATCGCCATGGATGAACAGGAGCTCGCTGCCTTGGCTGCGAAGAGGAGCCCCATGCCGCCGCCTTGCTCGGCCATGGATCCGGGCCCTCTGCAGCAGCCGTCACTGGATCTGGTCTGCTATTGCCCTTCCGCACCTCCGCCGACCCCTGCCGGCGCTGGATCGAACCTTTGCTGCCATTAACAGCACACACGGGATCGAGATTTTCTTTCGTTTCTGGTATTAATAGTAGTAGCGCGGGTAGCACCCACGCTACTACTAACAAACGTAGTAGTAGCACGGGTGCACCCGCGCTACTACTACAAGTTAGCTGTAGCACCGTAGTAGTAGCACGGGCACCCGCGCTACTACTAGCTGTTTAACCTGCACTACTACTAGGCTTTTCCCTAGTAGTGCATAACAATGTGAGGGCTATGTAGAAGAAACGCGCGAAGTCTTTGCGTGGAGGGAGTGGTGGGAATGAAAATCCATGGAATCCCAAGTCATTTGCTCTCTAGAGCTCGTTTCGTCAACTCATGGGATTGTGAGGTTGACAAATATTCATGGGTACCTACTCAAAAGAGACACAAACCAAAGAAAGTGTGTGCATGGTAAATGTACACATCATCCATCATGATGTGTATGTGCATGTAAGTGTTAGCACAAGATAAGCATTGCTCAAAGAAATATGAGGCATGGTATATGAACATGTCATCCATCATGAAAGAATAGTTGTTATGTATTACACGATGGGGACACAAATTGAGAATGCAAGTATATGGCACATCGTTAGCATGTTTATTCATGGGAAGCACATTGTGCACACAACAAAGGGAATCATGCAATTCATAAGATGGGTCAAAATCTCCTAACATGTATGAGGAAACTATGGGGGTCTCCTCATGAGCAATAGCGGAAACATCATATGGAGAATATTGACAACATGGCAAAGAATGCATGTTCGAAGCTAGGTGGTCATGGCATGGCATATGAGATAAATGATGCAAAGGAAGCATTTCAATATCATCACAAGAAAAACAAATGCCAATAACCATGGGTTTGTCATCTATTACATATGTGCAAATTGGGTTTATTTTAATGGCATATGCATAGTCACTACGATGAGATTGCAAAATGTGACATATGGGTGATCTCATGCATAGCATATGACAAGTCAAGCGGATTGTCAAACATGCCATGACCAATTGAATTTTCACAAGATATCCTATGGAGCATAGCATCACAACTAGGCAATTCGACATGCTCATCATCATATTCATCATAAATAGGTGGCACATCTAAGCATGTAGAAGACATAGTATGTGGTGAATCCATAAGGTGATCATCATCATGCAAGCAATCGATGTGAAGATAGTCCACTAGTGGGATAAGCGAAGCACCATCACCTATGTTACCTTGGGAGTTCAACTCATGTGGTGTAGGTGAGGTGGTGAACACCAACTCGTGGTTAACGTCATCATGATGGAACCATGTGGGGGGGTGCATCATAGTCCACCATGGCCATCGACTTGTCCAAAGGAAGGACGGAGTCGTCGAGGATCGTGGCGTCGTCGTATATGGGACCTAGCACCAAAGGAGAAGACACAATAGAGGTAGAGGTTAAGTTGTTAGAAATCAAAATAGCCTCACATGCCCTATCAACTACCTCACTCTCTCTATGTGGCAGTGGCTCGCTCACTTGATGCGGAGCATCCTATGGACATTACCATGTCAAGAGTCCGTTTGGCAAGTGACACGTGCAACATCTACTTCACATACACAAAGGTGAATCATCTCCTTTACACGTGTTCACTTGACCCCTTCAAGGATGGTATACTACTTGACCCTCCATCGTGCATGCATAGATATTGTCGGAGCTTCACGAGTGTCGAGGAGGAGTGCAAGCACCAAGGAATGAATACACTATCCAAGAGGGAAGCATGGAAGAGAAGATGGAAGAAAGGAGAAGAAGACAGAGCAGCTGCTGAAGTCAGCCCTGACATCCAGACCTCCATCCAGATCATCTGGACCCTCTCCCGGATTGTCCGGCTATGACAGGAAGACACCAAAAGGCCTCGTTTGAAGCCGGATCATCTTGGCCCCCTCCCGGATCATCCGGACGACGGCCGGATCATCCGAACCCCCATCCGGATAATCCTGGCCTTGCCTGCGTGCAACGTTTCGGGCCGAGGCCCATGTACCCATTCGCCCTCCTAACTTACCCCTTCGCCCCTTAGACTATATATACTCCTCCTCCACCACCATTTTAGGGTTAGCAAAGTGATAGATCATTTGTAGGTGAGCTTTGCTCCTTGTACCCTCCTCCTCTTGAGAGAGAGAGAGAGACTACCACTCCCATGGAGTTCAAGGCCTCCATGTGAGAAGATCCTGCGGGATATCATCAAGGCCTCTCACGGGAAGATCCGTCTAGGATATCATCAAGACCTCCTCATGGAGATGAACTTTACCTTGTATCTTTCCCGTTGTTATTCATATACCTTGTGGATCTTGTGTGTTTGATTGTCTAGTGGATGTGTGATTGGACTTGTTCTTGAGTATATCTCTTGTTTTCCCTCGTGTTCTTCGTGTTCCTCGCGGGATCCCCTCCAAATCATGAAAGATCGGCCCTAGGGTTTCCACCCTACATCATCTTGGTGCCATGAGCCACATTGATCATGAATTTGGAGTCTCACCCACCATTTTCTAGCCTTGTTTTGCTTGATTTCGTCGTAAAATTCAAAAATCCCCACCAAAAATAGCCCCAATTTTTTTTTGATTTGTTGGTTTGATGATGTTTTGTTGGTTTTGATCCATGGATTTGTTGTGTTTCGAGTGGATCTAGCTTCCCCACAAGTTTCCTCACCTTCCATCCACGAAATCTCATCAATTTTGACCCCAAAATCATCCATTTCCGCCCAAAAATTTGTCCCCGAGAGGAAATCCCGAGCAGTTTGACCTGCCCGGATCATCCGGGCCAGGTCCCGGATCATCGGGACTCCGCCCGGATCAGTTGGACCCTCTCCCGGACGTCCAGATAACCTATACACCCGAATACCCGTACACGAGTTGACGAACCCGGAGCATCCGGAAGTACTCCCGGATCATCCGGACATAGCCCGGATCATCCGGACCTCCTCCCGGATGTCCGGGTAACCCTGAAACTGACACGGCTGAATTTTTGTTTTGGCCATAACTAATTCATCCGGAGTTCGTTTTTGACGATCTTTAGCTCGTTTTGAAGCTATTGATATCCCCCATCCCAAAAAAATACCACCACCATCATTTGATGATAGAGGCATGTTATCCCATCTTTTGATGAGATGGTGATTATCATTTCGGAGGAGTAGACTTTGATGATCCGACTACGAACGTGCGAGGACGTTGCGCCTTAGCAATCGCTAAACCAACTCCGAGAGGTTATTGACCACGCCAGAGCATGGTTAAACTGACCACAAAGGTCTATTTCCTACAAGCAAACAAAGAACAAGCAAGAAACTAAGATTGCAATCTGTATATTGTGAATATAAGATGAAAGCTTTATTGATCAAGGTGGGGTTCTGTGACGTCTTGGTCTGGTCGTTGAACACAAACGAAGTACGTGAAGTTGTAGCTATGGCGAACTTTTAATCCAAACAAAACCCAAATTCTAAACGACGCCCTAAGGGCTGTATATATGGAGGAAGAGGGGGGGATTTTGTGGCCCCTTGGAGGAGGGGTCCGAAAACAACCCTAACTCTGTTTTCCCCACACATACGGACTCTAAAAACAGCCTATACTTCAGTATTTCAAAATTACATGGGCCTGGCCCAATAATAAGATGATGTAGCACCTATAATAGCCTCTGGACGAAATTTATGAAGTGGCATATTGTATATTTCATCCAAGGCTTCATGCACTCATTATGGTGGCTTCAAAGTCCTGAAATCATCACTTGTAACTCCGTTCTTGTTCCCCTTGCGCATGCCATCATCTCCATGCTTGATCTTACTCCAATGTTCATCCTTCTTGTCCAAGCTAGGCCCTTTATTTGTAAGCAAGAAAAATGTATCCAATTTAGGCAGCATCATATTCTCATGAATATTAGAATCATTACCAAGAAACGAAAGTACCTGGTAATTTAATTGGCATGCGCGAGCTAGTAATTGGTCCAATATGTATAGCAGCAGGGGTTGTGGGTGTAACAATGGTGTTGATGTCCTCATCATCCTCCCCTTCTTGAAATGAAGTCGTCCTCGACGGAAGCTCATCTTCCTCACCCAAATAAGGCTTCAAATCTGCAATGTTAAAAGTGGGACTAACCCCAAAATCTGCAGGCAGCTCAAGTTTATGCATTATCATTTATTTTCTCTAACACCTTAAAAGGACCATGATCACGTGGCATTAGTTTTGATTTGCGCAAATCAGGAAACCTATCTTTACGCAAATGTAACCAAACAAGATCTCCAGGTGCAAAGAGAACATGTTTTCTACCTTTATCTCCAGCAAGTTTATATTTAGCATTCATACGCTCAATGTTTTCCTTGGTTTTTTTTGCGGGGGACTATTTTCCTTAGTTAACTCATGCATTTTTAAGATCAATTCAGCATGTTGTTTAGCATCAAAATTAACCTTCTCCGAAGATGGAAGAGGCAACAAATCAATAGGTGCATGAGGTAGGAAACCATATACAATTTCAAAAGGGCACATCTTAGTAGTAGAATGCATCGAACGATTATAAGCAAATTCAATATGAGGCAAGCATTCTTCCCACATTTCCTTGCTATTCTTCAAAACAGCCCTAAGCATAGTAGACAATGTTCTATTGACTACTTTAGTTTGGGTGTGACAAGTAGTACTAAAAAGCAGTTTAGTCACTAACTTAGCCCATAAACATCTCCAAAAGTGGCTAAGAAATTTAGTATCACGATAAAAAACAATAGTATTTGGCACACCATGCAAGCGAATAATTTCACGAAAGAACAAACCAGCAACATTAACGACATCATCGCTTTTATGACATGGTATAAAGTGTGCCATTTTCGAACATCTATCCACGACAACAAATATGCTATCCCTCCCCTTCTTTGTTTGAGGTAATCCTAAAACAAAATCCATAGATATATCCTCCCATGGAACACTAGGTACAGGCAAAGGCATATATAAACCATGAGGATTGAGTTGTGACTTAGCCTTTTGACATGTAGTGCAACGAGCAACAAAACGCTCAACATCCCGTCTCATCTTTGGACAAAAGAAATGTGTAGCAAGTACGTCCTCCGTCTTCTTCACGCCAAAGTGTCCCATTAATCCTCCTCCATGCGCCTCCTGCAACAACAAAAGGCGAACGGAGCTAGCTGGAATGCATAGTGTCGCCGTTCTGGGAACCAGGGTACCCAGACTTGCCTGCCTGTGGCCCACAGCATGGCTTCATCTGCGGCCTGGTATGGCCCTTCTCCTGTATCAACAACAGAAGACCCTCGCGAGGGGCCAAGCCTCGCGAGGCGTACGACGCCAAGACCTCCGAAGGGAGCGGCTTCCCCAGGCCTGCTCCTGAGGAGCGGAGATTTCCATGCAAGCCCCACCTCATGAGGTTCAGATGACGCAAGCCATGATGACCAAGGCCAGGCGGGCGCCAGTAGGCGCAGGACTGCGGGTTTCCTCTTCGGTGCTAAGGAAGCGAGCGCAGACGCAGAGTCCCAAGGAATCAGCCAAAGGTTTCCATTCCTGTGCTACAAGACTAGGATGGCAGGACGGAGGTCATCGCCGAGCCCACCATGATGTCACGACCAGAAGCTTTGCAGGCAAAGACCACCTTTTGTCAGGATAAGATGTACTACTAATTGTCTCCCTTCAAACTTGGCCGTTGTGGGATCCCTTCCCGCCTTCATCTTGGGGGAACAAGACCGAGGCCACTATAAATATAGCTAGGCCACCACCATAGACGGGGGGATGAAAACCAGATCATCCGCACCAGCTCACAATAGCACAAGAACACTCCTCCTGAGGTTGTTCTCCCTTTGTACTAGTTCATCCACAGCCCACCTCGAGGCCAATCCACCACAAAGCAGGAGTAGGGTTTTACACCGCAAGGTGGCCTGAACCTGTGTAAACTGCTGAGTCCCTTTTCTTTCCTGTTCATCGAGCTAGGTGGTGAGATCAACGGGTCGGCAGGCTGGGGAGATTGAGTTCTTCGCACGCACCCCAGAGTTCGAACCTTTCTTGGGTCTGCGGAGCCCTGAATCCGACATTTGGCGCGCTAGGTAGGGGTGCGTAGGAGCCTCTCTTCCGCCGAATGATTCGCCGCTGTTCCACCATTCCCATGGCCGATGCTCGATGAGTTCGCGCTGAGCGCCGGGTTGCCCTCACAGCCCGTGTCGCCCAGACCGCGCCTGCAGGCAACGACGCCCCCCGCCGTTCGCCATCGCCTGTGGCAAACGCTGGCACTGGCCCCGCGGCCCACGAGCAGCAGGCTTCATCGCTGCATCCCTCTGTACGACGCGACGGGCGCCCCGCCACCCCGTCGCTGATTCCGGCGGCCGCTTCGTCCTCCCAAGCCCGTCGCGGCCCGGCGAACGCACATGCCGCGTTGCTTATGGCGCGCGAGCTCCTGCGCTATCGCCCGACCGATGACCTCTATGAAGACTAGCTGGACCGCATCACCGAGCTCGTCAGCGCCGCCGGTGAGGCCCCTGCACCGTCTCGCTCGCTGCCTTCCCAACAACCTCTTGCGGGCGACGTGGCCCATGGTGTGCCTCCTCCACCTCCCAGGCAAGAAGTTGCCCTCGAGCCAAGGTGTGAGGATCCTCAGCGCGACCCGGCACACAGGGCACCGGCGCGCGACGAAGAAAGCTGCCAAGTGGTGCAGCATCCCCAAGGAGAGGCGCGTGCGCTCCCAGCGCCACCACATCAAGACCACGTGCCGCCAGAAATGGCGGTGCGCGAGCACCAAGTCCAGGCTCCCCCTCTGCGGCGGGCTCCTGTGGGCGCGGCGGGCTGCCGTGCGTTCACCCCGGAGCTACGCGGCGTCGTCTGGCCAGGGAAGTTTAAGCCAGACCTGCCTCCATGCAACGATGGCACCCCCGACCCTGCAGAGTTCCTCCAGCTCTACAAGCTGAGCATCGAGGCGGCCAAAGGCGACGAGAAGGTCATGGCGAACTGGTTTCCCATGGCCCTCAGGGACGGCGCGCAATCATGGCTCCTGAACCTCCCCGCTGGATCGATCTCCTCATGGGATGAGATGCGGGAGCGCTTCATCGCCAACTTCCAGGGCACTCGAGACCGCGCTCTGGCTATAGGCGACCTGCGGCGCGTCAAGCAATAGCTTGGGGAGACCTTGCACAAGTACATCCAGCGCTTCACCAACGTCCGCCTCAAGATTCCCAAGGTAATGGACGAGGCCATCATTTCCGCGTTCACTGATGGCGTCCGGGATGTCAAGATGAAGGAAGAGCTCGCCATGCACAAGGACCTATGCTCGGCTCTGCAAATGTTTAACATGGCAGCCAGATGCGCGAGGGCCGAGGAAGGTCGCCTCACCCTCCTCGAGCTCCCAGAAGCTGACCCAAAAGACAAGAAGGCCAAAGCCAAGGACGTAAAGTGCAAGGGGCCAGCTGTGCTCACGGCAGAACCTGAGATGAAGCATGGCTGCGACTACCCGGAGTCATCCAAGGGCAGCCGTCCGTTCTGCGTCTTCCACAACGTGCACAACCACAACACCAACGACTGCCAAGAGCTCAGGGCCATCTGGGACAGGCGCCTTGGCCGCCGCCCTGAGCGCAACGACCGTGGCTACGGCCACGGAGGAGACCGAGGTGGCGGATGCTGGGACAACCGTGACCCCCGCCAGGACTGGCGTGACCAGCCCCGTGAGGATCACTGGCAGGGCCAGCCTCGCTAGGGCCCCTGGAGTGATCAGCCTCGTGAGGACCGCCCTCAGGGCAACGCTGGCCTTCCTTCGCTGCCGCCACAACCAAGGAGGAATGATGACCACCACCAAGATGATGGGGCTGGGGGCTTCCAAGAGCCTCGTGCCGTGGCTTGCATCCTGGGCGGCGCTCAGGCTCCCGCCTCTCACCGCATCTTCAAGCAGTTCGCTCGTGAGGTCAACGCGGCCCTCCCCAAGCTCGAGGCGACGCGTCCGCTCAGGTGGTCCAAGTGCGCCATCACCTTCGACTCTACTGACCAGCTCAAGTGCGCGGCCGCTGCCGGCGCGCTCCCAATGCTCTGCTCGCCTACCATCAGCAACGTCCTCGTCACCAAGACACTCATCGATGGTGGTGCGGGACTCAATGTCCTCTCCGTCGAGACGTTCGGCAGACTCCAGGTGCCATACGACCAGCTTCAGCCTACCAAGCCCTTCTCAGGAGTGACCGACAGCTCCACCACCCCGATAGGGTAGGTCCGCCTCCCTGTCACTTTCGGCAACTACCGCACCGAGCTCATCAATTTTGACTTCGCCCACATCCGCCTCTCGTACAACGCCATCCTCGGGTATCCAGCCCTGGCCAAGTTCATGGCCGCCACTCACCATGGCTACAATGTCCTCAAGATGCCAGGGAGCGGTGGCATCATCACGGTCGCCTGCGACAAGAAGGATGCGGTGTGCTCCCTCGAGCGCGCCTACCAGGCTACAACGGTCGAGAACCTAGACGATGAGGGCGCTGCCTACCCTCCCGAGGCCATTCCTAAGAAGAAGAAGCAGTTGCTCCGCCCGGGACCCCAGGAGGATGGGGCGCCCGATGACCGTGCCTCAGGACCTGCGCCCACTGACGGGGCACCTTCCCCTCTCGCATAGGAAGGCGTGCCCGGCGCCCCTCTCAGGCTGGGCTCGGGGGCTCTCCTCTAGAGGGCCTCAGACCTGGCCAGCGTCACGAGGGAGGCGTTCGAGCACCATGTGGAGGTGTGCTTCAATGCTCGTTTCCGCGAGAAGAGCGCAAGGCGCCAGGCGCTCAGGAGTTCATCACCAAGGTGATCGAGGATCTTCAGGAGGCAAGGGCCATGCGAGGCGAGCGTCGCCCCGCACCACCAGGTGCAGCTCCCTTCCCTGACGAGGGCACTGGGCTGCATGTCTGCATCAACATCCCAGGGCTCAACACGTCTCAGGAGCTCTACTGGCCGTCCCTCATGGGCCGGTTCGAGGGCCCCCCTCACAGCTACGTTCGCATGCCTTTCGGCTTGCTAAACCAGGCTGCCACGCACCAGCGCACATGCGGAGCATCCTCGCGGCTCACGAGGCTAGGCACCAGGCGATCATGTCGGAGGAGGCGCCAAACCCTCGCGAGCCCCACGGGCCTCCGGTGCCTCATGAGGCTCAGGACATGGACGGCTCGTGAGGAGCGACTTCTGCGGCTCGTGTCTTCACCTACTCCAACACTTCTTCAGCAACGGTGCCTGGTGACATTTTTCAGTTTGTTCAGTTGGGGGCGCCCCTCGGGCTGCATTATCCCCAAGCCGTGTGAGTCCGTCCCTATGGCATGTATCGTTCTTTGCATCTATCAGAGTTGGCCTTACCTCTTCATAAGTTGCTTTATGATTATCACCTGTCTGTCTGATGCTTCGTCTCCATGAACATCCTGCGCCCTTGCGAACCTGCCCATGACCGCCTCATGATTAAGGACTGGCACGGCGTCTATGCTCGGGTCTGTCCCTGCAGCGTCGCTAAATCCAAGTGGCTGAGCTCTGCCTCATGGGCCAGCCCCCGTGCACGTCACCTCCCATGGTCCTTGGTGCCTTGTTCTCGCATGAGCTAATTGGGAGCGGATAAGTTAGAGCGCGCGACCCGGTGCCTTGCCGCCGCGGGAGCCGCGCCGGTTGTCTTTCTTAGGGACCTTCGCATGACAAGACTGGGCACGGCGTCTGTGCTCAGGTCCGTCCCTGCAGCGTCGACAAACCCAATGGCTGAGCTCTATCTGGCGGGCCGGCCCCGTACACGTCACCTCCTGGGGTTGTTGGTGTTTGGCCTTCTCACGCGATATCCTCAGGAGATTCAGTCGGCGCAGGCTACCTAACCATCTCGCAGGACACTTGCCAGTGTTCCAAACCAAATTCAGGCGCAACCCGCCTTGAGGTAGGGCCTCGTGAGTCCCGCACTGGCTCACGAGTGCCCACATACACCTCCTCTAGTCCTGCCGTGCAAGCCACGTGCCAGGACGGGGCTGTACACACCCCAGAGTCTCCCCTTAGAGGGGGCTCCCACCCACGAACTTGTGGAAGCCCCATGCTCCGCGTTGGCGAATGACACGGTCAAGGAGCGGCTATGCTCATTCAAGAGCGGAAGCACCATGCTCCGCGCTGGTGAATAAACAACTGAGGGCAACCTAGCGGCTGCAGTAACCTCAGGAGAGCCACCAGGCTCGCCGCTCAGCCTCACCGCGCTGCTTTCCCTCGGGAAAGTAGTGTGAGGGGGCTGGGCACGGGAGCTATGCTCAAGCCATGCCTGGCGTACGTCGCCTCACCAGGTCCCTCGGACCTGGTCTTCTCGCGTCCCTCCCGACCGAAAGCCCGACGAGAAAAGGTATGGAGAGTTGTTCGTACGTCAAGGGGGACCTCTGATCATCGTGACTCAGGGGCCTCACTGGTCACATAGCCCCTCACCCCTTGGTCTCGTCCTGGTGATCCGGACGACCCAACGGCAGTTGAGGTATGCGTGGGGCCGGGCCCTGCCGACGCGGAACGCTGAAACTTACACTCGCATCTCCTTCTTGAGGGTTGTTCGAACGTCAAGGGGGACCCCTGAGCATCGTGACTCAGGGGCCTCACTGGCCACGTAGCCCCTCACCCCTTGGTCTCGTCTTGGTGATCTGGACAACCCAACGGTGGTTGAGGTATGCACGGGGTCGGGCCCTACCGACGCAGAACACTAAGGCAAACGGAAAGGAAATCGCGAAATCCTAGCAAATTATTACAAAACATGTTGTCTATTAAAAGCTTAAAGCAGAAGTTCTCACGCCTCCACGAGGCATGGTAAAATATTGCAGGGATAAAACAGGAGGAAGCACCGCCTTCGAACCTCCTCTTCAGCCTTGGATGCCACTGTCGCTCGCCTAGGGAGGCCCCTTGTCGACAACGTTGCCGCCTACTTCGCCATTGGCTCCGTCCGTCGCAGTCGCGGCATCGACATAGAGGAACTTCTGGAGCAGGGCCTCCACCTGCTTCCCCACGGCTTCAGAAGCAGCATCTTGGAATTTAGGGGCCACGGGTTCAAGCAGCGCACCAAGATCGAAGCTTGGGTCCCAGAGGTGGAGGTGGCTAAAGATGCGGGTCGCGGCCGAGGAGAAAAGCGCATGAGCTTCCGCTTCCACCAGGGGGCCCACCCCGGCAACGATACCCTCGAGCGCCGTGGCAAGCTTGGGGAGCAGGCCGGCAGGGCCTTCCTCCGGACTTGCCAGCGGCCCCTCATACCCTTCCCCATAAAGGGACTGCAGGGCTGCGCGGGACCTCTGCTCAAGGGAGACGAAGGCATCATGCCCCTCCGCGGCCGCCTTCTCAGCCGTGGCAAGGAGTATCTCCTTGGCCTCCAACCGAGCCTTCTCCTCGGAGACGAACTTGGCATGGGATGACTGGCTACCTCCGTCGCCTCCTTCAGCTTCCCCAGGCGGCTACGCTCCGCGGCTTGTCCCTGGGCCACTTGATACAGCTTGGTGTCCCAGTTGGTGAGCTTGGCTTCCCGGGCCTTGAGATCTTCCTCCTGCTCTCCAAGCTGGTGGGCGCGGGCGGCTTGCTCATCACGAAGGGCCTTCAGCTTGGCCTCCACTGTGTGGTAGCGCTCCTCGGAAGACGTGGCGGCGGTCAGCACTGCATCGCGAGCCGCTGTGGCCTCGCCGGCCTCCTTCCTGCACTCCGCGACGAGAGCCTCGGCCTGGCCCCAGGCCGCCCTGCTGGAGGAGTCGGCCTGGAGCCACCTCGAGATCAGCCCCAGACATTCCATCACCGCACACCGGGTGGCGCCTTGAAGATCGGTCCGGAGCTGCCCCAGCGCGGTGAAGCCCTCCTCCAAAGCGCTGGGTATGACGGAGGTGTCATGGTCCGCGAGCGTGAGGACTCGAGGAGGAGGCGGCACCGGCGTCAGGACTGGCATCACTATAGTGGCAAGGGCGACAGGGGGCTCTGGAGCCCTCAAACCCCCAGCAGGCGTGCTCGAGGTAGGCACCTCCGGAGTCGGCTTGGCTACGGAGGCGGTGCCTCCCTGAGGCTCGGCCACCGAGCCACAGGAGGCTCGCTCCATCACTGGCGCACGTGGGGCGGCTTCTTCTGCATGCGCTGGGGTCGCTACAGCCACGGCGGGTCGCGTGGCCTCGGGGCTTTGGCCTCTCCCTTCCTCTTCTTCACCACCGGCGTCAGCCTGGCCACCAGGAGGAGGGGATCGTGAGCACGACGTCGAGGATGGGAAGCAAAAAGCAAGGTAAAATACTTACTCATCGTCAGCAACATATGCCCTCTTCTTGGCCAGGAGCGCAGCACCTCCGAGCTTCTTGAGCGCGGGAATCGCCGTGCTCTCAGGACCGGCCAGGCACATGGCGGCTGGCTCCGGAATGGTGGCAACGGGCGAAAAGGCGGGGGCGTCGCTCTCGGGCGTCGACATCGCCTTGCCCTCCTTTGGGGGCCCTCACTTCGGCCTCCGCAAGGGGTGCCCCCAGACCTCGTGACGACCCCGGTGGGGCGAGGGGACCCCTCAACCAAGTGCTCGTCGGCGTCGTCGTCATCGGCGAGATCGCGGAGGAGCTCGCTTTGCCGCGGGGGTGAGGTCTCCCCCACCCCCTCCAAGGTCACCTCCAAGTCCTCCTCCCCGGAGTTCTCGCCAGAGGACACCGGCACCAGGGAGTACAGGAGTTTGGGGAGCTTCGACGGCATGAGCCCCTGCTCGTTGAAGACATGCATGGCGGCGGCCACCTCCGCCCTGTCGTTGCGGTGGTACAGAGGGAGGAAGTCCTCCGAGAGGCCGCCCGGGTCGTTCTCGAGCAAGGTGTGCAAGGCCTTGCTCAACTCCTCGTCCGTCAAGTCTTCCGGGCGCAACCGGAGGTCGTCTTCTGTGCCCCTGAGACTCCACAAGGGGCGCGAGTGCGCCTGGAGTGGGGCCAAGCGCTGCGTCAGGAACTCCTTGATGAGCATGGCCCCTGTCAGCTTCTCCGCCTCCAGGTCCGCCGTCATCTTCTCCAGCAGCAGCTCCGCCCGAGGGTCAGTGATCTTCTCATGAGCCCATCGGTCCAGCTTCACTGGCAACGCGGTCGGCAGCTCCAACCGAGCGTGAGAACGCTTGGCATCCATGAATATCCACTTGCGCCGAAAGTCATCCACCTTCCTCCCGGCCCTCGAGATCGCATTGCTACCATGGGACGCAATGAAGCAGACGCACCCGGAGCACTGGTCCGTCCTACGCATCCGGAGGTAGAAGAAGTGTCTGAGCAGCACAACGGAGGGCGCCACCCCCACGAACGCCTCGCAGTAGAAGACGAAGATCGACAAGAGGAGGACTGAGTTGGGATGAAGATGAAGGGCGCCGATCTGGTAATGGTTGAGGACGGCAAAGAAGAAATTAGAGAAGGGGGGGACGAGCCCAGCAAAGACGCTGTGCAGGAAGAAGGGGTGGAAGGTTTGCCCCAAGGTTTCCTGCTTGGCGGAGCCGACCCGGAGCGTTGTCTCCCTCCCCTCGTTGTCGTTGCTCACCGTTAGTGGGAGCATGGCGGCGAGGTGCTTCTCCTCGGTGATGGTGGACACGCTAAGGGCCGGCTCGAGCGAGGCCGGACGCGCGGGAGAAGCGAAGGGCTTCGCCTTCTTAGTCGCCATCGGTGACAAGTTCGGGGAAAGGTCGGCAGATCTGGAGGCACTCTGAGCACGGAGAAAAGAAGATCTGAAGCAAGGTGAAGGAAAGGTAATGAAGGCTCAGCGGCAGGCGCCAGCCTTTTGTCAGCCCATGATGGTTGCAGAGGCAGCGTGGGGAAATGAAGACGCCCACGTCCCATCAAGCGCCACGCGTCGACCGGGCCCGCAGACGGTTAGGGCCCACGGCGCTTCGCCCTTGCCCTTTGGCTTTGCCTCGAAGCCAAGTCTGAGCGCGCCTTGGGCCCGGGGGCTACTGTCAGCGTTCTGGGAAGCAGGGTACCCAGACTTGCCTGCCTGCAGCCCACAGCATGGCTTCATCCGCGGCCTGGTATGGCCCTTCTCCAGCATCAACAATACAAGACCCTCGCGAGGGGCAAAGCCTCGCAAGGCGAACGACACCAAGACCTCTAGAGGGAGCGGCTTCCCAGGCCTGCTCCTGAGAAGCGGAGATTTCCATGCAAGCCCCTCCTCGTGAGGTTCAGATGGCGCAAGCCATGACGACCAAGGCCAGGTGGGCGCCAGTAGGCGCAGGACTGCGGGTTTCCTCTTCGGTGCTAAGGAAGCGAGCGCAAACACACAGTCCCAAGGAATTAGCCAAAGGTTTCCATTCCCGTGCTACAAGACCAGGACGGCACGACAGAGGTCATCGCCGAGCCCACCACGACGTCACGACCAGAAGCTTTGCAGGCGAAGACCACCTTTCGTCACGATAAGATGTACTACTTGTTTCCCTTCAAACTTGGCCGTTGTGGGATCCCTTCCTGCTTTCGTCTTGGGGGAAGAGGACCGAAGCCACTATAAATATAGCTAGGCCACCACCATAGACGGGGGGACGAAAACCAGATCATCCTCACCAGCTCACACTAGCACAAGAACACTCCTCCTGAGGTTGTTCTCCCTCTGTACTAGTTCATCCTCAGCCCACCTCGAAGCCAATCCACCACAAGCCAGGAGTAGGGTTTTACACCGCAAGGTGGCCCGAACCTGGGTAAACTACTGAGTCCCTTTCCTTTCCTTTTCATCAAGCTAGGCAGTGAGATCGATGGGTTAGCAGGCTAGGGAGATTGAGTTCTTCGCACGCACCCTAGAGTTCGAACCTTTCTTGGGTCTGCGGAGCCCTGAATCCGACACATAGCTTGTTAGCATGAAACACAAATCCATCGTTAATGATGAACTTGTTCCATGTTCTCCCTTCTTTACAATTCTGCAATACATCTTTAAATTCAGCATCATGCACATATTGTTCTTTGATGGTCTCCAAACCAAATATTTTAAAGTCAAGTTGTGAAAGCATAGTATAACGACGAGACAATGCATCAGCAATAACATTTTCTTTACCCTTCTTGTGTTTAATGACATAAGGGAAAGTCTCAATGAATTCAACCCATTTAGCATGTCTACGGTTCAGTTTTGCTTGACTTTTAATGTGTTTCAAAGATTCATGATCAGAATGTATAACAAATTCTTTGGGCCATAAATAATGTTGCCATGTTTCTAAGGTCCGAACAAGAGCATATAATTCTTTATCATAAGTAGAATAGTTCAGACTAGGCCCACTCAATTTTTCAGAAAAGTATGCAACAGGTTTACCATCTTGTAGTAACACACCTCCTAATCCAATTCCACTAGCATCACATTCAAGCTCAAAAGTCTTATTAAAATCAGGAAGTTGGAGTAAAGGAGCATGTGTCAACTTATCTTTCAAAACCGTGAAGCCTTCTTCCTGTGCGGTACCCCAAACAAAAGGCACATCCTTCTTTGTAAGCTCAATGAGAGGTGCAGCAATGGTGCTAAAATCTCTCACAAAATGCCTATAGAAACCAGCGAGTCCAAGAAAACTCCTCACTTGTGTGACTATTTTGGGCTGCGGCCAACTCTCAATAGCTTCAATCTTGGCTTTATCAACTTCAATTCCCTGTGGAGTAACAACATAGCCAAGAAAAGATACTCGGTCGGTGCAAAAGGTGCACTTCCCAAGGTCACCAAATAAACGTGCATCACGTAGAGCAATAAAAATAGCACGTAAATGTTCCAAATGTTCCTCCAAAGATCTGCTATAAATTAGTATATCATCAAAATAGACTACCACAAATCGTCCAATGAAAGCACGCAAAACTTCGTTCATTAATCTCATGAAAGTACTAGGTGCATTAGTTAACCCAAAAGGCATGACTAACCACTCATATAAACCAAACTTAGTTTTAAATGCTGTTTTCCATTCATCTCCCAATTTCATACGAATTTGATGGTATCCACTATGCAAATCAACTTTGGAGAATATTGTAGAACCACTCAATTCATCAAGCATATCATCTAGCCTAGGAATAGGATGACGATAACGTATTGTAATATTATTAATGCCTCTACAATCAACACACATACGCGACGTACCATCCTTTTTTGGCACTAGTATAATTGGAACAGCACAAGGACTAAGAGATTCGCGTATATAACCTTTGTCGAGCAGCTCCAGTACTTGACGCATAATCTCCTTCGTCCCCCCTCTAGATTGGTACTGTATGGCACACGGTTTGGTAGCGAAACACCGGGAATTAAGTCAATCTGATGCTCAATCCCGCGAATAGGTGGTAATCCCGGTGGCACGTCTTGTGGAAAAACGTCAGTGAGCTCCTGCAAAATGTTAATGACAGCAGGAGGCAAAGAGGAAGGCACGTCCTCGAATCAAAATAATGCCTCTTTGCACACAAAAGCATAGCAAATAGATTTGCTGACATCTAGATCATCAATATCAGATTTGGTGCAACTAAACATGCACTTTTTAATTTAATTTCAGAAGCAACACTAGATGGTTTATTATTAGGCTTCATTTGTTGCTCAAATTCTTTTGCCACAATCTGATTTTCACTCTTATTTTTCTCCTGTTTTGCTTTATTAGCTTTATTAATATCATCTTTCAGAATGGAATCAGGAGACATAGGAAGCAAAGTAATATGTTTATCCTTGTGAACAAGAGCTAATAAAGCAAAAAATGTCAGCAATAACCAATTCAGAGATGCAAAGTTGAATAAACGCTCAACAACGGTACTGTGCTGGTCCTAGGCTAGACCTTGCTAGAAACGAGAGCCTAGAACACTAACAAAATCACGGCACGACACGGAAACTCTGGATTTTTTTGCGCTCCTTTTTTTTTGCTGACAATCACTATAATGGCGAGTGTCTCAAAACTCTTCCCAAGTCAAAATAACAGGATAGGCACAAAAAAAATTGACTATTTTTTTCGGAAATCAAGGCAACGACGACCAAAAAGTGCGATAAAAAATCAGTATGATGGCATGTTTCTCAAAAGACTCAGAAAAGCCTAAAAATAGGATAGGGAAAAAATATTTTCACCTGTCAAAATTTTGGCCTAAAAACTACCCGGGAGTCTCTAGACACTTTTTTTTCGAAACCTACTCAGGCAAGGAAACATGAATCGGAAATTAGATGGATCTCAAAAACAAACCTAATATGAAAAGAACTCGGATTGGTGGTGGATATATGGATTTAGAGCAGTGGTGGATAAGTGGTGGTGGTAGATGGCAGGGGCGATGATGATGGTGCGGCGGCGGCGTGACAACTTATGACCAGAACTCGAAACTCTAAAAGACTAGACGCTAAGACTAGCAACTCGACACGACGATGCAACTGCAAATTCAACAAAGCAAAATACTGAAAAGACTATGCAAAGGCTCAGACTGGTTCGGATATGATGAACTAACCCTAAATTTTTTGTGGCTTTTTTGTGGACTATAGATATGAAGAACATATGTGATCTAAACTATAAAAAATTGTGAAATCTCACCGAGCAACCTAGAAAACTGATACCACTTGATAGAGGCAAAGGTGTCCCGTCTTTCGATGAGATGGTGATTATTGTTTCGGAGGAGTAGACTTTGACGATCCGACTACGAACGTGTGAGGATGTCGCGCTTTAGCAATCGCTAAACCAACTCCGAGAGCTTATTGACCCAGCCGGAGCATGATCAACTAGACCACGAAGGTCTATGTCCTGCAAGCAAACAAAGAACAAGCAAGAAACTAAGATTGCAATCTGGATATTGCGAATATAAGATGAAAGCTTTATTGATCAAGGTGGGGTTCTGTGACGTCTTGGTTTGGTCGTTGAACACAAACGAAGTACGCGAAGTTGCAGCTATGGTGAACTTTTAATCTAAACAAAACCCAAAGTCTAAACGACACCCTAAGGGCAGTATATATGGAGGAGTAGGGGGAAATTTTGTGGCCCCTTGTAGGAGGGGTCCGAAACCAACCCTAACTTTATTTCCCCACACATACGGACTCTAAAAATAGCTTATACTTAAGTATTTCGAAATTACATGGGCCTGGCCCAAAAATAAGGTGGCGCAGTGCCTAAAATAAGCTATGGACAAAAGTTATGAAGGGGCATCTTGTATATTTCATCCATGTCCTTGGAGGTTATCATGGAGGCTTCAAAGTGCTCAAATATGCACTAGAAACGCCATTCTGGATCCGTTCACACGCGCGCCTTCATCTCCATGCTTGACCCTGCTCCAGTGTTCATCCCTCTTCTCCATGCTAGGCCCATCATTAGTAATCAACACAAATGTATCCAATTTAGGCATCATCGTATTCTCATGAACATTAGAATTGTCACCAAGAAATGAAAGTACCTTGTAATTCAATTGGCGTGCACGAGCTCTAGTAATTGGTCTAGTATGTATAGCAGCAGGGGCTGTGGGCGTAACAATGGTATTGATGTCCTCATCAGAGAAGATCCCCCAAGTGGATTCAAGACCCCTCACGGGAAGACCCCTCAAGACCTCCTCACGGAGAAGAACTACCGCCTCTTGTATCATCCTTTGTTGTGTTTGGATCTTGTATCACCCTTTATGTTCATGGATCTAGCACATGTGTGATTGTTTCTTGTTGATTTGAGTGTTTCCTATCGTTCCCCTCATGGTCATCATGTTCTTCGTGGGATCCCCTCCATTTCATGAAAGATCGGCCTTAGGGTTTCCGCCCTACATCAACAACACTAATCAACCTTGTGAAACAATTTAATGCAAAAGAAATGCAAGAATGCTCATTTGATTGTTTACTTTAGCTTCCTTCTCTCTGTGGCTTTTTCTCTATCATACTTTGTATAGAGTATCTCACTAGTCGGGAAGGCATGCAAATTTTTTGGACAAGTGCCCTTGCGATTGTTACAAAACAGTATGAGGGCAGAAGCTAGCTAGTATTGTTGAAGCGAATCCCACAGATCATCCATTCGATCTATGCCCTATGCACCGGGCAGGGAATAGTGGACTTTGGAGGCACACCGTACGTACTAGCACGTACTCCTATGACTGACTCCTAGTAGTACCCTCTATTCCATGACGTAGTGCATACAGACATTTTCAAAAGTCAAACTTCACTAAATTTGACCCAGCTTTTGGGGAAAATATTTGCATCGAGAATGCAAAACATATATCATTAGATTCATCGCAACATATATTTTCATAATTTATATATTTACTACTATATATATAAGAGCAAGTACAATAGAGTGACGTAGGCGGGCTATAAGAAATTGAAAGTGCAACTAATCCCCGGGTGGTTTTGGTAATTCATAATAACATATATCTCATTGAACTAATGTCCATTCAAGATAAATATTTCAGGATGTTCAGTGATTGGCATGGCATGACATAGAAATGTGGACCCCTCAAAATGCTATGGACAAGGATTGGCAAAAGCTCAAGACTTTTCATCTTTGTTTAAGTGATCCAAGATCACATTGAGTCCATAGGAAAGCCAATACTATTAAAAGGGGATGAGGTGTTGCATAATGGTCTACTTGCTCAAGTGCTTAGTGACATTGCTCGAAAACCCTCAGCCACTTTCTTTATCCAAATATGTCAAGACCCTAAATTCCAAACCCAGCCCCACTGATATTTCCTATACGGAGGCACCGAGTTCATTTTGACATAGCCACTACTAGAAACCCTAATAGTTTGTTCATACCGATATGGACGTCGATCTCACCGAGATGGCCTTACCAACTCTCTGTTACTTGTTGCAATTATTTTGGTCTCACCGAGAATTGCAATCGGTCTCACTGATATGGCTTGCCAACTCTCTATTGCCTTATTGCTTCACTTCGGTCTCATTGAGTTGATGCAATTGGTGCCACCGAGACGAGGTTTGCCCTAAGCCCTAGCACATCGGTCCCACCGAGTTGTTCCAGTCGGTCCCACCGAGATTCCTAATGTTCATATTTTTGAACTGATCGGTGCCACCAAGCATCAGAACGTGCCTACACTTCTACCATTCATTTTCTGAGAGAGAACCACCTAATCATGTGTTGATGATGAGGACATGTCTACCTTGGATACGACCAAAAATATTGCATACATGCATATTTGTGAGGTGATTTCTAATGCAAACTATGCAATAATTTATTTATGTTATCCAGGACAAAAATACTTCATAGACTTTTGTGCCATGTCTAATTGCAGGTGTATGGGACATTTGTACAATCCACATATGAAGATAAGGGAAAAAGAGAAGCTTAGGTGCTGTTCAAAAAGTTCTCTCACGTCACTTTTAGGCCAAGAGAAAATAGAGTCCAAGTCCCACACATTCTGGACTTAGATTCGGACTGCACAGACATACCTGACTCAAAACGCCAAGAACTCTTTCATCCAGACTGCGAATGATGAGGACATCTATACCATTGTTACACCCACAGGCCCTGCTGCTATACATACTGGACCTATTACTAGGGCTCGCGCATGCCAATTAAATTACCAGGTACTTTCGTTTCTTGGTAATGATTCTATGTTCATGAGAATATGATGCTGCCTAAATTGGATACATTTGTTTTGCTTACAAATGAAGGGCCTAGCATGGACAAGAGGGATGAACACTGGAGCAAGATCAAGCGTGGTGATGATGGCATGCGCAAAGGGAACAACACTATAGTTTCAAGTGATGATTTGAGCACTTTGAAGCCACCCTAATGAGTGTATGAAGGTTTGGATGAAATATACAAGATGCCACTTCCTAAATTTCGTCCAGAGGCTATTATAGGTGTTGCGTCAACTTATTTTTGGGCCAGGCCCATGTAATTTTGAAATACTTGAGTATAGGTAGTTTTAGAGTCCGTATGTGTGGGGAAACAAGAGTTAGGGTTGGTTTCGGACCCCTCCTCCAAGGGCCACGAAAGTTCCCCCTCTTCCTCCATATATACAGCCCTTAGGGCACCGTTTAGACTTTGGGATTTGTTTATTTAAAAGTTAGCCATTGCAACTTCATGTACTTCGTTTGTGTCCAACGACCAGACCATGACCGCTCTCAGATCCCCACCTTTATCAATACTTCATCCATATTCACAATATTCAGATTGCTTTATCGTATTCTTGTGTGTTCCTCGATTGCTTGCAGGAATAGACCTTCGTGGTCAGGTTGATCATGCTCCGGCATGGTTAATAACCTCTCGGAGTTGGTTTAGTGATTGCTAAGGCGCAACGTCATTGCATGTTTGTAGTCGGATCATCAAAGTCGTCTCCACCAAATCGATAGTTATCATCTCACCGAAAGATTGGGACGCTCGCCTCTATCAGTTGAGATCAAGAGATTCCATTCCAACCATTTGAACCTTGATTTCTAGCCTTCCCCAAGTTGCTTTCCACTAAAATCCTTCTTGCACCATAGCGAAATCTTTGAGAGAGAGTTGAGTGTTGGGGAGACTATCATTTGAAGCATAACAGCAAGGAGTTCATCATCAACACACCATCTATTACCTTTTTGAAAGTGCTAGTTATCGACTAGAGGGGGGGTGAATAGGCGATTTTTATGAAAGTCTTCAAAACAGGCAATGTCTTCGAAGACAGACAACCAAATACAACCTACATAGTATGCAGTGGAAGATAAACTAGACTAGCCATGCCATGGTCTAAGAAATAGTACAGAGTAAACACTAAGACAAACTGCAGCTAGGTAGAGTGGATCTGAATAGGAAGACAGTGGGAGGCCAAATATGCAATCAGAGAGATTGTCTTCACACTATGAGGTCAAACCGGACAGACAAGCAATGACTTCACGAAGCTAAACAGTAAGTAAAGGGTGAAGTGATAGAACTAGTTGCTTGGCGAAGACAAGGATTTGGTAGACCAGTTCCAGTTGCTGTGACAACTATACGTCTGGTTAGGGAGGCTGAGATTGAACTCAGAAGACGCTGGTCTACTCATATAGGAGCAAGGGGTGGCGGCCAAGGAGGTGGGAGGACGTCCCAAGGCAGCCTAAACCTAACCCTAGGTTGTACAAGGCCCATGGGCCCAAGTGGAGGTGATGCAACACCTTGGACTTGTAGTTTGACTCGGATTCTGCTGTAGCATCAGATTGTTTCGTCAATATCTCAATGCTCCGGACGAATTTGAAGGTGAATCCAATTGGGTTAGAAAGCGCACGAAATCTACTTTCCAACAAAGAAAAAGAATCACCCAATTCGGAGTTTGGATGAAGGAGTTCTTGGCATTTTGAATCAAGTATGTCTGTGCAGTCCGAATCTAAGTCCAGAACGTGAGAGACTTGGATTCTATCTTCTCTTGGCCCAAAAATGACGTGAGAGGACTTTCTGAACAACACATAAACTTCTCTTTTTCCCTTATATTCATATGGAGATTGTAGAAATGTCCCATACACCTGCAATTAGACATGGCACAAAAGTCTGTAGGGTATTTTTGTCCTGGATAACATAAATAAATTATTGCATAGTTTGCATTAAAAATCACCTCACAAATATGCATCTTTGCAATATTTTTGGTCTTATCCAAGGTAGTCATGTCCTCATCATAGGCATAATGAGATGCCGCCATAAACTTGGCCAGAGTTGGGCGGCCAAGAATTCCATTAAACGGCAAGGGGATTTTAACAACGTCAAAAACTATTTTCTTTGTTCTGTAGTGTAGTTCCCCGCCAAACGTCACCGGCAGCGTGAGTGTCCCCTTGGGCTGGCTTCTCCCTGGATTGATTCCCTGAAACATCCCAATTTTCTTGAGGTCTTCATTAGAAATTTGTAATCTCTCGATTACTTCTGGAGAGATCAAGTTCAAACCAGCCCCACCGTCAACTAGCACTTTCGTGACCTTGAGATTGTGGATTGTTGGTGAAACCAACAACGGCAAACACCCGACCGCACTTGTGCCATCAGGGTGGTCCTCGGCATCGAAAATGATAGGCGTGTGTGACCACTTGAGGGGTTTCTAGGCATCTGCCACTGGTTCTACTACGTTGACCTCACGTGCCCACTGTTTGAGCTGATGGTGAGAAGAATACAAAGATGCACCTCCATCAATGCACATGGCTTCCATTGCCTTTTGGAAGTCCTGCTCACTGGACTCATCATCGTCTTCCTCTTCACTCTCGTCATCTTCTTCCTTCTTCTCGCGGCCTCTGGCAGGTTTTTCCTTCTGCTGACTGGCCTTGCCGTGGCGCCCTCCTCGGCCACGACGACCTTTCTTCCCGGATCCACTAGTACCATCCTGGCCCTTCTCCTTGCCGCGCTTCTCATACTCAGCCTTCTGCTTTTCGACTAGCTGTTCGACTTGCCGGCACTCCTGGAGGTCGTGACCCTTGGTATGGTGAATCTTGTAGTATGGCCCGTTAGACTTGCCGGCCTTCTCGCCCGTCACAGCTACATGGCAATCAGCACACGCAACAGCTTCCATGCCCGAGCTCTCCGTTTTGGTTTTCTTGGCGGGACTGGAATTAATGGATTCTTCCATGGCCATAACTACCTTGCCTTTGCGCTTTCTGTTGCTCTTCTGACCTTTCTTTTTTGGGGTGGCAGCGTCATCATCCTCAGAATCAACTTCAGCATTAGCATCCTCCCCGGGAAGTCTCCTCCCCTCTTCAGCCCGTGCGTATTTGTCCTCCAACGTGTAGAGCTCTTTGACGGTCTTCGTCAACCATATGTTCATCTTTTCCCTCATCTTACGATTGCGCAATTTCGTGTGGAACGCAGCAACCACAGCTGTCGGGTGAACATCTGGTATGCCGCAGTGCACACGGCTCAACGTTTGCATATACTTGTGCGGACTTTCACCTTCTCTTTGTGGGATCACTTGCAAGTCATTGGGCCTTCCCGGGCCTTTCTGGCCTTTCGTAAAGGCGCCAACGAACTCGTTGCACAGATCTGACCACCAGGAGATACAGTTCTCCGGCGAATTCATCAACCAAGACCTCACAATAGGCTTGAGCACTAATGGAAAGTAGTTGGTGAGAATCTTCTCATCTCTCCCCCTAGCAGCTTGCACGACAATCATGTAGATGCCCAAGAACTCTGTCGGGTTAAGCTTGCCATCGTACTTCTCTGGTACTTCTGGCTTGAATGCCCATATAAATGGCCAGCAGACTTGTCGCAACTCACGTGTGAAGGCAGGGTATCCAACCTCGTAAGGTAGATACCCGCCAACAATGGGCGTAGGCTCATCGACAACTGGGCCATTGCGCTTGTCGGATTGACGGCGCATCTCTCACCATCGCGCAATGGTGGTGCGGGCATCTTATGCCTGCCTTTCCAGCAGCACTTGTCATTGATCTCTCTGCGTCTCCGGGCCTGAGGTAGCCATCGACATCTCGTCGAGCTCCGCAGTCCGTTGGGTTCACCGGGGCTGCTGGTGTTGCTTCGGTTGTTGAAGTTGTTGCCGCAGAGGTGACTGCACGGTTGGTGCACCACCTACAGCATGGCCGTCAGTTTGAGCTAGTAGTGCTATTTGCGGGCGTCGCGAGGGCTCCTCCTGCTGTGACTTGTTCGACTCAGCAAATCCAATCAGACTCTGCTTAGTGGCCCTCAACTGATCCATCTTTTCCACTATCGGATGGAAGTTCAACAGCATCTGGGCTCGCGCCATTGCCTCCGCCGCTGTTGCCGGCAGGGCCAAGGGTGAAGAACGCAACATCGCTCGACTCCTTGCAGAGCCAGCAGGAGCGCCATTGCGATCTAGCCATCGTGGCTCATGCGCAGTGGCGGGTTGATGTGGCGGGAGTGGTGCCGGAGGATCTTGAACTTGATCAATAGGTGTTTTGCCATGCAGGCGCCGCTGTCTGTGTCCAGCGGTGCCGCTCTACGTCGTGGCAGTAGGGAGGTCTTGGCCCACACTTGTCCGTGCAGTGTTGCTCCGGTGATTGCGCTCACGGGCGCGTTGGGAGGCGGATTCTGTCTGTCCGCACCGCCCGCGCCGTCGTGGTTGTTCTCGTCAGAGGGTCGAGGAAGATGATCTCCTCCGGCACCCCTACCTCATGTTCACACCATGGTGGGCACGACGACCGTGCCGCCTATGCCGGTCGTACCAGCCGTGGTGTCCGTACCGTCCGTAACGGCGGTGCTGCCTGCACCGCCTGCAGACGTGTGCGAAGGGACGTTGGAGGCAGAAGGCTTCGTCGTTGTGGTGCCCTTCTTCTTGGGCGCCATTGATGATGAAGATTGTGATGAAACTTAATGAAATCAATGTGCCGTCCGTTGATTTATATTCACGCCAGTGATCCCCTACTTGGCACCAAAGATGTCGGTGTGGAATGACCATCTATGGGGCCATCAAGCCCCTTGTGGTTCGGCTAGGGAGATGCGCAAAACGCAAAGAGCAAAATCAAGGGAGGTCGCAAGGATCTTTACCCAGGTTCGGGCCACCGAGAGGTGTAAAACCCAACTCCTGCTTGCTATATTGGGTGTATGTGTTAAGCACAAGTACAAGGAGCACTATCCTAGCAAGGATGCGAGAGGAAAGTAGCTACATGTGTAGTTGTGCAAAGAGTCAATCCTTGTAAACATTGCCCTGGGCCTCCTTTTATAGCTCAAAGGTGTTACC
The DNA here is from genome assembly GCA_011799875.1 of Thinopyrum elongatum. Classification (NCBI taxonomy): domain Eukaryota; kingdom Viridiplantae; phylum Streptophyta; class Magnoliopsida; order Poales; family Poaceae; genus Thinopyrum; species Thinopyrum elongatum. Next base: position 372,215,107 of record CM022303.1, on the reverse strand, counting down.
ACAGTGGCAAAAACGTAATTACATGATGATTAGATAGCCAAAAGTGCTATCATACCTAACTCTGCTAGTCAGGACAAGAAGCATTAAATGCATGGTTAGGTGTCGTGAGAAGGAGGAGCCCTGGCAAGGTTGCCGCACCGCTTGCGTAGCTAACTCCTATTAGCTTGACACGCCATTTGGACGGGTGTCGATAAAGGTAAAAATCCTCTCGACGAGCTGACACGTGTCCGACAAGCCTCACCTAACTACTTGCGGGCTCGAAACCTCACTAATAAGCGACTAGCTACTCGGTGAGGTGGAGCGCTGGCAGCAGGCGGGAGCTTGCTGGCCGAGGAGCTTGCCGGGCCTTCGCCTTCCTGGCTCGGCCTTGCCAGCAATAGATGCTTCTAGTATTGATCTTGATGAATGTCTTGTTCTTCTCCTTGGCCAAGTTGATCTACTTGGTCTTGAATCTTGGTCTTCTTGATGCGCTCATTGATCTCTCAAAGAGAGGCTCCCTTGGCTTGAGAGTCTTATTTACAACTTGAGTTAGTAGGGGAGCTGCTAGTTGTCTGTGCATAGGTCAGGGTATAAAATACCCTTGTTTTATACACCGACGGTTTCACCGATTTGTACTTCTTAGTGGCACCGAGACGTACTAGTGCAATGGTGAGGGCCAAATCGGTGGCACCGAAAATTCCTATTCGGTCGGTCTTAGATGCTTTTGGCGGAAACCTAAACCTAAAATTTTAACTCGCATCTAATCTACGGAATCGATCTGGTGGATAGAAGTGTTTCATATGTAGTGAGATACATGGCAAATCCCTAGTGCATTGAACCGCAAAAAATTTGAACCACAAGGGAGTCAGATTTTTACCCTAACTTGGCGCAAATCCCCTATGGCGGCAACATCGGGAGAGAACCCCGTTGACGGTGGCGGAGTCCAACAGCGAGGGCGCACTGGACGCGACGGTGAAGTACGGAGACGTGGGCGACGTCATGAGAGGGGGTGCAGGAACGTGACGTTTGAGAATTTTCAACCGTACGGGGCCCGTGGGATATATATACCCAGCTGCTGTCAGTGGCACCGAATGGAATAAATCGGTGGCACCGAGACGTGTAACTGCATGCAGTTACAGCAAATCGGTGACGCCGAGTTGGTCTACTTGGTAGCACCAAGATTGAAAACCTAGATCAATCAAACGGTTTCAGTGAGTCCAAGTAGGAGTGGATTGGTCACACCGAAAGAAGTTTCGAAGGTTTTCGAGGTCAGCCCTTTCAGATCGGTGGCTCCGAGTGCGCCTCACCAGGAGGGTCCGAAACAGACTTGTTCAATTTTTGTGATGTAGCATGAAGAGAATTTGAGACAAGAAAGCATAGCTAGCTAGAGAAGGTTCTTAGGCATTCTTGTACATCCACTTGGCTAGAAAAACAAAGAGAATCAAAACAACAAATGGATGTCCTCGAATGGAGAAAATATGCAAACCAACATGCTCACACAATAAAATAGCAAGTGAAATATGTGTCAAACATGCACAACCAATTCTAGCATCTATCAAGCAATTGGCGATGACTAGGTCATCTATATATGAGTATATTGACTTAGGAGTCAAATGAGAACATTTGATCATAGGTCATACTCATCGTTTAAGTACAAGTAGGGATGCCACTTTTACATAAAGCATTAATGTGTTCACACCATTAGAGTTGCTTTAGCTCAATTTTTAGAGCAAAGCTCCCCCATGATGTGATATGCCCCAAAGAGGGATGAACTAACCTTGGGTTTTGTCGATGATGACTTCATGTAGATAGTGAAGATATGGATGCTCAATGTTGATGTAGACCATCAAGAGTTCGGAGCAATCCTTTGGAGTTTTGCACTTTCAATACCTACATGGGTTAGTCCCACAAGGAGCATACAATGATATCCATAGACATGGAGTGAATTGCACATATGATGATGTCCATGAAAGCATTAGGTTACCTTGTCCCTTATCTTACCAACAAGAGGGTTTGTGACTCCATGAACTTAGTGCAAGATGTGAAAGTTGGTTGCACAAGTCCTTGCCAAAATGAATATGAGTGAAGTATGTTGGCGGAGTCACCCTCAAGAACTCTCTAGTTATTCTTCTTTCGGACCCACATCAACTTGATGGGAATCCTTGGAGTTATAGTTGAACGTGATGAAGTAGAGCTTGAAGTCATCTTGGGAACCCATTTGACCATGGCTTTAGGTGCTTCTTCAAATGAGTCAATCTCCTCTAGAAGCTTGTCCTTGCCTTTTAGCTTGTGCTCTTGTGGTGGAAGATCATCGTGAGCTTGTGTTCCCTCAAAAGAAGTGGGATCATACTTCTCTTTTGAGGAACATACCTCGTCTTGGGGTATTGATCTTCTTACCATTCAACTCCATTGGCATTGAACTTCCGTTCAAAACCAACACCTTGATTCTTCCGGTGTCTCCTTGCTTTCGTAAAATTTCCTCAAATAACTTACTCCCGACAAGACTCTTGTAAACACATTTCTCGATAATTCCCTTCAATAAGCTATTTTCTTGCTCAAGTGTAACTTGGCTAAGAGAATCATTAGTGGAATCAAGAGAATTACTGGAAGCAACAATATTGGATTTAGCATGGTTACTGGTACTACTAGAAGAAGAATCTTTCTTGCTCCTATTACTAGGTTTAACTTGTGGCATGTAAGTAGACAAGAGGAGATGTTTGGCAATCTAAGAAGAACTCTTCCTTCGAAGATCATCATTGATAGCTTTTAGAAACTCATGCTGTTGCTCCAAATTTAGCTTCTCGAAGGACAGCTTGTCATGAGTTCTCAGGAGCTGTCTATGATCCTCTTGAGTTGTTTCATTAGCTAACTTAAGAGTGTATAGTTCTTTAGTTAGACGCTCAATCTCCTTCTAAGCATTGTCATTCGTTTCATCTTGATTATCATGTTTACTAGCAAGTTCATTATAGCTCACATCACTAGTTTTATCAACAAGCAAATCATCATCACCTAGTAAATCATCTTCATCACTATTGAAATCGAGATACTCGAGGTGTGATACCATGGGTCTTTAGCCATAAAGCATCTTCCAATTCCTTCATTTGGTGAAACAAATATGTCATGGGAGTTGGATGACACTAGTGCAAGAACGGCAACACCTTCATCTTGAGTATATTCGGAGTCGAAGTGATAGCTTCTCTCAGAGTAGTTGTCGGAGTCAGAGTCGGAAACCCATTCACCAACATGAGCTTGATGTCTTCATCTTGTGTAGCTTTTTGATGACTTTTCTTTCCTTTTTGAATCTTGCTTCTTCGAGAGAGTCTTTGTTCATAACGATCATCTCTACTCCTTCTCTCTCTATGAGGTGATTCATCTCTTCTACTCATCCTTTTTGGTGAGTCTTCTCTTTTCTTGTAGGGAGCCGTACACTCACTGGAATAGTGTCCGGGTCTTCCACAATTGTAGCAATTACGATCATGACTAGAAAATCTTTTCTCATTGTAGGACCTTGACTTGGATCTTCTATCTTTGCTTCTACTCTTGTAGAACTTGTTGAAGTTTTTCACCATTAAGCTCAATTCTTCATTGGAGACTAGCTTGTCACTTGATACTGTAGGAGCATCACTTGAAGCTTTGTATGCACCACTTGTGTTGTAGGGTGAAACCCTAGGAGAGATCTTTTCACACTTGGAAGGGGGGAAAGGGATGAACTCACAAGAACACAAGGGGAAAATCACTCAAACAAACCCAATTACACATCCACTAGAGTAGCACACAAGAGATCCACAAGCATACAAGAACAGTTCAAGGAAAATAGCACTAGGGTAAAGTTCTTCCCACTACAAAGGAGGTGAGGTCTTGGTGATGATCTTTGTAACACCCAAAAAATTGGGTTATCGATTTTTGTGCTATTATTCCTTCCTAGCTTTCCTCTCCTAAATTTTTCCTCTGGGATCTGGTGACTGACCAGGTGAATCCAAACAATCCTCAACCTCTCAGTGCCTTTCCCATGCTCTTGTGCCAGTCAAGCTCCTGCCAGTAAATCCTGAATCTCGTTCAAACCCTGGTTCCAAAATATTGGAACTGGAAATCCTGCCTTTGTGTTTACAAAGGAGCTATCATTTTCCTTGCTCTGTTAATCCTCCCAAAATTTCTGGAGATTCTCCTTCACTCATAAATCCTAGATGTGCAGAAATATTGCCAAGTCATATGCAATATTTCTCATCTAGAATTAATTCCTTTTTCTGCCTTTCCGAGGAATTAAATCCAGAAAAATATCTATCCATCTCCAAAGTTCATGAAAACTTGTGGAGATATTCTTTGTGATCATATTGATCTCTCATAAAAATATTGGCCATAATTAAATAAGGGAAATTGCATTTTCCTATTTAGAGCCAATATTTCAATTTGGGGCCTTTCCAAAGGAACTAGCATTTTGGTAGCTAGGAAGAATCCCAAATAATTTATGGAGCTTTCCCAATCCATATATTCACCATTTCCATCAAAATCTCAAGTTCCACAACTCAAAATTTGAGCACAACATCCCTTTGCAAATTTTGTCCCGATTTCCTGTTTGCAAAGGAAGTGCTTGATTCCTTGATCTTCTTGGGCTGAAATTTTGCAGGTAATTTATTATGATATATTAACCTTGGACACCAAAAATTAGCCCATTTCCTCTAACCAATCTTTCTCAATAAATTATCTAAGTTTCTGTTCAGATTGCATCATTGTGAAGGAAGTACCTTCATAGATGACCAAAATGACCTGAAACTTTTCCAGCTATCTCTTATGCTCATATCATTGCTGCCCTCCAAAATTCCGCTCATGCAAGCAAGCCAATCCCTCAGAACCATCCTGTTTGTGGTTCTGTCCAATCTGCAAGGTTGTGAAGGAAGTGCTAGCTAGACCTGTCCATTTGTGCTGAATCTTTGCCAAGTTGGTCACCTTAGTGTATAATTAACCTCTGCCCAAGATCATGCCAAGAGGTGCACTGTGGTGGCCACACCACAGCACAAACACCTTGTTGTTGGTTGCTGTTTGACCAAGGTGCGGTCACATCAGAACTCCCCCGTGCCCTCCAGCTGCACAAGTCATCTACTTGAGGATTGTAGAACCATCCAGACATGTTTTGGCAACGAGTTCGGCGCGGCACGGCCGTGGACACGTGGTGACCACGGGCAGAGCACGCCAAACGCGTGCCCTGTGCACCAGAGCCTTAGGGAGCCGTCTCTGGTGAGCCCCGGCTTATCCGGGAGCGCCGATGCGTTGCCCACCATACACGTGAACCACCTGGACCCTTCCTGCCTTGTCCTCTAGCCGTTGGCCGGCTGTGCCGACAGCGGGTGCTCCGTTGGAGTGCCGCCATGGCGCCGGCCATCTTGAAGCTCCGGCAGTCGTGGTGTAGCCCTCCCCGCGCCTATAAGTAGCGCGTCCCCGAGCCCTCCTCTTCACCAGCAGCCCCAGTCCCCTCCCTCGAGCTCGGAGAGCTCTCTCCTCGCCCATGGCCGAAGCTCTGCTGCCATCTCCCCTCTGCTGTCCCCGCACCCTGGCCCTCCCCTCCTCTCCGTTCCTGTCCTCGGGCTCCCCTTGGTACCCGCAAGCCACCGCCGCCCTCATTTCTGCCGGGGGAGCCTCACCAGCACTGCCCCACAGACGCCCGTCAGCCACCATGCCCCGACCAGTGGCCACGGCGCCGTAGCTCGCTCCGCGGGATCTGGCGACCATGCGTGGATGCGGCGTGGTGCGCCAGTACCGGCGAGACCCGCGGCGGCCCTCCCTGTGCTGCCAGTCGTCGGCTACAGCGGTAGCCGAGCCTCCCCTATCTTGTGACGGGAGGTAAGGAGAAGACCAGAGGAGATGGGAGGAGAGAGAGAGAAAGAGATGTGGCGGGGCCCGTACGTCAGCTGGAGAGAGAGAAGTCAACCCGGGCCCAGTCGGTTTTAAGTGAAGGCGTAATTCCAGGAATACGCTTTCCTGTTTGAGAAGCATATTCTCCTGCAGCTTCAATGGGAAGTACGTTTTCTCTGCAGTGAAAGCGTAATCCCAGAAATGCGCTTTCATTTTCTCAACCGGCGGTCGAAGGGGTTATTTTGCGAACGTTCACTCATTAAGCACTGAAATGGACACTATTTTGTCTGTTTTACTGCCTAATGAATGAACAGTCGTTTCTTCGCGACCGTAACTCTGATTGAGGTAAAACCAACGCCCACGTCTTCAGATCGTCGAGCCCGTTGCGATGGCAGTGTTTTCATAATGTTTTTGCATAGTGAAAATGACCATTTGCCCTTGTCCTTCGATCAGCCCCTCCGAGAGGGAAACTTTTCCGGCAAATCTTCCCGGAGTTTTATCGCACTTCCACCCGGCATATTCCTTCACCCCCAGGCAAGCCAACCTCTTATCATGAGCACCAGACTTGCGCGATGACTTTGCTTGTACCTTGTGTGTGTGTATTGCAGTATATTCCGGATCATTTGTTAGTCTGCACTACCATAGCCCTGTTATTTTATATGTGCCTAATGCTAGTGTTATTTACCATGTGATATCATGCATTGCTTCCATGCCATGTTCTCCCCTGCTAGTAACAATATTTTGAATACAATTATCATGTTAGTACCATGATTTGATCTCATGCCATGTTTGTCAACATTGTTATGATGTTGCTATGTTGTTGTTAAGAGATTGTTCCCGCTTATAATCGTCAAGGTAATGGGGAGACGATGGAGATGTTGAATTTAATCTATAAACTAAACTTAGTTGGTTGATCACGAGCCACCTGTCCAGACTTATCCATGCATCCACATTTGCCGATATGGGACGGCCTTGACTTGGTCTGGCTCCGTGCTCTTTCACCGGTACCTCCAGACAGGGAGGGTTATGTGTGCGTGCTACCCTGATCAGGTAGGCGGCGATAACCCTGTGAGCCCAGTTGATTGTTTAACCCGGGAGTCCCCATTTGGGACAGTTTAGTTTGGCCATGACGGTGGCAGGTGTCATGAGGTGACACAGGGGCCACCAGGGCAGGACTCCGGGGGAGGATGATTGATGGTGGTACGATGGGAGAGTCACGGGTCAGACTGGTTTTGTTGGAGCAACACTGGTCCACCCGAACGGGATCACGAGGCCAGGTGCCCCATGGTGTGGGTAAAGTGCGCAACCTCTCCAGAGTGAAAAATCTATTCGAATAGCCGCGTCCATGGTATTGGACAGTCCATCCAGGCCTCACTAGGTGGTCAACCATAACAATAATAATAATGATGGAAGAAATTGTCTTATGTTCGGAAGTGCCCAATGGATCATGAGTATTTCGAGGGTTGTGGGACAACCCAGAAGTGAGTAAGTTGGTATTCGGTAACAGTAAGCACTTTAAGCACCTAATGTGATCATTGCCATGCTATGTTATGTAGTTGATATGCCTGATCCATGTTATGCCATGCTTGATCCATGTTTTCCTGGTAATTCCATGCCATGTTTAGAACAAATCTTATATAAGCATAGGGCTTGCTTTGTCATCTGCTTGTTTGGATGCTATGTATTTGGTTGTCTTGCGAGTACATTCAAAGTACTCACCTGGCCTTGCACGTGGCCAGTTGCAGGAGAAGATCCGTCAGGCTAGATGGTAACCCAGCCAGTCCTGTGAGTTGTGGAGCCCAGCCAGAGACGTCGTTGCCGCTGATCCAAGATCTCTGCTGCCATTTTAGTTAGCCTTGGAGCCATGTAATATTGTTGTATGCAACAGTATTGTAATACTCCATTTCATATAATAAAGCAATTTTTGTGCCTGGAATTGCTGTATCATGTCTTTGACAGGCGCCAGGTCTTATCCTGGGGCTCGCGTGCGTCGGCCCTCTATCAGGGTGCCATAGGACGTGGTATCAGAGCAGCCAGGCTGACTGTAGGTTACCCTAGCATAAAACCACCCCTATTTTCAACCGGTAGTGAGCCCTATAGAGTTGACTCATCGCTGGTATCCAACACGGCCACTGTTGATCAATAGGTGGCGCAGTCAGAATTGAGACGTCCCTACCCAGTTGTTCGCCCATGCAGCCATCCTGGATTGGACCGTGACCCTACCCCATTGTCGGCCGTGCCGGCGTATCTTCTACCCGGCACAAGAAGGATCTATGCCGTGCTGGTGTGTCCCGGCCTGACTGCCTATTAAACCCCCTCCCACCTGCGAGTCGCAGCTCTCTCCATTCAGTAAGCCAGATCCCCGCAAGAGAACCCAGACTAGTATGCCCAAACCAGCAGCCATGGCTAGTTCCTCCAAAGCACCCACTTTCCATAGCCGAACTTTGGCTGATGGTTATCTGGCTTTCCACCCATCCTTTCGAGTATGCTCACCCAAGCCCTTGGCTGTAGTACTCCTCCGGTGTATCTGGTGTTCCAATCAGAACCCATCCCCCACCTTTGCCAATTCTATGCGAAGGCACATATCAATCCAGGTCCAGCAGTGGATGGGAAGCCCATGATTTTTCAAGGCAAACCCATGCCCACCCCCGCGTTGGCTGTCCAGATAGCTACCGCGGAAGCCATCGCCCATCTTTGTTTTCAGTTTTCGCAAGTAGCGGAGATGCAGGAGTTCCGCTATTTTCCCTCTTCGTCCGACGCAGGTTGCGAGTTCTCTAGCGTAGTGGGAGACGCTGACCCAGCAATAGCTCCCCTGGTTCAGTTTGTTGCTGCCCAGGGACTACTGCTCTCGGGCATTCTTAGAGAGTTCAAAGCCGTTGACCATGACACCACACGGGTTGTTACGGGAGCATACCGTGCGGCCTGTCAGGCTGCATCCCAGACCACCCATTCCCTGCTGCCAAACCCAGTGCCACCTTCGCAGCTAGTACCACTCTCACAATCCGTGAACCCATACCGACTCGGCATCATCCACCCAAATTTCATTCGAGGAGCTATTCGGTGACTTCGTCGTCGGGATGTGTTCTGTCAGGTTCCGGCCGCAACCCAGCCAGTTGCGCCCCAACCCATAGAGGTGTCTGACGATGAAGATGGAAGTTGGCTCAGCCTTCGTCCCCCAGGAGAGCCCCAGCCAGAGTAGGCCCATTTGTAGCTCCGGCAGTGAGCGAAGCCAGGAAATACCGCGAGTATGTGTGTTGCAGACTGTTTCTTCGCACTCGTCTAGGATTAGGACCCTGTAGCTCAGAGTGAGTTGTTGCTGTTAGCTACTTAGTAAGGTTGTGCATTGTTGTATGCTTGTATTGCTTGTACTGCTTGTGCTTGTGTGCTATTGTAATGTTATGTATGCTCTATGTGTTTGGTTCACTTGTCACTCTCTTAAGCAAAAATGTTTAACTGAGCTGGCAGTGGATTCTTAACAAGATTCTAGTTAGTAGAACACTTACACCTAATAACATTGGACTCGCCCAGAGTCCCTAATAAAATGCGAGCTGGTGTAGGTGTATGTATACCAGGAGCATGAAAACAACTTAGTGTAATCTGCTCGATATGCTTCTTTCTTCAGTCTGTATTTTGCTATGATGTGCATTCTGCATTTGCTTGCGTATTAGTATGAATAGATTGCATGTGTATCATGTGAGCAATGTCTGCACGCCAAATTCATTCTCCTGAATACAGCCGCCGCTGTACTCGGGTAGAATGCAAAGCCGCATATCCATACCCATCTGTGCCTACTCCATTTGCCAGTCTTCTTGAACCCAGCATTCTGGAAAACCAGCTCTACCCAATGATTTCTTTTCCCGGTCCCAAAATCTTTTCCCAGAGCCCGGTTGCAATCTCGGAGAAATTCTGAGAAATTTTATTGCAACATAAACCGTTACAACCCCTCCAGTTCAAGATCTAAATCCCGATTCTACCCCAACACCCGCTCATTGTGGATGTTGCTCGATGAGGAGTTACCAGTAGCATGGTCTCTGCATTGATGCCTAGTCCTCATGATCACCGCCGCCTCGGGGAGCCACCACTCGGGTAGCGGTATCCCGGCGATCATCGAGGATCATCGCACACAGCAACAGGGAGAAGCCAACCAATGCCGCTAGCAGACTCAACAAGAGGATTGTGATCAGCTCCGAACCCATGTCTGCCATTAACACCTCATCTCGCGCTCCTGCAACCAGAAGGAGAAAGAGAAGAGGAAGAAGAGGTGAGGTAGGGTGCGAGGTGGAAGAAAGAAGAAAACTGCGGCCGCTTTTATAGCCCAAGTCCGGTGTACGGTGAGCGAGGTCCAGGAGAACCGCGCGTCGCTCGATCACCGGTGTCCAGGAGGGGAATCCACGAGCACTGCCGACCGGCGCTGGCCCGCGATGGGAGTGCTCTCTGTGTCGGCCTCATGCACGCCGCGCACTATCATCGTAGGGAGCTTTATGCCCCAGGAGCTAGGCGTGCGTAGTGCCTAGCAGCACTCAGGACCGCGCAGGAGCGAGAGAGAGCCGTTGGCCGGAGAAAGAAGATGAAGGCTGCCAGTGGGCCCTAGGCCCACCTGACAGCGACAGAGGCCACTGTTCATTGTGGTGCCCCGAGCATTTTTGGAAAAAGGAAATTCTGCTTTTTCTAAAAATGTCAGGGCTATGAGAGAAACCCAGCGGCCCCTACTTGTGGAGTAGATCCCGTGATATCCGTATCTCGATCTGGGTGTACCAGTTTTTGGTACTCTTAACTCAGTTGTTTTCAACTGCCTGGTTAAGAACCAACCAAGAGGTTTTTCCAGGAGGCATAATCTCTGTTCTAAGCTAATCCTAGGAATCTCGACGACGAGATTCTATTAAGGGGGGAAGGTGTGTAACACCCCAAAAATCAGGTTATCGATTTTTGTGCTGTTATTCCTTCCTAGCTTTACTCTCCTAAATTTTTCTTCTGGAATCTGGTGAGTGACCAGGTGAATCCATACAATCCTCAACCTCACAGTGCCTTTCCCATGCTCTTGTGCCAGTCAAGCTCCTGCCAGTAAATCCTGAATATCGTTCAAACCCTGGTTCCAAAATATTGTAACTCAAAAACCTGCCTTTATGTTTACAAAGGAGCTATCATTTTCCTTGCTCTATTAATCCTCCCAAAATTTCCGGAGATTCTCCTTCACTCATAAATCCTAGATGTGCAAAAATATTGCCAAGTCATATGCAATATTTCTCATCCAGAATTAATTCATTTTTCTACCTTTCCGAGGAATTAAATCCAGAAAAATATATATCCATCTCCAAAGTTCATGAAAACTTGTGGAGATATTCTTTGTGATCATATTGAGCTCTCATAAAAATATTGGCCATAATTAAATAAAGGAAATTGCATTTTCCTATTTAGAGCCAATATTTCAATTTGGGGCCTTTCCAAAGGAACTACCATTTTGGTAGCTAGGAAGAATCCCTAATAATTTATGGAGCTTTCCCAATCCATATATTCACCATTTCCATCAAAATCTCAAGTTCCACAATTCAAAATTTGAGCACAACATCCCTTTACAAATTTTGTTCAGATTTCCTATTTGCAAAGGAAGTGTTTGATTCCTTGATCTCCTTGGGCTGAAAATTTGCAGGGTGATTCATTATGATATATTAACCTTGGACACCAAAAATTAGCCCATTTCCTCTAGCCAATCTTTCTCAGTAAATTATCTAATTTTCTGTTCAAATTGCATCATTGTGAAGGAAGTACCTTCATAGATGATCTAAATGAGCTGAAACTATTCCAGCTATCTCTTATGCTCATATCATTGCTGCCCTCCAAAATTCAGCTCATGCAAGCTAGCCAATTCCTCAGAACGATCCTGTTTTGGTTTCTGTCGAATCTGCAAGGTTGTGAAGGAAGTGCTAGCTAGACCTGTCCATTTGTGCTGAATCTTTGCCAAGTTGGTTACCTTAGTGGATAATTAACCTCTGCCCAAGATCATGCCAAGAGGTGCATTGTGGGGGCCACACCATAGCACAAACACCTTGCTGTTGGTTGCTGTTTGACCAACGTGCGGTGACATAAGAACTCTCCAGTGCCCTCCAGCTCCGCAAGTCATCTACTTGAGCATTGTAGAACCCACCAGACATGTCTTGGTAATGATTTCGGCGTGGCATGGCCGTGGACACGTGGTGACCACAGGCAGAGCGCGCCAAATGCGTGCCCTGTGCACCAGAGCCTTCGGGAGCCGTCTCCGGCGAGCCCCGGCTTGTCCGGGAGCGCTAACGCGCTGCCCACCGCCCACGTGCACCGCCTGGACCCTTCCTGCCTCGTCCTCCAGCCGTTGGCCAGTTGTGCCGACAGCGGGTGCTCCGCCGGAGTGCCGCCATGGCGCCGGCCATCTCGAAGCTCCGACAGTCGTCGTGTAGCCCTCCCCGCGCCTATAAGTAGCCAGTCCCCGAGCCCTCCTCTTCACCAGTAGCTCAGTCCCCTCCCTCGGGCTCAGAGAACTCTCTCCTTGCCCATGGTCGAAGCTCTGCACCCTGGCCCTCCCCTCCTCTCCGTTCTTGTCCTCGGCCTCCCCTTGGTACCCGCAAGCCGCCGCCGCCCTCATTTCTGCCGGGGGAGCTCGCCGGCGCAGCCCCACCGACGCCCGTCGGCCACCATGCCTCGGCCAGTGGCCACGGTGCCATAGATCGCTCCACGGGATCTGGCAACCATGCGTGGAAGTAGCTTGGTGCGCCAGTACCGGCGGGACCTGCGGCAGCCCTCCCTGTGCTGCCAGTCGTCGGCTACGGTGGTAGCCGAGCCTCCCCTATCTTGTGACGGTAGGTAAGGAGAAGACCAATGAAGAAGGGAGGAGAGAGAGAGAGAGAAAGAGATGAGGCGGTGCCCGTACGTTAGCTGGAGAGAGAGAAGTCAACTCGGGCCCAGTCGATTTTAAGTGAAGGCGTAATTCCAGGAATACGCTTTCCTGTTCGAGAAGCGTATTCTCTTGCTGCTTCAGTGGGAAGCACGTTTTCTCTGCAGTGAAAGCGTAATCCCAGAAATGCGCTTTTATTTTCTCAGCCGGCGGTCGAAGGGGTTATTTTGCGAACGTTCACTCATTAAGCGCTGAAAGGGACACTATTCTGTATGTTTTACCGCCTAACGAATGAATGGCCGTTTCTTCGCGACCGTAACTCCGATTGAGGTAAAACCAACGCCCACGTCTTCAGATCGTCGAGACCATTCTGATGGCATCATTTTCATACTGTTTTCACACTGTGAAAATGACCATTTTGCCCTTGCCCTTCGATCAGCCCCTCTGAGAGGGAAACTTTTCCAGCATATCTTCCCGGAGTTTTATCGCACTTCCACGAGGCGTATTCCTTCACCCCCAGGCAAGCCAACCTCTTATCATGAGCTCCGGACTTGCGTGATGACTTTGCTTGTACCCTGTGTGTGTATTGCAGTATATTTTGGATCATTTGTTAGTCTGCACTGCCATAGCCCTGTTATTTTATATGTGCCTGATGCTAGTGTTATTTACCATGTGATATCATGCATTGCTTCCATGCCATGTTCTCCCCTGCTAGTAACAATATTTTGAATACCATTATCATGTTAGTACCATGATTTGATCTCATGCCATATTTGTCAACATTGTTATGATGTTGCTATGTTATTGTTAAGAGATTGTTCCCGCTTATAATCATCAAGGTAATGGTGCGATGATGGAGATGTTGAATTAAATCTATGAACTAAACTTAGTTGGTTGATTAAGAGCCACCTGCCCGGACTTATCCGTGCAGCCACATTTGCCGGTATGGGACGGCCTTGACTTGGTCTGGCTCCGTGCTCTTTCACTGGTACCTCCAGACAGGGAGGGTTATTCATGTGTGCTACCCTGATCAGGTAGGCGGCTATAACCCTGTGAGCCCAGTTGATTGTTTAACCCGGGAGTCCCCGTTTGGGACAGTTTAGTTTGGCCATGATGGTGGTAGGTGTCACGAGGTGACACAGGGGCCACCCAGGGCAGGACTCCGGGGGAGGATGATTGCCGGTGGTACGATGGGAGAGTCACGGGTCAGGATGGTTTACTTGGAGCAACACTGGTCCACCCGAATGGGATAACGAGGCCAGGTGCCCCATGGTGTGGGTAAAGTGCGCAACCTCTGCAGAGTGAAAAATCTATTCGAATAGCCGCGTCCACGGTATTGGATAGTCTGTCCAGGCCTCACAAGGTGGTCAACTGTAACAGTAATAATAATGATGGAAGAACTTGTCTTATGTTCGAAAGTGCCCAATAGATCATGAGTATTTCGAGGGTTGTGGGACAACCCAGAAGTGAGTAAGTTGGTATTCGGTAACAATAAGCACTTTAAGCACCTAATGTGATTATTGCCATGCTATGTTATGTAGTTTATATGCCTGATCCATGTTATGCCATGCTTGTTCCATGTTTTCCTGTTAATTCCATGCCATGTTTTGAATAAATCTTATATAATCATAGTGCTTGCTTTGTCATCTGCTTGTTTGGATGCTATGTATTTGGTTGTCTTGTGAGTACATTCAAAGTACTCACCTGGCCTTGCACATGGCCAGTTGCTGGAGAAGATCCGTCAGGCTAGATCGTAACCCAGCCAGTCCTGTGAATTGTGGAGCCGAGCCAGAGACATCATTGCCATTGAACCAAGACCTCCGCTGCCATTTATTTAGCCTTGGAGCCATGTAATATTGTTGTAAGCACTAGTATTGTAATACTCCATTTCATATAATAAAGCCATTTTTGTGCCTGGAATTGTTGTATTGTTGTATCATGGCCCCGATAGAGGGGTGCCACAATCTTCTCCAAGAGGAGGCCTTAATAATCCACTGGGATTCTTCCCTAGAGGGGTCTTGATCTCCTAGAGGAGGGGAAGATGAGCAAAGCTCTCTCAATGTATATCCAATACTTTGCTAACCCTAAAAACAAGCTAGCTAGGTGAGGAGTACTTATAGGCTAGGCACGAATTGGGGGAAAAACATGGGTACAAGGGTCTTTTGCCCATAGTGCACGCAGGCACAACCAGTCTGGTACGGGCACCGGGGTGCAGTGGCCCGGGCACCCAGTGGGAGATGTGTCGGGGGGCTGGGCACCTGGTGGAGAAGGGGCCGGTGTCGGTGTACTAAGTATTGGGCCACTAGTACCCCGTACTTGTGCACGGGCAGTTGTAGCCATCCTCGCGGCAAGGCTTGCCGGGGAACAGTTCGAGGTTGATTTAAGCCACCAAAGAAATCATCAAGTCAGAGATCTGAGGATCAGCAGATAAGAAGAGCTGGAATCCGAAGGTCAGCTTCCCCGGCAAGATCTTGCCGGGGTGGCCTGCGGAGCCCGGCAAGGATCGGCGCCCGGCAAGGCTTGGCGCCCAGCAAGCTTCGGCGCCCGGCAAGGTTTTGTTGCTGTGCCACCGCTCTAGCACAGCAACAAACCCGACATTCTGGGTCCTTCTTTGGATGCGTGGCGATGCGCCAGTGGAGGAGAGCATAAGCGGTGCTGATGGGATGGCTCCTTTTTCCATCCCCAAGAAAGTAAGGACACCTAAACAGACACCTTACGGTGTATTAAATGCGTTCATCCTAGTCCGTCAGGGGTTAGGTATGATGACCCTGTAGCTAATTTACACCTCAATGTATGTACATTTTGCCACTGTGGTGACCCCTTTGTGGTATAAAAGGAGGCCCATGGCAACTGCTACAGAGGAGGAAGATCTTCTGGCCCATTCTGCATGCCTAGCTGCTCTTGAATGTACTGTTCACTGTGAGCGCTCCTGGAGCCTGTGCTCAAGAACACTAATAACAACACAAGGCAGGAGTAGGGTTTTACGCTGATCAGCGGCCCGAACTTGGGTAAAACCGCCCCGCGTCGATCATTGGTTCTGCTCTTTGCGCATACCTCTCCCCCCGCCGAATCGTAAAGGGGTCTCTTGGGATCCCATAGGTGTCGCACGCCGACATCTTTGGCGCGCCAGGTAGGGGAAGAAGGTTGCATGAACCTGATCTAGCTATCGGCGCCTTAGTTTCTTCATCATCTTCATCATCATGCCACCCAAAAAGAAGAGCGTTGCGGCGGCACAACCATCCACGTCCATTTTGCCTGCGCCTTCGCGTACGGGTGATGGCGTGGGTGCAGAAGGAAGAGGACTAGAACCTCCACGGCGTTCTGGTGATCCGAGCCAGGTGAGCGGCATCGTTCGCAGTGGCAGCAGTAACCTACACGCTGCTGGATCCAGAGACGGAGCTGTGTTGCCTACGGGTGGCACAACGAATTCCAGAGATCGGAGGGCTCCTGCTGGAACTCCCGTGCCGGCGCAAGCATCACGACCTACCCAGGTCGTGCACGACGAGCGACGTCATGGCGCTGGTGGCTCAGGGCGTCCCCATGAAAAGATTCCTGTGCATCGATCCCAAGATGCGCGGGACCAGCATGCACACTGAGCTGCCGGCAGAGGTGGCGCGCAGTCGCGTGACCGTGGTGGTGCTCCTTCTAACATGGCTAGGAGTCAGAGCACCTCACGTACCTCGCACCTGTCGCCGCCGCCTATGCCAGCGGAAGCCTTGGCACATGCGCAGCTGCTCCTCGATTTCCTTCCTGCCCCGGAGAAGATGGAGGAGTGGCGAGCTACTATCCAGAGCCTTATCGGCTTCGCCAACAAAGATGGGCCGCAAGAGGCAGGGCCCTCGCAGTGAAGGCCCATCGATCCGGCGCGAGCCGATGTGGAGAAAACCGGAGGTGGTGCAACCACGGTGCACTCCCCTCCGCGGCACCAGCGGTGGCCGACAACTCAGCAGGTCGACCGCCGTGAAGAAGTTTCCACGGCGTCATCCGATCCACGGATGCGCCGCGATCAGCGTCAAGTTCTCCAGGAACAAGGCAAGGAGGACGCTCGAACTACCATCGAGCGGTGACGGGAAGAGCACTATCAGTCTGATAAGCGGATAGGGCCGGCTGTCGATGAGCCTGCGCCAGGGGACGTAGGAGACTTGCCTTATGAGGTGGGGACTCCAGCGTTTACCCGTGAGCTGCGGCAGGTCCAGTGGCCCAATTCCCGAACCTTCAAGCTGGAGGTCCCAGAGAAATATGACGGTAAGACCCATCCCTCGGAGTTCCTGAGCATCTACACCATTGCGGTGCAGGTTGCCGGGGGCCGAGATGACAAGATACTTGCCAACTACTTCCTGTTGGTGCTCAAGCCCAACGTCAGGTCGTGGTTGATGCGTCTGCTGGAGAATTCTATTTCTTCTTGGTCAGATCTGTGCCATCAGTTTGTTGGCGCCTTTGTTGGAGGCCACCAAGCTCCTGGCCAAGAGAGTGATTTTCATATCATCCCTCAGAAGGAGGGCGAGTCCCTGCGCAAGTTTATGCAGAGGTTCAGCCGGGTGCAGTACAATATTCCTGATGTTCACCCTGCCGCTGTCATTAGCGCGTTCCATCAGAACATGCGTAACCACAGAATGCGGGAAGAGCTGGCGATGAACAAAGTTAGGAGTATTGCCGAGCTTTACGCTTTGGCCGATAAATGTGCTCGAGCTGAAGAGGGGAGGAAACTCCCTGGCGAGGCTGTTGGCGCGGCGGGCAAATCCGAAGATGAAGACGCCGCGACCCCGTCAAGGAAAGGCTGGCGGCGGAATAGGAAACATGGAGGCAAGGCCGTGCTTGCTGTCGAGGAATCTGACAACCCCGGCGCCGCCAAGAAGGCCAAGGTTGGTGACCCCGGCAAGGATCTTGCCGGGTGCCCTTCCTGTCAGGCCTTGGCGGCTGCCGACAAGTCGGAAAGCTCCGGCAAGCAGTATTGCAAGATCCATCGCACCAAGGGCCACGACCTCCAAAACTGCCGGCAAGTTGAACAGCTTGCCGAGAAACAGAGGGCCGAATATGAAAGGCGAGATAAGGAGAAGGACCAAGATGGTGCTGACGGATCCGGCAAGAACCGCAGTGGCCGAGGGGGGTGCCGCGGCAAGGCCAAGCAACAGAAGGATAGGCCCGCTCGGGGCCGAGACAAAGAAGAAGATGATGATGAAGAAGATGATGAGTCCAGTGAGCAAGAATTCCAGAAAGCTACAGAGGCCATGTGTGTCGATGGGGGTGCCTCGCTGCATTCTTCCCACCGTCGACTCAAACAGTGGGTGCGGGAAGTCAATGCAGCAGAGCCATCACCAGATGCATGTAGGCCCCTGAAGTGGTCCAACATGCCTATCGTTTTCGACGCCGAGGATCACCCTGATCGCACAACTGCAGTCGGGTGCTTGCCATTGTTGTTCTCGCCAACAATTCGCAACCTCAAGGTGACGAAAATGCTAGTTGACGGTGGGGCCGGGCTAAACCTAATCTCACCGGATGTGCTCAAGAAGCTCCAAATTCCTGACGAAGACCTCGAAGAAACGAGTACGTTTCAAGGGGTCAGTCCTGGAAGAACCCAGCCCAAGGGCAAGATTACGCTACCGGTGACATTTGGTAGCGAGCTCAACTACAGGACTGAGAAGGTAGTGTTTGATGTCGCCAAGATCCCCATGTCATACAATGGGATCCTTGGTCGGCCAGCGCTGGCTAAGTTTATGGCGGCATCACACTACGCATACAATGTTTTGAAGATGCCCGAGCCGTTGAGCGTCATCACTATCCATTCCGATAAGAAGGATGCGCTCATCTGTGCCAACCAACTTTACCGGGAAGCAGTTGCAGCACCTGCCATCAAGGCATCTGCTCCTACCGTTGGAACTCCCAGGGGGAAGAAGAAGACCGGCAAGAATCTTGGCGCGAACTCCGGCAAGCACACCTCCTCGGAGTGCTGCGCTTTCGTCGAGGATGCACCAGAGAGTTCCACCGGCAAGAACAAGAAATCCAAGGCTGCTCCACCGGAGACCAAGAAGGTGTCCGTCAGGGAGGACGAAACGGGGGGAACTTTCACCATAAGTTCCACCCTAGATGACAAATAGGAAAGCGCGCTCATTGCCTTCCTACGGGCGAATGTCGACGTGTTTGCATGGCAACCATCTGACATCCCCGGTGTTCCCAGGGAGGTAATTGAGCACCACCTTGATGTCTGTCCTCACGCGCGGCCCGTCAAGCAGAGGGTCAGGAAGCAAGCCTTGGAGCGGCAAGAATTCATTGCCGAAGAAATCAGAAAGCTGGAGGCGGCAGGATTGGTCAAAGGAGTGCTTCATCCAACCTGGTTGGCCAATCCGGTTGTAGTGCGAAAAGCGAATGGGAAATGGAGGCTTTGTATCGATTATACAGATATCAATAAAGCCTGTCCAAAAGATCCCTTTCCCTTGCCGCGCATCGACCAGATTGTGGATTCCACCGCTGGTTGTGATCTCCTGTCCTTCCTTGATGCCTATTCAGGGTATCATCAGATGTTCATGGCGAAAGAAGATGAAGAGAAGACCGCATTTATCACCCCATGTGGTACGTATTGTTTTATACGAATGCATTTCGGGTTGAAAAGTGCTGGTTCGACATTTGCGAGAGCAATCCAAATTGGTTTTGAGCCTCAACTCCATAGAAATATGGAGGCGTATATGGATGATATAGTGGTCAAAACCAAAGACAAAGCGACGCTCATTCAAGATTTAGAAGAAACATTTGCAAATCTGCGCAAGATCAACTTAAAGCTCAATCCTGAGAAGTGCGTGTTTGGTGTTCCTTCCGGCAAGCTCCTCGGATTCTTTGTATCTTGCCGGGGAATTGAAGCGAACCCCGACAAGATCAAAGCTATTGAGCAAATTGAAGCGCCGAGACGCGTCAAGGATGTGCGTCATCTTGTCGGCTGTGTTGCTGCTCTAAGCAGGTTTATTTCCAAGTCTGCTGAGCGCGCCCTGCCCTTTTTCAAAATTTTGAAGACGGCAGGTCCAATGAAATGGACTCCGGAGGCGGAGGCTGCGCTGCAAGATTTGAAGAAATACCTTTCCTCTCCGCCGACGCTAGTCGCGCCTAAACCACAAGAGCCGTTGCTGCTGTATCTGGCAGCGAGAAATCAACTGGTTAGTGCTGTGCTAGTGGCGCAGAGAGAGGCTGATGAGGAAGCGACACCAGTGGCAGGACCGTCAGATGACGCGGCAGGATCTTCCCCGGCAAGGATTGATCCCGGCAAGACAAGATCTGTGCAGTCAGAAGAACCATTGCAGAAGAAAAAGGTGGTGCATCGCCCAGTTTATTTTGTTAGCTCTCTTTTACAAGGAGCTAGGTCAAGATATTCTGGTGTGCAGAAGTTGCTTTTCGGCCTTCTTATGGCCTCGAGGAAGCTGCGCCATTATTTTCAAGCACATGAAATCACCATCGTCACTCGCTTTCCGTTGTAATGAATTTTGCAAAATCCAGAAGCAACCGGCAGGATCGTGGAGTGGGCGTTGGAGTTGTCGAGCTTTGGCCTCAAGTTTGAAAGCACTTCGACAATTCAGAGCATGGCCTTGGCGGAGTTCATTGCGGAATGGACCCCAACGCCGGACGAAGAGGTTCAAGAAACAACTCTCCCCGGCAAGGAAATCGATTAGCAATGGGTTATGTACTATGACGGGGCTTTCTCGCTGCAAGGCGCCGGTGCTGGCATGCTGCTTGTCGCACCCACCGAAGAGCACCTCAAGTACATAGTCCAAATGCATTTTCCCCGGGAGAGTTCGACCAACAACACAGCAGAATACGAGGGTTTGCTTGCCTCTCTTAGGATCGCGGCAGACCTTCGTATCAAAAAGCTCATCATCAAAGGCGATTCACAGCTTGTCGTCAGGCAAGTTAACAAGAGTTATCAGAGTCCATTGATGCAATCCTATGTGGATGAAGTGAGAAAAATGGAAGAGCACTTTGACGGTCTGCAAATGGAGCATGTTCCTCGTGCCGAGAATAGTATTGCTGACGACCTGTCAAAGCGTGCCGCCCTCAAGTTGCCTGTCGGTGTACTAAGTATTGGGCCACTAGTACCCCGTACTTGTGCACGGGCAGTTGTAGCCATCCTCGCGGCAAGGCTTGCCGGGGAACAGTTCGAGGTTGATTCAAGCCACCAAAGAAATCATCAAGTCAGAGATCTGAGGATCAGCAGATAAGAAGAGCTGGAATCCGTAGGTCAGCTTCCCCGGCAAGATCTTGCCGGGGTGGCCTGCGAAGCCCGGCTAGGATCGCCGCCCGGCAAGGCTTGGCGCCCGGCAAGCTTCGGCGCCGGGCAAGGTTTTGTTGTTGTGCCACCGCTCTAGCACAGCGACAAACCCGACATTCTGGGTCCTTCTTTGGATGCGTGGCGACGCGCCAGTGGAGGAGAGCTTAAGCGGTGCTGATGGGATGGCTCCTTTTTCCATCCCCAAGAAAGTAAGGACACCTAAACGGACACCTTACGGTGCATTAAATGCGTTCGTCCTAGTCCGTCAGGGGTTAGGTATGATGACCCTGTAGCTACTTTACACCTCAATGTATGTACATTTTGCCACTGTGGTGACCCCTTTGTGGTATAAAAGGAGGCCCATGGCAACTGCTACATAGAAGGAAGATCTTCTGGCCCATTCTGCATGCGTAGCTGCTCTTGAACGTACTGTTCACTGTGAGCGCTCCTGGAGCCTGGGATCAAGAACACTAATAATAACACAAGGCAGGAGTAGGGTTTTACGCTGATCAGCGGCCTGAACCTGGGTAAAACCGCCCCGCGTCGATCGTTGGTTCTGCTCTTTGCGCATACCTCTCCCCCCGCCGAATCGTAAAGGGGTCTCTTGGGATCCCATAGGTGTCGCACACCGACAGCCGGGCACCCGGACCGGTCAGAGGGGCTGCTCCCTCGCGCCATGGGATACCGTTTACCCTGGGGTGATGGCCCGGGCACCCGGACCGGTCAGAGGGGCTGCTCCCTCGCGCCATGGGATACCGTTTACCCTGGGGTGATGGCCCGGGCACCCGGACCGGTCAGGGGCCGCGCCCAGGTTGCATCAGCAGGGGGTCGGGCACCCGGGGCAGAAGGTCCGAGCACCCGGGGTGGTCCCCGGGTGGAGGGGCCGGGCACCCGGGGGGAGAGGTCGGGCACCCAGTGGTGCGCCTAGGTGGGGGACCGGGCACCCGGGGCTGTAGGGGCCGGGCACCCCGGGTGTACAGAGGGTTTGCCCCTCCCGTGGCATCATGTTCGGGCACCCGGGGTCCTCTTGTCCGGGCACTCGGGGTGTCCAGAGAGACTTCGGTCTTCCGTGTCTTGGGTTCCTTTTCCTCCTTCTTCTCCTTGGGACTCCGTGTGGACTTGGTGATCCCTCCACGCTTCCTCATGGTCTTCTCCTTGGTACCTAAGAAAGCATAGTGTTTCCATTTGAGGTAGAACCCAACTCTCATGTGAATCCGAATGAAGCTCGAAGAGGAAAGAGTTGACCTCAGCTTCAATGGCACATGCGCGAGCTCTTGTCATTGGTCCTCCTCGTGGTGCTTGATGAGTTGTGGTAGAGTCCATGGGGATGATGGAGGGATGCTCCGCATCATCTCCCACCCCCCCCCCCCCCCGCCTTTGGGGAGATCCGTCCACGGATCGTGATCTTCATCACCATGGTATTGGGACAAGTCTTTGACGTTGAAGATGTCGCTTGCGTTGTACTTGTCACGTGGAATGTCGATCTTGTAGGTGTTGTCATTGTAACGGACTAGCACCTTGAAGGGCCCATCGGCTCTCGGGAGTAGCTTGGACTTGCGCTCCTTGGGGAAGCGGTCCTTGCGTAGATGTAGCTATATGAGATCTCCTGGTTGGAACAACATTGGTGTCTTGTTGATGTTGAGCTTGGTGGCGAGGCGGTGTACTTGACGCTCGATCGTGGACCTTGTTTCTTCATGCATCTTCTTGAGGTAAGTGGCTCTTGCACTAGCATCCATGTTCGCTTGTTCTTGTAGCAGTAGAGGAAGGATGTCCAAGGACGACAATGGGTTGAAGTTGTAGACAACCTCGAAGGGGGACTTGCCGGTAGTAGAGTGTCTTGCGCGGTTGTAGGTGTACTCGGCGATGGTAAGCACTCCTCCCACTCTTTGATGTTCTTCTTGATCAACACACGTTGGAGAGTAGATAGCGTTCGGTTGGTGACTTTCGTTTGGCCATCGGTTTGAGAATGATAGGCCGTCGAGAATAGTAGCTTGATGTTGAGCTTTGCGCATAGCGTCTTCCAAAAGTAGCTTAGGAACTTGACGTCTCGGTCTAACACGATTGTCTTTGGCACTCCATGTAACCTCAAGATTTCCCTACAAAAATGATTTGCAACATGTGAAGCATCGTCATCTTATTGCATGGGATGAAATGTGCCATTTTAGAAAATCGATCCACAACAACAAATATGGAAACCTTGCCATTTCGAGTCCTAGGTAATCCAAGCACAAAATCCATGCTAATATCTTCCAATGGTTGATGTGGAATAGGAAGTCGCATATGTAAACCATGAGATTGAGCTTGTGACTTAGCTTTGCGGCATGTAGAGCACCGGTTGGTGAAGCGTGAGACATCGTGGAACATCTTCGGCCAAAAGTAGTTCTTGGAGAGCGTGGCAAAAGTCTTGTCGCATTTAAAATGTCCCATAAGTCCTCCTCCATGAGCCTATTGCAAAAGTAACAAACGAAGAGAAGACTTGGGGACGCATTGTTTGTTAGCTCTCATTAGGTAACCATTCTTGATATAATATCGTTCCCAAGATGTATGCGTCAAACACTTAGCATAAGGAGTAGCAAAATTAACATCATGCTCATACAAGTCTTTGATGTGATCAAATCAATGACATTCAATTCAAGTTGGGTAACAAGCATGCATTTGCGGGAAAGAGCATCCGCCACAACATTTTATTTACCCTTAATGTACTTGATGACATAAGGAAAAGACTCAATGAATTCACTCCATTTGGCATGCCTTCTATTCAACTTGGTTTGACCTTTAAGGTATTTAAGTGTCTCATGATTGGTATGTATGACAAATTCATGTGGGCGAAGATAATGCTCCCAAACATACAATACTCGCACTAAAGCATATAATTCTTTGTCATAGATGGGATAGTTAAGTTGAGCACCGGAAAGTTTTTTGCTAAAATATGCAATGGGTCACTTTTCTTGCATTAAAACTCCACCGATACCATTTCCACTAGCATCGCAAAGGACCTCAAAAGTTTTGTCGAAATTAGGCAAAGCAAGAATCAGAGCATGTGTAAGCAAAGATTTAAGCTCATCAAATGCGGTAGATTGAGAGGGTCCCCAAACAAAGGGTGCATTCTTCTTACTCAAGGCATGCAAAGGTGATGCAATGGAGCTAAAGTCCTTAACAAAGCGATGGTGGAAGCCGGCGAGACCAAGGAAACTGTGCACTTGTTGCAAATTTGTGGGTTGTGGCCAAGTTTTAATTGCTTCAATTTTAGACTCATCAACATGAACACCCTTAGAGGACTAAACAAAGCCCAAGAAAACAAGCTTATCAACGCCAAAAATGCATTTCTCCATGTTAGCATAAAGAAGCTCTTTTCTAAGAGTTTGCAAAACGGTTCTAGGATGGGTGACATGATCTTTGAGAGATTTGCTAAACACAAGTATATCGTCAAAGTAGACCACAACAAATACACCAATGTATGGGCGAAGGACATAATGCTTGACACGCATGAAAGTACCGAGAGCTTCCGATAAATCCATAGGCATAACTAACCAGTCATACAAGCCAAATTTGGTTTTAAAAGCGGCTTTCCATTCATCACCTTCTTGAATGCGGATTTGGTAATGGCCACTTTTAACATCAATTTTTGAGAAAATGGTGGCGTCGCTAAGCTCATCTAACATATCATCAAGGCGAGGAATGGGATGCCTATAGCGAAAGGTGATGGCATTTATTGGTCTACAATCGAAACACATGCGAACACTACCATCTTTCTTAGGTACAAGGATAACCGGAACGACACAAGGGCTTAAGCTTTGATGTACATGTCCATTGTAGATCAGTTCTTGTACTTGCCTTTGTATCTCCTTAGTTTCTTCGGGGTTGACGTGGTATGGAGCCTTGTTTGGTAGAGGTGCACCGGGGATGAGGTCGATCCGGTGCTCGATGCCTCATAGTGGTGGAAGGCCGGGAGGTAGTTCATCGGGGAAAACATCCGCAAACTCCTGCAACAAATTAGACAACATTAGAGGAAGATGGTTAGAAGTGTTAGTCCTTGCTGCTTCATCTTTGCACACTAGGACATAGTGTATGACACTATATGGGTTCTCACATACTTCTCTCATCTCTCTTTTTGTGGCTAGGAGGACTAAGTTTTTCTCTCTCGGCGTAGAGTCACTCAATTTGGGCTTGTGGCGCTCACTCTCTTTGTGGTGGTTCACTCTCTCAGTAGTCTCTCCATGATGGGCGGATGCTTGCCTGTCGGCGATCACTTGACTAGGTGACATAGGTCATAGCACGTACTCCTTGCCCTTCATCTTGAAGCTATAGTTGTTTGTTCTTCCGTTGTGGATGACACCATGGTCGAGTTGCCAAGGTCTCCCTAAGAGGAGATGGCACACGGACATAGGAACCACATCACACTCCAAGGTGTCCTCGTTGGCGCCAATCTTGAAGGAAACTTGCATGGTGAGCTCCACTTGAATGGTGCCGGAGTCGCTAAGCCATTGGACCTTGTAGGGGCGAGGATGCTTCTTCTTGAACAATTGTATCTTGGAACATAGCTCTTCACTTGCCAAATTGTGGCAACTTCCTCCGTCGATGATGACCTTCACAGAACACCCGTTGATGCCCGCTTTGGTGTGGAAGATGTGGCACCGTTGGTCTTTGTCTTGTTGGTGTTGAAGCGTCAAGACCTTGGAGACCACAAGGGCGGGACTTGAATCATTGTCACAAAAGACTTGATCATCTTCCTCTTCATTCACTCAACGATGCATGGCGACATGCTCGAGGGCTTCCATCTCGTCTTCACTCATGGAGTCGTAAGTGCCATCGTCATTGGGAATCATGGTTCGCCGATTGATGCATTGGAAGGACTTGTGTCCTCGGCCACCACATGTGAAGAACTTGAGAGAATTTGTCTTGACGGGATCGTCGGTGGTGCCGATGATGAGGAAGTTTTGGATTTGTAGTTGCTTGCTGGAGGATGAGTCAAGGAAGGCTGAACTTGCTTGGAACTTGACTTGTCTCCGGTACTTGGTGATGCTCTAGTTGAGGTAGGAGGTGCCGAAGTCGTGGGAGCTTGACTGTAGGAGCCGTAGGTCTTGGAAGAGTACTTGGCGTATTTGAAGTCTTCTTGCACTTGTCGCTCCGCCTTGGTTGCTTGATGAACTAGCTCGAGAAGGTTGGGGTAGGGTTGGAAATCGGCAATCTTCTTTATTGGGTGATTGAGGCCGTTCAAGAAGTGTGACATAGTTTGCTCGTCATCTTCCTTGAGATTGGCCCGTATCATGGCAATGTCCATTTCTTGATAGTATTCTTCCACCGTCTTCGTGCCTTGCTTGAGGAGTTGTAACTTCTTGAAGAGCTCTCAGGCGTAGTGTGTAGGCACGAAGCGAGCTCTCATGACATCCTTCATTTTTGTCCAAGTTGTGATGGGTGGTTCGCCTCGCTCTTGGTGTCGCTCGATCACTTGTTCCCACCAAATGAGGACATAGTCTTGAAACTCGAGGGAGGCCATGGCGATCTTCTTTTCCTTGTCATAGTTGTGAAGACAGAATATCTTGTCGACTTTCAATGCCCATGAGAGATATTCATCGGGATAATTGCTTCCGGAGAACTTGGGCATGGTGAACTTGAGCTTGCTATAGCAGATTTCTTCACCATAGTGGCGGGTTTGATGTTGCTCTTGGCGTGGGGGAGGGTCTTCAAGCACTTGTTCTGCTTGATGTCGCTCTTGGCATGGAGGAGGACGAGGCATATGTGCTTGGTTTCGTCTTTCTTGTTTCTCTTCACGTCGGGCGACTTCTTCTGGTCATTCTTGGTGAAGTGCTTCCTCTTGTTCTCACACTTGGCGGCTTCATTTGGCTACGGCTCTACTGGCCTAGCGGAGTGCACGTTGTGCTTCGAGGGCTTGTTCTTCTCGGCTTATTTGTTCTTGCCACATTGCATCGCCGTCTTGAGATGCTTGACGTTGTGGTTGTGGACGTTGCTCTTGGTCCTCGACATCTCGTGCCTAGCGTCGTTCTTGTTCATGAGCTCGGACTCGGTCTTGCAAACCATTGCCATGGAATGGATTTTCTCGAGCTTGGCGATCTTGAGGTTCAGCACGTCGATGAGAACAAGCTCGAGGGGGACTTGCATCCGAAGAAGAGTACGACGAAGAGTGGTGACTTGAGTGGCATCGTCTTGGTGAAGAAGTTGTGGAAGACGTGTGGCTCATGATCATGTTGTAGAATTTTTCCATTTGTGTCATGAGCTTGGTGTCGAGGTAGTCCTGTTGTCGTTCTTCCGATTGACGTGGGTCAATGGTGACTTGCTCAATGCGATCACCTAAAGCTTTGCTTTCTTGATGGAGAGCTCGTTGGGCGACGAAGAAGTGGTTCTTGGTGACGTAGTCGTGTTCGTCATCTTGCTCCTCGAACAGTTGGTTCACCGAAGAAGAAGGCCTATCCATCATAGCCAAGTCAAGGTGAGTATGAAAATGAGAGAACAATACCAAAGTTACCTTTTCCGAAGATTGTGGATGTATTGAGTATCGCTCAATGTAATGCTACAATAGTAGAATTGGTACCGGGTTTGTTCCTCACACCTACACAAGTAAAGCTTATGGAGGAGCTCGGTTAGGATGAGTGGCACAAAATTTCAAGCAAATGTTAGTCAAGATATCGATAAGGTTGAGAAGGTTCACAAATTGCAAAGCATGGAAAATAGATCAATCCCAAGGATATCACTAGGAACACACACACACGAGAGAGAGATGGGATCCGCACAACCAAGGAATGAGCTCAAAATGTGTAACCTTGAAAATGCTCTTTTTGTACGGATGCTAGAGAGACACTAGCTCGATTGCTCAAATTGGCTAGATACGCTTGTCCACTAACCTATGAGAGAAACATGCCTTCTTCAATCCCAAGCATCCTATGTATGTATTGACAAAGATGATGTAGCTATGAAAAATGGCTCGACGCTATTTCTTACAAGCTATTTGTTTCTCCTCTTTTGCTTAAAAGCTTTTTTTACTATGCCATGATGCTTGATTTGCAAGCCAAAATATGAGACAAATATGTAAGATATGCATGGAAGAGACTTATGGCACAATGATGATAGCAAGATGATTTGCACGCTAAATGTAGCTATTCGGAGTAAGCGTATCACTAAGGTGCACAAAGAGCGTGGCCTGGCAATTCTGAACTCGCTAGTCTCGATAGGTAAGTGACGCAAAATGGCTCAGGTTATCAATGCAAAGGAAAGGAAATGTACTAAGTGTCATCGAGGTTACCATCCTTGCTTATGGTTAGTATGAGGATGAAGAGCTCGTTGTCGATGTCGAGGCCGAGGCGATGATGAATAGCGCTGTGGTCGATGTCAAACCGTTCCTAAGTAGCCGAAACACATTAGGAAACAAAAACCGCAACTCAAAATCGGTCAAATGCGAAAGGTGGATGCTTTTATGATGAAAAATTTGATGGAAGAAAATGGTAGTGGTAATGATTTAAGTGGATGAGGGATGTCAAGAGCTACAAAACAAGCTAAAGATAACAAAAAACGGACTTTGGTAGTGGAAGTTATGGCCGAAACGGAGTTAGTTTTGGGCTGAAACGGGAGGGTGCGGGCGCCCGGGGGTCGGGGGTGCGGGTGCCCGGGGTGGTCAAGGAGTTTGCCCGCGAGTGCGGGCACCCGGGGGTTTCGGAGTGCGGGTGCCTGGGGGTGGCCGATTTGGGCGGAAAAATTCTTGGAAAATGCAAATTTCGGTGGATTTCGTGGTGGGAATGGTGGGGATGGTTGGGGAGAGGCTAGATCCACTTGCCAAACAACAAATCCATGAACCAAAACAACAAAATCTCACAAGAACCAACAAATTGCAAGAAAAAAAATTTGGGGCTATTTTTGTGGGGATTTTCAAATTGGGACCAAAAAGCAACGAAATTAGGCTAGCAAATGGGGGTAGGGACTCCAAGATGTGAATCAACCTTGCTCATGATAGCAAGATGTTGTAGGGTGAAACCCTAGGAGAGATCTTTTCACACTTGGAGGGGGGAAAAGGGATGAACTCACAAGACCACAAGGGGAAAATCACTCAAACAAACCCAATTACACATCCACTAGAGTAGCACACAAGAGATCCACAAGCATACAAGAACAATTCAAGGAAAATAGCACTAGGGTAAAGTTCTTCCCACTCCAAAGAGGTGACGTCTTGGTGACGATCTTCTTCGAGAGGAGGCCTTGATAATCCACTAGGATTCTTCCCTAGAGGGGTCTCGATCTCCAAGAGGAGGGGAAGATGAGGAAAGCTCTCTCAATGTCTATCCAATACTTTGCTAACCCTAAAAACAAGCTAGGTGAGGAGTAATTATAGGCTAGGGACGATTGGGTGAAAAACGGGGGTACAAGGGTCTTTTGCCCATAGTGCACGCATGCACAGCCGGTCGGGTCCGGGCACTCGGGGTAAAGTGGCCCGGGCACCCGGAGGGACATGTGCCAGGGGGGCCCGACACCCGGTGGAGAAGGGGCTGGGCACCGAGAACGGTCAGAGGGGCTGCTCCCTCGCGCCAGGGAGACCGGGCACCCGGGGGTGATGGCTCGTGCACCCGGACCGGTCAGGGCCGCACCCAGGTCGCAGCAGCAGGGGGTCGGGCACCAAGGGTGGTCGCCGGGTGGAGGGGCCGGCACCCGTGGGGAAAGTTCGGGCACCCGGTGGTGCGCCCAGGTGGGGGGTGGGACGGGCGGGCACCCAGGTTGTAGGGGCCGGGCACCTAGGGTGTCCACAGGGTTTGCCCCTCCCGCGATCGCATGTCCGGGCACCCAGGGTGTCCAGAGAGCCTCCGGTCTTCCGCGTCTTGGGGTTCCTTTTCCTCCTTCTCCTTGGGACTCTGTGTGGACGTGGTGATCCCTCCACGCTTCCTCATGGTCTTCACCTTGGTACCTAAGAATGCATAGTATTTCCATTTGAGGTAGAACCCAACTCTCATGTGAATCCTAATGAAGCTCGAAGAGGAAAGAGTTAACCTCGTCTTCGATGGCACATGCGCGAGCTCTTGTCATTGGTCCTCCTCGTGGTGCTTGATGATTTGTAGTAGAGTCCATGGGGATGATGGAGGGATGCTC
The DNA here is from genome assembly GCA_011799875.1 of Thinopyrum elongatum. NCBI lineage: Eukaryota > Viridiplantae > Streptophyta > Magnoliopsida > Poales > Poaceae > Thinopyrum > Thinopyrum elongatum. Next base: position 372,185,084 of record CM022303.1, on the reverse strand, counting down.
CGCATCAACTTGACTTGTTGTGGAGCTCTTCCTTATCCTTGAGTGACATCTCATGAGCAACAATTCTACCAATGACTTTCGTGGGTGCTGAGGACATCAATACCATTGTTACACCCACAGCTCCTGTTGCTATACATACTGGACCAATTACTGGAGCTCATGCACGTCAATTAAATTACCAGGTACTTTTGTTTCTTGGTAATGATTCAAATGTTCATGAGAATATGATGCTACCTAAATTGGATAAATTTGTCTTGCTTACAAATGAAGGGCCTAGCTTGGACAAGAAGGATGAACATTGGAGCAAGATCAAGCATGGAGATGATGGCATGCGCAAGGGAAACAAGAACGGAGTTACAAGTGATGATTTCAGGACTTTGAAGCCACCATAATGAGTGCATGAAGCCTTGGACGAAATATACAAGATGCCACTTCATATATTTCGTCCAGAGGCTATTATAGGTGATGCGTAACCTTATTATTGGGCTAGGCCCATGTAATTTCGAAATACAGAAGTATAGGTTGTTTTTAGAGTCTGTATGTGTGGGGAAACAAGAGTTAGGGTTGGTTTCGGACCCCTCCTCCAAGGGCCACGAAATTCCCCCTTCTTGCTCCATATATATAGCCCTTAGGGCACCATTTAGACTTTGGGTTTTGTTTAGATTAAAAGTTCACCATAGCTGCAACTTCGCGTACTTCGTTTGTGTTCAACGACCAGACCAAGACGTCACAGAATCCCACTTCATCAATAAAGCTCTCCTCTTATATTCGCAATATCCAGATCGCAATCTCAGTTTATTGCTTGTTCTTCATTTGCTCGCAGGAAATAGACCCTCGTGGTCAGGTTGATCATGCTCCGGCGTGGTCAATAACCCCTCGGAAGTTGGCTTAGTGATTGCTAAGGCGTGACGTCCTCGCACGTTCATAGTCGGATCGTCAAAGTCGACTCCCACAGAAAAGGATAGCTATCTCATCGAAACATCGGGACACCTTCGCCTCTATCAGCGGGCTTGAGATCTATGTAATTGGGCATCATTTGGATCAATGTGCACACGGTATCATATTTGCCATTCAAAGCTCTAAGGACCTTCTTGATGATTAACTTGTCGGTCATCTCTTCACTTCCTTAGCTGGCAATCTCATTTGTGATGAGAGCAAGCCTAGAGTACATTTCAGGGACTCCTTCACCATCCTTCATCTTGAACTTGTCAAGTTAACTTTGATGCACATACAACTTGGATTCCTTGATGGACTCGGTACCTTCGTGCATATCAACCAAAGTATCCCAAATTTCCTTTGCATTCTCAAGGCGGCTGATTTTGTTGAATTCCTCGGGGCACAATCCATTGAAGAGAATATCACAAGCTTGAGAATTGTATTGCAACATCTTCAATTCTTCCGCGCGGTCATTTCATGATCCGGTTCTCTAGCATCCTCAAAGAATTGACCTTGCAAGCCAATATGAACAACTGCCTAAACAACGGGGTTATAACCAAGAATATGCATTTTCATCTTATGCTTCCAAATAGCAAAATTGTACCATCAAAGTAAGGACCTCTACGGTGATAGTCACCCTCACTAGACGTCATACTCTCCTAGGTTCTGAAACCAAGGCTATGATCACCAAAGCAATGGAAATCAAGGCTTACGGAGACTAAAGCTCTGATACCACTTGTAGGATAAAAAGTATGACTAGAGGGGGGTGATTATAACACTTGACCAAATAAAAATCTATCCTTTTTCCAGTTTTAGTTGTGGGCAGATTTTAGCAATTATGACAAGTCAAGTAACACCCTACACATGCAAGTCTAAGAGTACAATAGCGGAATGTAGAACATTGCACATGTAAGTAAACGGAAGGGTTTGGAGAGGGCAAACCCAATAGGGACACAAAGATTTTTGGCATTGTTCCGATAGGTGGTGCTATCGTACGTCCATCATGCTATCGTACGTCCATGTTGATGGAGACTTCAACCCACGAAGTGTAACGGTTGCGCGAGTCCATGGAGGGCTCCACCCACGAAGGGTCCAATAAGAAGCAACCTTGTCTATCCCAGCATGGCCATCGCCCACGAAGGACTTGCCTCACTCGGGTATATCTTCACGAAGTAGGCGATCTTCTTGCCCTTGAAAACTTCTTGGTTCAACTCCACATCATGTCAGAGGCTCCCAAGCGACACCTAACCAATCTAGGAGACACCACTCTCTAAAAGGTAATAGATGGTGTGTTGATGATGAACTCCTTGCTCTTGTGCTTCAAATGATAGTCTCCCCAACACTCAACTCTCTCTAATAGATTTGGCTATGGTGGAAGAAGGATTTGAGTGGAAAGCAACTTGGGGAAGGCTAGAAATCAAGGTTCAAATGGTAGGAATGGGAACTCTTGATCTCAACACATGAGTAGGTGGTTCTCTATTAGAAAATGAATGGTGTAAGTGTAGGCACGTTCTGATGGTTCTCCTCTATGGGGAAGAAGGGTTGGAGGGTTATATATAGCCTCGACACAAAATCCAACCATTACACACTTTTGACGCATCTCGGTGGCACCGATCTGTGTAAAAATATGAATGTTAGGAATCTCGGTGGGACCGACGGGAACAACTTGGAGGGACCGATGAGCAAGGGCTTAGGGAAAACCTTGTCTCGATGGCACTGATTGCATCATCTCGGTGGGACCAAAGTGAATCAACAAGGCAATAGAGAGTTAGTCAAGCCATCTCGGTGGGACCGATTGCAATTCTTGGTGGGAATGAAATAATTGCAATAAGCTACAAAGAGCTGGAAGGCCATCTCGGTGGGACCGAGATCCATATCAGTGGATCCAAATTGTTAGGGTTTTGGCAGTGGCCAAGTCCAGATGAACTCGGTGGCTCCGAGTAGGAAATATCGGTGGGGCCGAGTTGGAATGTAGGGTCTGCACATATTTGGATAGAGGAAGTGACTGAGGGTTCTGGAGCAATATCAATAAGCACATGAGCAAATAGATCATTAAGCAACACCTCGTCCCCTTTTAATAGTTTGGCTTTCCTATGGAGTCAATGCGATCTTGGATCACTTAAACCAAAATGTAGAGGCTTGAGCTGTTGCCAATCCTTGTCCTTAGCATTTTGAGGGGTCCACATCTCTAGTCCTTGCCATGACAATCATTGAACATCCTGAAATATTTATCTTGAATGGACATTAGTTCAATGAGATATATGTTGTTATGAATTACCAAAATCACCCGAGAATTAGTTGTACTTTCAACAAACAATTTCTTGTACACTTGATTAGGCTCTCAATAATTTGTAGGATCTCAATTTACTCACTGGACCCACCATGCCATAGGATGAAAATCTATAAGGCCCTCTTTGATTCGTAAGATTCTCAGAATGCAGGAATAGAAAAAAAAGCATTGGAGTGGCATGCCCATTTGAATCCCATAGGATTAGCACAGAGTGTTTGATGCCACAGGAAAATAAAGTAAGTGAAAAAATAGGTTGGAGTGGATGCTTAATTTCCAATGAACTTTAGTACACATGATTCCGTATGAAAAATTCCTATAGGATTCAATCCTATGAATCAAACGACCAACGTAGGAAAAAAACCTAAGGATTCTAACCCTTAGAAAAGCCTATGGAATTCCTTTGAACGAAAAGAGCCCTAACTTTTGTAGTTTAATGTTGAAGCTAGTCAGTCAAACACGGCTACAGACGCCATTGAGATCATCTGGTTGCCGGTTGTTTTGCTCCAACAACCCTTGGATTAGTGCACCCCTCTGCTGGTTTTTTTAATTTCTCTTAGCCTTGTGTTCGTTGATGTATATGTTGTATTTTCTATAAGCTAGCTTTGCTTGATATGTAATAAGCATAGTCTTAATCGTCCTAATGCTTTCCTTTTTAGCTTGATGTAGGATGTGGGTGTTCTCACCTTGGAGTCTGTTTTTATATTTCTCCTTTTGAATTCACTTCTCCTAGTCTTGTTTATCGGGCTTCTACTTAATGGATCTGGGGAGCTCTTCTACTTAATGGATCTGGGGAGCTCTGACTATTGATCTAAAATAGAAGTAACTTCTTCATATCAGGATGCAGTTCCTGTGAGGAGGGAAGTATGGTCAACCTCGAGATCATGTTTCCAAAATGATGTTGGATTATACACAAGGTGCCTATTCCCTAATGATGCCGGATTAGACACAAGGTGCAAATTCCTAGATGATGCTGGATTACACACAAGCCAGGTGGAGTCGTCAACTGTTCGTGTCCTCGTGGCTCTAGTAAAGGCTGAAAGAAAGTGTGCAACAGCCCTTGAGAATGTAGCTAAGTACCTGAAGAAGCGAAAAGAGCAATCAGATTCTCTCTTCACCCAAGATAAAGAAAAGATGGAAGAAGCCAGAAAGAAGCTACCAGAGGCAGAGCGGGCCAGACGTCTCCTGCTATCTAAAATGGTTGTCAATACAAAAACCAGTAGCTATATATTTTCCAGTCAGCATGCCTGTTGTGATGTCCGTGCATCGAGTGAGATGTATGTAAGTCTGTGATGCCGAGATGTGGCACAAAATATATTTTTTTCCAGGTCATGTAATAACATCCATTACTTTCCGAACAATAACAGACGAACCACTAGACATGGTATAGTTCACACGAAAGCCAACATTCCAAGTTTAAGTTTCACATCAAACTCATGTTCACAGATATCTTCACATTCATAGATAATGTCCACAATAATGATTAAAAAAATGTGAGGAGAATTAGAAATAAAGAAAAATCTCTAGTTCTTACTACCAACATCAATGCTTCTCAAAAACAACATTTAGTTCAGAGGCAAAACACCAATTTCTTCTGAGAGCATTGATGAAAATCTGAATTCAACCTTATGATTTTGAGAACATTGCATTTGTAAATCATATTTTATATATAAAGGAGCAGAATTCTTTGTTTTGCTTTTGAAAGTATATATACATGTCAATGATGTATATAGATTCGTATTTGAATACAAAATGGATCATGCCCAAAAAAAAAGAATACGAAATGGATTCGAATTGAGTTGGCATGGCAAACGTGCAAGCTTTTTCTCCAAAAAAAATAACGACGCGGTGAAGCACATAGTCCCTGCCCTATCGGCTCGATTTGTATAGGTGTAGATAGGGGCAAATTATAATTTCACTCAAACGTGACATAACCGCCTCTCACCCGGATTCATACACGATGGGCGCCAAAACATAGTGTCTCCTCGGCCGAAATCGCCTCTCACCCTGATTCATACACTGTGGGCACCAAAACAAACTCTCCTTGGCCGAAAACTCCCTCGGCAAATATTTGGTGTATGCGAGATTACCGTCCTATCCCCAACTGACCAATATTTCTGTGATGTCTAAAATTTTAAATGGGGGCTAAGTTTGTAACTTTCCCCGCAGTTGAGAGAAGCGCGTCCCAAAGACATGGTCCCACTACCTCTCTCCCTCCATTTCCCCATTCATACTCCATGTGCGCCAAAACACCTCTCCACCCCAGCCTCATCCATCTGCCACCCCATCCACCGCCGTCCTCCCCCACCATGCCAGAGCTGATACCCCGACATCGTTCTCCATTACAAGATATCGACATCTCTCATCCATGGCTTCGGAATAGGATCCTTGCATCTCGTCCTCTTGCTTCATGCGCATCATCGTCCACCTTGCCGGGGTCGTTCCTACGACTGTCCCGTCCACCGCGCCGGGATATTTCTGCCGTCCTAGATGTGCTTCCACACCGCCGACAGCCATCGCTACCGCAACACCCACAATGTCTCAGTAGATGTTTACACGACACTGCACCAGAGTCGGTACTCTTTCTTATCTGCTCAAGTTATTTATCTCAGCAATAAAATAGATCGCCACTGCTTTACTGTGATTTCTTGTCCATCACTTAGAATCTTACTTGTTAGTTGAAAGACAACATTGGTTGCAAAGTTGCCTTTATCCGGTTTGCACCTTCAGATCCACCATGGCACGCTCAACACTATACTCGCAATGCTTATGGTTTTCACCTTTTATATTCCACATTAGCTAAATGAGAGTCGACTAAATTTCAATTTGGGGTCAGTCGATTTTTGAGTGTTCGCTGGAGGGACGGAAGGGGCTCGTCGGAGGGCTGCCCCATTATCTATCTTAGGGTTTTGGGTGGGGACAGTGGTTGTGGGGGGCTGTCGTCGAGCTGTGGTGGGGCCTTGCTAGAGGAAAAACTCAACGCGGGTGGGGGCAGGGGAGCTAGAGGGATGGCTGGGGGCGGTGGAAGACCGGTGGTGGTGAGCAGTTCAGGGGAGGGCGGGCGGCGGGGGCGGGTGGTTCAGTCGGCGGCCAATGCGGTGGTCTGTAGGGGAAGAATAAGAGGCGAGGAAGAAGAAGGGTTAGGAGACGTAGGATCTACATCCAACTGTCTGAAATGGTCGACTGACCCAAATGACGAAAGTCAGGTGACTTGCATGTAGAAATTCCCTTTATATTCAGTACCATCATCCTAGGTGCTTTGAGACGTGCTAGCACTCCTCCTCAACCCATCAAGCTAAACAACATGCCACTCATAATTCCAAACTTAGGTCCTCAAATACGAATCTGATATTATGCTGATATTACTAAAACAAAGAACGTTTAATTGGTCAGCTAATGTTCCTACTTTACTTTCAAAAAGCACGTGCGCTACATATAGAGATACAACAGGGAGTTGCATTCTTTATGCGCTCTGGTTCATCATGTGTGGGCAATGAACATTTTATTATCCAAAATCTGCTTGCTCTTCTTTAGCATGTTCCTCTTATGCTCTTCTTTAATAAGCACTCTCTCCGTTCCTAAATATAAGTCTTTGCAGAGATTCCTCCATGGACTACATACGGAGCAAAATGAGTGAATCTACACTCTAAAAGGTATACATATACATCCGTATGTGATCCATAGTGAAATCTCTACAAACACTTATATTTAGGAATGGAGGGAGTATAATAGTAGTACAATATGTTCCTTGTAGTGAAGAGGAGCAAGGACATTTGTAGTGTCAGTCTATTCGGTCGCTTGTCGTGGACACTTTCAACTCTTCGTGTTGGCCTGCCATAATATCCAGGAAATGCTAGGAGCTATGTCGCCTTTGAGTGTTAGACTAATAGTAACAATACTGCACCTTTAGTTAAAGAGAATTGGTATCTGAAGCCTTTCTAGCCGCACCGGCAATACTAGCGCATTTTTTCTAGCAAGTTCCATTTCCTAATTTTACTCGTGATGCTTAAGGTTTTCCCATTATATCTACACTATGATCGATGTAGGTGCTTTGTGTCGTACTAGCAGCTGTCCACCCTTCATGCTAAACAACACACAAATCATAATTCTAAAGCTTAGTTGTTCCAATACGAATGTGATATGACACTGTTAGTAGTTAACAGACACACATTTAATTGGTCAGCTAATGCTCCCACTTGAGTTTCCAAATGCATGTGGCCACATAGAGGGAGACACCATGGAATTGCATTTCTTTGGGTGCTCTGATTCATCATGGGTGGGCAACCAACATTGTATAGAAAGTTACGGAAATCTCCATAATATGCTTCCTCTTCTACTCTTTAAGATGTTCCTCTTCTGTTCGGTTTTAATAAGTACAATATGTTCCTTGTCAGGAAGGCAAGCAGGGACATCTGCAGTCGACAGGTCTATTTGGCCACTTCTGCTAGCTGCTTTCAGCAATTTGAGTTGGTCTGCCATAATGATAGAGGCAAAGGTGTCCCGTCTTTCGATGAGATGGTGGATATCATTTTTGGTGGAGTAGACTTTGACGATCCGACCATGAACGTGCGAGGACGTCGCGCCTTAGCAATCGCTAAACCAACTCCGAGAGGTTATTAACCACGCTGGAGCACGATCAACCTGACCACGAAGGTCTATTTCCTACAAGCAAACAAAGAACAAGCAAGAAACTGAAATTGCAAACTGGATATTGCGAAGGGCCTATGTGCTGCTACGGCGGTGCGGCGGGACATGTTGGCTGCTTTCGTAGCGAGGCGGGATATCTATCGTGCTTTCGCTTCCATGCTCGGCTCTCCGTAGTAATTTCTCGACCCATAACTCATGCGGGACATGGCAGACACAAGGCAGGACGATGAAAGACTTGTTTGTTTTTGTTGATGAGGAATTGAGGAGGAATGTGCCGTCATCTTGTTGGATTAGGTAGTATTTGTAACCTAGTAATACGCTGCAAAGTGGGAAACCGTTTTGGTTTTCATCAGTGTGAACAGGTTTGCAATTATACATAGCGTGCTAATTTGGAATGTGAAGGGAAGCAAGCTCAAAATTTATTGACAATTCTAGTTTTGAAGTGTGGCACGATTCCCGGATGGCGTAATATGGGCACGCGTTCTCGGATGCGTATGTGGTGTTTGCACCATAGGATGCACCGCAATCGGCGATGTCAGCACACGACTTGTTCTATCAACCATGCACACTCGTTATTACCATCGCGCACACTTCTTTTAATTAGAATGTGTGTCTGTCTAGCGCACACACCTTGATCTGTCTAACCATTTTTGTTTGTTGTGGCCAATCGCAAACAGTTCATCTGTGTGAAGTGTATGGCGTCTATCGCACACTCCTTGATCTGGCTGACCGTTTCTGTTGTTTTTGCTCATCAAAAATAGTTCATCCGAGTGAACTGTATGCCGTATATCACACACATCTTGATCTGGCTGACCGTTTCTGTTGTGTTGGCTAATCACAAACAGTTCATCCGAGTGAACTGTATGCCATATATCGCACACACCTTCATCTGGCTGCCCGTTTTTGTTGTTCTGGCTCATCGCAAATAGTTCATTGGAGAGAACCGCCTGCCACGCATCCCACACGCAACTATAATCTAGATCGTGTTTGATGTCCCCGCCATCGCAAACATTTTGTATCATTTTTGATAGTTTTATTACATCACCATTTGCGATTAATGCATCGCACATAGTTTCGTTGAAGGGTCTTTGATTGTAGTGTCACGTTTGGACAATCCTGCAGTAGTGTGTGTACACGCAGTTTTGCCTGATGAACGGAACCGCGCTGCCACCAGGATCCTTGCTGTCGGTGATCTCCTGGTTAATCAGATAATTCAATTAGAGAAACAAAGAGTGTGTGCCGAGGCTACTTATCAAAGTCCATTAAAAAATTCCTGAAGGCCCAAAGAAGCGGGGATCCTGCTCAAAGACCATGCAGTGAATGTGATTGTATTCCGTGAAACAGCATGTCTGGTATGTGTGAATGACCGTCAATCGTTCGTCGTTGTCTGATCGAGCCAGGAACAACTTGCAACTTCCATGTTGCTTTTCTTTGAAAGGTTCTGGGATTGGGAAGGGTAGGCACACTAGGCGGCCTAAAACATCATGTCAAGTTGGAGTCAAATAAATAAGGGCTGGTATTGTAAGTCTTAAGAACATGTTATGAGCATGAATGTTTTTTCAGTAGATGTTGACAGTAATATAAGCATGGGAAGGATTATTTAATTTCACCAAAATTCTACTACTGTCGGGGGATTGATTCTGAGCCACGGGAAATCCTCCAAAACCCTGGTTCAAGCTCTGGGGGCCTAGCTTTGCATCTATAAGGCTACGAGCTAGGCGCAACGAGGACACAACGAGCTACCTAGGTACGGGCCACCGTGCGGTGTAATACCCTAATCCTTCTTTGTTGTATTGCCGATGGACAGTGCTCTCGAAGCTACAAGATGAGCCCGAGCTCTTTGGGCTTAGCAATGGCACTAGGGTTTGGGCAGGAGTTGATCCTTTGCTATGGTGGCCACTCTGTCCCTCATATAGGTTCCTTGGGCCTCTTCCCCGAAAATATGAGCGGGAAAGGGCTACCACAGGGCGGCAATTTGAAAGGGGACAGGCGCCGGTGCTTCTCCTAACAACAGTGGTCTTCGCCTGCTAAAGTGCTTATCCATGACGCGCCAGGGGCTCCACGATGACCTCCATCCTGCCGCACCACCATCTTGGTCTTCTATCACCAAAGCGGAAACCTTTGGGACTTGCTTTGGGGGCAGGTAGGCACTGCTGCCCCCTTAGCGCCGAAGGGGAAACTGTCCTGGCCGTGCAGGCTAGCGTCTGCCTGGGCAATGTTACCCAAGTGATGGGCGACACCTACCCCGCGTGGCTCCTCGGGAGGGCGCCTTGCGAGGGAGGCCTCACGAGGCCACTCGTCGTGTTGATGGTTTCGATGAAGTCCTACGTGGGAGAAACCCCTTGAGTGGCAGGGCCTTCGCGAGGCTGTTGGCTTTGCTACGCCCGTTGGTGGGAAGCCTCATGAGTTGGGCCAAGGGGGGACCCTTCCTGGGCCATAGACAGGTGGCCCATGGTACCCTGGTTCCCAGTAGGCCGACAGTAGCCCCCAGGCCCGCAACACGCATGTTCCATCAATTTGAAGAACGAAATGGCGCGGGGCCTAAGACTGTCGAGCCCAGGTTGGGACGCGTGGCAGCAAGACGAGACAGGGATGCCCCCACTTCTCACGACGCCTCAGTAATCACCGTCTTGGTCATAAAGCCTGCCTGCGGAGGAGCCGGCGCATCATTTCTTCCAATATCGCCCTCCGCCTTCCTGCGTACTGCTCCTCTCGTTCCTCTGGTTCCGCCACTCAATCTCCGTTCACCGCTGCTGTTGCCATGGCGCCCAAGGCTGCCAAGAAGAGAAAGGAAAGGGAAGGGCCCGGCGCTGCTAAAGTCCATCATCCCCAACAAGGATGGTTTGAATAAGGTGCAGCCGATGATGGCCAGCGCCCACAATGAGCACGGGGTGACAAAGATCTGGCAGGGGTCGCGCCCGACCGCCTTGCGGGAGGGCACCACCTTTTCGTTCTTCTTCCATTCCGTCTTTGCAGGATTGCTGCCACCCTTCTCCGATTTCTTCAATGCCATCCTCAGCCATTACCAAATCCACGCGTTGCACCTACACCCAAACTCCGTCCTCCTCCTTTCCATCTTCGCCTATCTTTGTGTGGCCTTTGTGGGTGTGATGCCCTCGGTGGCATTCTTCCGGAAGTTCTACGGCCTCCAGCTGACCGCGGCAGACGAGTGCTCGGCCTGCGTGTCGTTCCTCATGTCTGATGGCATGGGCGAGCACATTATTGACATGCGGATCCCCAAGAAGGTGGAAGGCTTCTGGCAGCGCTGGATCTTCATGGATGTGCGTCAGTACAGCCCCCTTCTCGAAGCCTCGTAGGAGCCCACAGTGCAGACCTCCAGATGGGAGCACGCTGAGCTCAATGATGTTGCCTTGCAGCTGGTCATGGCGAGGATGCAGAAGCTGTGGGCTGGTAGCCTCACCACTGGCATGATTGCCAAGGAGCTTGTGCACAAGCGCTTTGCTCCACTCTAGAAGCACACACGTCCAGTGTGGACCCACTCTGGCCTATAGGACCGGATGAGGCTGAGCACCGATCACCTCGCTCTTGAGGTGGTGGACGGCCTGGCGGGTGTTCTGTTCGCTGGAGAGACGACGTTCCCCCTGCTCGATGCACCCCCGATAAATTGCCACAAGAACCGAGAGGACATGCGAGTGGGCATGCCGAGGTTCGACCAATGGGGGCTGGTGCCTGAGGGCCACGTGGGGCCTCGCGACAACCCTTTCCAGGTTCTGCCGGGCTCAGGGGGGCGGTGAAGACCTCGGGCAGCAGCGTGCAATGGCAAGGAGAGCGAAGGGGGAGCCCCGGCTGGGCCGCCACCATCTTCTGATTGAAGTCAGTGACGATGATGCTGACGACCTCGAGGAGTTCTGGATCACGCCCTCCTAGGTCATGCCTCCGGAGGACGAGGGGGGCCTTGACCAGGGCGACGCGCTTCGTGAGGATTAAGCTCTCACTATGGCCCGGGGCGGAGGCTTCGGCGTGCCCCGCGATAAAGGCTCGGGAGTCAGCTCGAGCGGTACCTGAGGGAGGGGCAGCAGCAGCCGCCTCCGCAAGAGGCTGAAGAAGAGGAAGTGGGTCCCGATGGAAAAGTAAGTCTCCCTCGCATGTCCTTTCCTTAGTGCTCATTCTCCTTTCTCGTGAGAAGTGGGCTAAGCTTCCTTGGCGGTGCAGCGGCCCTCCCTCGAACAAGAAGATGGTCCCCGAGGCAGAGGGAGCCGTGAAGATGACCGCGCCCCCGCCAGAAGTGCGAAATGAAATGTCATCGGTGCCCTCGCCTAGCCTGGAGAGGCGTGGGGCGGACGACGAAAGCTGGTGTACAATGCTTCCCCAGCCCCGCGAGGAAGAACACCCACCCACAGAGGCAGACGGACCCCCGGAGGAGGCCCTCATGGAGGAAATGGCGCCGAAGGCGCCCGACGCAGGGGAGGGCAACGCCCTAGGGAACGCCACAAGGACATTCCCCTCGGAGGTCCCCACGCCAAACAGGGTAGTGGGTGCCGACGAAGCGGTCTCGATGAGACCCGAGCGCTCGCCGGCTTGGCAAGTGCCAGAGGTGGCCACGCCAAGCCCCACGCGCGCGGAGGTGCCGCCGGAGGAGGCGGAGGCTAGGGCCGAGGGAACCTATAGCCCCCTGCAAGGGAGGAGGTCCCCGTGGGCGGAGACTTCGCTGGGCTAGGAGAGACTACAGCCCCTGGGCCCTCACGGCCGGCGGCAATGGAGGGGGAAAAAGGGCCAGGCGCACCTTGCACTACAAAAAAAGACACATCCATGACATTATAGGCTGAACAAATTTTTTTTTGTCATGCTTATGACGCTTCTACGATGATAATTGTGACAAAAACACGTGTCATCATAGATGTGGTGGGCTCCTACTTCTTTGACAAAAAATCATGACAGAAAATGGGTTTTTCGTCCTGGGCGGGCCGGGACGCACCTGCATGACATTCTTTGGGCTGTCCATGACGGAAAAAACCATGGTAGAAGCGAGGGCGAGGAAAATTTCGGAGAGTTCCCGGTTATTCTGGGTGGTCGGGGCCGAGCGATGCACGGAGGTTTGGGCGTTTCTCTCATATATACGTACGTGTTTGTGTGCGAGGCGTTGGGCTCTAACTAAACCCGAGCGAGGCGTTTGCTTACTGAACCCGAGCGATTGCACTAGCTACGTTACTGAACTTGAGAAATCAATCCCTGGCTGTTAACTAAACCCGAGGGATTCCTTCACTGCTGACTGAACCCGAGCGATTCCTTCGCTACTACTCATAACTCAACCCGAGCGATCGATTGCTGCTACTTCTTATTGAAGCTGATCGAACCTGCCTCTTGATGAACAGTGACCGTTGGGGGTTGGTTGAACGAGTCGAGACGGGGTGAGTCTAGTCGGTTGGTTGGGGTTGGATGAACAGTTCCCGGTTGGGGTTGGATGAACAGGACCCCGTGGTAGTATGTAGTTGCCGCTGGATGAACAGGACCCCGAGGAGGCCGCCACACCTGAGCCGGTTGGGGCTGGATGAACAAGACCCCGTGGAGGGTTGGTTGAACAGTAGCCCGTGGATGAACAGTATCCCGTTGATGCAGGAGGAAGCCGTGGTGGATGAACAGTAGCAGGTGGTGGCTGGAGGAAATCGACGGTGGATGAACAGTAGCATGTGGATGAACAGTATCCCATTGATGCAAGAGGGCGCCGCGGTGGATGAACAGTAGCAGGTGGAGGCTGGAGGAAGTTGACGTCGGATGAACAGTAGCTCGTGGAGTCTGGAGCGAGGCAGTAGACGATGGATGAACAGTAGCCTGTGGAGTCCCGTTTTGTGGTACGCCACACCCCTCCAGATGAACAGGACCCTGTTTCGACCGTAGGCGCTCCAACAGAAGTCTGTTTCCTCTGTTTTGCGGTACGCCACACCCCTCCCAATCAACAGGACCCCGTTTCGACCGTAGGCACTCGAACAGAAGTCTGTTTCCTCCACTTTGCAGTACGCCAGACCCCGAGTCGATGAACAGGACCCCATTTCGACTGTATGCGGTTGAATAGAAGGTTGTTTTCCTTTGTTCTGTGGTACGCCAGACCCCATTCCGGCTGTTCCGTCCAAGCCAGTTGCCTCCCGATGAACACGACGCAGTTTCTTCATTCTGACCCACCCAGTTGGCTGCCAATGAACAGGACACCGTTGCTGCCGTCCACTGCCTCTCCATGTACATGAGCCCTGGCTGTACATATGCGCGATTAGGCGTTCGAGACCCCGCCCGTATGTACGTACGTGGCCATATTTTTTGGCATGTGGTTGTGCGTACGTGTACACAGTTTAGAAGGGACTGCCTGAACTGCTATGTCGGGGGCTCTACTACTACACGTGCCACTGCTTGGTCAGCCACGGTTCATCGTTGCAGAGAGACCGGTCGACCAGTATGTACGTACACGTTCGCGACCAGACAGACAATGCTACGTGCGCTTCGACCGGGTGGGTCCTAGCTGTCAGGGAGGATAAAGACGCACTTCCTTCCGTGCGAAGATACAGATGGTGGGTTCGAGCTGTCAGGGGGAGGATTCATTTTTTGCGCGTAATAAGGAGGCACTTCCTTGCGTGCGAAGATGTAGCTGGTGGGTCCATCTCTCAGCCTCACTGCGTATAGTCCTCTTCTAATGGCTGTTGTTCATTGACCATGTTGACCACACTGTGTAGACAGCACCCAGGCGGTGGACGACGGCGAGGCCTTGGAAGGGAACGACGCGAAGCCAGGGAAAACAAGGCAGGTGGATGCCCATGCGGAGAGGAGTGCGTGGGTTCACTGGTTCGACTACGGTGTAAGGCTGCCATCGTCGGAGAATAACATGGGTGTGGGTGAGTAGAGGGAAGGCCTGGCCAGTGGTAGTATGGTCGGGCGGTGAGGCCTGCACGGTAGCACAGCCGGCCACGGGAGGCTGGAGGAGGCGGTACGGCGGGCGCTGGTTTGGGTGGCTGGAGCAACTAGACCAGAGGTTTTAGACGCAGCTCGGCCGTTCGATTAACATCCAACGGTCACTGCAGCTAGAATCATTTATTCACTAAGTTGACAAAGCCCTGCGTACGCGTCAACTTAGTAGGCCCACAAGTCAGCCTCCAAATCTGGTGGGTCCCAGCTAGCAGGGGAAATCATTTTTTTTATGCATAATAAGTTGGCACTTCCTTGCCTGCAAAGATGTTTTGTGGTTTTTTTTTAATTTCTTCTTTTTCGAGTTAGAATAAAAAGAAAACAATTTAACATCTTTGATACAATCTATATTTTTGCGAAATAGATCATAATAAAGCTGGTGGGTCCCAGCTGTCAGGGAGAGGAAACCTTTCTTTTGCGTAATAAAGGAAGCACTTCCTTGCGTGCGAAGATGTAGCTAGTGGGTCAAACCTGCCAAGGGGAGAAATCATTTGTTTTCGCATAGTAAGGTGGCACTTGCTGCGTGCGGCCATGGGTCATGTAGGTCCCTACTGTCAGCCACTCCACGTACATGCCTCTTCCAATGGCTGTTGTTTGTTGACAAAGTTGACCACGGCGCACCGAAAGAACCAACACGGTGGACGATGGCGAGGCCTAGGAAGGGAATGACCCGGAGCCAGCGAAGACACAGCAGTGGATGCCCACGCGGAGGGGAGTACAATGATTCAGTGGCTCGGCTGCGGTGTGAGGCTACCGTTGCCGGAGAATAACATGAGATGTTGGTGAGTAGAGGAATGGCATGGACGGCGATGGGAGTAAGGTGGGCCGGTGAAGCCTGCACGGCAGCACAGCCGGCCACGGGAGGCGGTAGTAGGCGGTACCGTCGGCGGTGGTTTGGGCGGCTGAAGTAAGAATATCTGAGATTGAAGAAGCATGACAGCCGTTGGATGGACATCCAACAGCCACTGCTGCTAGAATCGTGTGATGACTATAAGTTGACAAAGCCTTGCGTACGCGTCAACTTAGTAGGCCCACAAGTGAGCATCCCATCTATGGCAGAGAACATATAGCCCATTTGCGATTTGTAATAATGTACAACCCATTTTTGAATTCTAATGGAATTTACTACAGCCCATTTACAGTTTGTTAAAATTACAGCCCATTTTCTAGCCAGGACAATGATTAATAATTTCAACTAACCGCTCAAAATAGAATTCAACAAAAATTCCCACATTTTGATGGGATCTGAAATTTTTTTATCCCAAAATTTTGAGTCATATTAAATATAATTTCAAAATAAATTTGTATTAGGTAAAAACCCACGAAATATTGCGCGCATAACAAGTAATGAAATTAAAATTTTCAAAATCCAAAAATAATGTTTTTGAAACCAATTACCTGTTTGCTGCGTTTTTTATATTTACAGCCCAGTTTTTATAATTACATCCCATTTATTATTTCTTCAAGCCCATTTTCTTGTTAGGCCTAATGCATCCCTCCTAGGAAAGATTTGCAACCCAGCGGGGCGGAGAATAACAATTTGACCTGGGTTGGGTATTCCTTAAAAAAAGTATAGCTGGGATAGCCATTTTCACCTTGAAAAATTAATATCTGGGCTGGATATTTGGTCGACATAAAATAATAGCTAGGGCTAGACGGGCCACAGCCCACCCATTTGATACCCTGATCCTCTGAACAACAAGAAAAACATCGCTCAAGAAAAACTTTGCGAACACCTCAAAAAACAAATACTGCTCGAGCTGCTGGGTCCCAGCTGTCGGCTGCTCCTTGTGCCATTCTCTCGTTTATTGACTATATAGGTTGACAATTGTGTGGGATCGTGATCTCAGGAAACAAGGAGGAAGCAACTTTTTTATAGTTGTATATAATAAGGAGGCACTTGTGTACGTACGGCTATGGCACTGGTGGGTCCCTTCTGTCATCCTCTCCAAGTAAAGTCATCTCCTGATTCCTCATGTTCGTTGACCATGTTGACAACACGAGACGGCGGCACCACGGCGAGCGCAACAACTCGAAGGACGATGGAGAGGGCCTCGCGGGCCCTACGGATGGTCTAATACAGTGCCTGCTACTCATTCAGGAAGCCATGATCATCAGGCCACATGTCCGCGATGGCATTGTCGTTCGCTTGTTCGCTGGCGACTTGTCCCTCCGCGAGCCGGTGATCGTTGAAGAAATGGAGGTTGTAGCACTGGTCCTCCTGCGCTCGCCAGAATGCCAATTTCGGCGGTGCTAGTAGCTCTTTCGCCATTAGGGCATTGAAGTGCGGCCGCACCAGCTCTGTGGTGAACACGGCATGAACCGGCGTGAGCGGTGGCGCCGGCTCCTGGTCAGAAGCCTTGTCCATCGTCTGGTTTTGGTCACTGAGCTCAGCGAGCTTGCCGGCGAAGAAGACGGGAATAATCGGGAAAAAGAAAAAAAAGAGACGGGATTAGAACGGAAGACCTGTGTTGCGTAGCAGCTTACTGTATCTACTGTTGGACACTGACCGGTGAAGCCTCAAATTTGCTCATCTGCATCCGGATACCTCATACTAGTAATCTTAAATCCATACATACAAAAGCATGCAAATGAAAAAACCTAAGTACTACGTAGATCAAGTAGCCTACTCATCATCGGAGATGTCCACTATCTCCGTGCCCGACGCCGGGTACATGGCCGGCAGCCGCAGTTGTGACTCCTCCAGCTACTCCGCATCCATCTCCGCTTCGACCTCATCGAAGAGGGCGTCGGTCACCGCCCGTTCCTGCCGGATGAAGCGCTGGTTGGTTCACTACAAGAAATATGTCAACTTGTGACCTTCTGTCAGTGACCCTGGAAGAATTGGTCATAAATCTACGACCATTTGAGACCAATTGGTCAAAAGCTGTTCTGGGGGCTCCAAACCCTAAACCATAATGACCATTTTGGTCAGAAAGGTCGTAATTTCCTTACACAAAATGGTCATAAAACAAACAGCACTGGTCCGCTGCCTTATTTCTAGCTGATAACGGCCAATATAGATGGTCATAGCCTTGTAAATTGTGGTGCATTGCTATGACTAGGCGCCACCTCATCAGTTTTGCCTATGTGTCAATTTTTGCCCTGGGTTGTGAAGCAGCCTATATTTCTGTCATTCCCAAAATTCCCAAAAAAAATTGGGCATTCTTTACTATCCAAATCATTGCCTCATGACAATAATCAGCTCCATTTGCTTGGTAAATCTTCCTCGGCAAATTTCCGAAGTTTCTGTTCAGCTAGAACCATTGAGAAGGAAGTACTAGCTAGGCATATTCTAATGAGCTGAATTTTTGCCACGTCTTCTATTTTCCCAAATCATAGCTCTCCACAAAAATTGAGCCCCATCTAACAATCCATGTGAGCTCACCATCCAATCTTTGTTTCTGGTAATATTTTCAGTTTGTGAAGCAACTATATTTTATGTTAATTTATAATTGCTGAAAATTTACCAAGACATGACCCTACCCATATAACCTCCCTCCACCAAATTTTAGCTCATTTAATCTAGCTAATTTCCCTCAACATTTTTCCCAATTTTTTGTTCAGTGGAGAGCACTATGAAGGAAGTACCATTTTTATTTATCCAAATGGTATGAAATTTTTACAGTGCCTTCATATGTCCAAATTATCATCCTCCTCCAAATTTCAGATCAATCCATTCATTCATTTGAGTCCAGCTTCAAGATTCATATTTCTGTCAAGTGTGGTACTTTGCAAAGCAAGTGACACCTAGGCTCCTCCATTTGAGCTGCAAATTTTCCAAGAAAGTATCCTTAGTGGATGATCATCCTCGGCCATGTGCATTTTCCCTACCACTAATCAAACACTTGGCTGCTAATTCATGTTTGAGCATAGTTCGGTCTCCTCGTGAGATTCTTCTGTTGTCATTTTCTTCCTAGAACCTACCTGGGGAGTGCCCATCCCACTAGACATGCCTAAGCCACCCAGAACGCGTGGCAACGCCATGATCACGCGGCGGGCATGCGAGTTTACGCAATCTGGAGTTGGGGCCCTCGGGCACCGTCCAAACCTCAACATATCGCCACTAAACCATGTATTTCTGATTAAATAGACAGTTATGTACCTAGAAATGAGTTTTGGAAAAAATAAAGAGCAAACTATAAGGCAGCTGCAGCTCAAATTTGACCCGTTTCCTGCTAAATCGGCAGAAATTTATCTTTTTCACGGGAGTTGGATCAAAACTTTTGACACCCAACCATTTTGTCAATTATCCATTAAATATGGCCTAGTATTTTATAAAATTGATTTGGTCCAATTTTGCAACAAATATATGGTAGGTCCTTCACAAGAAAACACATTTTGGGCACTCGAAAAATGGAAAATTGTTTTTTCGTCCAAAGAGAATGAAAACTTCCTTAGGCAACATTGTTTGCCATTTCAATATGCACCCTTGTGCACAATATGAAATCATTTGAACAAACTATGCCATGAATGTGGCCATAAGATTGATCATTTGGCTTGAAAGTCATGAATCTTCACACATGATAGCTCTTTTCTGAGAACACTTTTTTAAAACAATTGCCGTATTACAAGTTTATTATTTTTCCTGGTAACTTGGTCACATATAATGACAAAATGCAAAGGTTTTCCAATTTTTTGATTTTTTTTGAACTTTTTATGCCCGTTTCAAAATGCAGTCAAAACGACGGGCATGACCGTTCCTAGCTAGTGGTTGAATATTGGAAAACTTTTGGTGTTTCTCTAATTAAATATATACTTATGTACCTAGAAATGATTTTTGGAAAAAATAAAGAGCAAACTATGAGGCAGGTGCAGTTCAAATTTGACCCGCTTCCTACTAAACCGGTGGAAAATTGTCGTTTTCACGAGAGGTGGATCAAAGTTTTGACACCCAAACATTTGGTCAATTGTGCATTAAATATGTCCTAGTATTTTAGAAAATTGATTTGGTACAATTTTGCAATAAATATATGGTAGGTCATTCACAAAAAAACTCATTTTGGGAACTCAAAAAATGGAAAATTGATTTTTCGTCCAAAGAAAATGAAAACTCCCTTAGGCAACATTGTTTTCCATTCCAAGATGCACCCTTTTGCACAATATTAGATCATTTAAACAAACTATGCCATGAATGTGGCCATAAGATTGAGCATTTGGGTTGAAAGCCATGAATCTTCACACATGATAGCTCATTTCTGAGAACACTTTTTTAAAATAATTGCCGTATTACAAGTTTATTATTTTTCCTGGTAACTTGGTCACATATAATGACACAAAGAGAATGTTTTCCAATTTTTTGATTTTTTTTAATTTTTTATGCCTATTTCAAAATGCGGTCAAAATGGCGAGAATGACCGTTCCTAGCTAGTGGTTGAATCTTGGAATTTTTTTGGTGTTTCTCTAAAGAAATAGATACTTATGTACCTGGAAATTATTTTTGGAGAAAATAAAGAGCAAACTATGAGGCAGCTGTAGTTCAAATTTGACCCGGTTCCACGTAAATCGGCAGAAATTTGTCTTTTTCACGAGAGGTGGATCAAAAACATTTTACCCCCAACCATTTGGTCAATTGTACATTAAATATGGCCTAATATTTTAGAAAAATGATTTGGTCCAATTTTGCAACAAATATTTGGTAGGCCCTTTACAAAAAAACTCATTTTGGACACTCGAAAAATGAAAAATGGATATTTCATGCAAATAAAATGAAAACTCCCTTTGGCAACATTGTTTGTAATTCCAAGATGGAAACTTGTGTGAAATATGGAATCACTTGAACAAACAATGAGGCAACTGTAGTTAAAATTTGACCCGCTTCCTAGTGAATCGACGAAAATCCCACCTAGTATGAAACTACCTCTAGTTATTCGAGGGAACCGTACTTAAACATTGTCACAAAAAGAGAAGGGAACTTACCGTCGGGCGTCGTGGTGCTGCGTTGGAGCTCCCTGACGCTGCAATGGAGCTTCGCCGGGCACCATGGTGCTGCCTTGGAGCTCTTGGCGCGCCGTTGAGAGCTGCAATGGAGCTTCATGGGGATGTCATCGGTGCTGCGTTGAAGTTTTTTCACACTCGGTGCTATCGTGACATATTGATGTGACCGAACGACTACCAATGCGCAGATCGGGCGGCTAGCTAGGCGGATGATTTCTAGACAAAATCATGTCACTGACTCATAGCAGTCACCTATTGTTAATCAATTATGACCAATTTAGATTGTCATAACGTCATCAAAGCCTGTACTTCGTTATGATTGGTCTACGAGCATGTCACGCGGATCAAGCATTAGAGACCATCGGATACTCCCAGATCCAATGGCCCACACCCTCTCACCCTCTCACCCACCCACCAGGAGCTCCTCTCTCCCCCGCACACCACTCATCATCCCCTCCTCTCTCTCCCCCGCACACCCTCTCTCGTGCAGCAAACCCTAGCGCTCCCTGATCCAGACCCCTCCCCTCCCCTCGGCGCCACCCGCCTCCGCCACACCTCCCCTCCCCACCTCAGATCCTCTCCCCACTCCCAGATCCAACTTGCCACCGGAGAACGAGGAGATCGCGGCCAGGATCTTCAAGATGCGGTGGTCGTCGATGCGGGGTTATGACGCGGGGCCTGCCATGGAGGCGGTGGTCGTCGACGCGGTGTCCAAGCTGCTGAAGGCCGGCATCGCGCTGCCCGAGATCTCCTCTGCTCCCCAGGCTGGTGAGTCACCAGATCTCCTCTGCTCCTGTTCGATTCGCTTGAGATTTCGCGGGGCGTTATGCATATGCGTGACCCTCCCTGTTCGAAGTGTGTGTCTACGGTCAGGTGATGCCCTCGAAGATGAAGACATAGGTGGAGGAGAGCGAGCGTGGGTGAGATGGCGGGCTGCTGGTTGCCTCGGCCTCGCGCAGCATCTCCGACCACCCCAACTCTCCTAACGAGCGCATGCTGCAGCTCCTAGGCGAGGTATGCATCTTCGTCCTTTCCCTTCCCCTTCCCCTACTGCTGCTTCTCTCCCCGGTCACATTCCTCATCTTGTCTCTTGTGTAGGGTACACGAACGCCACTTCTTCCACCAGCGACCCTCCCCTCTGCGCCGAGCTTGTGGAACACCTCCACGCCATCTTCGGAGCCGCCTGCTCACCTGGCAGCAGTGGCGGCGGCTACAAGTTCATATTTCTGTCATTAGTTTTAGATGATCCATTAAGGGGGGTATGAATTTCGCGAGTATGTGTACAGTTATACTGCAGTAGAATTTCGTTACAAATAGGTGTCGTGAATGATTGGCCTTAGATGAGCACAAGAATCTTGCTTGGTCCTAATAGGAGCATGTTCCTCTTTGTGGTTCAGTTCTCTGGCTCGTTCAAACCGAGAGGTCTGTGTTCTCAGATTGTTGCTAGAATTGCAACTGCTCATTTTGTATCAAAGCTTGGTTTTTTGCACAAATCTTGCTATTTCTGATGCATGATATAATATGTGCGGTGATGTTCTTTAGATTGCAGCAAGCAAGAATAGGATCAGAACATATTAGTTTGACATTTGATCTTAGCTTACTGATCCTAGCTATAAATCCATATATTTTGCAATAATATTTTTGGTTTGCTTTGCTCATATTATTTGCAATCTACAGTAGTGGTGGTACTTTGATTTCACTGCAATATATAGTAGTAGTTTTTTTTCTTGTAATGCTTCTTTGCCATGTATTTGATATGATGTGAACAATCTACTACATGCTCATCAAGTTATTGAGTTAAAATTGTTGTTGCTTTGCTGTCAATGTTTGGTTGGGTAAATTATCCTTATTCATATTGAGCTCCCATCTACTTGAGGCAAGTACGGGATGGTAAAACTGTTGCTTTCTTTCTGTAGTCATGACCAAGAGATAGAGAAAGCATAGGTTGCTCTCACTACTGGAATCAGCTTCTTTGCCGTCCGCCATGCCGAACAGCAAAGGCATAGATCACGGACGGCAAAATGCTTTGCTGTCCGCTAGCGGACGGCAAACTGTCCGGATGAAAGCCTGCCAGCAAAGGCCTTCTTTGCCGTCCGCTTCTTAGAAACGGACGGCAAAGGATTACGCCGTCCGCCATCCGAGGCCAGCAGACGGCAAAGACAGCTGACGGCAGTGCGGTGGCGTGAGAGCCGTTAGGGGGTTAACGGCGCTCTTTGCCGTCCGCCAGCGGACGGCAAAGAGCCCAGCTAGGCAGCACTGGGAAGCTGCCACGTGTCCAGATAAGCCATTCGCCAGCAGACGGCATAGATGGTCACTTTGCCGTCCGCCAGCAGACGGCAAAATGACCAAATAGGCAGCCAGTGTTCCCAGTTTGCACAGGTGACTGCCACGTGTCCTCTTTGCCGTCTGCTAGCGGACGGCAAAGAGGCTATATATCCCCTGTTTTTATTTAAATCCCATTAATTAGACATGGTTTCAAACACAGATATACATGCATACATATCCAACAACATGTCCATATAGACATACATATCCAAACAAGTTTTCATATCCAAAGAGGCAACAGCATGTCCAACAACATATTTCATCCAATCCAACAACATAGTTCAACAAAGTCCAACATATCCATATATACATAACCAGAAACAAGTTTCCAACAACATATCCATATAGACATACATATCCAAACAAGTTTTCATAAACAACAAGGAAGCACCACAAGAATAGTACACTCCATGAATCCAAGCTTCCTCATGTAAAGCAAATCTGCAAATTGGGAAAGATGAAAGTTAGAAGAAGAAGAAGAAGAAGAAGAAGAAGAAGAAGAAGAAGAAGACTAGTTAGAAGAAGAAGATTTTTTTTCTTCTCTTTCTTTTTCTCCTCTCCTCTTCTTTATCTTCTTCTTCTTCTAACTAAGGTAGGTAAAAATGTCATTTTATTGCTAAGCTAGGTAAAAATGCTAAGTGTAGGTCATTTTAGAGCTAAGGTAGGTAAATAGGTCATTTTGGAGCTTAGTAAGGTTATTATGTCATTTTCGAGGAAAATAAGCTAAGTCTATATCATTTTGGAGCTAACAAAGATTATCATGCCATTTTTAACAAAGATTATCTTCTCTAACTTGCAGATCAACTCCAGCACCAACTGTTCCATTTCTTCTAGGAGGCCAGGCGATAGTTCTTTCGCACAAAGAACACGGAAGAAATAGCTCAGCTCTGCCAGTACTAGCCATTCATCCTCAGGGATGAAGCCATGCAACATCACCAGCATTATCCGCTCAATCCATATGTGCCAATCATGACTTTTTAGACCAAATATTTTCAATTTTTTAAGACTCGCTCCCTCTTTAGATTTGCTGCATACCCATCGGGGAACATCAACTGCATTTTCACCCACAAAATAATTTCCTTCCTAGCTGGCCTTCCAAGATTGAACCATGCCTTTCGCTTCGTCCAATTGATCCCCTTTCCTTTCGGTTCTTTCATGTTTTGTAACGGTCTATCACATAGCTCCTCTTGATCGACTCTAGCCTTAGGATTATCCTTTGATTTCCCCTCTATGCCGAACAATGTACCAAAAATGGCTTCGGCGATATTCTTTTCCGTGTGCATCACGTCGATGTTGTGTGGGCAAAGGAGGTCTTTGAAGTAAGGCAGATCCCAGAAGCATGTCTTGTGAGTCCAGGCATGTTCCTTATTATACCCCTTGAAATACCCTGGACGCTCTAGATCTGGCTCGAGAGCGTTTAACTGATCTAGGGTCTGTTGGCCTGCAACGCAGGTGGTGCAGAGTGTTTGACAACTCTACCTTTGATGAAGTTCTTCTTGTCTTTCCTGAACTTATGGCCAGGATGTAGAAACGGTCTATGCAAGTCGAAGCAACTATACTTGCACCCTGCCGTCAGCCAACGAAACTCAAGAGCTCCCTTGCATGTGGGGCACGGGAACCTTCCATGCACACACCAGCCAACGAATAGCGCATACGCCGGCAAGTCATGCGTCGAGTACATGTACCAGGCACGCATTATGAAGTTCTGTTTGCTAAAGGCGTCGTATGTCTTGAACCCATTATCCCAAGCTTCTTGCAATTCATCCTTAAGCGGTTGCATGTACACATTCATATTCTTCCCCGGATAGTTGGGCCCTGGAATTATCAACGCCAGGAAAATATTCTTTCGTTGCATAATCAGCCCGGGGGGGGGGGGGAGATTGAGTGGAATGACAAACACGGGCCAACAGCTGTATGGGGCTGCCATCTGACCAAACACACTGAACCCATCTGTGCTGACGGTGACTCGATGATGCCTTGGATCTGCCATTTTTTCCTTATGTAATGCATCGAAGCGCTTCCACGCTTCACCATCCGATGTGTGCACCATCATCACATTCCCATCTGCATCTAGTTCAATTCTTTTGCCCGTTTTGTGCCATGTCATCTGTCTGGCCGTCTCTTCGACCATGACAAGACGTTGAAGTCTTGGTACGATTGGCATATACCGAAGAACATTAACGGGTATTTTGGTCTGCGTCTTCTCACCCATACCGTTGTCTACCACAACATACCTGGAAGAATTGCAAATGGGACAATAGTTCAAGTCCTCATACTGAAGCCTAAATAAGACACATCCTTTCTCACAGGCATGTATCTTCTCATAGGGCATCTTAAGAGCACGGAGGATTTTGTCTGACTGGTACAGGTTTGGAGGTAGCACATGGCCTTTGGGTAGAAATCGTCCGAATACTGTCATCATCGCGTCGTAGCATTCTCTGCCCAAGTTGAATTGAGCCTTCAAAGCCATTATTTGTGAGATGGCATCCAGCTGACAAAGCTCAGTGTGCTCGTGGAGAGGACGTTTTGAGGACTCCAACATTTCAGTGAAGGCCTTTGCAGATTCCTCCATCTCCTCGTCCGAGTCCCGAGCATCGTCAAAGTCTTGCACCATGTCTGCGGTCCTGGTACCATGCTCGTCGGTGCGACGATGAACCTCGGCTCTGGCACATTGGGCAGACTCACCATGTAATGTCCAGACCGTGTAACCAGGCGTAAAACCAAACTTCTGCATGTCTTTACTCATTTCAAGCTCGTCCCTCTTTTTATAGTTGTCGCAACGGGCACAGGGGCACCAGCTAAATTCCTGGCCATTTGCAAATGCAGCTCTAACAAACCCCTTGGTTTTTGTTAACCATTCCTCGGTCCAAACTTTTTGACTAGTGTAACCGGTGTACATCCATGCACAATCACTCATATTGACTTCCTACTGGACACACAAGAAATATATACATACTTAAGCAAACCATATCCATCAGTTAATGGAGTTTGTCAGTTTTATTACGTCCATGCAACCTACATGCTAATAGGTAAAGATAGGTCCTAATCCCACCCGAGTATGTGTAGATCGGGTTCATTTTCCCATGCTCTGCTCCGGATCTGACGCAAAATTTTGGCAGCACCTCCCCGCTGTTCTCCTGATACACGTCTCGGCAATAAGCAGAGAGAATGTGTACCCGGAGAACAACAGGGAGGCACTGACAAAATTCTACATCGGATCCGGAGCTGAGCATATCGGAAAACGAACCCAATCTACACATACTCGGGCTGTCCATGGATAACGTTGGACAATTCGAAAGAATCACGATTATAAATATGCAAATGCATGCATATTTATAGATGTAACCCTTTCGAACGGGAGACGCATAGTGGTCACGCATACTGATGATTGAAGACACCTATAGCAAGTGTTAGGGGGTTCCTTGGCGTCGATGGAACCCTAAATAGCAAGTGTCATCGGTGCGAGATACATGTGGCGCTCGGCGTTGAACACTAGATCCACATCCCACAAGTGAAGCCGGCGCCCGGCGTCCCGCAACAATAGTTCTGGTGGCCGATGACTGTCGAGCACCTTGGCGAATTCGCAATGGTGTTCGACAGCCATCGACGCCGAGAACTGTTGCTGTGGGACGCCGGACGCCGGCGTCACCTGTGGGACGTGGATGTAGTGTTCGACACCGACGGCCACATGTATCTCGCACCGACGATACTTGCTATTTAGGGTTCCATCGACAACGACCCCCTAACCCGCTCGTCCCCGGGTAAACTAAATAGCAACTATCATCGGTGCAAGTTACATGAGGCGGTCGGCGTTGAACACTAGATCCACATCCCACAAGTGAAGCCGGCGCCCGGCGTCCCGCAACAATTGTTCTGGTGGCCGATTATGGTCGAACACCTTGGCGATTTGTCTGGCAGCCTCTACGATGAGGATTAAAGCCAAGTTTTGAAATTTCAAACAACCAAACCGACTTGAGTCAGTTTGGGTGTTTCAAGTTTCAACACTTGCCTTTTAATCGTCATCGCAGAGGCTGCCAGAGAAATTCGCAATGGTGTTCGACCGCCATCGACGCCGAGAACTGTTGCTGTGGGACGCCGGCGTCACTTGTGGGACGTGGATGTAGTGTTCGACACCGACGACCACATGTCGGGGTCGGGGTGTCGTGCCGGGGTGTCGTGTCGGGGTCGGGGTGTCAGGGTGTTCGGGTCGGGGGTGGTGGTTGTCAGGGGTATCGTTTGGTTTGGGTGTCGGGTTGGTTT